>JARLTB010000276.1:0-665000 GCA_030141615.1 Unio pictorum | reverse complement strand
GAGACCACAATACACAACACTCCATCGTTGCTGGTATAATGTTTTCAGTTACAGCCAAAGAGTCTTACCATGCAATGAGATCAACTTACATAGCACTATGTCATTACTGGTAGAATGCTGTCCAGTGAAGAGCCATTTAGTATCTTACCATGCTACGAGACAACCTTATGTAGCACTCCATCGTTATGTGAATAATACTGTCAGTGGAAGAGCCACTGAGTATCTTATCATGTAATGAGACTACCTTGCATAGTGTTCCGTCGTTACGGGTAACAATGCTGTCAATGATAGCTATTGGGTATCTTACCATGTAATGAGATCAACTTACATAGCACTCCATCATTACCAGAATAATGCTGTCAATGAGAGCCATGGTTTATCTCACCAGGCAATGAGATCACCTTACATAGTACTCCATTGCTTACTGGTATAATGCTGTCAATCAGAGTCTTAGAGAATCTTACCATGTAATGTAACCACATTACAGTGTACTCCATCGTTGGTGGTTATAATGATGTCAATTACAGTCATGGAGTGTCTTACTATGTTATGAAACCACCTTATCTAACACTCTATCATTATGGGAATCTGTCATGCTATATGATATATATCTATATCATTATGTGAATCTGTCATGCTATATGATATATATTTATATCATTATTCGAATCTGTCATGCTATATGATATATATCTATATCATTATTTGAATCAGTCATGCTATATGATATATATCTATTTCATTATTCGTCACAATATTTACTCCAGAAACTTCAAAACGTTCAAAACACAGCTGCACGGATCAACTTTAGAGTACCTCGATACATGATATGATACGTATCTATATGATATATATCCATATCTATATTTATATGGTACATATCTATATCTATATGATATATATGTATATTAACATATGAGTATCTATAATGTAGATATCCACATCTATGTGGCACATACCCATATCTATATGGAACACAGTGGACATACAAACCTTGGCATAGGGCGCCGAGTGGTCTAAAGTGCTCTCCATTATGTATCACTGCCATCTCACCTCTGTCTGCGTGGGTTTGAGTCTCATATTCGGCCAAGGTGGGTATGTGAGAAAGCTGGCCAGAAGCTTCTCGTGGGTCGATTGTTAATTCCGGGGGGTTTTCCCAGGTTCTTTCTCCACCAATAATACTGGCTGCCATGTATAGCCTATCGTGTGCTGAAAAATGGCGTTAAACCCTACAACAACAACAACAACAACAACAACAACAACAAACCTTGGCTACTGAGATATTTGTTGCTGTATATTTAGAAATCCTTAAAGTACATAATTATAAGTAAGTCTGCTTAACCTTATTGAACATGTCTAATATTTATTTGTTTTTTTTACGGGTTGCGCTGAACGGTAATCTTATTGAACACATATATAATATTTATTTGTTTCCATTTCTTAATTTCTCTTTCTATATTATTGCCTTGGGAACATAATATATTCAGTGTCGTCTGATTGTTGATGCACATAGATTTTAAACAAATAGATATAACAAACTTTTTGGTTTGTTTTTATTTTAGCTTCACTTGTGATAGACCATTATATATTATGAGATGGACTGTTAATTGTCACTCGTTGTCCATCCAAAATTGATCATCTGTTTTAAGCATATAGAGGAGAACAGCTTATGGAATTGTTTGTTGTCTGTCCATTCGTTAGCATAAGTTTCTTATCACTGTTACTCCTAAATATCTGGGAGGATTGACATAACGCTTCACACAAAATATTCATCCCATGGTCTAGTTGATCCTGAATGAAACTGTTGCTGCTTAGACATCCAACATGGCCACCATAGTGCCCATCTTGCTGCTTCTCCTAACAGGGCTCCAAGTGGCAGAGTGGTCTAATTCGCTCTCCGTTATGGATCACTGCCATCTCACCTGTCTGTGTGGGTTCCAGTATGGAGCTCAGCCAACGTGGATATGTGAGAAAGCTTGCCAGTAGCATCTGCTGGGTTGGTGGTTCTTACCGGGGGTTTTCCCGGGTTCTTCTTTTACCATTAATACTGGCTGCCATGTATAGCCTGTCATGTGCTGAAAAATGGCGTTAAATCCTGCAACAACAACATTAATAACTTATCCTATCTATATTTTCATAACATTAACAACAAATGGGTTTTACTAAAATAGTTCTTAAGGTATTCATAAACAAAAATGTTGCTTATCTAACGTAAATTTTCTTCTGACTAGAAAGTGATATAATAATGCAGTTTGGACCAGAATACATGTACTTCTCTTGATGTCTTATAGGACCTAAATGAAAAAGATTCTGTTCGAATATCAAGTATTGCCATCTTGAAATTCAGGTTTTCACTAAGTCTTCTCTTGATGTAAATCTTGTCCTTAATTAAAATGGTTATGACTTATCCAATATGGCCACCATGGCAGCCATTTTGAAACACTTGTCATTGCTTCTTCTCTTGATTGGAAAGTCATATCTGCATGAGGTTTTCACTGGAAAAAATTTCTTATGATGTTTTGTTAGTCCTAAATGAAAAGGTGCCACATGGACATCAAATATGGCAACCATTTTCAGAAACCTACTGTTGCTGCACTACCTGAATGGATAGTCCTATTATAATTAGGGTTTTTACTAAAAGACATCTTAATATGTCTAACTGGTTCTATCTGAAGACATTATTATTCTCATTTTGCATCTTGAAAGGATAGTCTTATTACAATTATAGTTTTTACTAAAAGACATCTTAATATGTCAGATTGGTTCTATGTGAGTACATTATCATTATGCATCCTAAATGGAAAGCCATCTCAGTAATGATTTTCACCAGACTTCTTCTGGTGTTTAGTTGTATTAAACAAAGTTGTCATTGATTTGATATCCAGTACAGCAGATATTATACAGATATCATTGATCTGATATCCAGTACAGCAGATATTATACAGATATCATTGATTTGATATCCAGTACAGCAGATATTATACAGATATCATTGATTTCATATCCAGTACAGCAGATATTATACAGATATCATTGATTTCATATCCAGTACAGCAGATATTATACAGATATCATTGATTTGATATCCAGTACAGCAGATATTATACAGATATCATTGATTTGATATCCAGTACAGCAGATATTATTGCTAATTCTTGTAGATGTAAGGTCATGATAACATTTTGTGTTCATGGAAGACTTTTTATGATGTCTAGTTCATAGGAAATAAAAATGATGCAGATCCGACATGAAATATTGCCAGCATTGCAGCCATCTTAAAAATCCTGTTTTTACTATTCCTTCTTAAATGTTGAAACATATCTAGATACGAAATTGGTCTGACTACCACAATATGTCTTCCTTAATGAGCATGATGCAACTCTTAACACTAATTCTCTTGAAGGAGAAGCATGCTAGCATAATGCAACTCTTAACACTATTTATACTGAAGGAGAAGCATGCTAGCATAATGAAACTCTTAACACTAATTATACTGAAGGAGAAGCATGCTAGCATAATGCAACTCTTAACACTAATCCTCTTGAAGGAGAAGCATGCTAGCATAATGCAACTCTTAACACTAATCCTCTTGAAGGAAAAGCATGCTAGCATAATGCAACTCTTAACACTATTTATACTGAAGGAGAAGCATGCTAGCATAATGCAACTCTTAACACTAATTATACTGAAGTAGAAGCATGCTAGCATAAGCCAACTCTTAACACTATTTATACTGAAGGAGAAATATACCAGCATAATGAAACTCTTAACACTATTTATACTGAAGGAGAAGCATGCTAGCATAATGCAACTCTTAACACTAATTATACTGAAGGAGAAGCATGCTAGCATAATGCAACTCTTAACACTAATCCTCTTGAAGGAGAAGCATAATGCAACTCTTAACATTAATTATACTGAAGGAGAGGCATACCAGCATAATGTAACTCTTAACACCATTTATACTGAAGGAGAAGCATGCTAGCATAAGCCAACTCTTAACACTATTTATACTGAAGGAGAAGCATGCTAGCATAATGCAACTCTTAACACTAATTCTCTTGAAGGAGAAGCATGCTAGCATAATGCAACTCTTAACATTAATTATACTGAAGGAGAGGCATGCTAGCATAATGCAACTCTTAACACCATTTATACTGAAGGAGAAACATGCTAGCATAATGCAAATCTTAACACTAATTATACTGAAGGAGAAACATACCAGCATAATGCAACTCTTAACACTAATTATACTGAAGGAGAAACATACCAGCATAATGCAAATCTTAACACTAATTATACTGAAGGAGAAACATGCCAGCATAATGCAACTCTTAACACTATTTATACTGAAGGAGAGGCATGCTAGCATAATGCAACTCTTAACACTAATTATACTGAAGGAGAGGCATGCTAGCATAATGCAACTCTTAACACTAATTATACTGAAGGAGAAGCATGCTAGCATAATGCAACTCTTAACACTAATTATACTGAAGGAGAAACATACCAGCATAATGCAACTCTTAACACCATTTATACTGAAGGAGAAACATACCAGCATAATGCAACTCTTAACACTAATTATACTGAAGGAGAGGCATGCTAGCATAATGCAACTCTTAACACTATTTATACTGAAGGAGAAGCATGCTAGCATAATGCAACTCTTAACACTATTTATACTGAAGGAGAAGCATGCTAGCATAATGCAACTCTTAACACTAATTATACTGAAGGAGAAACATACCAGCATAATGCAACTCTTAACACCATTTATACTGAAGGAGAAACATACCAGCATAATGCAACTCTTAACACTAATTATACTGAAGGAGAAACATACCAGCATAATGCAACTCTTAACACCATTTATACTGAAGGAGAAACATACCAGCATAATGCAACTCTTAACACCATTTATACTGAAGGAGAAACATACCAGCATAATGCAACTCTTAACACCATTTATACTGAAGGAGAAGCATGCTAGCATAATGCAACTCTTAACACTAATTATACTGAAGGAGAAGCATGCTAGCATAATGCAACTCTTAACACTAATTATACTGAAGGAGAAGCATGACAGCATAGTGTTTTGACCAAAGGTCTTATAATGGTGTCTAATTAGTTCAAAATTTGCTGATCTTGCATCTCTGGCTGCCACGATGACTAATTTGAAATTGTCATTACCTAAGAATGTGAGGGATGGAATCAACACTTAGCGACAAAGAAATGGATTTGTCTTAAATCGGGGAAGTTTTTCTCAACAGTATAACACAAGTCCCTTTGTAAGATTCTTATTTTGACAATTTCTTGCAATCTAACAGATCAGCCATGATTATTTAAGGCATGATTATATTTTGTCCAGTTATCTTAACCTTTATGTACGATAAATATTTTTTCTTTTGCAGAATGACAACAGCATATTCAGTGACTTTATTCATTCCTTTATTGAAGCTTATCAAGAATTTATTGATTTGGACTACAACCACTTGAATGAAGGGTAGGTTTAGATCTTTGTCTTTTTGGGGTTTTTACTTTAAGTTCCTGATTAACAAACTTATTATATCAATATTCCTTCCATGTCTTTCAGAGACTTGTATTTAGATGTGTTTTTATCAGTCTCTAGCAACATTGCTGCCAGCTCTTTAAGTAAAAAAACAAAAAGCTTGCTTGCAAATTTCATAAACTTTAGTTTTTCATTTTCTCAATATTAGTTTTTGTAAATAAACTCTTTGTATACTCCTGCCTATATAGACAAATGTGAAATCACAGTTACATGCATTGTCTGTTTGCTGTCAATATAGACAATTGTGAAATCACTGTTACATGCTCTGTCTGTTTGCTGTCAATATAGACAAATGTGAAATCACTGTTACATGCTATGTTTGCTGTCAATATAGACAAATGTGAAAACACAGTTACATGCCCTGTCTGTTTGCTGTCAATATAGACAAATGTGAAAACACAGTTACATGCCCTGTATGTTTGCTACTTATATAGACAAATGTGAAAACACGGTTACATGCCCTGTCCATTTGCTGTCAACATAGACAAATGTGAAATCACTGTTACATGCTCTGTCTGTTTGCTGTCAATATAGACAAATGTGAAATCAATGTGATATGCTATGTTTGCTGTCAATATAGACAAATGTGAAAACACAGTTACATGCCCTGTCTGTTTGCTACTTATATAGACAAATGTGAAAACACAGTTACATGCCCTGTCCGTTTGCTGTCAACATAGACAAATGTGAAATCACTGTTACATGCTCTGTCTGTTTGCTGTCAATATAGACAAATGTGAAATCACTGTTACATGCTCTGTCTGTTTGCTGTCAATATAGACAAATGTGAAAACACAGTTACATGCCCTGTCTGTTTGCTACTTATATAGACAAATGTGAAAACACAGTTACATGCCTGTCCATTTGCTGTCAACATAGACAAATGTGAAATCACTGTTACATGCTCTGTCTGTTTGCTGCTTATATAGACAAATATGAAAACACACTTCCATGCCATGTCTGTTTGCTGCTTATATAGACAAATGTGAAAACACAGTTACATGCCATGTCTGTTTGCTGTCTATATACTAGACAAATCTGAAAACACAGTTACATGTCCTGTCTGTTTGCTGTCAATATAGACAAATTGTGAAATCACTGTTACATGCCCTGTCTGTTTGCTGTCTATATAGACAAATTGTGAAATCACAGTTACATGCCCTGTCTGTTTGCTGCAGCTTACTTAGTATTTCATGAAAGTAACTAGAATGAGCAGTAGACAAATGTATTACAACCAAAGAAGAAATTGACAACCACACAATCAAAGAGCTGAAATGTTGCCTTGCAGGCGTGGACAGTAACTTTTAACAGGTAACAAAAGAAATTGATTAATATGGCCAAATGTGTGATCAAGTTCAAATTGAAAGAATTGGATGAGTTAGACAGAGAAGAAATGTATGAGCAGGAAAGAGGACCATGTGATAAACTAACAACCCCACTAGCGGAAAACAATTCCAGACTTAGAGACACTCGGAAATTGTCAAGTGATGTTTCAGCTCTTCCAGGGTTTACTTGCAATAACATTTAGTTACTTTGTGCCTGCTATGAAATGTGGACATTAGATGAGATGAAAGGTCTATATGAAATACAGACATGCATGCTCATTCGAATGTAACAAGATTCAGAGGAATGCAGCCACTGTATCATCAGATGCAAAGTGATTCCTTCCATCCGCACATCAAAACAGAGACGAAATACTGACCATGACATTTGGGTTTGATTGTCGAAGATCAGTGGGAAGGTACACTCTGCCAGCTGTAATTTTTACAGTAGGGTATGTGATTTTTCTACATTTTTTAAAACAAATCATTACATGAATTATGACAGAATCAAAATGCTAACTTTAATTTAAAGTATATTGCTAGTCGATGTAAATTTACAAGCAACAATAACAGAACACAATAATCAAAAACTGATTGTAACATGATAGGAGATACTCATTTTGACTGAAAAGGATTGTTAGTTACAATTACATTTTTATTGTGGACTGAACTTTAAAGACCAGTTCCTTCTAGCTTCATCAAAAGAATTTAGTACAATCAGGATGTGCAGTGTTTATATAAAAGCATGTATTTCTGATCAGGTTTCAGAATTTAATCAAGCTGCATTTTATTATGTTACTAGAAATATTAACACGTGCCTATATATATATATATATATATATATATATATATATATATATATATATATATATATATATATATATATATATATATGCATTTGTTAACTAATTACAATATATCCTCTTTTATTATGAGGAAAAAAATCCGTATAATGCTTATTTGTAATTTCATCTTTTTCAGCCAAGTTGAGGAACATGACCATATTAGTGTACTGCTATATGCCTGCAAAGAAATTGCATGAAAGAAAAAAAATGGGACAATTTCAGCAACATCGGGCAAGTGGAAAAAAGCTTTGAAAAAAGAAAGGAACCCCACGAAATTCCATGATTTGAAATTTAAAAGACACATGTTACATGCACAGAAAAATGATTTGAACATATGTTGAAGAAAATACCCACATAAACAAAGAATCAGAAAATTCAGCTTTCACACCAATCATTGACGAGAACCACTTCAGACCCAAACTTCTGGCTGCACAATCAAATGCTGGCTGACTGCAATTTTTGCCTAATAAATCAAATCCTGAAATTCCCAAACTAATGAATGTCAGCTTTACTACTTATCATAATAAAACTAACCTTCAGAGTGCCAAGGGCCAAGAATATTTCCAAAATACACTCCAACAGTTTGCTGTGTCTGACAAGGACACCATAAAGATTGAAAGAAATACAAGAGGACAGGAATGAGTTGTAGGAGAAAGCAAGAGCAGAGAGAATTAAAAGTTCTTGTTTTTTGTTAGGTCTGTAGGAGAAGAGATGAGCAAGTTGAAGAACTTGATAATTTAATTAAGTCTATGTTTTCTGATTCATTATTAGAAAGTGGTGTTTTGTATTAAATGTATACAAGTGGATTGGTTACCTACTGTGTTTTTTGAATGACTAAATGGTAAGGTGAACTAGTTATATAGATGAGGACAATTTCTTTAATCAAAGAAGCCATAAAAATTCTGCAGCTCATTTATAACAAATATATCAGATTAAGGATGGTAACTGTATGCTTGGGTAATGTTCTTTTCACGTTCTTAGTGAATGTAAATAAGTTAGATGTGCATGATTCCGATAGAAACAGGATCATGTAATGCTAACCACAATTTAACTGCCATGTTTTCAGAATATATACAAATAAAATTAAATACATAATGCACATCATGAGTGTGTCAGAGTTGATTTTTAAGTTAATGTATTTCCAGCATAGTTTAAAACCACAATAAATATATCTCGTGATGCAAGAATGCAAGATGTCTGTGTGAAAGGAGTGTGGTATCGACCACTGTGTATCAGAGAATCTCTTGTTAAAGAAGAAGTACACATGCTAATATTTTGGTATGCAGAATTTTAATTTGTGAATGCACAATTATATTTTAACTCTTATACATTTCTCTGACATGCAAAAACATTGATGAGAGCTCTTAATGATCATAATAAAAATTAACTGGAATAATGTGTATTTGATATGATTTGTTTATTCTTTAATGATGGTTGTAGATTAGTAAGCCTTGCACAGATTTTCAATAGTTTTAATGACTGATTGGCCACAGATATTGGCATCACACTCTGGAAGTGACTAAATGTTTTTATCATCTTTTTTGCTATTTCAGCATACAGTCAAACCCACTTATCTCAACCTCGGTTATCTCGACAACCCGCTTATGTCGAGCGTTTTGGTCCGGTCCCGAAAAAATTCTTCTTTGTTATGCTATTTTTTACCCGCTTATCTCGACCTCTGTTAAGTCGATAACCCGGTTATGTCGGGCATAAGTTTCGGTCCGAAGTAACATGTGGACCCGCTTAATTCGACGAAATGCAACTTTTTAACGTCAATCTCACAGAAATTGTACAAGAAATAGTCAGCAAAAGCGATCGATTTTCAGGCACAATTTTGGTCCGTTACGGCAGTAGTCACATGTTTATTTCATATTCTTTCACACTTGAAAGAATCAAAAGTCAGTTTCCAGGGTCGGTTTGCTTTGCAATAAAATAACCTTTGTATTTGATATCCTGCCGGTAAGTTCAAAGAATTAGTTTACTGCTCGCTACCGGATGTGTTTATTCACCACCCGTGCATCTATTTATTTGCCATCTGGAATCATAATTGATACAAACTCGCATTGATGCCTGCGGGGTAAGTAGTCCACTCAACATTAACTTGCTTTAATAAATACTCTTTGTAACCCATGCTAGCGAAAGGAGTGTCATTTGCACTCACAGTCAATGTACATGTACATGTATTTTCAAATACATTTATTGATCTTTATCTGCGAGATACTGTCATATATTAACCTGGATATAATACAATCTTGGTTATTTTGCACCTAACACCGCGTTATGCGTGAATGGCGGGTGCCTGAAAGCAATCTGGATGTTTCTCTCTCACTCTCTCGTTTGTGATTTTCTTTGATCCATTTTTCAATCTGATAACATATTCAAACCTCTGAGTACAACCAAACATGATTTGTTTTTCAATATTCACATCAATTATAAAAATGCGTCGTGTGTTATCTGACATAAGTGATGCACACTACAGTAATGGATGCATACGCTACATGTGATATAAGGAGTTCATAGATATATTTTTTCTTTAATAAATTACTTATGATGATAAAAAAGGAATAAATGATAACAACACCAGGTTAGTTCATTTCATTTTATTATCATTTAAGCGTTTTGTTTATTTTATTGTAACATGCAGTGGGAGGGGATTCCAGTAAACACCAGCAAGAGACAGGAGTAATGCTCAAGGACATTTTTAAAATTACCGGTTTTTATGAACCCGGATATCTCGGGGACCCGGTTATGTCGACGATTTCTTTACACCCCCGACGTAATCGAGATAACCGGGTTTGACTGTATATCCATAGCTAGTATTGTTTTTAGTATGCTGTACTTCATGCTTGGATAGCTTCTTTACTTTTAAATGGAGGAATGAAAAGATCTGTACCCTTTGGATTAGTTAGGGCTGGTATACGAAAACAATTTCTGCCATAATGGCATCATCTTTCTCACATAGGTTTGAAATGCCACACAAGATATTTATTTGCTTATCCTTGTAGTCAGTGATAATGCAACAAGTTGGATATGTTTTCTAAATGAATGAGTGAGGCATAGTTTCTAAAGTTATCTCGTTATTTGGCCATTTCACAATGTTGTATATCAAGGTAAATAATTGACTTGTTTAATATTGTTCCATGTCTTGGTGGAAATTCTAATTTTATCAGCAAATCTTCTTAAAAAGTTCATGGCTCAGCCATGTGAGTACAAGGATGAATTAATTCATCAATCAGCCTCAATGACCAAGGCCATCAGGAATTATTGGTATCCCATTTTTGCCAATTCTCAGAATCATTTGTAACTCAGATGCAATTATTGTACTGCTAGTATGGATTTTCTTCCGTCTTTGTTTATAGCATCATCTTTTACTTCATCATTTCAAGTAGCACTGCACTTGGTATCCCTGTAACCTTTGTCATTATCATCTCAGATATATCCTGTAATTGTTGGTGTATCCAGTTGAATGCTGTTCCATGAAATACACTAATGTCTGTGAATTCCTTAACCATGCATCAGTTTCTAGTTAGGTCCATATAGTTCTAATTGACTTTAAAACAGGTGTTGGTGTCATTTGGTTACCACTGAAACTGGAAAATAATAGGTTTATCATTACCAATGCATTCAAAGAGCTGGCTGGTAGAGGTACTACTCCATTTTCTAGATCTTCATCATTGTGGATTATCCAGTGTATTAACTGACTCGTCTGAACTTCAAGCTAATGCCACCTTGAAAGGAAACAAAATGGTATAAAACACACAACACAAAGGCATTCACCCCATACACATGTTGTGACTGAACAGTGGAATATTGTTGTGTATAAATGAAGTAACGTCAGTGTCTTGGCCTACACATTCATTACAGTGTAACTTGGTCCATTAGCCTGTGATAGGTTACATTGTTCACAATTACAACAAAATTTGCATGCACACACACAAACACACACACTTCTATGAGACTGCTTTTAAACTGGCAAAGACAAGTTAAAGCATGATCTGGCCTTATAATATTGTTTATTTTGTTGGTTTTTTGTGTGTACACAATCACCTTTGACATAAACTTCGGCTTTTAATAAATTGTATTATTTTCACACAGTAAGAATCTCTCAGACATTACCTATTGAACATATCCCTTTTTAAATGCCACTTGTGTAGACATTTGAATTGAATTCATATTACAATACTTACTGAAATGTTCTTACATTTCCATCTTGGTAAAACTGATGGTAAATGTTAAAGATCTTTGGTCCTTTCCCTCTCACAATAAATCATGGTGGAGCCATAAGCTGTGAAATGGAAATCTGCCCTCACTAATTCTCACTGCTTTATGAGAATTTTTCATCTTTCCAGAACCAATGTGAACCAGTGCAAGGTTACTGTTTGTCCATATATCCACTTGTTACTGTGATTGGAACATGTAAAACAATATATTTCTTTTTTTGACTATGTAATATTTGAATGGATCACTTAGCACAATATATTCATGAAATCAATACATGCTTGAAGTTCATTTCACTGACTCCTCCCATGTTAAATAGTGATGCCCTAAGGGCAGATAAATCATGTTTTCACATTCATCTATAGAATCGTTGCATCTGTCTATCTGTCTGTTACATTCATCCTTCCATCCATCTTTTGAATACAAGTCCCATAGTTTCTGAAGGATTGCCATGAAATTTTAGTAAATATTATGGTCATTACCTAAAGATTTTCTTGTCAGCAATCCATTTTTCTTCCATAATTTTAAGAGTTATTGCCCATTCAGATCGGCATATTGATGCAGTCTACGATAAAATCTTGTGTAAGCAAGTTTTATAGATTGACGTGAAATTTGCTAACTATGATCATTGACAAAACATTTTGATCAAGGGAATTATGTTAGAGATGCTGCCCTTGCCTTGCAGCAAAGTGCAATGTAGGACAGAATCTTGTAAACTAATTGCAGAGGTTTTTGACGGATTGATGTGAAACTTGGTACATGTTATAGTCATCTAAAGATGCAGAGATTGACAAATAGCTGGTCTTTTGCAGTTTTTGTTTGCATCATTGCCTTTCTTGTCTTACGGCTCAATATGTTTTATGACATTATCTTGTAAATGCAACTAGTCACCATAAAACTTGGAGAATATTATGGTCATTGTTTGTAGATGCACTTGTTGAGAAACGACTGCGTAGCTTGACAAATCCACTTGCCTGATGTTTGGGTCAACCTAAAGTTTGGCTTCTGCAAGCTTCAATTTATACTGGTAATTCAGAATAATGAGAGATAAGTTTTATTCCAGTTCATAATGCTTTATGCTGTGCAAATTTTATACTCTGTAATCTAATTACCTGATGAATATCAGCACTTCTGTTTAGCATTTTAATGTTACTTAAGTGTTTAATGCATTACCATGAAACTTTGTAACTTTTATTGTCATCATTTGTCATAATTAAACTACCGGTATTCGTTTTATTGTCATCATAGTTGTACATTGTCAAGCTACTGTCATGCTTCAGTTGTTAGAGTTATTGCCCCTGCTGTCTTTCAGATGAATACAGAGTATGCCAGAGTCTTTAGAAAGCAGCTAGTCTGACAGTTTTTGATGGATAACTCTGAAACATTTTACATATTATAATCATCAAGCTAATTGTTTCGAACATTGTCCAGCCCTTTTTGTGCTCTTGAATTTTGTTGAAAAGTTATTGCCCTTTGTGACTTGGAGTCTGATGTAGTGTATGACATAATTTGGTGAAGACTATAATTCTTACAATTTTAATTTGATTGTCAATAAACTTATATTTATGATGGAAATCACCTGAAGATTCAGCTTTTAACAAATTACAATGCTTTTACAATTTCTGTTTAGATTTATTACCCTATTCGCCCTGCCTGTGGAATGTAATACCGAATCTCATATGTACAACTTGTCTTGCGGTTGTGTTATGGATCACAATACATTTGATTTATAGTATGGTCATGATTTCAAGAAGTTCGTATTGACAAATCTTTCTGGGTCTGTGATTTTTGTAAGAGTTATAAACGTGTTTTCACTTACTAGAAGCAATATATGCCAGAATTTTGTGAATGCACCTAATATTACTGCGCTTATCGGGTAGCAGTGGAACTTACTACATAATGTCGTTATAATCAGAAGATATATGCATGCTGGCCAACCATTGTGCCTATTTTATTTTCTCAAGAGTAATGTACCTTTTTGACTAGAGACTTATTCTTGTCTTGGGGGTATAGGTGGATGCAGAAATTATAGGGGTATATTTACATGAACTCATTTCCATGACTTATATAATACATGTATGTAGATTATATATTCATGAAATTGTAAATTTAGAATTGAATTTTTTTTTTTAAAACACTGTAAATGGCACAGATATCTGTTGACAGCTGCATAAGGATGGTGTAAGCTTAAAATGATAAGACTTGATATATTCCTATGCCTTATCAGATTCTTAGAATTTGCAGTAAGATAGTTAAAAATGAATGAGATTGTAAAGTGCTTCCAGATTTTCATGTAGGTAGCAACAACAATCTACATTTTATCCCGGTAGACCTCTTTTATTTTAATCATGATTATTTGTCCATGGTTTATTTATAGTTTATATATTTTACCTATGATTTGCCTATGGAACTTATCTTTTACCTACTCTGTTCAGGTTTTCTGAAGAGGGACCACACCTGACCAAGCTTCCTGATGGAATACTGGAAGTTTTAGGAATTCAGCTGTGTCAACATTTACATCATGCTGAAAACACAGCTTGTGATTCTCTAGCTTTTGTATCAGATCTTGTGCGCTGTCTAATAGTCATAACCAGGTGAGATGAAGGAAGTATCAAATGTTTGTTCATGATTATTGATTTTATTTTTGCTATCTTATTTTCTCATAAGAGTCAACAGCTTGCATGATATAATTATTGATTTCAGAAGCAGAATGCATTACAATGAGAAACTTTATCAGTGCCATTGCTTCAATTTATAATAAAGCTTTGTGATAATGGTCAATAGCTATTGTTGTTATCAGGTTTAATGCCATTTTTCAGCACACAATAAGCGATACATGTAAGCCAGTATTAATGGTGGAAGAAGAACCCGAGTAAACCCCCGGAAAGAACCGCTGACCAATGAGGAGCTACTGGCAAGCTTTCTCACATACCCGCATTCGCCGAATCTGAGACTTGAACCCACACAGACAGAGGTGAGATGGCAGTGATCCGTAGAAGAGAGCGCTTTAGACCACTGATCCACTCAGGGCCCTGTATAATGGTCCATAGTAGTTGTTCACCATTCATCATTGACAGTCTGATTGCAACTGGAATCAATGATCTAGTCACATTAAATATGTGATTTTTATGAATGGGGCTGCTTCCAATAAAAAATAATAGCAACAATTACATAGATATTATGATGTTATGGTTTTTGTCATCTGTATTTTGTATTTCAGTAGTCTACACCAATTAATCAAATTGCTGTAAAGTATATAGGTTTGAGTTGATAATGCATGGTACTTATATGTTTGGGGGGTTTGTTTGAGTTACTTTAATGAATAATATATGGCATTGGTGTAATTGATCAAGGAGTTTAAACTATGTAATGCTTGTAATAATAGAAGACATAAGAAATTCCTTTTAGAACAATTAAACCTGGAATTTTTCAATGTAACTTAATATTGCAAAGAGTAATGAGTGTTTGTCATGAGTTGGGTAATTTTATACAGTAATACTATACTTGTATCTGACTTGAGTTGGGTAATTTTATACAGTAATACTATACTTGTATCTGACTTGAGTTGGGTAATTTTATACAGTAATAATATACTTGTATCTGACTTGAGTTGAGTAATTTTATACAGTAATACTATACTTGTATCTGACTTGAGTTGAGTAATTTTATACAGTAATGCTATACTTGTATCTGACTTGAGTTGGGTAATTTTATACAGTAATAGTATACTTGTATCTGACATGAGTTGGGTAATTTTATACAGTAATAGTATACTTGTATCTGATTTGAGTTGGGTAATTTTATACAGTAATAGTATACTTGTATCTGACTTGAGTTGGGTAATTTTATACAGTAATAGTATACTTGTATCTGACAGGGAACCTAGATACTTCATTGACATTTTATTATATGGTTGATATTCAGTTTGAAACTATGTACCATATATACTCACTTATAAGTAGAATCAAACTGCATGCAACAACAACCCTGATCTACCATAACACCTTCGGACCAGGGTATATGTTGTTTATTCTACTGATTATTCCTAGAAAACCACAGACCCAGTACTTCTGATGTATTATACAATGACAGATTTGGGTCTATGTGGTTTTCAGATTTGACTTGTATGTGAGTCTATTCTGTAAGTGTTTTTACTGACTTGTGAGCATTGATATCATTAAACCAAAAACTACACATGTCCAAATTCATTCACACAGTAGCTAAAATATTGGGAAATATCATAGGGAGTTGGCTATAAACACAGAACCCAGATTTATGATTTGTTCTGAGTCAGGGAAGATAATTTTTTTGATATATGTGTATGTACATGTCTCTGCATGGTGGCCATGACATCCTTATGCCAAATCAAACCTGCTCTTGACACTGTGAAGAAAATATGTATGTATGGTACTTGAGACAAATGCCGCCATAACAAAAGTGTTATGAATAGCTTTATCAGTGCTTTGATGTAATTCCTCAGAGCGCAGAAAATTGCAATATTTGAATATATGTGTTTCAGATATTGCAAACTATAGTGCTAATGGGCCAAAATTCTCAACTTTTTACGCAGGCTGTATCGTAAAAAAGATTTGGGAACAGATCATTTTGGCAGCCTCAGGTGCCCAGACAGAAATTAATTTATTTAGAGCATCAAGAAAAAGGTCACATCTTGTGTAGCTAAGATTATAATTGCTCGGTTTATTTTTGAATGAATCCTTTTTTGGTGAATTAGCTAGTTGTGCAAAACATTATATACAATACAGTTCCTTTAATTATTTAAAAAATTTGCTCAGTTAAATTTTCCTTTCCTTTCAGAAATTATGATAATGTTCCCCTTGTATCTTCCTGTGAATTTGTCAGCTACTGTGTAAACATAGGATTGGCGGTCATAGACAAGGTATGATTATTTGTCTACCTAATCAACTCACAAAGTTTTCACTCCATAAGAAACACATAGGAATGGCAGTCATAGACTAGGTATGATTATTTGTTTGTCTACCTAATCTACTCACAAAGTTTTCACTCCATAAGAAACACATCGGAATGGCAGTCATAGACTAGGTATGATTATTTGTTTGTCTACCTAATCTACACACAAAGTTGTCACTCCATAAGAAACACATAGGAATGGCAGTCATAGACTAGGTGTGATTATTTGTTTGTCTACCTAATCTACTCACAAAGTTTTCGCTCCATAAGAAACACATAGGAATGGCAGTCATAGACTAGGTATGATTATTTGTTTGTCTACCTAATCTACTCACAAAGTTTTCGCTCCATAAGAAACACATAGGAATGGCAGTCATAGACTAGGTATGATTATTTGTTTGTCTACCTAATCTACACACAAAGTTGTCACTCCATAAGAAACACATAGGAATGGCAGTCATAGACTAGGTGTGATTATTTGTTTGTCTACCTAATCTACTCACAAAGTTTTCGCTCCATAAGAAACACATAGGAATGGCAGTCATAGACTAGGTATGATTACTTGACTTTCCACCTAATCTACTCACAGAGTCATGGTGGATAGGATAACTTGAGTGGTCAATAGCCAACACTTAAGATGTGGTATTTGCAGTTCTGATAGGGTATATAGATTTTTAGTTGTGTTGTATGAAATCATGTGACATATGCAGAACGTGTATGAATTGAGTCATTGGCAACAGTGTAACATAAAATTTATATCTGAGTCCAGGTTATCAGGATGTACTCATGTATTTAACATTCTGATAAAATTAGAAAAATTGGTCCCTAGGATGGTATGCTGGAATAGATACAGACCAATAATGTGCAGAAAATTGTCAAAATATCTAAACCTAAATCAAGCTTAACTAAACCAAACATAAGAAAAAATCTGTAAGTAATAATAAATTAGTGTCTTTTGACTGGGTGTACAAGATTTTAGCACCCTTCTAACTTTAATATTTTGATTTAATAATGTAATTATTGATGATTATCAGTCAGTCAGACAATACTTGCAGTTCAGTTCTTGAAATCTCTCTCGTGTCGGCAACAAGAGAAAGTTTGGGTTATTGGCCCTTAACATTTTCAAAGTTGTATTTTTAAAAAAAAAAAAAAATTAAATGTCACAAAAATTTCAATATAAAGATCTTGTATTAAAGGTCTTGTTTTCTCTAGGTCTGTGCTGGAGGCTGTTCAGAGGATGACCTGAAATGCATGACAGAGTTTTTGAAGCTGATCATTCATTTCTTTGAGTGTTTGTATGACCCCTACTTTACATGGAGGAAGAGATTGAAAGGGTAAGAATCTAACACTGACCTACACCTGTAATGAGTAAAAGAAAAAGAAAATGTTATAATTTCTTACAAAATAATATGTGACTGCTCCGTTGGCCTAGTGGTTAGAGCGTCGCTGCAGAAGCGGGAGGTGTGGGTTCGAACCCCTGGCTGAGTCATACCAAAGACTTGCAAAAAATGATAAAAATATCTGCCTCACTTGGCGCTCAGCATTAAGAGGTTAAGTGTTAGGACTGGTTGGCCTGGTGACAAGATAATGTGACTGGGTGGGACATCATGCTACATGTCTGTGGCATGATGCTTCAGTGCTAGACATCACTATAAACTGCCTCACTGCAGACATCATAGCGATATGACTGAAAAAATTGTTAAAGCTACATTAAAAATCCTAATCAAACAAACAAACAAACAAGCAAACAAAATAATATGTGTTAGTCCAATGTCAGCTTTGGGTAATTTTTAAAAAGAATGATTGTAAATATTTGATTGCATTGATTACATCTATTTTCCTGTCTTATTAGACTTTTTCAAGGTTTCAGTCTCGTTTCATTGGGAACTACTTGTATTCCAGTTCACTTCACCACTGACTTGCCCAAATGCAATGTTAATATGTAGGTCAATGCAAATTACTTCCAGGCCAGTTAACTTCACCATGGACATGCCTCAATTGACAAATTATGTCAGATATTGACATCCATCTCTCTGCTATATGATAAGCTAGCCCATCTTGTACAAAAATATATGCTTATTTTTTTCCTTTTTAACACATTAACCCCATGCAATGACTTTACGGGGCATGAGGTAGTAGCTTACTTCCAAGGTCTGTAGTGTCAAGGTCATGCATGATACACTAAAATGGGTGGTATTATAGAAAGGTATACAGTTGTAGCTCTACAATGAAAGCAAATAATCTGGGCATTTTAGTTACACTACAAATACAGAGGGAAAAAGCTAGTTTTTTTACCCGGTTTTTTTTTTCTCACCCAAATTTTGCGCATGGTCGGATTTCGAATTTGTGTCCAGATTTTAGACTTAATGGCCTCAGATCTATGGCAGACCAGTCTGAAGCGCATACAGACAGGTGAACCTGTGCAAAAAGTATTATAAGGTGGACATTTTAAATAATGAGTCTTCTCCATACGAAAATTATGAGTCCATTAAGCAAATGTGCCAGCAAACTAACCAAAGATAAACAAGCACAACTAGCCAATTGTCTAATGCAATATTGCTTGGAAGTCAATGTATTTGGATGTATTCAGAAATAGTCCCCAAAATATGTTTCCGACTCGCATTTCATGCGAAAACAGCAAAAACCTCCAGGGGTTAATGTGTTAAGAGAGCCCTCTTTTTGTGAGGCAATGCCTATTTAATTGATGACAATTACATTATGACATCATCAGTATGACATTACTCATAACTAAAGTGTATTATCCTATAGTGCTACGAACTCTGGGAGAGATTTGTTTTAAAATGGTGAGTTTTTGATTTTCATCATTTATTAAATAATTAAAAAGAAATAGTATTGTGAGTCACATTAACTGTGCAGTGAAAGAAAATGATAGAAATAACTTGGAACATTTGAGACTTTATAAATCTTTTGTGATTTACAACCCACCATAAATCAGCCATATGGGTTCTTCTGTTGATTAGAACAGATCTTATCTTAATAATTGCAATAAATTGACTCACCAACTAAGACTCTGTTTGGTCTAATTGATTTGAGGATTTTATAGTCTCTAAAAATTTAATGAATTTTAAAATGCAGAGGCAGCTCTTATCTTGTGGCAAGTAGTGTCTGTGCACATTTTTCTATACTTATCTACATATTGAATCTTTCTTGGGTATAGATCGTCAATAAAGAGTAGCACAAGAAAATGCATGCCAACCACCTCCAAGTTATCCTCGCCAGTGAATCATGTACATTTGTTATTCTCTAATTGATCAGTATATTTAAAACCTCAAATGATGTCGCCAGACTCTTTCTTAATTATCCCAGCAAAATGTTAAGACATTGATGTCATCAAGTGAACATCTTATTTAAAATTGTAAAATTTGGCCTCTTAGAACTTGCGTACATCATGAACTGTATAAGAATGGTTTCAGCATAAATCATTTTAATTATTCTCTATTTTGCAGATGGAATGTGGAGAATTCTAGGATAAAATACAAACCAGCATTACTGCATGTAGAGGTCATTCCATTCTTTTATGGTAAGATTAACATCTATGATGAACTTGAAAATATATTGGATAATTTATGTCAAACAGTTGATGACCGTTTGTCTTATAAGATCATGCCTATATCTAGTCAAACATGTGTATGACACCTATTTGTCTTATAAGGTCATGCTTATAATCTACAATCAAACGTGTATGACACCTATTTGTCTTATAATGTCATGCTTATAATCTACAATCAAACATGTGTATGACAACTTTTTGTCTTATAAGATCATGCTTATAATGTACAGTTAAACATGTATATGACAACGTTTTGTCTTATAAGATCATGCTTATAATCTAGTCAAACATGTATGACAACTATTTGTCTTATAAGATCATGCTTATAATGTACAGTCAATCATGTATATGACAACTATTTGTCTTATAAAATCATGCTTATGATCTAGTCAAACATGTATGACAACTGTTTGTCTTATAAGATCATGCTTATAATGTAGTCAATCATCATCATCATCATCATCATCATCATCATCATCGTCATCCATTTTGATTATCTAGGCCTTTTATTAATCCTCTAACAAGGGTAGGCCTGTCTGTTTCTTCGTGAAAGTATTCAATGTATTCAATCATGTATATGACAACTATTTGTCTTATAAGATCATGCTTATAATCTAGTCAAAAATGTATGACAACTATTTGTCTTATAAGATCATGCTTATAATGTACAGTCAATCATGTATATGACAACTATTTGTCTTATAAGATCATGCTTATAACCTACAGTCAATCATGTGTATGACAACGTTTTGTCTTATAAGATCATGCTTATAACCTACAGTCAAACATGTGTGACAACTTTTTGTCTTATAAGATCATGCTTATAATCTACATCAAACATGTATGACAACTTTTTGTCTTATAAAATCATGCTTATAATCTACATCAAACATGTTTGACAACTATTTGTCTTATAAGATCATGCCTATAATGTACATTCAAACATGTATGACAACTATTTGATTTATCTTATTAGATCATGCCTATAATGTACAGTCAAACATGTATGACAACTTTTTGTCTTTAATCTACAACCAAAAATGTGTATGACAACTATTTGTCTTATAAAATCATGCTTATAATCTACATCAAACATGTTTGACAACTATTTGTCTTATAAGATCATGCCTATAATGTACATTCAAACATGTATGACAACTATTTGATTTATCTTATTAGATCATGCCTATAATGTACAGTCAAACATGTATGACAACTTTTTGTCTTTAATCTACAACCAAAAATGTGTATGACAACTATTTGTCTTATTGGATCATGCTTATAATGTACAGTCAAACATGTATGACAACTTTTTGTCTTATAAGACCATGCCTATAATGTGTAGTGAAACATGTGTATGACAACTATTTGTCTTATTAGATCATGCCTATAATGTACAGTCAAACATGTATGACAACTCTTTGTTTTATAAGGTCATGTCTATAATGTACAGTCAAACATGTATGACAACTCTTTGTTTTATAAGGTCATGCCTATTATGTACAGTCAAAAATGTGTATGACAACTATTTGTCTTATACAGTCATGGTTATAATCTACACCTCTAACTAGAAACTAATTTATATTTTATGTTTATCTGAGTTTACATCATTTTGGCTGAAACCATTGTTTTTTGAGGCAATAATTGCATTGTGATTAATTTTTATGCTTGTTGAATTCCTTTAGCTAAAGTTATCCGACAGAAATAACTGGCAATGCTTTACAGCTAGTTCCCATTATCATCAACTGACCAATGGGAAAGTGTGCTAAATCAATGGCATTCAGGCTGTGAAGTCACAGATGACTTATATGTTTGGGTACTTACTATAAAAGATGTGCATTTGCATGTCTAATTTAAAGCGTTCACCATGAGGGAATGTAAGTACTTATTCAGGTTATGAGTAGTTGATATGTGGTTTTATGTGATGTTTTACCTATAGAAATCACTGAACTATTGAATTGTATGAAGATAGTTTTGGCTCACTGGTATAGTTATCCAGTGCGACAGTTTAATGTCAGTTGTCTGTTGGTGGATAAAATATAAAATTCCATTATAATTTCTAACATGATCATTTTTTATTTAAAAATTGATGCTGCCTGATCAGGTATCCACTTTGGGAACATGGTTGCCTGGATTTCGCTTTTGGTTGTCCCAAACTCTTAGACAATGAATTTGTCAACTCTTGTTTTTATTATCATCCTCCAAGTCTTATTTGGGGAGCTGATAAAATAATATTTCATAAGCCAGATGTACTGGAAATGACCTTATTTTGGATCATGCATCTCTTTGAGACAGTATGTATACTTGTCACTAATGTTGTTCAAATGAAGTTCCTTAGAATAGTTGTTTGAAAGAAAATTCTTTTTTAATTATATAACTTTTTTTGTGAGGAATATAGATACCTAATCTTGGCTGGATGATACTAACATTAAAGCAGCAGCAAAATCCTGAACCAAAAATGTCACATTTAGCAATGCGTCAGTCAGTTTGGTAAATCAATATTTTCTTTTTTGTCACAACTTAATTTATTTCCTTTAAATGTTTTCACAGTAAATATCACATAAATGTTGGAAGGAGGAACGTCTGGCAGGAACCATTAGAATTTCCAGATATCAGAGATACATATGTATTTATGATGGTTTTTGTTGGACATTTTGCCCCCGAGTCTGCTATCACAACTTGATGTTTGTTTAACTGATTTTAAAAACATTCAAAATGGTATAACAATTTTTAACAAATAAGACATCAAAATATTTAATTGGTACCAGAAAATGCGTTATTGCAGATTAACTGTGGCTTTAGGTTTAGTTTCATCCTTTTGTACTACACTAGTTTTCTATCAAAAATTTTTATGTATAAAAATGATTATTTCTATACGAAAACCATACAATAGAATTTTGATCAAGAAATGTATTTTAGGTTCCTCCAAACTATTGCTTTAAAATTGGCAATGAGCAGACTTGCTACATAGAAAATACAGATCACAATATTGAAGATGACAAAGAATAAAGGTCCATCTTTGATAAAACTAAGCCATCGATGAAATTTGACCTGGTACTTGTGAATTGCATTGCTGGTTGCACGAGTACACATCTTACAACCCACATGTTCATGACATCATAAATCCAGTAGTCCCATTTAATCAATAATAATTTGAAATGTTGTAGAAAAAAATATAAAATATTAATAATAAAAAAAATATAAAATATTAAAAATAAAAAAAATATTAATAATAAAAATATTAATAATAATAAAAAAAATATTAATAATAAAAAAAAATGCAAACGAACACAAAGTCCCATAAATTTATTCCGAGAACAACTACCAGGGTTTCATTGTATCACATGACTACAATGTTGGCATGTCAGATTTCATCTTTGTTTTAGTTTTGTCCAGTCCGTCAGTGGATTACAGACATAACGATTATGATACTTGCCATGTCTGAGTGAATAAAACCATTATCCTATCAATTTCATGCTGGTAGGTATTAGTTGATATAACATCCCTTAAATTTCCAAGGCCCACTGGTAAGCAACGACAATATGTTGCTATCACATGGTGGCAGCAAATTCCAAATTTCAACATGCAAATGCTGACCCCACACCCCATCTTAAATGTCCAAAAATGTGAAAAATGGGAATATTCGGAGGTACCACATATTAGAAAATGGACTGTTATTCATTTTAAGCCAAATTTGTAGTCGAAAATGTCAAGTCTCTGAGCTGCACACTATTACACAGTGGCATGTAGCTTGAAGCATTGATTTCAGATCTTAAATAGGATGCAGGAGAAATGGGAATTTGTCATCTCTTGTATTATATATTAATCAACGATACAAGTCCCTATGTCAGTACAAGTTTAGGGACTGGTTGTTGATACAGGAATATATAATTTTGAAGGTCTGTTAGCAAAATTTAAATCAGCCCTTTTGTAAATGTTTTTTAAAAGATGGATTTTTAACCAAATCGTCTTAAAAAGTTATGGTTATTTTAAAAGTCTTGTTTGGGTTTTATTGGTACAGATTGAGGGTTAAACTTTTTTCGTTGCAAGATAACATTCAGATAGTTTGTGTTTATTGCTTTTCATACTTTGATATGAAAAGTTTACTTTGTATAACATGCTTATATATTGCTCTAGAATTCTTTAGAATTAACCATTTGAAAGGAAACAAAATAATTTATGCTCATTATGTTGTTTCCACATAGTAACATAATGCAGGTCAGCAAAGTAAAGTTAGAATTTTTATTCCATTCATGGAATTGACTTTGCATACCAATCTTTAGGAATATAGTCAAACTTGTTTTATGTGATACATTTTATTGTTTTGTAAATTTTCTTTTTTTAATTATATGTCTTGGAGCTACTTGAAATAGGAACATCTTTAGATTTAGAAAATGCATGCTTTATAATCTAAAATGTTCTTTAATACCATTCAGTAATGGTCATGTCTGAACTTTGAAAAAATTAATTTCATCCTTGAATAACCCTGGAAATGACCATGAAATTTATCTTTAGAAAAGCATGGGAGCCGTGTTTGAAAAGAATACGACCCAAAGCTGTCAGCAAATATAAGCATCATTGATATTTCATCTTGAGCTGTGCTGGTCAATAGACCAAGAGTCTATATTAGATGGTCTTTTGTCTGCCATCCTGTAACTGTTATCTATCTGTTTGTTGACAAAAGGTTTTATTTGTACTCCTAAACTACTCGGAGCATTGCGATAAAATATGACACACATTAATTCCATGGTCTGTTTGGTCCTAAATAGAAATGGTGCTGCTTGAAAATTCAATATGGCTGCCACAGCTGCTAGCTTGAAACTCTTGAAGACTTCTTATCATGGCTGCCAGGTCCTAAAAAAATATGGTGCCGATCTGACGTTCACTATGGCCACCAATGCAGCCATCTTGAAAATCAGTTCATGCTACTTGTATAGAATAAATCACAGAAATAAGTTGGTTTGTACGAATCATGTATGACAAACACAGTCTGACAGTGGAACACATTTTTTAATTTGTTAATTATTACCATGTGGGCCATAAGTGTTTTGACATGAACTGCTTAAAAACTAAAATAATAATAATAATAATAATAATAATAATGAGGACTTTGTATAGCGCCTAATCTTTAGAAGCTGTAAGCACTTTACAACATCTATAATGATGACTACACTATAGAAAAACAAAAACAAAAGCCATGAAATTGGAAAACATAAAAAAAACAAAAACAACATGCTGAAAACATGTGAGATACAAAACATTATTAGTTCTCTAAGTTTGTTCCTGCAGTCAGAAAGGTGAGTTTTAAGAGCACTCTTAGAAGGGACCACTGTGTCTTTGAGTCTAATTTCAATGGGCAATTCGTTCCACATCGCCGGGCCCTGGTATGCAAAAGAACATTGTCCATATGACTTCGTTTTCATAGTGGGAACAATGATGTGCTTTGATTTTTTTTTTGCTTTTTAAGGTTATGAAAGGTTTTTACCTTCAAGCTGAATAAAAACTTTAAGGTGGATTCAATAAATAAAAAAAGATGCTTTAGGATATGAGATGTTAAATTGGTTGAAGTTTGGATATCATATATTTGCCTGTATGTCGAGTCTGATAGCTAGCATCACAGTTCTAGATCTGCCTTCACTTAATGCAGATCTGTGGTTATGTGTCATTTCTTTGGAGTAATAGATAGAACAAAAAAATATGTCTCTGATCTGCTGGCACATTATGTTTCTGCAGGTTAGGGTCTATATTGTTTGTTGTTGGACTAAATTTATAAATGAGATTATATGTAATATATGATTAATTGTGATATATTGCAGATTGTTTTTCAAGAAGAGGACTTCAACCAGACACTCAGCTTAGGTTACTTCATATGTTTGGAGGGATGATGTCTGGATCACAGGTGTGTCATGCTGATATTTTGATTCCTGTCTCATTGTGTTTGTTGTATTTGTATATCCTTGTAACCTTACATCCATCTGTCTTTCCATCTGTCTATTATTTAATTATTGATGTAAACTGAATCTGTCACAAGGAAAGACATAAGAGACATTTCCACACAATAAATTAACTTGTATACCAGGTTTCTTTTCCAATATTTGACTTGCATTTGTGATCGGAAAGACACTTATTGATTCCGAAGTTATGGTCAACATGACTCTAAAAAAAAACAGTTTCCACACCATATTTTGAGTTATTAATCACTGACTTTTCCAAAACACTGTAGATGGCATCTCTTACCTATTCTCCTAAGGGTAATGTATTCAAAGAAGAAACCTATTTTTCCTAGTAAAATATGTTTCTTCCAAAAAAACTTACCCAATCATAATACACATACACCCTTCCCTCCTCCCACCAGTTATATCCATAGGGAGCACGCCCTCCGCTCCAGTAATAACTGGGATATTCATTGACGTTGAAGAAAAGTATTATATTTAATGAGATACCCCTATGCCTGACCACCAAATAGGTTAGCAGACTGACCACCAAATAGGTTGGCAGACTGACCACCAAATAGGTTGGCAGACTGACCACCAAATAGGTTGGCAGACGCTTAGTTCCCTTTAGCTAAAAGTAGTCTCTGGAGGGCTGGATTTGCAAAGTGATGGTAGTTCTTCTATGGTATTATAATTGGGTAAGTATTTCCAAAGAAACATACTTTACTAGGAATAGTAGGTATTTGTAAGACAATATCATTCTACACTTCCTTCTTTCAGTAGAGCCCTTTATATTGTGGACACTAATTTTATGTTTGTTTTTGTTTCTGTTCCTCACTTTGTCAAAACCCATTACCCAATTCACTGCATATTTGGAATATCTCACACTGCCCTGATCTCATTATCAATCATTCTCCTGGGTGGGGTCTTAGGGTTAAGACTTGTACTGTGGACACATTTTAGTTAAAGTTCTTTTTCATCCATTTTGTTCCATAACCCATTTATATCAGATCTGAAAAACAATATCATTGAATTCTTCCCTTCTCTGAAAACCAATTCCATCCTGTATGCCTTGACCCTGGGTTATGCCATAGAGTTAATAATTGGGAACAATATTTGGTATTTTAAAAAATTCAATATAATTTCAGTAGCTATCTTATCCAATTTTAAGAATATAACATCATACTTTGACCTCTTCCTCCTTCCCACATCTACTCCTGGGTCAAGCCTTGGGTGGGGTCATTAGGTCAGCAGTTGGATACTTTGCTCCAACTCTTGAGTCTCAAGGTTTAAAAATCTTTTATCCAGTTCTCTACCAATGTTGAACATTACATGATTCCAAAGTTTCTTCCATTACTGCTGTGGTCCCAAGAAAATATATATTCCTTCTTGGCATCATTGGGTTCGGTGCTTTGTCGCTGAGATTGTTCACTGTTTTAATAAGCCCTCATCCAATTCATATCATATTTGGAATTTTGTATAATCCCACACTGCCCTTTCTCCCATTGCATCTTTTGCATCTGTGTGTAGCTGTGGGATATGAGGTAAAAATTAGGACAATCCTGAAGTACTGGTTTAATTTTTTTTTAAATTTAACTCAATCCTCATTCAGTGCATCTCTGGAATATTACATCA
Source organism: Unio pictorum (assembly GCA_030141615.1). Lineage (NCBI taxonomy): Eukaryota > Metazoa > Mollusca > Bivalvia > Unionida > Unionidae > Unio > Unio pictorum. The sequence goes on along the minus strand of JARLTB010000276.1, from coordinate 636,975 downwards.
TCACATTCACATCTGTTGCCTTGTACAACTGATGGACATTTTTTTTCGGGGGGGTTGGGGGGTTGGGAGGTATGGGTTAGAGACTTTGAATCCTTAAGCTACATTTCAATAGTTTGTCATTCTACTTACAGTATGCCCTATTTGGATTATATAACATCATCATTTTCTTCCTTTGCAGCATTTTTGCCCTTGAGGTCATGATGTTATGCTCAGATATATCAGTAGTGCAGCCTCTGTAGCATAATTACCTTGTTTCTTAAAGCACATATTTTTCTCCCTTTTGGATAATTATGTTTAGATTTATTGGTGATTTAGAATTTACTGACTTGGACTTTTGAATTGACAGTTGGGAATACACTTTTAATGAATCTAGTGGATATTTGGGAATTATTCCTGGAAAATCAGTGTGTAATTGTAACAGCTACAGAAAGACAGGAAACAGGCTGCCATGCTGTCAGGAAACAATGCTAGCCTGCAATAGATACATAACTAGCAATGTGAATTTACAAAAAAAACAAATATAAAAAAAATCAAATATATCTCTTATTTCAGACAAATGCTCTGAAAGCTATCACTCCAGCCACCCTGGATGTAATGCTGAAGATTCTATCTATAGAGCAACATGACAAACCAACCAATGAGCAGAGACAGGACTCCTTTGTTTTAAAAAGTCTGGTTCTTAAATGCATCATCAGAATGGTGCATGTCATACACTGCTGTAGCCCAGACCAGGTTTGTATATATGATATACACTGATGTAGCCCAGACAAGGTTTGTATATATATATATATATATATTATACACTGCTGTAGCCCAGACCAGGTTTGTATATATGTTATACACTGCTGTAGCCCAGACCAGGTTTGTATATATGTTATACACTGCTGTAGCCCAGACTATGCTTGTATATACAATAATCACTGATTTAGCCCACACCAGGATTTTATATACATTTCAAACCAATATAGTGTAAATGGCTCTATTTTTTTGCATGCATGATACACTGCTGTAGACCATTAAAGGTTTGTATAAAAATTTAAAACTAATATAGTGTCAGTTACTGTATTTTGGTATACATAATACACTGCTGTAGCCCCGACTAGGTTTGTATGTACATCATTCACTGCTGTAGCTGAGATCAGGCTTGTATATAAATTTTATACAAATAGAGTGTAAATGACACTGTTTTTGATATGCATTATACACTTTTGTAGCCTTAACAAAGTTTGTATACAGATTTAAAACTAATATAGCATATATTACTTTATTTCTGTATACATCTTATACTGCAACCTGAGCAAGATTTGAATATGCAGACCCTTAAAATAATGGAATGGAAAAGGAATGCAATTGAAATGCAGAATGACAGCATACAAATCAGTGATAAAGCTGAAATTGAGTTGGATTGAGTGTACCACGTATCATACAATTCATCAAATTGATTGTCCCATAATCTTGTTCAAACTATGTTATTTACACTTGAATATGATGTACAACAACATAAAATTTAACAATTAACTTTGTGTCATGTTTGTAAACCACTGCACAGTTACTCATCATTGTTGATCTTACAAAAAGAATGTAGCTAGATACATACTGATTGTGAACAAATGAAATTAGGCCCATTATACTAAATATCTCTTTAGTTCTACTTGTCATAGACAGAAAAAAGCTCATGGTATGGGATATTGTCCATTGTCTATTGTGTAATATCCATCTGTTCATTAGCAAAAGTTTGTTTTTTCTGCCCCTCCTTAAATAACTTGGAGGATTGCCATCAACTTTTACGTACGGATTTATCCCACGGTCTAGTTTGTCATAAAAGAAAATGATGCTGTTTAGACATCTAAGATAATTTATTACAAAGAATTGGAAATGGTGTGTAAATATTTTCATTACACTAATTCTGTAAGATTTTGGTTACAGTTTTGATGTACCATCACAATTTCTGAACCCTTTAATAGATTGCTTTCACACTTGGACCATCTATCTACAAACATTCACTCTCCGCCATCACCAATCCAGAACATGTCAAAGGTTATTTGAAAATTTAGTATTTAAAAAAGATTGTATATGGTCACAATTCCCAAACTGCTAAGCTTGCCATTTCAGCTCCATAAACTCCACTTTCTGTTTTCTCACTTATGGTCAAGGTCATTTGAAAGCTTGATTATTTTTTGTAAAGTCAAGAGTTTTATGTATGGTTAGGGATCCCAAACCCCAAGACATGTCATCGTCATACTTTTACTGTAGAATCAGTAAGCATTCAACTTTCAGCTGTATGAACCATTCATCCTTTCTCAGGCCCTGTTGCAAGGCAAGGTCAAGGTCATTTAAAGTCTTGGTTACATTTTTGATTGCAGTTTTTCTTATGGGCATACATAGCAAACCCATTAGGGGATTACTTTCATATGTGGACTATGAAATCAGTAAGCGTGTTAATTTCATCTGTACAAATCCCTACACTAGCATATTTCTTGGACATAATCAGGACTGTTTGAAAATTTGGTTTAGTTTTCATTTATAATTTTTCTGTAAGGTGTTGGGTCTCAAACACTGTAAGGGATAGCTTTCATACCTGGACTGCTTGGCATTTTCATGTTAAATACAATACCCATCTACCTTCCTGCTGACCCACAGGCAAGGTCAAGATCATTTGAAATTAAAAAAATATTCTATATCAAGCATGGGAGGGAGGAAATCATTTCTTGGTTTTACCTAAATAGATTTATTTCTGATTGTGTCATGTAACTGTCATCTGATGTGCTTTCAGCGCCAGGTGGAGGTGAGTCAGGTCATGGAAGGATATATGAAGGTTCTACTGGAGACAGACACAGAGCAGCATGAGGGGTCTGAGACACACCTACAGCTCTCTATGACGAGTAAGTTACATGTCACACAAAGTGAATTTATCATGTTACATTTGTGCTGTATCAAGTGTTGCCTGGCAAATGCATAAACATGAGTGCAAGGGTCAGGTCACTTTGTATTTTCTATATGCACAGTGTAACATGTGTCAATATTATTTAAATATTACACAGAACATAATGGTGTTGTTGTTGTAGTGTTTAACGCCATTTTTCTGCACACAAAGGCTACACATGGCAGCCAGTATTATTGGTGGTGGAAGAATATGGGAAAACCCTGGAAAGAACCACTGACCCATGAGAAGCTGCTGGCAAGCTTTTTCACATACCAACATTGGCTAAATCTGAGACTCGAATTTATGCAGACAGAGGTGAGATGGCAGTGATCCATAACAGAGAGCGCTTTAGGCCACTCGGGCCCAGAACATAATGGTTTAAAGCAGTGGCAAATGTATAGATATGAATGGAAAGTAGTTAGGGTTTTTTGTGTCTCATATATATACATTGTACTGTAATACAGTCTAGCCTTTAACAGATAATGTGTTAAATTTTCAAAGGTCATTTTAATTTCAGTTTATAATGAACATTAATGTTTGCCTAATTTATCCATTTTCAAACATATTTATGATGCTAGTTAAATTTACTCTTTAAAAAATTGTTTTGCTATATTTATTAACATGTTGTTTTTTCTAAACAAAATATGTGTACCCTTTTTCATAGAGTATTACTGAATTGTTTCAGGGACACAGGTCATGTAAGTTGAGTCAGTGACCACCATTTTGAATTTTAGGGGTGGAGGGGCATTTCTTGAAAGCATGCCATTGATTGCATAAATGCATACTAGAGTTTCTACAGTTGACACATTTTAAGATCTGTACATCCTGATTTGGAAGGAGAGACAGAGGAAGTGAAGATGTGCAGGAGGGAAATAGAATTAGAAGAAAGTGGAATAGGCCTTAAATGTGGAAATAAAAGCTGACATACATAAGGGCAGATGTTTTCTGAATGGGGAAAAAAAGTTGTTCAAAAGGTGATATTGTCATTCTGGTGATATATTTCAGTACCTGTGAAATAAATGACAAGACATGAGTTTTTACTGAGGTATTTGTGTAGTTTGAGAGAGTGGACATAAAATGAAGTGGTTGTAACTTTTGCTTCTTATTAAACAGTGACACAAACTTTAGCAATTTACAGCCTGATTTGAGTCTTCCTTGATGGCTCTCTGTTGTTAATAATTGTAATACCAAAAACGATTAACACTCAATGGACCGTTTTCTTTCAGCTTTATTACAAGCAGTGTCTGATCTTCAGCATGGGCAAATGATGAACTTTTATAACTCTGCGGTTAATTTGCAACTTATTAAGGATGCACACAAGCTTGTGAGTTTTAGTTGCTTGGACCCAATGTTTTGTAAAAAAATTTAATAAAGTTAAATACTAACATATTTCACAAAAAGTTGTTCTTGAGCTCTGTGTGAAAAGATTTATTTTGTTACATTGTATCCCAGGTGGTGTAGGGATGTAAACTAGACCCTATGTGCCCCTTGACTGTCATAAGAGGTGACTAATTGAAGCAACATCTTTAATTTGTGGACAGTATTAGGGTTCTTCACCACTGACAGTAACTAAACTGTGTGACTGGCTCATGCTCAAGAAAAGGAATAAGTCTATAAATTTTGGGGTCATGGTCACTGTTGTTGAAAGAAGTAAAAAGGTTTATGTACAATAATATTAGTTCTATGTCACATGCATGGAACAACTTTATGAATGAATTGTACTGAGTGTAAAAGAAAAATGGAGTTATCTTTAAGTCAATAGGTCAAAAGTCAAGGTCTCTGTGACTGGAAAAAGATAAATTGTTTCTGCACAAAAAAATTTAAGTTCTCAGATATGAATCTTCACCAAAGTTTGTATATGACTTTGATATTAGGTTACAGAGAAGCCTATTGATTTGGAGTTATAAGGTCAAAGTCAAAATATAAGATTAAGGTCACTGTGAATAAAAGAAAAAAAATGTTTTGGTTTTTCTTTACGTAATGACATTAGTTTAGTTCTAAATGACTTACATTTAACGAAGTCTGTGGAGAGTTTTGCATGTAATGTGTGGTAGAGACCTATTGAGCTTGGTGTCCAAAGATTAAAGGTCAGGGTCATTGTTGCTGAAAAACTTAGCTTTGCTGATTTACTATTGTTGTGGATGAAGTTCATTGACCACATTTTGTGGATGGCTTGCTCTTAGGATAATAAAAAGAATCTATAGATGGGTCCAAAGGTCAGTGGTCATGGTAATGATAAATCTGATAGGAAAATAATGCATTATACACAGTATTTTTAGTTCAAGAGCACATACTTTGATTACATATTTATATCCTTGAGACCCATTGGTCTATACACTCCAGAGGCAAACATTTAACCACTCTCTGCTAATGCCGTCTTGTAGGCAGTATGTATATTGTTTTATCATATGTATATTGTTTTATCTTCTAGGTGCCATCAGTGAGATGCTTACATGTCAGGACAAGGCTGCCTTACAAGTCATATTAGTCAGTGGCGGGACTTTTGACTCCTTTATCTCTCTGCTTCAGAAAACTTCAGTAAGTATATAGAAATACAACTTTAATATTGATTATGGCAGTGATTGTGAAGTTTCTATCTAAATTATTATTTGACTGTTGTTTTTTGTAAACATGCTGCTGAAATGTAAAGAAAGATGGCTGTTGTTGCATACTCTTGAAAATGTTTTATGTGTATCAAAATGGTATAAGTGTTAGTTACACATTTTTTAATAATTACATAAAAATCATCTAAGATAAGTATATTGTTTATATATTTTGACTGAATATACAATCGTTGATGCTTTTATCAAGACATAACATTTATTAGCTTTTTTCTTGAACATGGAAAAGGGCTATAATACAATATGGAAGTAATGAATGATCTGGCTCTTAAATTATATATAAAACTTTCTTTTAGATAGAGATTTTACAAGGTGTGAATAGCAGCATTCCTCTGAATGAACAAGACATGGGTGTGCCTCAGGGCAGCATTTTAGCTCTAATGCTTTTTAACATCAAAATTTATAACATCATCAAGGCTTTGACTCCTGTTGTGGATTGTTCTCTATATGTTCATGAAAACACCTGTTTACAATTGAAAGACTACTGCAACAAAATGAAAATAAGATTTAAAATTTGTTCATTGCCAAAGGTTGCCAATTCTCAAAATCACAATCAGCATGTATGCTTATCTGTGTGCTACAAAGACAGTATGAAGATCCTAAAGTCATGGTGGTTTTAGCACCTATACTGGTTGTTGATGAAACAAAGGTATTCAGTATTGTCTTTGACAAAAATTCACTATCATTCCACATATTAAGCAGTTAAGAGCTAAATGCTTGAAAGTACTTGACTAACTCAAAGTAGTAGTGCAAACTGACTGGATTGCTGATAGAAAATTTATTCTTAACCTATATGGAACCTTTATTAGATTCAGACTGGACTATAGTTGCATTGTTTATGGTTGAGTCAAAAATCATATTTAAACATTCACAACCCATTTCTCCTTCAAGAAATACATCTTGCTATGGGATCGTTAGGATATTCCCAGTTGAAAGTCGTTTGGCTGATGTGAATGAGCCACCTTTATCACATCGCAGAGAGACACCTTTATCACATCGCAGAGAGACACCTTTATCACATCGCAGAGAGGCACCTTTATCACATCGCAGAGAGACACCTTTACAGTGTGATCTACAACTGAGATTCAACTCTGCTTTTGTATCTGTTTTCCAAGTAGATCATGTATCATTCCTACCCTTTGCATTAGAATGTCTTCCAATTTTGACAAAACAAAATTTGACCTTTAAAAACGTAAAGTCGTTTGTTTCTTTAACACTTCATTGGCTTCTAAAATAACCCAAAGGGATTTTTCTTTTACATAAAGGAAAAAAATGATCTGAAACAAATACTTCCCTTTTTCAAAAAATCTTGTTAGAGCTGTGCCATATAAACATACAAGATACCCAGGGAAGGCAGTTCTTTAATCTATATGCCAGTCAAAGAGTTCATATTAGAATCATAAAATTCTAAGTTGCATCTATGGGTGAGTACCACACATTAAAAGTGCCTTTCATGAGTCCCAGGTATGTTTTACTGGAACAGCCCTTAGGACCATGTCTCCAAATTCAAAAACTTCACAAGAATTTATATGAGGATGAAATTGCTGCTGCAGCCTTCATTAGTGCTATTCACAACACAAAACCTTATACAGGCAGTAGACCTTGCCCTGCAATATACTAAAAGCAGAATTATTGTAAAATTTCGTTTTCTCTCATATTTTCAGTACTTCAGTTACTTGACAAGTAGGACGTTGAAAAATCCATTAATAACTAACATTCTCATTAAATATACCGAGCTGTGTACTGCTCACAATGTACTGTTTGCATGGTAAAGGTAATGAAAGAGCAGACCATGGTAAAGGTAACGAAAGAGCAGACCATGGTAAAGGTAATGAAAGAGCAGACCATGCTGCCAGAATAACACTCTCTCTGCAATTGTCTGATTATTTAAAAAAGTCCTGCTGTTTTTTGACCTAACATAAAAATTCTTATTTAGTATGTGGCAGGCATCATGGAATGATGCTGTCAATAAAAAGCTTCATTAATCAAACTCTACTTTGTCAAATGGTTTTCCTCCTGCAGTCAATTTAACTGTACAGACATCATCTGTTTTCATTACATCATTTATATATTTTGACTGAGTATAGAAGTGTCATCTATTCTGCTGAGGACAAAAAGGGGTGTGTTTTTGATATACCCGATTTCTTAATTACAGTTATTATGCTTTGGCTTTGTGTGACTTGAAAACATTTGCATGTCTGGCTAATAAATCCACAGTAGTTAAGCATGTTTCGATAAAACTTGGCCCTGTTTCGATTATCACTGCCAGACCTCTGTTGCGTGGCCAAAGGCATGGCAAAAGAAAAGATACTCTTGTACTCTTGCTTAGAGTATAACCTTGATGCAATAAAGATATTTTCATAAAAGTGTATGGACAGTTTGTTATGTACCATACATAGTTATGTCCCTTTAGTGAAAATGTAATTTAGCGACTTATATCCTTGTCTGGAGTGTAATGTTTGAACAACTGAAGATATCGGAATGAAACGTTTGTCAGTTATGAATTGGGTAGTAATGGTATATTGCATACTCTCAGTGACCAATCCACATATGGTTATAACTTTTAAACCAATATTAGAAAGACACTTTACCTTTGATGTATTTCGAATTGAAAGCGTCTTGTATATATTTATCATGTTTTCATAGTCTTTCCCCCTGCCTTAAAGCCAAAGTCACAGCCAGAGATGATTAAGTCATTGTTATTCCTTTATCCAGGATGTTACCTTTCAACCTCTACTGATATTTTGTGAAACCAAGAACCACACCTTATCACACCATAATTAAGATTTTTCGTTTAAAGGCCATGGTAAGTTGTAAGGAAAACGTTACAAGATGGATGTCTCATGTGGCATTTGTCATACTCTTGTTAATATAATAATTGGTAGAGCATTTGACGTCTAGCATAAGATCTTGGGTTCAGTAACTACCAAGGCCAGCCCAGGTCAGCAGCAATGATGTGACTTTGGAAATAACTGATAGCTCCTATTTCCACAACATGATACAGCCAAATCAAATCAATTCAGAAGTAACCAGCCAATCAGCAGCTGAACTTTTAAGTCGTTTTACATATTTATTCAATTTTCAGCTGTGTGGATTGGAAGCCCAGTCGCTGGCTATGTCTGTCCTGAATGTCATGAATACAGTGCTCACTGGATCCCCAAATGCAAAGGTATTCCGAATATCACTAATTGTAAAATGTATTCAGAAATATGCCATATGTATTTGCCTGTAAGTCCAACTGTGATGTGCACAGACCCAGATCTGCCATTACAATAGACACAAATAAATCTGGGTCTCTGCAGTTTGCTAGGAGTAATCATTATAGTAAGTAAATAATAAATGTCATAAACAATGATGTACTGGTGCATTATGGGATGACAGATCAGGACCTGTGTTGCTTGGTGATTTGACTTACAAATGAGTATATATACTACTTTCATTTCTTGGTTTTAACTTTTTATTTGAATGATTACATTATTAAATTTAAAATCCAATCTGTATGGTTTTCATTGGATACATATGTATAAGTCATAATTATAAGTCAGAGATACAAGTCATAGACACAAGTCATAGTTACAAATCATAGTTGTAAGGCATAAGTCATAGTTATTATTATAATAATAATAATAATAATAATAATAATAATAATAATAATAATAATGAGGACTTTTTATAACACCTAATCTTTTAGAAGCTCTAAGTGTTTTACAACATATATAATGATATGACTACAAAGAAGCAAAACACCATGAAATTAGAAAACATAAAAACATGCAGAGAATATTTAAGGTAGGAAACATTATTATGTCCTTAAGTTTGTTCTTGCAGTTGAAATAGGTGATTTTTAAGAACACTCTTGAAAGGGATCCCTGTGTCTTTCTGTCTGATTTCAATGGGCAATTTGTTCCTTGTTGCTGGACCCTGGTATGCAAAAGAACGTTGTCCTTATGACTTCGTTTTCAATGTGTGAATAATGAGTATATGATTGTCAGAAGAGGAGTGTAAGTATCTTGCTGGTGTGTACACATTGGTGAGGTCGGATAGGTATGTTGGACTGGAGTCTGTCAGTGAAATGTACCACAGAGAACAAATTTTGTGTTTGATTCTGGATTGAATGGATAGCCATTGTAGGGTACAGAGCAGTTGGGAGGTGTGCTCTGATCGGGGTACTATAAGGATGATCCGAGCAGCTGTGTTTTGAACTTTTTGAAGTTTCAGAAGTCTCTGGAATAGATATTTAGATGAACCAGACAGAATTGAGTTACGATAGTCCAGTCTTGAAAGTACTAATGAACACACAAGTGTTTTAGTAGCATCAGCTGAAAGATATTTGCGAATGTAGCTATTGCATCTCAGCTCAAGATATGTATCCTTGCATATTTTCATGGCATGTTGGTGCAATGTGAGAGTAATTGTCCAGAGTGAAACCTAGGTTTAAAACTGACTGTGTGAATTTAATGTTGGTGTTGCTGATATTTATTGTTTGAGGTAAAGGATGTGAATGAGAAAATCTTTGTGCTGTTATCAGAATGGCTTCAGTTTTATCATCATTCATCTGCAGCTTGTTACATGTCATCCATGATTTCAAATCAGAAATGCACATCTCTGCACCTTAGATGGTAGCATCAACTTCAGTTGGGTGGCTAGATGTGTATATTGGTGTATCATCATTGTAAACTTGAGAGAAGCTGAGTGTATAGAAAAGAGAACAGGCCTCTGTGGAACACCACAACATAGATCAACTTGGGCTGGAGTGTATTCCATTTGCAGACACAATTTGTGTCCTGATGACTAAGTTGGACTTGAACCACCAGATTATTGTGAATGCCAAATACATGCTGGAGATGGTGAAGTAGTATATCATGATCAATTGTGTTGAATGCTGCAGACAAATCAGAGAGGGTGAGGACTGTAATCTGCAGAGAGAATGTGATTAACTACTTTCAGAAGAATAGTTTCAGTATTGTGGCAAGGGCGATATACAGATTGTACATTGCTAAAAAGGCTGTTTGAATTTCAGCAGAGGCGTTATAATGGCAGTTTTGAAAAATGATTGGAATTCCCCAGGTGAGAGAGAGGTATTAATAACATCAGTTAGTGAAGGCAATAATGGATCAGCAGTGATGTTGGAATTGGATCAAGTTCACATGACTTTGATGTATTTTTCATCACGAGTGTACATACCAAATCCATGAGACAGATTCAAATGCTACTAATGGTTGCCACTGAAATTCTGTATTGCATCTGTGATGACAGGTCAATTGAAATTGTGTTGTCAAGCTTATCTCTAATGGTTTGTACTTCATCACGGAAGATACTTACAAACAGGTCTGGAAGGTTGATTTGAGAGAAGATAGTTAGAAGTGGCTTACATTTGTTCCATGACATTAGTTTGTTAGTAATCTTGAAGAACTCTTTGCAGCTGAAACTTTTCATTATATTACTACTGTAATGGGCTGATTTCAATTCAAAAACTATTTTTGTGATGTTCTTTTTAGCGTCTTCATAGATTTGCTTATGAATAGTGAGTCTGTTGGAAAGCCAAAGCCTCTCAGCTTTTTGGCGGCTTCTTTTAGCAGTGTGAAGCTGGTCCCTAACACTGCTATACCACGGAGAACACTTTTGAATTGATTCTCTTCGCTTGGTGGCTGGGGCATGTTTATCAAACAAGGAATCCTGGGAGTTATTGAGTTGTTCTGCTGTAGGAGTTAATCAAGTTGTTAGGTTTGCTTGGATGTCATGCATTAGTTTGTTTCTTTTTATTATACAGAGGTTTCTCTTAGTAGCAAATAAAGGTGGAGGGTTAGGGACTGATACGTCCAGATGGCATATAATGCAGAGGTGATCTGATGCAAGTTCATGGGATACAAGGGTGGACCATAGAATAGTATCATAAGGTCCATGAAGAATCCAGACGAAAATGTAACCAGTTTTAAGCGTGGGTTGGTTAACTGACTAAGGTTGAAAACATGAATGGAATCTAAGAGTTTTGATGTGTTTGGGTTTCCAGGACACTCATAGTGAAAATTTAGTGCTGAAGTAGTCATTGTTATAAGTCATAGTTACTTGCATTAAAAAATTTAATGTATTTGATAGAGCCTATAATAATGTGTTATGTTTTGCTCAAAAAGATAAAAAAAACACTTTATTTCATTGCCATAAATAACAAGAACACAGCCACATATGTTTAAGAATATAGGCTAGAAATAACATAAATAACAAGAACACAGCCACATACTTTTAAAAATATCATTGGATATAAATAACATAAATAACAAGAACATAACCACATATTTTTAAGAATATGGGCTAGAAATAACAAATAACAAAAACACAACCTCATATTTTTAATAATATCATTGAATATAAATAACATAAATAACAAGAACACAGTCAGCCACATATTTTTAAGAATATCATTGGATATAAATAACAAATAACCAGAACAGAGCCAGATATTTTCAGGAATATTACTGGATATAAATAACATAAATAACAAAGAACACAGGCACATATTTCTAAGAATATCAATGGATATAAATAACATAAATAACAAGAACACAGCCAGATATTTTAAGGAATATCACTGGATATAAATAACAAGAACACAGGCACATATTTCTATGAATATCATTGGATATAAATGACAAGAACACAGCCACATATTTCTAAGAATATCATTGTATATAAATAACAAGAACACAGCCACATATTTCTAAGAATATCATTGGATATAAATAACATGAACACAGGCACATATTTCTAAGAATATCATTGGATATAAATAACATAAATAACAAGAACACAGCCACATATTTCTAAGAATATCATTGGATATAAATAACATAAATAACAAGAACACAGCCACATATTTCTAAGAATATCATTGGATATAAATAACATAAATAACAAGAACACAGCCACATATTTCTAAGAATATTATAAACTACATGTTACATTGTGTTTTTCTTCCAGATATAGTAATTTTCTTGGATAATAATACTGTGGAATTTAGAAATAGTGCATTATATTTTGATTTTTTTTTATCACATTTCAGGAAAGGTTCAAGGTGCATGTTGGATATGAGAGATTTGTGGAGGCCCTAAAATGCTTAGGACAACCATCTGTGGAATTACTAAAATCAGTTCTTAACCTGGTCAGTTATTTTGATCTGTTATCAGTGATTGTGGTTAGGTTATTGAAGTTAATTCAAATCAGATTTATAGATTGAAAACAAATTTTTTTCTGTGTTCTGGTACTGAAATAATTGTTTGATTTTTCAATTTTTAATTTATATTTTTAAAAGTAATAATTTTGTCATTTAAAGCTTTTTTTGTTAATCTTAACCTACTTCATTCCATTTTCTGAGATGAAAGTAACTCTGTTGTATTAAAAGTGTAGTTGAGGTACTTAAATTATTTCAGATAGATGCAGAAACTATAAGAACTTTTTGTTGTGAAAATGAATAAAATTGTTTGTTATAGGTATTGATACATTTTGGTTGTCATCCTTTTAGATCCGCTAATTGTATCTGAATGTTACTATTTTTTTCTCAAGATCAGTGAATTGAATTTCTAATTGTTTGTTTCACAAAGTAATACTCTGACCAGGATATCACATAACTCTGAACTTGAAACTTAAATTGAGTTGATAATATCAGCCAATCAAAAAACAAGCCTTTAAAGTAAAGTAATTTGTGATTGGTCAAAACCAAATTCCATACTCAAACTCAGTTTCAAGAGTTGCTAGATGGTTAGCAAGTACACATTCATGTTTTCCTTCACTTTTTTGTTTCTTTTTCTGATGGACAGGTGATAGAAGGTACTTATGATGAGAAACATGAATCACACACAGTGCACAACACTCAAGCTGCCATTATGTTGATCCAATGGTTGCCTGATATACAGTCACATGACCTCCAGATATGGCTCTCTGAGAATCTACGATTCCTTTGTACTTATGGCCACAACAACAAGATGAACTGTTGTAAGGATGGAATGATTGCTGCAATTTTGACTGTTCTAGGAAGAGAACGCCAAATTAATTCCAAAGCTGTTGGTATGTCTTTCATTATTAAGTAAAAAAAATATTTCTTTGTTTTAATCGCCTACTTATAACTGCAAATTTTGAGGCATAGGTATGACTTTTTGATAAAAGCAGCAGCAATGACAAAATGATTTGTCAGCATTTTCATTTAAAGTTTTTTTTTGGCCAGCTATTATAGGGTTACATCATAGTATGGTGAATCTTTGTGAAATGGGGTGGGGTTATATAATGGAAAGGTGGGTAAGTGAGATTATTAGGGTATATATTTTAGCAAGGTTGGCACATGAGAAGTTTGTGGTAGCATATCATAGCATAGTAGGCAAGCGATATATTGCATGGGTGTGTCATACCAAAATGAGAAGTACATCATAACTTGATGAAAAATTGGGGTGGGGGTATAATATAGTATTGTGGACAGGTAATACACTATGGGTTATAGCAGAGGCAGGTCTTGTTCTACAGAACCCTTGGTTTCTGTCCTAGGTTTTTATTACTTGTATCTTTTCACATAGTTCTCGGCCAGTCTGTTTGTTGACATTTGCCCTATCTCTTTTACATTAACTAATGATCCAAAACTTCTCAAATGAAATGCACAAAGGGTGATTAGTTAACAATTATATGTGTAGAAGTAGCATAATTAGAGCAAGTCGTTAATGTCCCGTAAAAAATTTTCAAGTCCTAGAGTGAATAGCATAACAATTATGATACAGACTTGTCCATTTTAAAATATTGTGCTTTAATATTATACCAAATCGCTGAGAACGCTGAATAGGAATGCTGGAAAAGGAACACACACACACCTGTTAATCTAAAATTAATAATTTTCTGTGTAAATCATGTTAAATTAACACAAGGATTTTCATTGAGAGAGATTGTATGCTTACCTTGTGTCAAACTTTTTATCATGGGTAATGTAATTTTATAGTTGTGGAGTAGATAGTAGAATGCTTTTAAACTTGTTGGAGTCTTGATAGAAGCCAGTGAAATCCTGCACATATTGATGCTATCTGTCTTTTGGATCTAATATTCATTGGTACTCAATTTAAAAAATGTGTTTTTCACATTCTGTGAGGTTTCTTATTACATTCTTTTTTGTGCCTATATTGGTAGGTAATTTAATAGGTCTTCTAGAAGGATTGGGAACACACTCCATCACTGCTACAGACCTGAAACAGCTGATCAGCCTTCTAAAGTTAAATGAAGAAGAAAATCAGGTACTTTATATACCATCTTCAACTTAATCCACACACTTTGCTTGGTAAGCATACACCTCACCGTCAGACATGTTCACTGATCACATTAACATTAGGATATAAAGTTATTACCTCCAGAGTCCATCCCTCCAAAAGATGAAAACTTAATGTATCAATACCCCTAATAGCAATCTTTCTCCAATGACCTTTCAGGGTAAAGACGTTAGCACCCATCGTAAGGAAAGGGTACCAATCCTGACCTCGTGCCCAGTTTGGAATCTACCAAGGCATGGTTGAATAAGGCACCATTTGAACTGCTTATCTGAGCATCATGTTTTCATCTCTCATATGGGACCTTCTTTGTACTTACTCTAGGTACAGTAGCCTGTATCAGCAAAATTCATGCCTTGTCCATTGACCCACAATATCTACAGTTCGTCAGGATGGCTCAATTATACTCATGATGGCCACATCCTTTGTTGCCAAGAGAACGATGCCCATTTCAGGCAATAAGCTTTTTGTATTGAAACTTCTTTTCAAATATGACTTCTCTCCTCAGGGCCATGTACATGTTGCAGTGATTGATTTGAAGTGTACCAAAAGCAAACTGAGCTGGTGCAAAGAAGAGGATTCTTGTCTATTTTTACTTTTAAACGATAGAAATTTAGATATCTTATCTAGGGTTCTATCTTCCTGGATGAGGTCAGATATTTGTTCTTTTTGCAGAGAATTAAACCAAGATCAAAGGAAAGTTTTTTTTCATTTCATTTCAGGCCAGTTATCACCAGCATTGCATTCAAATGCAACTGTTCCCTAACTATTATTATACAAGCCATGGTATGGAGATCAGAAAGGGCTTTCTTTATTTTTTTTCCTATGAGATATTTCATCCCAAAAGGTTCAGTTTGATCTGGTGGCACCTGTTGCAGGATGAAATTTTGAAATTCACAAATTGACAGGGAGTTACATATTGTTGTAATGTTATTTGGGTTATATATAGTTATATATAGTACCTTGCCCTAGGGCAAACCATAGTAGAGTGTTGTACACACTGGAATAGAAGTTTACTAGATATTACAAGTGATTCTGAGCCATCAGATATGGTCGTCACAAAGAACCATCTTTGTTAGAGTCTGCTTCTTTAAAAACTGTTGAACAGAATTTGGTCATATTTGACAAAAAGCATGAAGACCTTTTCAAATTGTACATTTGCCAACATATGTGGCTGCCATTACTAAAAGCTTAAAGCTTTAAATTAATTCTTCAAAACTGATGAAGAATATTTAACCAAGCTTGATGAAAGCATTAGTGTATGTGGATCTTTCCAATTTGTGAAGCTGATATTAATCTGCCTTAAAATATGGCATATATTAGTGAAAATAATTTAAATGACTTCTTCATGAAAAACCACTTTTTCAGTTTGACCAGATTTGAAGGAAAGCATCCAGACATAGATGGCTCTGAAATGTATACAGAGAAATTCAATGCTGATTCATGATTAGATATGGACACTGTTGCTAAATTTAGGAAAACAGTGAAATAGCTTATACAGAAGAAGAACAAAAAACTGCTCAGAATAATTCGACTAAACTCTGCACAAAGTATCATGGCCTAAAGGACATTTATAATTTTTAAAATGATACCAGTCATCTGTCAAATATGGTTGCCTGTACTAAAAATAGAAAATATTTTAACTTCATAGAAACTATTCAGCAGTAATTGGCCAAATTTGACACAAAGGTTTCTGGTATTAGCGACTTTCAAATTTGTATGAAAAAGATGCTGATTTCCTGCAACTAGGAAATTCTTTAAATACGTTGTTCTCAAGAATTACTTGACAGAATGTGTTCAGGATTAACATAAAACAGTCTGGTAAGGTAAATAGTGCTTGTTAACTTTGTACTAATGATATCAATCTGGAATAAAGTTTGGCTTCCTGTACTATAAATAGACAACTCTTTAATAACATCTTCTACAATAACCACAAAATACACCAGACAGATTTCACAGAAAGTAACCCAGCTTAAACATATTGAGGCTGTGATACATGATGTTGTTCCACCATCTGATAAATGGTAAACAGAATTTGACCATCCATTATCTTTCAGATTTCCTTTCAGCAGTGAAAGTCCTAAAAAAAAAACCAATAAATTTGACAATCCTTTCATTTTAAGGACCTTACAAAAACCTGACTTACTGATGCAATCTAGAAAAAGTATTCTGTACTCCTGGCAACCAAGTCACATTGGTATTATTGGTAATAAAAGGGAAGATAAAGCAGCTAACATTATGCTGCTTTCACCCATTTCAGAAAGAGGTTTCCTTTTACTGAGTTTCGCCATCATATAATTGGCATTTTCTTTATACTTGGCAAAATATGTGGAATGAAAACTCAACAAATACACTTTAACTCATCAAACCCACCATTGGTGAGTGGCAGTTCCCATGTATGACAAGGATGAATTTGGTAATATTGTGCTAATAACATATAAGGCACCTATACCAGTCTCATGCATACCTCCTGAAGGGGGAACCTCAACCAGAATGTATATCCTCAGTGTCCACTGACAGTAGAACACATTCTTGTTCATATATCAACTTTCTGTCTGTGAGACATAATGAAGTCAATCCAGTAAATATCTTTGATTTATTTTGTCACTTAATTCATCATGTTTTATGTTTTAGAACCCAAACTGCACTGAATCAGAATTATTGATATTTTATCCTTTCTCTTTTTATGCTAATACAATGTATGTTTACGTTTCAGAACCCATACTGTACCAGATAGATTTATCAATACTTTATCCTGAAATTGCATGTTTAGGTTTCAGAACCCAAACTTTACTTAATAAGATTTAATGATACCTTATTTTTTGTGTTTTTATGTTTTAGATCCCATACTCTACCAGATTAGATCTATGGATACTTCAGACATTGTATGTTTATCTTTCAGAATCCATACTCTACCAGATTAATGAGAGCCATTTCCACCATGGCTAGAAGGGAGGGCAAAGAAGGGGCACTGCACTTCTTCAACCTACAGGAACCTACAGATGTAAGTAACGTTTCACGCACGGTACTTCTTTAACCTACAGGAACCTACAGATATAAGTAATGTTTGTAATATTAAAATATCCTTAGCATTGCAATATATCATTACTTACAGCCATTAGGACAGTATGTTCTGGACTGTTGCAAATAATTACCTATTGTTATACAGGTATACCTCGTTTTAAGGACATCCGCATTACGGCATTCCGCTCATATGACATCATTTTTTATTTGTTGTCACTTTGAAGACTAAAACAAAATATTCGCATGGCACTCAAAATTTGATGTTACGCTACTGAATGTGGGGCCAATTCAAGCCCTTTTGTCTACCAAGTTGATGAGTGAGTTGTATTGAACGCTGTGTATTCATAACAAAGACGGCGTTGTATATTGCTCGCAGCGAGCTGAGAGGTAAATACCTAAATTTTGATTACAGACACTCAGTCTGTGTATGGGCATTGTTACATGTGTGTCATACTCTGACAATTTTTATTATTAGTCATGGCCTCTAAATCTAGCACTAGTGGAAAAAGGAGTCATAATCTTATTACATTAAATCAAAAGCTAGAAGTGATACAGCTTAGTGAGAAGGTCATGTCGAACGCCGAGATAGGCCGTAAGCTAGGTTTGGCGCGACAAACAGTTAGCACAGTAGTGAATGCAAAAGAGAAGGTTTTAAAAGAAATTAAAAGTGCCACTCCAGTGCACACAATAGTGTTAAGGAAGCAAGCTAGCCTTATTGCTGAGATGGAGAAAGTGTTATTCTTATGGATTGAAGACCAAACTAGCCATAATGTACCTTTAAGTCAAGGCCTAATTGAGAGTAAGGCCTCAACTCTCTTCGATTCTTTAAAGGCCGAAAAAGGCGAGGAGGCCAAAGAAGAGAAGTTTGAAGCTAGTAGAGGTTGGTTTATGCGTTTTAAGGAAAGTAGCCATCTCCATAATATAAAGGTGCAAGGTGAGGCAGCTAGTTCTAATATTGAAGCTGGAAAAAGGTTTCCAACCGAGCTAGCTAAGTTAATTAATGAAGGAGGCTACACTAAACAGCAGATTTTTAATGTTGATGAAACGGCCTTATTTTGGAAGAAACTGCCATCTAAGACTTTCATAGCCAGGGAGGAGAAAACAGTGTCTGGCTTCAAAACTTCAAACTATAGGCTGACTCTTTTGTTAGGAGCTAATGCAGCTGGTGACTGCAAATTAAAAGCCAATGCTCATTTACCACTCGGAAAACCCTAGGGCTTTAAAGAATTATGCCAAGGTTAGCTTGCCTGTTTATTATAAATCAAACAAGAAAGCTTGGATGACTGCAGATCTTTTTACCAAATAGTTTACTGAATATTTTAAACCCACCATTGAGGTTTAGAGAAACAAATTCCTTTCAATATTCTGCTGCTTAGTGACAATGCACCTAGTCACCCAAGAGTTCTGATGGAAATGTACAAGGAGATTAAAGTTATTCTTCTGCCTCCTAATACGACATCGATCCTACAACCGATGGATCAAGGAGTAATTTTTGCTTTTTAGTGTTATTATTTAAGGCGGACATTTGCAAAGGCTATTACTGCGTTAAATAGTGATGCTAGTTGTACATCTGATGTGCAAAATAAATTGAAAGCCTTCTAGAAAGGATTTAATATTCTAGATGCCATTAAGAACATACGCGATTTGTGGGATGAGGTCAAACTATCAACACTAGCTGGAGTTTGGAAGAAACTGATTCCTGCACTTATGGATAACGTTGAAGGATTCGAGACTCCAATTTAGGAAGTGACAGCAAATGTGGTGGAAATGGCAAAAGAATTGGAGCTCGAAGTTGAGCCTGAAGATGTGGCCGAACTGCTGGCATCTCAAGATAAGCCTTTATTGAATGAGGATTTGCTTTTGATAGATGAGCAAAGAAAGTTACTTCCTGAGATGGAATCTGCTGATGGTGACAAAGATGCAGACATCAATTCTGAAATGACAACAATGGATTTGGAACACTATGTTGGCTTAGTTGATACAGTAGTGGAAGGCTTTGAAAGAATTGACAACAATTTTGAGAGAAGTTCTAGAGTGGGTAAAATACTAACAAACGGTATAGCATTCTACAGGGAAATACTTTGTGAAAGGAACTAACAGTCAATGAAGCAAACTTCATTGTTGACTTATTTTAAGAAAGTGCCACAAACTTCAACAACTGATTCGACCCTCCATTAACCATCCATATCAATGCAAGGTTTCTCACCAAACAAGAGAGTAAGATTCATTAAAGGCTCAGAAGACGAAATATTTTAAGGTTAGCGATATGTTACTAAGCTATTTTCTATTTATTTTTTGTTTAGTAGCTCTCAGTCAAATATTTCTTTTTTTTGTGTACAGTATTCTCTATTTTTTGAATAGGTAGTATTTTTATATTTTTGTAAATATTAAACCAATTTTGGTGTGTACAGTCTCTGATTTACCTAAACTTATCACTCGCTTTACGACTGATTGATGTGAACCGAACGTAGTCATAAGTCGACGAATACCTTTATATCGTATTTTCTTTCAGCCTAGTGCTATTGTGCAATCAATCAATGATGTAGGAAACAGATATTAAAGCTTTTATATATACTACCGAGTGAAAACGAATGTGACTTGCTTTACGGCTATATTCACATTGCGGCGGTGGTCTGGAACTGAACCTGCCATATTAACGAGGTATACCTGTATGATGTATATCACAGAGTGGGACCCACTTAGCATTGCCCTATCTCATTACATTACAGCCATTGGGACAGATATGTTATGGACTGATATAAATATTTACCTAATGTTATATAATGTATGTCATAGAGTGGGACCCACTTAGCATTGCCATATCTCAGCCAATATGACAGCTGTTAGTTCAGGCCTGGTGTAAATAATTATGTGATGCAACTTGATGTATATGGCAATGTAGGTCGCCACTAAGCAGTACCGTATCATTACTTATTTGTGATGCTACTTGATGTATGTGGCATTGTGGGTTGCCTCATTACTTAAAACCAATATGACAGCTGTTAGTTCAGGCCTGGTGTAAATAATTATGTGATGCTGCTTGATGTATGTGACAGTGTGGGTCGCCTCATTACTTACAGCCAATAGGACAGCTGTTAGTTCAGGCCTGGTGTAAATAATTATGTGATGCTACTTGATGTATGTGACAGTGTGGGTCATTTCATTACTTACAGCCAATAGGATAGTTGTTAGTTCGGGCCTGGTGCAAATAATTATGTGGTGCTACTTGATGTATGTGACAGTGTGGGTCATTTCATTACTTACAGCCGATAGGATAGCTGTTAGTTCAGGCCTGGTGTCAATAATTACCAGTTGTTACATAATATAGGTTGCATTCTTGCTGTAACAATTTTTACTTAAATGTAGCATATGTACGGTAACTTTGCAGTACAATAAATCAGAAACATTTGGGTTTTGGTCAAGTTTAGAAATGTTTTGATCAGGGTGGCAGCAATATCTATTTACCCACACAGACTGCTATGATTGCTGATAGACCTATGGATACAAATATAGCTGTGTGTCAATGGCATGTTTAGAATATTGTTCAAAGTTCTGTATTTTTCAACTTTCATTTACTGACCTCTATTTTTACCTTAGTGATCTCACTTGATGTATTTGCATGAAAGGTATGTTTTATGGATTTTTTTCAGGGGATATCACTACCAGGGATTAGAAAATGGCCTGGTTCCTGTTTATCTTTCCATACTTGGTTGTGTCTTGACACTGATGTAGACACTAGTGTTCATAATTTACAGCCTAGTCAACTCTATAGGAGACAGTTATACAGGTACCAGTCTGACATCTTGTCAAAGCATACCAGTTTTCACACTACATCACATCAGAAAATGTTATACAGGTACCAGTCAGACATCTTGTCAAAGCATAACAGTCTTTACACTACATCACATCAGAAAAGGTTATACAGGTACCAGTCAGACATCTTGTCAAAGCATAACAGTCTACACACTACATCACATCAGAAAAAGTTATACAGGTACTAGTCAGACATCTTGTCAAAGCATAACTGTCTTCACACTTCATCACATCAGAAAATGTTATACAGGTACCAGTCTGACATCTTGTCAAAGCATAACAGTCTACACACTACATCACATCAGAAAAGGTTATACAGGTACCAGTCAGACATCTTGTCAAAGCATAACAGTCTACACACTACATCACATCAGAAAAAGTTATACAGGTACCAGTCTGACATCTTGTCAAAGCATAACAGTCTTCACACTCCATCACATCAGAAAAAGTTATACAGGTACCAGTCAGACATCTTGTTAAAGCATAACAGTCTACACACTGCATCACATCAGAAAGTTATACAGGTACCAGTCTGACATCTTGTCAAAGCATAACAGTCTACACACTGCATCACATCAGAAAATGTTATACAGGTACCAGTCTGACATCTTATTAAAGCATAACAGTCTACACACTGCATCACATCAGAAAAAGTTATACAGGTACCAGTCTGACATCTTGTCAAAGCATAACAGTATTCACACTACATCACATCAGAAAACATTAGAATTGACTGCCAAATTTAATTTTTAAAAATCTAATTTGCACCAGTAACCACAGTTTTATGAATTGTGTATTCAGATATCGCTTTGTGACTACCGGTAAAAATTGAGTTAGCTTGCCTGAGTTCATAACCTGTGTTGAATTTACAATGTTTTGTTTGGAAGAAATTATAAGTGAATGCTTACCTTTACCTTTGATGTGTGAATATGTTTTCAGTCATAAAAGTGAAATTGACATACCATAGCATTCAAATTTTACCTTTGATGTGTGAATATGTTTTCAGTCATAAAAGTGACATTGACATACCATAGCATTCAAATTTTACCTTTGATGTGTGAATATGTTTTCAGTCATAAAAGTGAAATTGACATACCATAGCATTCAAATTTTACCTTTGATGTCTGAATATGTTTTCAGTCATAAAAGTGACATTGACATACCATAGCATTCAAATTTTACCTTTGATGTGTGAATATGTTTTCAGTCATAAAAGTGACATTGACATACCATAGCATTCAAATTTTACCTTTGATGTGTGAATATGTTTTCAGTCATAAAAGTGAAATTGACATACCATAGCATTCAAATTTTACCTTTGATGTCTGAATATGTTTTCAGTCATAAAAGTGACATTGACATACCATAGCATTCAAATTTTACCTTTGATGTGTGAATATGTTTTCAGTCATAAAAGTGAAATTGACATACCATAGCATTCAAATTTTACCTTTGATGTCTGAATATGTTTTCAGTCATAAAAGTGACATTGACATACCATAGCATTCAAATTTTACCTTTGATGTGTGAATATGTTTTCAGTCATAAAAGTGACATTGACATACCATAGCATTCAAATTTTACCTTTGATGTGTGAATATGTTTTCAGTCATAAAAGTGAAATTGACATACCATAGCATTCAAATTTTACCTTTGATGTCTGAATATGTTTTCAGTCATAAAAGTGACATTGACATACCATAGCATTCAAATTTTACCTTTGATGTGTGAATATGTTTTCAGTCATAAAAGTGACATTGACATACCATAGCATTCAAATTTTACCTTTGATGTGTGAATATGTTTTCAGTCATAAAAGTGACATTGACATACCATAGCATTCAAATTTTACCTTTGATGTGTGAATATGTTTTCAGTCATAAAAGTGACATTGACATACCATAGCATTCAAATTTTACCTTTGATGTCTGAATATGTTTTCAGTCATAAAAGTGACATTGACATACCATAGCATTCAAATTTTACC
This sequence comes from Unio pictorum, assembly GCA_030141615.1. NCBI lineage: Eukaryota > Metazoa > Mollusca > Bivalvia > Unionida > Unionidae > Unio > Unio pictorum. The sequence goes on along the minus strand of JARLTB010000276.1, from coordinate 613,317 downwards.
TTTGATGTGTGAATATTTTTTCAGTCATAAAAGGGAAATAACCCATACCATAGCATTCAAATTTAGGTATGATAGCCACAGAAGAATTTAAAAAAAAGAAAAGTTAACATTACAGACGCATTGCTGCTTGACTTGTTAAAAATTGACTCATTACACACATGTATAACATGGTGGGAAAATTATATCTGCACATGCTTTGTTTAATTCAAAGAGTCTGGATGATGTTCTATCAATTTATCTTGAGTGGGTCACATCGTTAGATAGCAGAAAATCATTTTAAACGAGTACTTAGAATAAGATACATTGGCAATTTGGGTCTTGATATGACACACCTTTCCTCTTATTGGTGTGTGCTGGGTTTATGTTTTCATAAAAATATGGCATGTTGAAATTACCATGTGTTTTATTATGCCCTTTCTATATGTATCTGGAGGGGTAATATTGTATTATCCATGTCTGTCCATAAGATCACCCAATAGCTTGTCATGTCCATCATGCATTTCATTATGCTTAGTAAGGACTTAATGGAATCAAATGAAATTTGGTTTGAAGATTTTCATCAAGAAGTAATATAACAGTTAAATTTTCACCAGATATTACAGAATCACGATCCATATAGATCATGTCCTTATATGAGATATTACAGAATCACGATCCATATAGATCATGTCCTTATATGAGATATTACAGAATCACGATCCATATAGATCATGTCCTTATATGAGATATTACAGAATCACGATCCATATAGATCATGTCCTTATATGAGATATTACAGAATCACGATCCATATAGATCATGTCCATATATGAGATATTACAGAATCACGATCCATATAGATCATGTCCATATATGAGATATTACAGAATCACGATCCATATAGATCATGTCCTTATATGAGATATTACAGAATCACGATCCATATAGATCATGTCCTTATATGAGATATTACAGAATCACGATCCATATAGATCGTGTCCTTATATGAGATATTACAGAATCACGATCCATATAGATCATGTCCTTATATGAGATATTACAGAATCACGATCCATATAGATCATGTCCTTATATGAGATATTACAGAAACACGATCCATATAGATCGTGTCCTTATATGAGATATTACAGAATCACGATCCATATAGATCGTGTCCTTATATGAGATATTACAGAATCACGATCCATATAGATCAACTTAGAATTATTTTACTTTGTTTTTTGAACTTTTGTAAGGTATCATGAATAAAATATTAAATTTGTTTTGATGCTTTATGATAAAAAGACCTGTGTCCGGTTTGATTTGTACCATTTTCTAGTTCAATTCTTTGAAGCTATGTACCTTGTTTGTAAAAATTGCATCATAATGATAAGCACTTCCATGTCATTCAAACACATTTCATGCCAATCATACACATTTCATGTTTTTCAAATGGTTTGTGGAGTGGTCACAAAATCATTAAAAGATCTGAAATAATTTAATGGATTAATATCAATTGAACATTGCAAAACCACAAATGTAGACTCCACAGTATTGAAAATCAGAAAAAGAAGAAAAAAATTGCAATGTAAAAATGTCCCTATATGAGCACAGATAAGTAATTCAGTTCCCATAAACTGCAATGTTAATATCTCACCAATTTATTTTAATATCATAAGCAAATCACGCTTACATCTTATGAGTCATCTATCGAAGAAAAGTTTTTAAATGATGTACTGCTTTACTCATTGCTGATCATAATTCCCGCATGGGTGCCCACTATAGAAATCCAGCCAGGTGAGATCTCCTGGTTAAAAATGTGTAATATTTACAGGCTTCTTCTGAAATTATATTACTTTTTTCTTGTCATTATTTTCAGCCAATCATTGACCTTCATTCTTTTAAATACAGTATTTACTATAGTATCACAGATAAGCTGGTTCTGTATTTACCATAGTATCACAGATAAGCTGGTTCTGTATTTACTGTAGGACCATTAATAAGTTGGTTCTGTATTTACTGTAGGACCACACATAGGTTGGTTCTGTAGCTCACAAAATAATGAATTGCCTGTGGCCATATATCGGTATATAATTCAATTGAGAATGCTTCATGTTTTCATGACACAAGTTTACAGAAGTATTCATAAAAACTGTATGTTTACTGTTATTATACGTTGTAATGCTATTGTACTTGAAAGCATGCAATTATTTATGAATATTTTTTACAAATATAGTGCCAACATTGATCTTGCTCATCTTGTTGTATTCTCATGTGTAGGGCAGTCAACGGGTACTTGGGTACCCGACCGTAGCAAAAAACCCGGGTATTGAAACATAATGATGAGTACCTGTTCACAAAAATAAGTTGTCGACAACACTATCAAAATATCATATATCATCAGCAGCAAACTGGTCTGAGTAGTCCGAGTTTCCCCTGACCCTTGCCACCCCATTTTTGATAGTTGGACATTCATGTTGGGGTGTAGTCAGTACGTATTTCCTATCAGAAAGTTGGAATTCGCCGACACCATTTGATGTCGGCATGAATAGCAGCTTACATGCTGGCCCGGCAAACTTTAACGATATTTCATCGAGATATACCAGCATGAAATCAATAAAAATATGATTTATTTTCTCAAAAATCATGAGCATAGCATTTGTTATGCCTTTAATCTGCTGATACACGAGACAAAAGTACATCATTCCTGAAATTTGTCCAGGGTCTGGTTGTTTGCATTCCTAGTCACGTGACTACACAAATCTCGCAACCTAGGTCATACAGTCACATGATATCGACAATAAGCAAATTTCCAAAACTTGTTGTACATATAATTTGGACATATTACATGCATATAGTAGCCACATAAATAAATAGTCTGTTCTCTCCTCACTAAGCCATACAGATGCTATAAATAGAATTCGAAGAAAAGTAGAACAAGGTTTGCTGTAAATAGAACATGTTGCTGTAGGAAAGTCCAAGTCCACGGACAAGCGTACTCGTATATTGTAGTTATGTAAAGCGGTCTTTTAAAAAATACGGTCTGTGGGATTTATGGAATGTTAATATAAACTAGATTTTTGGAAGGTGGATATACCGAAAAAGCGTAAACCATAGACGTTTACGCGTAATGCATAATTTAGTGGGGAAAAAAATTTGTTGCTCAAGGGTTGTTCATGTCTTTCATGTTCTAATAAGTACCAGGGTACCCGTTAAAACGGTGCAACGGGTACCCGGGTAAGTTTTCCGTGGTTTTTGACAGCCCTACTCATGTGAGTCATTACTTACTGTGTACATGTACCATGTTGTAGGCACGATAATGAAGGTAGAGTTTAAAGTCAGTCGTATTTTCAGTTTTGGTCCACATTCCATGTCATACAGAGGAGTCATGGTACATATTTTGTTTCATCATGCAGAGAAGTCAGGGTCCAAATTATGTGTCATTATATAGATGAATCATGGTCCATATTCCATGTCATCATACAGAAGAGTCATAATCCATATTCCATTTCATCATAGGGAGTTGCCATTGGTCCACATTCCATGTCATACAGAAGTGTCATGTTCTATATTCTATGTCATAAAAATGAATCATGGTTCATATTCCATGTTATCATACAGTCATGGTCCATATTCCATTTCATCATAGAGAGTTGCAATGGTCCATGTTCCATGTCATACAGATGACCCATGGTCCATATTCCATGTCATCATACAAAAGAGTCATGGTCCATATTCCATTTCATCAAAGAGTAGTCATGGTCCATATTCCATGTCATACAAAGGAATCATGGTTCATATTCAGTGTCATCATACATATTCGATTTCCATTTCATCATAGAGAGGTGTAATGGTGCTTATTTCATGTCAATCAGAAAGAAGAATCATGTTCTATATTTCATCATATAGAGGAATCATGATTCATATTTCATAAAAATACAGAAGAGTCATAGTCCATAATCCATTTCATCATACAGAAGAGTTATTTTCCATATTCTGTGTCATGATATAGAGGAGTCATGGTTCATATTTCATGTCATCGTATAGAGGAATCATGTTCCATACTTCATGTTATCATATAGAGGAGTCATGTTCCATAATCCATGTCCTCATATATAGGAGTCACAGTTCCATGTCATCATAAACAAGAGTCATGGTCCACATTCCATGTCATATAGAAGAGTCATGGTCCATACTTCATGTCATCATATAGAGAAGTCACAATTCCATGTCATCATACAGAGGAGCCATGGTCCTTGAATAGCCAGCTTCTCCTAACTTTGGTTTCCCAACATTCTGTTTATGACTATGGGGCAAGGTCCTTAACAATGCATTCATTATTAATAAGCATAGAGTTCCGTAGACATTTTGGAGGCTCGTGTCAGTGGTTAATAAGGAGTAATCAGTGTTCATGTTCAGTTGTATTTGTTACCAAACAGACAATTCACCTCCTCCATGACAATCTTTTGTGTCATCATCAGTAAACTCTATACTACTTTATGTTAGTTAGATCCTCTGTTTGTTTCAAATGCAAATTTGGTACATTTTTTCGCAACACTTTATAGCTGGTACTGATTTTTGTCAAGATTGCAGAACAAAGGCACATCATAAGTATCACTTTTTCAACAGTGTTGTTGTTAGTGGCATAGACACCAGTTTTTATGATTTATATTTCTCTCAGTTTCTCTGACATTGTTCCATGTACAGTCATAAAATATCATGTGTATATTTATCATAGAGGGTACTGCTAGCTACAGGCAAAAGGAGGTTGCAGTGACCTACTTTGTACTCTCCAGTGACTTTGCTGGACATTTGGAATATAAGAAGGCATGGTTTTCTATGCAGTTATAACAGGTAATGAAACATGGCCCTGCATTGATTAATTTTAATTTTCAAAATATGTTGTAGACTGATTTTTGCTGTATAGGCTTCACTTGGTGTCTTTTAAATATTTGGAGGATTCTCACTACAGCTAATATATTATTTATTTCTTGTGTCCTTTAGCTTTGCATCTAGTTCAGGTTGTGGATTTGAGGCCTTCTTTACAGTGGAGAAAGATATGGTCATAGGTGTGTACAATAGAAAGGACTTCAGTGCCCTGACTGTTCCTGACCTTGACCTTTGTGACTCACATTGGGTATGTATGATTCTTTTTAATTGGCTTAGATCAGGAATTTAGTATCATGACCATTTATGACTTTTGTCTTAGTGACGTGTTATGGGTAAAACAGCTTCAATCAGCAAGTAATAAAGTAAATTGATTTCTGAAAGGTTTCACAGATCGCTGAAAAGTATTAATAAAATCTCCATTTGTAATCATTTTGGTGTCATCCTAACCCCCTACCATCTCTTGTAGGAAATTTAGACTAGACATTATGTTTTCATTCATGGCTAGTAGACACATCATATATGTGCTAGATATTGTAATACCCATGTGTCACTGACTGGGGGGTTGGTGTGAGTACATACTAGGTAGATAAGTGTAAGGGAATTTGTCATGATAAGCCATTGAATTGCTTTAGTCTGTATTTTCCTTTGTAAATTTAAGATATACATTGAATTTCTTGGTTCAGTTTTTAATGTTCACCATCAGGCAGAATATAATCATGTTATGATGTCTGTCCATCCATTTATCCATCTGTCCATTCTCTCTCATTGGTCTGCTGTGAAACTCTGTGCATATTAAATTGATCATTTGGACTGCTGTGAAACTTGATATTGTATTTTGAATGCTGTGGTACATTCTTTAAATGTTATTGATCATTAGATTGTGTTGAAACTCTGTAAATATTGTAATGATCTGCTGTGAAACTATACATATTGTAATGATCGTTGGACTGTTGTTAAACTGTACATATTGTAATGATCATTGGACTGTTGTGAAACTGTACATATTGTAATGATCATTGGACTGTTGTGAAACTGTACATATTGTATTGATTATTGGACTGCTGTGAAACTGTACATATTGTAATGAGTAGTGGACTGCTGTGAAACTACATATGATAATGATCATATTGTAATGATCTGCTGTGAAACTATACTTATTGTAATGATCGTTGGACTGTTGTTAAACTGTACATATTGTAATGATCATTGGACTTTTGTGAAACTGTACATATTATAATGATCGTTGGACTGTTGTGAAACTGTACGTATTGTATTGATTATTGGACTGCTGTGAAACTACATATTGTAATGAGTAGTGGACTGCTGTGAAACTACATATGATAATGATCATATTGTAATGATCTGCTGTGAAACTATACATATTGTAATGATCGTTGGACTGTTGTTAAACTGTACATATTGTAATGATCATTGGACTGTTGTGAAACTGTACATATTATAATGATCGTTGGACTGTTGTGAAACTGTACATATTGTATTGATTATTGGACTGCTGTGAAACTACATATTGTAATGAGTAGTGGACTGCTGTGAAACTACATATGATAATGATCATATTGTAATGATCTGCTGTGAAACTATACATATTGTAATGATCGTTGGACTGTTGTTAAACTGTACATATTGTAATGATCATTGGACTGTTGTGAAACTGTACATATTATAATGATCGTTGGACTGTTGTGAAACTGTACATATTGTATTGATTATTGGACTGCTGTGAAACTGTACATATTGTAATGAGTAGTGGACTGCTGTGAAACTACATATGATAATGATCATATTGTAATGATCTGCTGTGAAACTATACATATTGTAATGATCGTTGGACTGTTGTTAAACTGTACATATTGTAATGATCATTGGACTGTTGTGAAACTGTACATATTATAATGATCGTTTGACTGTTGTGAAACTGTACATATTGTATTGATTATTGGACTGCTGTGAAACTGTACATATTGTAATGAGTAGTGGACTGCTGTGAAACTACATATGATAATGATCATATTGTAATGATCTGCTGTGAAACTATACATATTGTAATGATCGTTGGACTGTTGTTAAACTGTACATATTGTAATGATCATTGGACTGTTGTGAAACTGTACATATTATAATGATCGTTGGACTGTTGTGAAACTGTACATATTGTAATGATTATTTGACTGCTGTAAAACTTTGTTTAATGATCATCTTCAGAAGATATGTTGACTAATTAATCATTTTATGGTTTTACTAAATTTCCATTTGTATTTTTCATCACATTCTAGGACATACATGGCAGCCAGTATATTTGGAATATCCTGGGAAGAACTCTGACCCATTAAAAGCAATGCTAATCATTGTACTCAGAATATCTGTTGGAGAGTTATGCCCAATATTTTACACTCTTGGTGGCAGGGGTATTGGTACAGTGTGGGAAAAGTAGAGGCATATATATGAGAGTAAATTGCTCAACATTTATCAAATAATGTCCCTCTGATGATGTTGCCTAGATTGGGCGCATACAGAAGTTATTTCCTCATGCTAATGTTATCCGTTATTGTATTTTGTAGGAGAAAACAATTCGTTTTACTGTTAAGTTACTTGTATGTAACAACATTTTATTGTGTCGATAACTTTTGTCTGAATTTACTTTTATTATGATAATTATATCGTTACAGTAATTTAAAAGACTACTGAAAGCTCAATATGGGTGAGATTGGTAATTGTTGATTACATTGTGGTTTACAACTGATTAATGATATCCTCAAAACCCCAACTTTCTCAAAATATCTGAGCCAAAATTAGCATTTCTCAGACAAGAAAACTTACTATTACTCTGCTTCTGCTGGACAGCAACCTCTTCATCATAGATCAGACTTGTGATCTTGAGATCTTGATTATATATTCCACATAACAAATCTGAAATTATTGATTGACTAAAGTGTAAAGTGTCCCACTGATGGTGTATGGGAAGACTAATTCTCTGTTGGTGAGCAATATTTTTCATTTATGGAACACTGTTCTGACTGAGTGTCTTAAAAGATATCAGACAGTATTTCTGAAGACAGGGATAGCAACAGTGAATGTATAATATGATGTTTCTCAGAATTCATCCAAAATGGGATGTAATTTTTTTCTCACTGACTGTTCTCAATCTTGCTTTATCGTATTTACAGAAGATGGAAGCACAGCTTCGTATCCAAATTAGACATCCGCTTTTAGAAAGATAATGGATAACTTGACTCACTCAGAAGCAAACCTAGATGCAACACTGGCATGAGAGATTGGAGTGTTGCAACATAATTCAACAATGTTCACTAAATTTTCGAAATCATACTGTAATTAAATCATGGATAAAGAGGTTGAATTGTTATTTTCTACAATTGTTAACATATATTGCTTTACCAAAGTTACAAGTGAACCTTGTTAAATATTACAGTTTGTATGCAATTAATAGTCTTCTATGAAAATAAGAGTGAGAATCTTTTCAACAAAATATTTATATTAGGTTAATAGACCGTTGTTGAAAGCTTAATTTCTGTCTAACTTCCTTCTGAGCTAGACAGACAAAATAGCTTATTTATCATCTTTGTTTGCAGCACTCGGTAGATATAGTCCAGACAAGTTCCAAGAGACCGTTTGTCAACAGTCAGTTGTACGTCTACGTTGATGGCAAACTCAGACTTAACTCCCAGTTCAAGTTCCCTAATATGACAGAGGTACGTGTATTTTTCTGAAACAGATTGTATTCACATTTTGTTGTATTGGACTGAGGTACATTTATTTTTCTGAAACAGATTGTTTTCACATTTTTTTTGTATTGGACAGAGGCACGTGTATTTTCTGAAACAGATTCTATTCACATTTTTTTTATTGGATAGAGGTACATGTATTTTCTGAAACAGATTCTATTCACATTTTGTTGTATTGGACAAAGGTATGTGTACTTTTCTTTCTGCAACAAATTGTATTCACATTTTTTTGTATTGGAAGTCATAATATTTGAGTAGGCATAAAATATCTATACATTTGGTGAGGAAGCCAACTGAAAAAAATCGATCAAGTTTTTAAAGTGACTTTTACTGAACCATCTCCTTACATTTATTTCTTGGCAAGAATTTAATTAGTTTTATGTAAACATCTTCAGTGTTGAAATTTCATTCCCAGGGTATCGAATAAAAACATGCATGGAGTGAAGATTCATTTAAATTTCAACAAAACTATTTATGGCTCCACATTGAGCTGCAGAAACCCTGTAGTAATCGGTATTTTCTTATTTAAATACGTTACCCAATCATGATACCTTAGGAGAACTACTACTATCTTGTAAATCCAGTCCTCCCAGATATTACCTTTAGTTCATCATCATCAGTGCCTTGACATAGTGTGGTCGTCAAGGCACTGCGCTGCTGAACATCTGACCAGTTCCCGCCACTTGTCTAAATCATGTGCCGATGCCTGTCTCAGCAAAATGTTTGCTGGTCCATTCTGTGATGTTGTCAGTCCACTTTTTTATCTGTCTACCTCTCCTTCTGCCACCCTGGACATTGTCCTGCAGTTCGGTTGTGGATAGACTGTTGGCTCTAGTGACATAGCCATACCATTTCAGTTTTCTCTTTTTGATGGTGCTGAGGAGGTCTTCATAATGGCCTAATTGTGCCTGATTGTGTTGCGCACTTCTTCATTTGTGATGTGGTCCATGTAATAGATACCAAGGATGACTCTGAAGCATCTCATTTCAAGTGCCTGGATTCTTCGTTATAATTCTGCTGTCAGGATCCAGGCCTCACATGCATACAAAAAGATTTGGATGACTAGTGCTCTCAATAGTCTGATTTTAGTTTTCAGACAGGTATTCTTGTCTCTCCAGATGGGTCTTAGCTTTGATATAGCTGCCATTGTTTGTGCTGCTTGTGACAAAATTGCTGCTCGTGATCCCTCTTCAGTGATTATGGAACCAAGATATTTAAACTGGCCCACTGTTTCCAGTTCCTGTCCTCTGACTTTAGTTTTGACTGAGATTTGTATGCCATCATCTTTGTCTTCTCAGCGCTTATCTCCATCTCACATCTTGAAGATGTTTCATCCAGGTTCTTCACTAAGGTGGCAAGCAAGTCTTCGCTGCCTGCCAGCCCATCACTGTCATCTGCAAAGTGGAGGTTGGTGATTTTATGCCTTCCAATGCTGACTGTCCCACAGTTGTTTTCCAGGGCATCACTTATGAGGTGATAGTCCATGATATCCCTCTTGTGAAGCCACCTTGCAAAGAAGAAGTGAACACATTAAACATGTGGTTTCCATGATGTTGATAATCATACAAAATCTGTAGTATTTTATGTAATACCAGCATCGAGTGCTTAATATAATTATAATTTGGGTAAAGTTCGTGAAGTAAACATTCATTATAATAAACACATAACAGCAGTGTCAAAAACTGTGTCCCAAACATGTGTATTTACGTGCTAGAAGAGTTAGGAATCTTTGTTCTTTTTCAGGAACTCCAGTCTAAAGGTTCTTTGTCTGCCAATTTTGTAAAGCCCTGTGAAACATAAGATCTGTGTTTGTGGTAAATTTAACCTACAATGTTAATGGTGATTTAGATTCACTAGCCTTCCACCAGGCATTCATGAATTGTGAAATAAAATTCATTATGCATTTTTTGACCATGGAGTGGGGTGTATGATTTTAATGGTATGTGTGAGTAAGACAGTGAATGTGTGTGTGAGCAATATATAGAATGTAATTCTCCTGTGATGCAGAATGAAGTAGCCTTTTCAGTGGGTGACCTATCTTACAAAGTCAGACAAGTTATATATATATATAGTAAAACCCATCTTGAGAGACCACTGCTATGAGAGACCACCTGTTTTGAGAGACCAAAATCTCCATGCACAGATTTATGGATTATATAAAGTTATGACCTGTTATGAGAGACCACCTATCTTGTGAGACCATTATTTTTTGGCAGAAGCTGTGGTCTTTCAAGACAGGTTCTACTAATGTGTATGTATGTATGTATGTATGTATATATATATATATATATATATATATATATATATATATATATATATATATATATATATATATATACAGTCCTACCCGTTTATATCGACATCGCTTATCTCGACAAGCCGCCTATGTCGACAAAAAAGCAAAGTCCTGGTCCCATAGTCTACTATTACTATCAACTTGTCATGCCTATGTCGACGTCGAGATAAAAGAAAAACGTATATGTCGACAGAAGCCCTTGGTCCCAGCTTGAACAAATCCTTTGTTTTCAAAACGTTTATCTCGACAAGCTGCCAGTTAAGACCAATACTTTGTTCAACAATTACTTGATCTTGCCGCCAGGCTTTAATGTCGCGGTCGGATGAAAAAAACAAACAAGCCAATAGCAGCACGTTTTCTCACCACTCTGCAGCTAGTTAAGTCTTTGATCTTGCCGCCTAGCTTGTGAATCATGTTATTCAAATGTACTCTTACAATGACAACATGTACATCTGTGGGTCTTTCAACCACTGAATTTTCTGATTGTAAATATATCAGCACAGTGAAAAGGATCAATTGATGTACACAATTTCCCAATCAACAGGTGGTAGAAGCAGGACTAGCAAGCCCTTAAATTTGCCGTCCAGGAAATTGATGCGTACAGAGGACTGTATACGTGATTTTCTGAATCCCATATATAAAAATTGCATGAAAATACGGATTACACGTTTCCGAGACCTTTGAAAGTGATCGGTGATTTTCGCTGTGAAAGTTTCGTTTTTAATTTTATTTACATTTACGATGGCTACCGACAGAAGGGTAAAACGCAAATTAAATTTACAGTCTTTGGAAACTAAATATCTGGCTGTTAATGAAGTTAAGGGATGAACATCTCGCAAAGAGGTCTGTGAAATTTTTCGTTTAAAATTAACACGTCCAGGAAGGATGAAAGCTGCAGAGTCTATAAAGAAAGACTAAGTTGAAGGTAACTGCACTCCCCTAAGAAGCAAGACTGGTACATTTGAAGACGTGGAGGAAGCATCTAAACGGTTCACGGTTCAATTAGGCATTATCGAAAAAGTTTAGTGTGGAGAACTTCGCTGCAACAAGTGGTTGGTGCAGTCGCTTTAATGTTCGTCATAACATTGGATACAAAAGTATTTGTGGAGAATACATGTACTGTTGACAGTTTTTCATTTCCATGTGAATAGCCCTATCCCCTTGGTACCCTCAATACCATGGGAACAGATTGACCGATATCTAGGCTGATTTAAGTACATGTACTTGAAGCATGCAACTAACAACTAGACAAACACGTGCTAATGCTGACATTGAATCTCGCATGTTTTTCATATCAGGATTTGACCGATGCAATATTTTATTGTGGACTTTATTACACAAAGGTAACCAAAATGTTATTTGTCAATATACAAGTGTATTTCACTCTAGTTTTGTCCCCACATACTAAAAATTTACATTGTTTTTTTTTCAAAGTTTAAATACTGATGACCGGTTACCCCTTACTGAAGAATTTAACTTTCATTATTTTTTTTTGCAGACCCTCCCCAACACTTATCTCGACATCCGCTTATCTCGACAATATTTCCTCGGTCCCGAGGATGTCGAGATACACGGGTAGGACTGTATATATATATATATATATATATATATATATATATATATACACACACAGAGACACACACACACACATTTGCTTTTGTGAGTTCATGATATACAATGATGTTTGCTGTTTTCAACTGTTCGGCATTTGTAATCCATTCATCCATTAATATTTTTAGCCACTGACATCATGCCGAGTGGGATCACCAGGATTTCGAAATTCTTTGGATGCCCTTCTTGATGTAATCACAGCACCTTCTAGTCCATCTGATAATACAAAGATTTCTCCACTAAAAATGCTGATTCAGCAAGCTACAAAGTCTAAAGATTCCGTCAGCGTGTTGACCATTCCAGCTGGCACTCAGGATGAGATGTGGGGTCCACCGGTTACACTTCATGGTCAGATGGGCCAAGTGTGTATTTTTCATGATGCATTACAGCCATCCCAAGTCAAAGCTTTGTATACTGCAGGTCAGTAATGGAATCTTGTATACAGCAGGTTAGTTATGTAGTCATGTATACAGCAGGTTAGTTCTGTAGTCATCATACTGCAGGTTAGTTCTTTAGTCTTATATACAGAAGAGGCGAACACATTGAACATGTGCTTTCCATGATGTAGAGAATTGTACAAAATCAAAATTAGCATATACAGCAGGTTAGTTCTCTAGTCTTATATATTGAGCAGGTTATTTCTCATCTTGTATACAGCAGGTTAGTTCTGTAGTCTTGTATACAGCAGGTTAGTTCTGTAGTCTTGTATACAGCAGGTTAGTTATGTAGTCATGTATTCAGCAGGTTTGTTCTGTAGTCATGTATACAGCAGGTTTGTTCTGTAGTCATGTATACAGCTGGTTAGTTCTGTAGTCATGTATACAGCAGGTTAGTTTTGTAGTCTTGTATACAGCAGGTTAGTTCTGTAGTCATGTATACAGCAGGTTATTTCTCATCTTGTATAAAGCAGGTTAGTTCTGTTGTCTTGTATACAGCAGGTTAGTTCTGTAGTCATGTATACAGCAGGTTATTTCTCATCTTGTATAAAGCAGGTTAGTTCTGTTGTCTTGAATAAAGCAGGTTAGTTCTGTTTTGTATACAGCAGATTAGTTCTGTATTCATGTATACAGCAGGTTAGTTATATAGTCTTGTATACAACAGGTTAGTTATGTAGTCTTGTATATAACAGGTTAGTTATGTAGTCTTGTATACTGCAGGTTATTTCTGTAGCCATGTATACAGCAGGTTATTTCTCATCTTGTATAAAGCAGGTTAGTTCTGTTGTCTTGTATAAAGCAGGTAAGTTCTGTTTTGTATACAGCAGGTTATTTCTCATCTTGTATAAAGCAGGTTAGTTCTGTTTTGTATACAGCAGGTTAGTTATATAGTCTTGTATACAACAGGTTGGTTATGTAGTCTTGTATACTGCAGGTTATTTCTGTAGTCATGTATACAGCAGGTTAGTTATGTAGTCTTGTATACAGCAGGTTAGTTATGTAGTCTTGTATACAACAGGTTGGTTATGTAGTCTTGTATACTGCAGGTTATTTCTGTAGTCATGTATACAGCAGGTTAGTTATATAGTCTTGTATACAGCAGGTTATTTCTGTAGTCCTGTATACAGCAGGTTAGTTTTGTAGTCATGTATACAGCAGGTTAGTTATGTAGTCTTGTATACAGCAGGTTAGTTCTGTTTTGTATACAGCAGGTTTGTTCTGTATTCATGTATACAGCAGGTTAGTTATGTAGTCTTGTATACAGCAGGTTAGTTATGTAGTCTTGTATACAACAGGTTGGTTATGTAGTCTTGTATACTGCAGATTATTTCTGTAGTCATGTATACAGCTGGTTAGTTATGTAGTCTTGTATACAGCAGGTTAGTTCTGTAGTCATGTATACAGCAGGTTAGTTCTGTAGTCACATATACAGCAGGTTAGTTATGTAGTCTTGTATACAGCAGGTTGGTTCTGTAGTCATGTATACAGCAGGTTAGCTATGTAGTCTTGTATACAGCAGGTTTGTTCTGTAGTCTTGTATACTGCAGGTTATTTCTGTAGTCATGTATACAGCAGGTTAGTTCTGTAGTCATGTATACAGCAGGTTAGTTATGTAGTCTTGTATACAGCAGGTTATTTCTGTAGTCATGTATACAGCAGGTTAGTTCTGTAGTCTTCTATAATTGGAGTCTTCTTTCTTTATAAAGCAACAGTATTTGACATTTCATATTTTACTGAGATTAGTTGCTTTAGGATTTTCACTTTTTTTTATCCTAATTATAAAGCAGCCAGACATACAAATTCCTTTGTTTGAATGATGGAAGTATTGTCCATGCATTTAAAAGTTATAAACCACTCTGCATTTTTCTATGAGATAAAATTTTCCATCAAACCATTATAGTTTCTTTTGAGATTGAACAGAATTATATTGTTGCGTCATATACATATAATGGTACAAGTATGTGTTTAGAAAGTAATATATATTTACTAGAGCTGTACCGATTAATCGCCCGTACGCGTAATCGGGCCGATTATTAGCACAATCGATATAATTGGGTATCGGCAAAAATAATCGGTGCCGATGCAAATAATTTTTTTAAATAACCAATTTTTCCTGATAAAAGTTGTATATACAGTCGCGTTTTGACTGACCGTAACTTAATCCTTTGTAACACTAGAGCTTAGGATAAATGCAGTATGCAAACAAGTTGCTCATTAACTAACACTACTGTATAGTCGAATAACCATATATCGAGATAAACACATCAAACCATCAATTAATCTTTTGTAACAAAGAGATTGCTCTAATAAAGTATTTGAAAAGAATTTATCTTGCTGCCAGTTGTGCGAAATTTTCAACTCCAGCGTCCGGTAACATATGTAAACTGCAGAAAACCAGACTAAAGTACATGTCGCTAACCGCCATTGTAGTGCCAAAGTCATGTGAATAGCCAGTAAGATTAACATCAAAGGGAGTAATGATGGAAAACTCACAAAACACCGATAGTCCTTATGTCCCAGTGAGAAATTGTTTGAAAGGGCTTCAGTGTAGGTTTGAGTACGTCATCTGTCTTTCAGTTAATCCGTAATGCCTGGAGGGTGAACGAACTCATTGTCTTTAATACTAGTAAGTGAGAATCATTTCCGGATTTTTTTAAATTATTTTTTATTTCTTTTGTTAGTGTTTCACCAAGCCACCATCTGGCAGAAGGGACGGTCTCTCATAAGTCATAACAGGTTTTACTGTACCTTTGAAGCACCGACATATACTAAACAAATAAAACAATTCTGTATCAATGTTTTACAATTATTTGATGTTGCCGCAGCAATAACGAGTATTTGTTGTCGTCAAAGCAAGCCGATAACCTTTGCTCATAGAAAGTCAGCAATAAACTCAAAAGCATTGCCTCAATTTACATAGTGATTAGAACATATTTATTGTGCCGCGAAACGAGCGCCGGATTAAGTACCGTGGAGGCCCATAGGCTGTCAAACTTTTGGGGCCCCAGACCCACGGTCACGGTTATATGGGGGCCCCTGATGGGGCCCATAAAAGTCGCGGGGCCCATAGGCAGTTGCCTACTCTGCCTAATGGGTAATCCGGGACTGCGCGAAACATCAAGCTTTCCATTGTGTGGAAAGTTACATGTTTGTTCAGCCAAAAGACAAAACTAAAATTGATTGATGTTGATCTTAGTTGATCTATATGAGAAATTTAGCCTTTATTATTACCACGCTGTGTGAAGATGTAAATTATACCGGTTGTGTTCCTTGTACACTCAAAATATTACCTCATTTTGTAGGATCACTTATATCATTGAAAATGAGTAACTCGTGAGAGGTGGTTTGTAGTAAATGAAACAGCTATTACAGATTAGCTGAAATTTTATCTGAAAGAATACACTTTGGTCGAAACAACGAATAAAGCAAAATCTGCAACTAATATATTTGGGAAAGTGACGCTATGCACACTTTGCACTGCGTAAGTACTGTACATTATAGTATATGGTCTCCCTGGTAAACTCGACCGACCCGCAAATTATGAAGGCTGTATTTTACCTTTATGTAATTTCGTGTTGTGGAGATCAGAAAATATGCACATGCAAAATAATAACAAAATCAATAATAAATAGTACTTTATAAAAGTTTAATAATTTTCAGGTCACCGAAAGTTACTTTTTTAACATGCCTATGTCTTAGAACACGGATATTTTTGTCCCAAGATGTACTGCCGTTACAATAGACAACAAAAACACCTAAAACCTGTAAAGTTTTGACATTGGCCCACGGATAAGCCCCCCCCCCCTTCCAGGTCTTTATTGTTTTCTAAATTTGTCGGCTTATACCCGAGTACATAATATGATAATCAAATAATCGGTCTCATAATCGGGTTGAAAATCGGCTATGCGCGGTATCGGCATAATCGGCAAAAAGTGACATCGGTACAGCTCTAATATTTACACATTCAGATGTTTTCTTTAGCATCCTTAAATTGTCTGTTCTTTTCAGGACCGAACCACTTGACTCTTTTCAATGAGGAATCAGAATTGTTAGATCTTCCTGGCAAACTTATGGTACATTACAATGCCAAGGTATGTAAGATTTTTTCAGGATCAGACGTTTCAGCAGAAATAGAAGCAAGAACAGAAAGAACAAAGACAATAATAATGTTATGAACTCTATTATCTCCTATTAGATTATCATAATCATCATCATTAATTTTAGCAGCAGTGTTGTCTGCATCATCATCATCATCAAATGGAGACGGCAGGTTAAAGATTGTATTTAATGTTTTTGTTCTGGGCATAGGAAGGAATTTTGTGTTTAAATTTGACTGCCTTGTGTCCATTAGGATCTGCCTAGTTTTATGTTATCTGTTTTATGCAACTGCATGGATTTTTGGTGCAATGTTCAGGTTTAAGTTTATTTTAAGGATTTGTTTATGGCTTTGACTAAAATTTCACTACAGTATAATTAAATGGCATGTGTGAGGCCTTATTCAGTACATTTTAAATGATCTTGCATTAGCATAAACTTGACCTTGGGACCAATTTGGCATCCATAGACATTCCATCCCTTATGATTTGACCTCAATTCTTATGGAAATGGTCATTAAAATACAGACTTATGGAATAATAGCAAGATTGGAAAATAGGATTGTTAAGATTCAGATACTAGCTTTCCCATGTTTGATTAAGATTTGTGTTTCATATTAGAATCAACAGAGATGGTTAGGGAACCAGGCTTGATTTACACAAACACCTGAAATATTTGTCATGCAAAATGTCGGCATAATCTAGCTATTGCTTATAATATTGTCAAATTGTGGCATCCAAAACATGCTGCAGTGTTAATAAGGAAAGAGGCATTAAGCCTTCTAAAAAGCATAGAAGAATGAAAATCAATATTCAGAATTCTTAGTGAAAAACCTGGAGGACAGTAAGTCTAATACAATTATAAATCCAAATGTCCTTGAAAGAATTCAGAATAATTCTGTATAACTGATACATATCCAAACAGTCATTAAATGAATGTTTGAGCAGCACATTATAATTCCAACAAATGATTATAACTAAATAATGAATCAGTCATCTCAAATCATCCAGTCTTCCCTTTGTAATTTGCCACATGCCCTAAACTATTGTGTTGAAATTTACAAGAGTTTCCAGTACCTGCATTATTATTATTATTATCATCCTTTACTACTTCCCCAGGTGTCTTGGCAAAGAGTTTGAAGGTTAGATATACAAATGTTTCAGCTACTATAACATTTTCCGATTTGAGTTTATATAGTCAGTAAGCCAATCAAAACCATTGGGATTTGTGATGGCAGGCAAATGCTATTGCTGTAGCTAAAAGTTGTAGAGTTTTGTCTTTTAAGCAGTATTGCCCACTGATAATGTTCCTCAATTTACTCACCTAAAATGAACTTGTTCTAGTATTTTTTTAGGCTTATGAACTTTACTTCTAATCAAGCCATTAAAGCATGCAAGTTCTTTTTTGTGAACTCAAAGTAGAATCAGAAAGGCTTTGACATGTAATCACATGACATGTGAAATTGGCATTAAGATGTAATAATAGAACATGTCAAAAGGGTATTGACAGTGTAGTACTAAAAACATGGTCAAAAAGGCTTTAACAGGTAATAGTGTTATGTGTCAAAAAGGAGCATTAACATGTAATATATATGGGCTTTAACATAAAATTGTAAGAGTTGTCAAAAGGGTTTTAACATGTAATAATAGAACATGTCTAAAAAGCTTTAACTAGCAATAGTGTGACATGTCAGAAGGGTATTAACATGTAAAAATGACATCTGTCAAAATTGCTAACATTTTTATATTTCTTTGCAGGCATGTAAAAGTAATCAATGTATTGACCTCTCCGGCAACCAAAATCATGGTCAGCTGAGTGGACAGAAGTGTGTTACATGGGACATTAAGGTATTTTACATGCATTTATTCTTACCTTTATATATCTAACATTCTTGTATTTCCATTAGGAATAAAGAATCATGTTAAATAATGCTACCAAATTTAATTTTCTCCAAAATTTGTTAAAGTGTATATAGTCTAATTTTAAAGATTGTCATCTCTTAATTTCTTCACACAGGATGTGATAAACTGTATTGGAGGTATCCAGGTCCTATTTCCACTACTTGAGCAGGTGAACAAAACTCAGGAACCAATTGAATTGGCCAGCCCAGATGTACAGGAACTAAAGAGACTTTTTGAGTCTCAGAACCATGAAGACTGGGTTGTCCTTCCAAGTAGTTCTTATGCAGGTTAGTTACTGCTCAGTCAGTAAAAATTTGTTTTATAGCCGAGTCAGTGATGAAACAAAAATGATCCATTTAAATACTTTTTTAATTGAGTTGGTCAGCCATGGCTTTCAGGAAATACAGGGTCTGCTATAAGGTTGTCCTTCCCACTTGTCTTTTTTAATTGAGTTGGTCAGCCATGGCTTTCAGGAAATACAGGGTCTGCTATAAGGTTGTCCTTCCCACTTGTCTTTATTTGAGGAATGTGGGCCAACCCTTATACTTTCAGAAGCAACAGTGTCTGACACATTCAATGGAACAAAACAGCTAGGTTATAGTTCCAAGTAGTTCTCATTGAGGTATATGGGCCAGCCATGACTTTCAGGAACTACAGGGTCACAAATATGTCTGTGCATTATACCGACCACCTAATATATATTCTGTATTCGAAATGCTGCATCTCTGAAAGAAACATTTAGTGTTCTAGATGCAATTTTTATCATCCACTTTGACCATGACCTCTGTTCTTCATTTCTTGACTTTTTAAATTTAACTTTTGGTAAACATAGCCACTTTTGTACTGATGTGCCATAATATATTCATCTTATCTGGCATTAAAATGTCAAACATTTTGTGTTAATATATTCATCTTGTCTGGCATTAAAATGTCTAACATTTTGTGTTAATTTGAATGACCATAATATATTCATCTTGTCTGGCATTAAAATGTCTAACATTTTGTGTGAATTTGAATGACCATAATATATTCATCTTGTCTGGCAATAAAATGACTAACATTTTGTGTTAATATATTCATCTTGTCTGGCATTAAAATGTCTAACATTTTGTGTTAATTTGAATGACCATAATATATTCATCTTGTCTGGCATTAAAATGTCTAACATTTTGTGTTAATTTGAATGACCTTTTTTTCAATTTTAACCCAAGACTGATTTGTGGTTTTGAGCAATATTTGTTGCTTTTATGAATTCTCATCTCTCTTCAATCACAATCAAAGATTTCACATTCCCATCCATTCTATAAAAGGTGTATAGAATAAAAAGATAAAAAATATAAATTCTTAAAGTACATGGGGTCAGTGTTTGTTAAATAAACCATATTCCCTCAATCAAAACCAAGATTTTTTCTGATGGTACATCATTTTAAAAGTTCAAAAAGAGTTTTCATAAAATACTAAATTAATGTCTCACAGGGTGGAAGTTGATTAGTTAAAGTTCAGTCTTCAGGATTTCTGTATGTGTGTGTTATACTTGAAAACCTGACATTAGTATTTCTGTATGTGTGTGTTATACTTGAAAACCTGCCTCAAGGATTTCTGTATGTGTGTGTTATACTTGAAAACCTGACATAAAAATTTCTGTATGTGTGTGTTATACTTGAAAACCTGACATAAGGATTTCTGTATGTGTGTGTTATACTTGAAAACCTGACATAAAGATTTCTGTGTATGTGTGTGTTATACTTGAAAACCTGACATATGGATTTCTGTATGTTTGTGTTATACTTGAAAACCTGACATAAGGATTTCTGTATGTGTGTGTTATACTTGAAAACCTGACATAAGGATTTCTGTGTGTGTGTTATACTTGAAAACCTGACATAAGGATTTCTGTATGTGTGTGTTATACTTGAAAACCTGACATAAGGATTTCTGTATGTGTGTGTTATACTTGAAAACCTGACATAAGGATTTCTGTATGTGTGTGTTATACTTGAAAACCTGACATAAGGATTTCTGTATGTGTGTGGTATACTTGAAAACCTGACATAAGGATTAGGAGTTTTCTCCTGGACAAATCCTATAGTGACCTCATAAGAGGAGAAACAACTTTATTTTATTCAAATATATTCAATATAATGCCACACGTGCCTTAACTCATTACCCATCCTTTTTGTATTGAGACCACCCTTTATTCCAAATACCCACATTATCCTACTTTTTGAACAGGTTCACCTGTCTGTGTGTAGTTCAAACCGGTCTGCCTTAGGTCTGAGGCCAAAAAGTCTAAAATCCAAACACAAAATCAAATTTTGACCACATGGAAATTTTGTGTGAAAAAAACCCAGGTCCAACAAATAAGGTTTTTCACTCTGTATTATGTAGTGCAACTAAAACATCCAGTTTATTTGGTATCATTGTAGAGCTACATCTGTCTACCTTTCTATAATACCACCCACTTTAGTGTATCATACATGACTTTGATGCTACAGAGCTCAGCAGTAGGTTATCACCTCCTGCCATGTGAACACGGCACCAGGGGTTAATGAGTTAATAATTATGCACCCTATTTTTGGGTCAAAACTTGAACGAAAATGATTTGTGTCTGATTTCAAATGTAATTACATACCTTATAAAATGGAAACCAGTGCCAAATTTACCCTGATATTCATGGAACATACCAACATTTATGCTTGTTTCATTTCCACTAAAATTGAGGGCTCAATCAGTCTCAGTCTTACTTGCATTTAATTGTGTGTGACCATATTGAGAATAAAGTACAAAGTTTTCAACATATTTAAAGGGAGCAAACTCAGTATAAGATACATCTTTGGGGTCCACCTATTATGATGAGTTTTAACTTCGTTAAATTTACCTAAATTTTTTTTTGGTAATGTACAGTGGAGATATCGGATCAGATTTACCTAAATTATATTTTATTAATGTACAGTGGAGATATTCTGTCAGAGTTACCTAAACTATATGTTAGCAAGTGTAAAGTGGACATAATTGGACACATTTACCTAAATTATATTTTTATAAGTGTACATTGGGGTTATTAGATAAAATTTACCTTTTTTTGTAAGTCTACAGAAGGGTTATTAAGTCAGATTTACCTAAAATAAATTTTTGTAAGTGTATATTGGGGGCATTAAGTAATATAAGGTATGATTTTCGTTTTTTTCTTCAAACTATTACAGTACTAAGTATGATTTTGGGGCCCCGAGTGGCTGAGTGGTCTAAAGTGCTCTCTGTTACGGATCACTGCCATCTCACCTCAGTCCGCATGGGTTCGAGTCTTGGATTCGGCCAATGTGGGTATGTGAGAAAGCTTGCCAGTAGCTTCTCATTGGTCTGTGGTTCTTTCAAGGGTTTTCCCAGGTTCTTCCTCTTCCATTAATACTGGCCGCCATGTATACCCTATCTTGTGCTGAAAAATGGCGTTAAACCCTACAACAACAACAACTACGTATGGTTTTCAAAGACTAGTATGGTTTGGTGGTATTAATTATGATTTTCAAAGACTTATGTTTTGTATTCCGAATTAGTACAGTACTAAGTATGATTTGTAAAATTTAGTATGTTTTATATTCCAGACTAGTACAGTACTGTATTTGCAATGACAAAAATGGTTTGTATTCCAGACTAGTACAGTACTGTATTTGCAATGACAAAAATGGTTTGTATTCCAGACTAGTACAGTACTGTATTTTCAGGGACTAAAATGGTTTGTATTCCAGATAAGAAGCTTCAGCAAAATCAGGTGGCAGGTTTCCTGACCCTTCTTCGAAACATGATGCAGACACACACCACAAACCAGGATACATTTGTACGCACATCTGGAGCATCCACTCTCAGTGCTCTCCTGCAGAAGGTATGTGGACAGATAAAGATCTCAATTTACTCTAGAAACGAAGGAATGTGGGATAACCCCCCAAAAATTTTCAAGTAATTTTATTTGTGCATTATATGTTCAAGTCAAATACTAATTTGAAACATTTACATTTTAAACACTACTACACCACCTGAACCCAAAGACCTCACACATCCTGGACTGAAAAAAATTCTTTATAACTTAAAATCTTTTACATGGATAATTAATTTTCTAGCACAGACAGGAAAGCTTAATTTTTTATCCAAAAATATAACAAAATAATACTCTAACTGCAGGTTGCATATTTTGCATTTTGTGTCAAGAATAATCCCAGGGGAAAGACCAAAACAAATGTATTTTTTGCACATGGTTACTTTGTGATTATATTATTAAAACATTTAGCGAATATGTACTCAGCCATTTGACCTACAGAACATCTTGCAGGTGAACCCCAAGCTGATTGATGTGCATGTACTGATGGCAATACAGTTACTGGTGGAGGCAACAGCAGCAACCAACAAGATTTTGCTAAACCATTTGTACCAGAACATACTTTTTGACTTTCGCATTTGGAGCAAGAGTGATTTTCCTGTTAGGATAGGTAAAATAAATTTTTTGATTGAACTTGAGAGCAGATATGAGTTTTGTTGGCACTCATGACTATCAATACTGTATATTGTGTATTTATTAATTGAATATAAGCTGAAAATGTAGGGGATGTAAAATGAATATTTGTTATGATTTTTGCCATTAAGTATAATCAAAAGTGTGTGTGTCTGTGTGTTCAGTCTTGTATTTTGTAGTTTAAAAGAAAACTTTAGTGTTCATGAACTATTTACATGTATCTGTCCCAAGTGATACATTTTTGGCTTGTTGATAATTAATCTATACACTAGTGGTAAACATCAAACTCATTCAAGAAAGTTATTGACATGTTCAGTTGATAAGGTTATTCACTGAGTAATATGCCTAATAGGATATATTCATCATGCATTCATAAACCTACAAACTATGTATCATAGAGTCATTAGTCTAATGGGATATATTCATCATGGAGTCACAAACCTAATAGGATATATTCATCATGGAGTCACAAACCTAATAGGATATATTCATCATGGAGTTACAAACCAAATAGGATATATTCATCATGGAGTCATTAGTCTAATGGGATATATTCATCATGGAGTCACAAACCCAATAGATATATTTATTCATCATGGAGTCATTAGTCTAATGGGACATATTCATCATTGTGTTACAAACCTAATAGGATATATTCATCATGGAGTCATGAACTTAATTGGATATATTCATCAATTGAGTTGTTAACCTAATACTAAATATTCATCATGTGGTCATGAACCTAATATGATGATATCATGAAGTCATGAACTTAACACAATATATACCCCTTGGAATCATGAACCTAATAGAATATATTCATCATGGAGTCATTAACCTATCATGAGCCCAATATTATATATTCACCATGGAGTCCTGAACCTAATAAGATATAATAATCATGGATTCATGAACCTAATAAGATATAATAATTAAGAATTCATGAACTAATAAGATATAATAGTCATAGATTCATGAACCTAATAAGATATATTAGTCATGGATTCATGAACCTAATAAGATATAATAATCAAGGATTCATGAACTTAATAAGATAATTCATCATGGAGTCATGAACCTAATAAGATATATTCATCAGTGATTCATGAACCTAATAGATATAATAATCAAGGATTCATGAACTTAATAAGATAATTCATCATGGAGTCATGAACCTAATAAGATATATTCATCAAGGATTCATGAACCTAATAGATATAATAATCAAGGATGCATGAACCTAATAAGATATATTCATCATGGAGTCATGAACCTAATAAGATTATTCATCATGAAGTCTTGAACCTAAGAAGATTATTCATCATGAAGTCATGAACCTAATAAGATATATACATCAAGGATTCATGAACCTAATAAGATATATACATCAAGGATTCTTGAACCTAATAAGATATATTCATCATGCATTTAAAATATTTCATCATCATTATAATGATTTGAATTTGTAATCCCATTGGTATGATAGGCTTATGTAAGTTATTATGTTCTGTGCTCCTCTTTAAATACCTTTAAAGAATATATTATTTTTGGGGTCACTACAAAGATTTGAATAATATTTTTATAGACACTGATTATCAAGACCCTAATTGAACAAAAACAAACTTGCCAGGCTTTAAGAAGAAATATATATATCTTGATATGAGATAATTGAACTCAAGTAGCAAAATACATTTGTCTTTAATTTGTATTTCTTTGCTATGTTTATTCACATGGTTTTAACATGTTTTTGACATTTGTTATGTTTGCTAGAAAGATGTTTGGTTTCTTAACTCAGGACATATCCAGTATTTGTCCACCATTATCAAAGATGACAGAAGACACTTCAGAAAAATGTTTGGAGTTCAGTACATGCTAGATGTCATCAGGAGTCACTATAGGTATTATCCAGTCTTTTCATTTCTGTCCTCATAGACAGGCAACCTTTTATTTTAAAGATATTTTTGGACACATTTATTTTCCATCTATGTACTCTTATTGACTATGTATTAGTATTTGAAGCAAAAGGTCATATTTAAGTTCCTGCATCAAGAGTATTGGAGTTCCTCAGCAGTCACGTTTTCTGCCTGTCCATTTGTCTGTTCGTCTTTGTTCATTGACACTTGCACCATGCATAGCTCTGCAATCATTGCATATAACTGTATGCCATTTTTGAAATGCTTATATTAAAAAATGTAGATGTGCTTTTGTAGGTTTTGTCTTTTTTCAGTTCTGATTATGACAGAGATAGTGTCACTTTCCATGAAAATTACACCATTACAGCAGATCCTTCTGGTTGTAGAATTATTTGCAATATTTACATAGCATTATATAGGTTGCTGCTCCTTTCATTCATTTTGTTTTGTCAACTTTTTGTTTGATAGAGTTATGGACCTTAATGTTGGGATGTTTCTTGCAAGCAGCATAGCTACATCCTTTAAAATTAATTTGATGCAATTTGGTAGGTGTACTTGTATTGAGTTATTGCCCTTTTTCCATCAGTATAACATCTCTACTACATCAGATAATTGTAACCAATATAATTCAAGAACCATTCAGAATATTCTGATGCAGTTTGACCTGTACATTGTCGGATGACATGGATATGTCTGACATTTGAGTTTTATCTCAGTAACACCAATTTGGATAGAGTTATGGCCCTCGAGAACTTGATATCATTACAGGAGGGGTTGCTTTTGATTTGCTTAGCTGATGGATCATTCAGCATATTATAATTCATTTTCATGTACTTCAGTATCATTTTTTTGGTTTAGCCTGTTTAGAAGAGTTATGGCCCCTGATAGCTCATTTATCTGATTGTACTTTCTGCAAGAGAACTTCAATACAGTTTGTCAGATTTCAACCAGATATGGCATGTGACTTCAAACTGATTGGGCCTCCAGCTAGTTTGATTTTCAGCATTCCATTACATCACTTACCAACAAAATGAAAATAAATTGTTAAATGCATGGTGTATTCATTAAAAGGAAGCCTACAGTTCAGAAATGCCAGGGAAGTTGTTTTAGATGGTGACATTAAAAAAGGAAACCAGACTGAGAAACCAGTCAAACCTGCTCAACTGGAACACTGACTACCACATTTTTTAGACATGTATATAACATAATAATTTGTTTCTTTTTATGTCTGCTTAAATGGATTCTGATGTTAATATTAAATGGATTATGATGTTAATATTAGATGGATTATGATGTTAATATTAGATGGATTATGATGTTAATATTAGATGGATTATGATGTTAATATTAGATGGATTATGATGTTAATATTAAATGGATTATGATGTTAATATTAGATGGATTATGATGTTAATATTAGATGGATTATGATGTTAATATTAAATGGATTATGATGTTAATATTAGATGGATTATGATGTTAATATTAAATGGATTATGATGTTAATATTAGATAGATTCTGATGTTAATATTAGATGGATTATGATGTTAATATTAGATGGATTCTGATTTTTGATGGATTCTGATTTTAATATTAGATGGATTCAGATTTTTGATGGATTCTGATGTTACTATTTCATGGATTCTAATGTTAATATTAGATGGATTCTGATGTTAATATTAAATGGATTATAATGTTAATATTAGATAGATTCTGATATTTTATGGATTCTGATGTTTGGTGGATTATGATGTTAATAATTAGACGGAGTCTGATGTTAATATTAAATGTATTCTGATGTATGATGGATTCTGATGTTAATATTAGATGTATTCTGATGTTGAATGGATTCTGATGTTAATGTTAGATAGATCCTTATGTTAAATGGATTTTGAAGATTCTGATGTCAGATGGATTATGATGTTAATATTAGATGGATTATGATGTTAATATTAGATGGATTATGAGTTTAGATGGAATCTGATGTTAATATTAGATGGATTCTTATGTTTAAATTAGATGGATTCTCATGTTAATATTAGATAGATTCTGATGTTTATATTAGATAGATTCTGATGTTAATATTAGATGGATTCTGATGTTTATATTAGATAGATTCTGATGTTAATATTAGATGGATTCTGATGTTAATATTAGATAGATTCTGATGTTTATATTAGATAGATTCTGATGTTAATATTAGATAGATTCTGATGTTTATATTAGATAGATTCTGATGTTAATATTAGATGGATTCTGATGTTTATGTTAGATAGATTCTGATGTTAATATTAGATAGATTCTGATGTTAATATTAGATAGATTCTTATGTTTATATTAGAAAGATTCTGATGTTAATATTAGATAGATTCTGATGTTTATATTAGATAGATTCTGATGTTAATATTAGATGGATTCTGATGTTAATATTAGATGGATTCTGATGTTTATATTAGATAGATTCTGATGTTTATATTAGATAGATTCTGATGTTAATATTAGATGGATTCTGATGTTTATATTAGATAGATTCTGATGTTAATATTAGATGGATTCTTATGTTTATATTAGAAAGATTCTGATGTTTATATTAGATGGATTCTGATGTTAATATTAGATAGATTCTGATGTTAATATTAGATTGATTCTGATCTTAATATTAGATTGATTATTATGTTAATATTAGATGGATTCTGATGTTGATTTTACTTCCTTTTTCTATATTCAGTAGTAGGAGTGGGCTGTCAGAAGAAGATGCCAAAACAATACGTGTTTCTCTCCTAAACCTGATCAAGTACTATGTGGCAAAGGACATTACATATGATGAACTCAACAGCATGATCAGCTTCATTATTACTGTCAGGCAAGAGGACATGGTAGGTTGATTTTACACAGCTAGGTTTGTTATTCTGTTTTTGTCTTTGGTTTTATTGGTCAGGTTTTGCATGTAGCCTCAGTTCTCTCTGACTGTCACATGTACAATCATGAAAATTGTATAGGTACATTCATCTTAAAGGGTACTGTCAAATACAAGTGAAATTAGTGCACAGTGATCCTTCAGTGAGTATTTGAACTACTGGTATTTAGGTCCACTTCTTTGACACTGTTACCTATATGGTCATGAAACTTGATAATACATTTACGATAAGAACTTTCACAGCAATATTAAAACTTGTTTAAAAATCTAAATTCTTCGCCAGTTCATGAAACGTACAAGGAGTTCATCTTAGAATGAAAGTGTGACATGTAAAAAAGGTATGAATGTGACCTAATTTTCAGGAGTCAGTCATTCTTAAAAATATCTATTTTTAATTTTTTTCCTCCACAGGAAGAACTTTGAATTTTGTACAGCATTTAGGAAACAAGTGAGTAGGATGAAATATTGGAATGTCTCCAATGACTTAAGATTCTTTGGAAGCTTCTCACCCCTTTTAGTAACAATGCACTCTTCTTTTAGAATTTTGTGAGTTCTGTCTCGGAGACTAAATTTTTAGTTCTGTAAAACTGACTAGTTACTCCATATATCTCCAGCATTCTATTTAATAATAATTGATGTCATTTCTTTTTTTCAGATCTGTGAAATTCTAGATATCTTTTTGTCCCTTCTGGAGAGCAGCAGGAAGCAAGACCAATTATACCTCTTGCTGTTTGAGCAGCAAATGGCTGACATGTTCTATGGGCTTCTGGCCTTGCAGGGATATACTATTGTCTTCTATGAGAAAATTATAAAGGTGGGTATCACACTAATATTATGCCATTTCATCTTCATCAAAATTCATTTTATTCTTGATATTTAAGGATGTAATTTTGTTCAAAGGTAGTAGCCCTATTTTTAGATACAGAACTATACATATTTTGTTCTGAGATGATGTAAAGAATGAACTTGATCTTGTGTAGGGATACAACAGAGCTGAAATGATCTAAAGAATGAACTTGATCTTGTGTAGGGATACAACAGAGCTGAAATGATGTAAAGAATGAACTTGATCTTGTGTAAGGATACAACAGAGCTGAGATGATGTAAAGAATGAACTTGATCTTGTGTAAGGATACAACAGAGCTGAGATGATGTAAAGAATGAACTTGATCTTGTGTAGGGATACAGCAGAGCTGAGATGATCTAAAGAATGAACTTGATCTTGTGTAGGGATACAGCAGAGCTGAGATGATCTAAAGAATGAACTTGATCTTGTGTAGGAATACAGCAGAGCTGAGATGATCTAAAGAATGAACTTGATCTTGTGTAGGGATACAACAGAGCTGAGATGATCTAAAGAATGAACTTAATCTTGTGTAGGGATACAGCAGAGCTGAGATGATCTAAAGAATGAACTTGATCTTGTGTAGGGATACAGCAGAGCTTAGATGTAAAGAATGAACTTGATCTTGTGTAAGGATACAACAGAGCTGAGATGATCTAAAGAATGAACTTAATCTTGTGTAGGGATACAACAGAGCTGAGATGATCTAAAGAATGAACTTGATCTTGTGTAGGGATACAGCAGAGCTTAGATGTAAAGAATGAACTTGATCTTGTGTAAGGATACAACAGAGCTGAGATGATGTAAAGAATGAACTTGATCTTGTGTAGGGATACAGCAGAGCTGAGATGATCTAAAGAATGAACTTAATCTTGTGTAGGGATACAACAGAGCTGAGATGATCTAAAGAATGAACTTGATCTTGTGTAGGGATACAGCAGAGCTTAGATGTAAAGAATGAACTTGATCTTGTGTAGGGATACAGCAGAGCTGAGAAGATCTAAAGAATGAACTTAATCTTGTGTAGGGATACAGCAGAGCTGAGATGATGTAAAGAATGAACTTGATCTTGTGTAGAGATACAGCAGAGCTGTCGATATGAGATGTATTCATAAGCCATATCACACAAGTTCTGTTCCCCTATAAGAACAACACATGAATGTGGGTTTTTATTTACTGTGTACCTCCATTTATACACTTGTTTAATATTTTAAATTTTATGATATGAAATTTTTTAAAAGTATGATTTGCAACATTTAAATATGTCATTGTGCAGACATCGATGAAGATTCAAAAATATTCTACATCACACCCTTGTATGCCACGACTTGACATATCAGTCCCTAACCCTCCTCCAATATTTGTTACTAAGAGAAACCTCCATATGATAAATAGAACCAAACTAATGCATGACATCCAAGCAAACCTAACAACTTGCTTACCTCCTGCAGCAGAACAACTCGATAACTGCCTGCATTCATCGCTTAAAAAGTATGCCCCAGCCACCAAGTGCAGAGTATCAGTTCAAATGTGTTCTCCATGGTATAGCAGTTTTAGGACCCAGCTTCGCGCTGCTAAAAGAGACCGCTGTAAAGCTGAGAGGCTTTAGTTTTCTACCAAACACACTATTCATAAGCAAATCTATGAATCCACTAAGAAGAATGTCATAAACATTGTCCATACAGCAAAATCAGCCCACTACAGTACTATGTTCATGGAAAGTTCTAGCTGCAAAGAGCTCATTGAGATTACTAGGAAGCTAATGTCAAGGAACAAATGTACACCACTTCCATCTACCTTGTCTCCAGTCAACCTTCCGGACCTGTTTGCAGATGTTTTCCATGACAAAGTACAAACCATAAGAGACAACACAATTTCAATTGACATGTCACCATACAGTTGTAATATAGAATTTCAGCAGCAAGCGTTAGCAGCATTTGAATGGATTTACTACATACAATCATGATGAAGAATGCACCAAAGTCATGGTAACTAGATCCAATTGCTGTTTGAGTGCTTAGACCCAATATTGCCTTCACTAACTGTTGTTTTTAATATCTATCTCTCTCATCTGGAGAGTTCCCATAATTTTTCAAAACTGCCATTGTAAAGTTTCTGTTGAAGAAACCAACACTCGACAATAATGATTGAAAGAACCACCACCCAGTTTCTAATCTCCCATTCATAAAAAAGTTCTTAGAAAAGTTTTTCTAGCCCAACTTGTATCTCATATGAATTCGGACCGTCTTTTTTAGCAATGTACAATCTGCATATTGCCCTTGCCACAGTACTTAAACTACTCTTCTGAAAGTAATTAACGACATTTTCTCTGCTTTGGATAGAGGAAAGATTTCAGTCATCATAGACCATGATATACTATTTCACAATCTCCAGCATGTATTTGGCATACCCAATACAGCCTTACTGTGGTTTTTGTCCTGCTTAGTCAACAGGACACAAATTGTGTATGTAAATGGAATACACTCCAGCCCAGTTGATCTATGTTGTGTTGTTCCACAGGGGTCTGTTGTTGGACCTGTTTTCTTCATTCTATACACTCAGCTGCTCTCGAGTATTAGAGATAATCATCCACTGTCTCACCAATTGTACACTGATTACACCCAAATATACAAATCAGGCCACCTAACTGAATTTGATGCTACCATCCAAGGTATAGAAGGTGCATTTCTGATGTGAAATTATGGATGACATGTAACAAGCTGCAGATGAATGATGATAAAACTGAGGCCATTCTGATCATAACGCAAAGACTTTCACATTCACATCCTTGACCTGAGACAAACAATATCAGCAACACCAACATTAAATTCACACAGTCAGTTTGAAACCTAGGTGTTACTTTAGACAGTACTCTCACATTGCACCAACATTTCATGAACTTATGCAAGGCTGCATATCTTGAGCTGAGACACATCTGCTCCATTCCCAAATATATTCTGTATGGGTCATTTCAATATCTACTCTAGAAACTTCAAAACACAGCTGCTCAGATCATCTTTAGAGTACCATGATCAGAGCACACCTCCCTGCTACTCTGTACCCTACACTGGGTATCCATTCGATCCAGAATCAAACACAAAATTTGTTCTCTTTACTACATTTCACTATTAGACTCCAACAAACCTATCCGACCTCACCCATATGTACACACAAGCAAGATACTTATGCTCCTCTTCTGACAATTGTATACTATGAAAATGAAGTCATATGGATATCATTCTTTTGCATACCAGGGCCCGGCAACGTGGAATGACTTGCCCATTGAACTTAGACACAAAGACACAGTGATCTTTTTCAAGAGTACTCTTAAAACTCACCTTTTCTGACTGCAAGAACAATTTAAAGACCTAATTGTGTTTCCTACCTTAAATATTTTTAGCATGTTTTTATGTGTTCTAGTTTCATGGGTTGTTTTTTTGGTAGTTGTATCATTATATATGTTGTAAGCACTTAGAGCTTCTAAAGATTAGACACTATACAAAGTCCTCATTATAATTATTATTATTATTATTATTATTATTATTATTATTATTATTATTATTATTATTATTAAAAGGAGCTCCTGTCAGTGTGTATGATAGAGAGATTTGGATTAAACATTGCAAAATTTTGTAGAAATATCTTGATATTTCTTACTTACTGTTCCATAATCTTTTCACCCAAAAAATGTGTATTTAACCTTGACATTTAACCTTGACATTTAACCTTGACATTTAATCTTGACATTTAACCTTGACATTTAACCTTGACTTTTTTACCACCAAATGTTTCGCTCAGTGCTATATAACCATGTTGTGCTGGCATGGCATTAAAATTTACACATGCATACATAAGATTTAAAATTAACCTTCATATTGTCAGCAGTGGATTGTATTGAGTGGAACATTTAGTCTCTGATATTAATCTGTTAAGAGTTAGAGAAAATACATTTGCCATTTAATCATTGGGTGAAAAGAGGAAACTAGAAAATAATAAGTTATGGAAATAACTATTTACTTGAATACAATTTTTATTTTATTTGCTGATTGAAAAAAGTTATCATTATTTCAACCAAATTCTGATCAAATTAGAGAAATACACCAAAACACTTGTATAACAACAACTGTGTATAATTCTTCCATCATTGATTCAAATTACACAGGTGCTGTGTATCTTGCTGAAGACAGACAGAGTTTATGAAAAGAGCAAAAACCGGTTACGACTACTGGACTGTGGATACCTGGGATTGGTAGGGCTGATGCAGGGTTGTGAGGTGTCTGTACCTACTATCAAGAGATTCTTGGAGCAGGTGTCCATAACAGGTAGGTACTATATATAAACTGTGCTTACATATTTGCAATTTAGCCAATTGGTTCAAGTTCACAATGTATTGTAGTGAATTAATGGTGATGTTACTATGATCAGATTCATTAACACATTGGTAAAATTCACTTTAAATCACATTTATGCCCTGATGAAAATGCCTTGATTTGTATTCCAGACCTTAGTTCAGGGCTGTTCCAGTAAATTATGCTTGGGACAGAAAAAAGCCACTTTCAATGTAGACTGTTTGCACCTAGTTGTAATTCTGAATATTTGTTTTTGTGTGAACTTTCTCAATAATCAAAGAGGCCTAACATATTATGTGTTAAAAATGCAGTCAAACCTGTCTACAACAGCCACCCATGGTAAAAGGCAAAAGTGGCCTCTGTAGACAAGTGAGCTCAAAAGGCAGGTTCAGCTCTCATACTTGGTTCATGACAAATGTATGTACTATAAACTGAATAGAATTATCATTATTATTATTTGACATGTATTATTTATTATTAGCAGTAGATGTATGCTGCAAAGATATATGTATTTTGTTTAGCAACTACACTTTGTTTATTCTCTCATCTCTCTCTCTCTCTCTCTCTCTCTCTCTCTCTCTCTCTCTCTCTCTCTCTCTCTCAAATGGAGTACATGAGCACATTCATTGATCTCTCTTATTCACACACACGCACACACACACTTTTATTTTATTATCAGTAGAAATGGCTGCTAAATAAATTTACAAATTGAGAGCTTACCTATAAAATGTGTATTTTCCTAATGGTACTGATATTCTAGAGTGTTTTCCTAACACTGTACTGATATTCTAGAGTATTTTCTTAACACTGTACTGATATTCTAGAGTATTTTCCTAACACTGTACTGATATTCTAGAGTATTTTCTTAACACTGTACTGATATTCTAGAGTATTTTCCTAACACTGTACTGGTATTCTAGAGTATTTTCCTAACACTGTACTGATATTCTAGAGTATTTTCCTAACACTGTACTGATATTCTAGAGTATTTTCCTAACACTGTACTGATATTCTAGAGTATTTTCCTAACACTGTACTGATATTCTAGAGTATTTTCTTAACACTGTACTGATATTCTAGAGTATTTTCCTAACACTGTACTGATATTCTAGAGTATTTTCTTAACACTGTACTGATATTCTAGAGTATTTTCCTAACACTGTACTGATATTCTAGAGTATTTTCTTAACACTGTACTGATATTCTAGAGTATTTTCTTAACACTGTACTGATATTCTAGAGTATTTTCCTAACACTGTACTGGTATTCTAGAGTATTTTCTTAACACTGTACTGATATTCTAGAGTATTTTCTTAACACTGTACTGATATTCTAGAGTATTTTCTTAACACTGTACTGATATTCTAGAGTATTTTCCTAACACTGTACTGATATTCTAGAATATTCTTCTAACCCAGCACAGTATTCTCCTTACAGATTAATGGTATTCAAGAATATTCAAGCTGTAAAAGCATTGGTGACTGAACTTCCCTCAGGCATACTCATTATAATTTGAATATGGATAATTTTGTGTACTGCAGTGAAGATTATTTTTTTTATAAATATAGTTTGATTTAATCTTCAACTGTTTTTTCTTATATGGTTACATAACTTTTTTTTAAGATACTGGTCATAGCTACAATGCAGTGCTGGCAGTTTTACAGTTGATCCAGTCAAGTGCTTTTGATATCAAGTTGGCAGCCAGTCAGCAGGTATTAACATCATATCAAGTTGGCAGGGCAGCCAGTCAGCAGGTATTAACATCATATCAAGTTGGCAGGGCAGCCAGTCAGCAGGCATTGTACTTGTATCAAGTTGTCTGGACCTCATCAGTGGTCAATGTGATTAGAGCATCTACCTCAGATGCAGGTGGTCTTGGTTTTGAATCCTGGTTGAGTCATACCGAGACATAAAAATGGTACTAGCAACTGCCTCACTTGGCACTCATCTTGGTGTCAGGATAATGTGACTGGGTGGGACATGATTGTGCATGTCTGCAGGATGATACCCAGTGCTATAAAATTATATTATATTATTATATATTAATTTACATTACTATAAACTGCCATACTGCAGACATCACACTGCAGTTGTGGCAGCAATATTAATAAAACTGTTAAAGCTACATTAAAAATCCAAACCACACACACTGAAGATGGCAGCATTGGCCTTGTGTGACTTCAGTAGTACCCCAGCGTATTAATTGTGTGACATCAGTAGTTCTCCAGCATTAGTATTGTGTGACATCAGTAGTACCCCAGCGTATTAATTGTGTGACATCAGTAGTTCTCCAGCATTAGTATTGTGTGACATCAGTAGTTCTCCAGCATTAGTATTGTGTGACATCAGTAGTTCTCCAGCATTGGTATTGTGTGTCATCATTAGTACCCCAGCATATTAATTGTGTGACATGAGTATTTCTCCAGCATTGGTATTGTGTGACATCAGTAGTACCCCAGCATATTAATTGTGTGACATGAGTAAATTCTCCAGCATATTAATTGTGTGACATGAGTAATTCTCCAGCATTTTAATTGTGGGACATCAGTCCTACTCCAACCTTGTTATTGTAGTACTCCAGCATTGATATAATATGACATCAGTCGTACTCCAACATTGATAGTTATGAAATTAGTAGTGCTCCAAGCTTGGTATTGCTCATGCAGTTTTCGTACAGTTTTTGTTTATATTTATTTGTACATTTCTTTGTACATATTTGGCATCTTATTGATGTACAGCGATCCTTTACTTTGACCACTATAGTATACAATACAGTCCTGATTATAACACAAGTATGATCCTGAATCCCATTATTCTAGTTAAACGATATTATTCCAAATAATGATCCCCATTTTAAGGCAGTATAATGTATCCCACTATAAACCAGTATTGCATATATCAGTGTACACTAGGGTGGCCGAGTGGTCTAAAGCGCTCTCCGTTACGGTTCACTACCATCTCACCTCTGTCAGTGTGGGTTCAAGTCTCAGATTCGGCTAGTATGGGTATGTGAGAAAGTTTGCCAGTAGCTTCTCATGGGCTTGTGGTTCTTTCTGGGGATTTTCCCGGGTTCTTCCTCCACCATTAATGCTGGCCAGCCGCCACATATAGAAAAACAGTGTTAAACCCTACAACTACAACAATCAGTGTACACTGTTACGATTCCCATGAATAACATTACAGTGCGAGACCACTGTGTAATGTATGCCTCCCTTGAACATTTTTATATTGAAGAACCACTGCACATTGTAATGAATTAAGTAAGAATACAATAATAAACATTATGTTGCAAGAAAATATCTGCAAAGTACTCAGGAAAAACTTAAAACACTCAGACTGCATTAATGAAATAAATTAAAATAGAAATGAATTAAAGGAAATCCATAAATTTTTTAACAACAGCATCCATTTAGCTCAAGTAAAGCATTTCTACCTGGTAAACCATGATCAATCACTCTATTCAAACACATACACAGTGAGCATCTATTCTCAGATTGCAAATGATTAACCGGAAATGTTATGTCAACAATGAGGTTATTTTAAAGTTAAAAGAAAACTGTTCAGTTTTTTTCATACAGTGTTCCATGTTGTCTGTTATGTAAGGAGGTATTTATTCACATTTTGGTTGATCATATCCCTTTTTCTTAGGTCCTGTCATTACTTGTCTCGAAAACTGGTGCAGCAAAACAATTTGCCAAACAACTGGGATGGCAGGAAGCTTTCACCAAACTCTTCATTCTTAATGCCATCTCCAAGGAAACTAGTGACCATGAAAATAGTGACCTTATTGACCTTACAAGTGATGCATTTGCCATGAGTACAGATACTCAAATCACCGAAGACAAGGACTGTAATGTTGAAGATACTGATATTGAAAATACATTTGACATTCATGTTGCAGAAAATGGGGATGGTGTGATTGAAAGTACTAGTTCCCTTGCATTGCACGGTAGTAATTCTTCCCAAAGTGATTCAACAACCATCAATCAGAGCCAGAGACCTGATCATACACAGTTTCATCTCAACCTTGTAAATGATGACATCGCTTTGGGTTCTTCACCTCAGATTCCTTTTACACCATTATTTGAAAAGATGAATCAAGATTTCATGGAGGATGCTTTACCCTGTGATATGTCACGCAGTTCAAGTGCTAGTGCGGAAGATTTAAGTGCAATAGGACAACGAGCTTCGCAACAAAGACATCCTTCTGAGTGCTTATCAACATCCATATCGATGACTGAGGAGTCATTAGAGACATCTTCCCAGGCCAATGAATCGCGTCGTGACTCATTTACACCGGCAGAACACATTCAGAGAGCGCTTGACAGTCTTGGTCTACAGAGGATTTATGTAGGCTGTGCTGAAGAGACGTCGGAAGAACTGTGCCAAAACTTACTGATCATTTTGCTTACCGTTATGTGGAAGGGTATCGACGGCTCTGATAAAACAGTCTGGATGGTAAGTAAGACAAATGCAGAATGATGTGATAAAGAGAGATCTCAGAAAATTAAATTTGTTCTTAAAGCATTTGGGCTACCAAAATGGAGGGTATTTATGTTTTTATATATTGAATTAAACTAACACAGTGGGATGCTGCATTGTATCATGACTTCTTCTATGAATTCACTTGTATATTTGGCCTACTACTTTTTGTAGAAACTAGGGTAACATTTTTTTTTTTTTGTGATACTGATTTTGTGAAATCTAGGGTCCAATTTTTATGCAAGACTTGTTTCTGTGGCTTTTAATTGATAGCTACAGACCACATATTTTAAGCTAAATGAACAATGATGCAAGTGAGCTTAAATCTCATGTAAATAACATACAAGAATTTTCACTTTTATTATCTCCAGTTAGTACATCCATAGCATTTCCCTAGAAACATTGCAGTAAATGTAACAGGTATGTCATTATTATGACTAGCTGTTGTATGACTATAATTTTCTTTTTTGATAGTATGAAGTCAAAACTACATGTCATTAAATGTTACTTTTGTATATATTTCTGGAGTTGTTGGCTGAAGAATTTATTTTATTATTTTTTAAAGTTTTCATTTTGTACCATGTGCATCGTGATACAATATAATGTATTGGTATCA
The DNA here is from genome assembly GCA_030141615.1 of Unio pictorum. Lineage (NCBI taxonomy): Eukaryota > Metazoa > Mollusca > Bivalvia > Unionida > Unionidae > Unio > Unio pictorum. The sequence goes on along the minus strand of JARLTB010000276.1, from coordinate 574,724 downwards.
AAATAGAAATAGTCCATGTATACATCATGTGTTCCATACTATATAATGTATTGGTATGGAAAATTAAAATAGTCCCTGAATGCATCATATGTACCATGATACATTATGATTTATTGGTACAAAATAGTTCCCTATATGCATCATGTGTACCATGATACACCATGATGCATTGGTATGAAAATAGAAATATTCTCAGCATGCATCATATAGACCATGATACAACATTAGAATTAGTATGTAGATATCAATATTCACTTTATGTATCATAATGCAATATGATGTATTAATATGAAAATATCAATATCAACTCTATGTATCATAATGCAATATGATGTATTGGTATGAAAATATAAATATTCACTCTATGTATCATAATGCAATATGATGTATTAGTATGAAAATATAAATATTCCCTCTATGTATCATAATGCAATATGATGTATTGGTATGAAAATATAAATATTCACTCTATGTATCATAATGCAATATGATGTATTGGTATGAAAATATAAATATTCCCTCTATGTATCATAATGCAATATGATGTATTAGTATGAAAATATAAATATCCACTCTATGTATCATAATGCAATATGATGTATTAGTATGAAATATCAATATCCACTCTATCATAATTCAGTATGATGCATTTAGTATGAAAATATAAATATTCCACTCTATGTATCATAATGCAATATGATGTATTAGTATGAAAATATAAATATCCACTCTATGTATCATAATGCAATTGAATGTATTAGTATGCAGTTATCAATAATCACTATGTATCATAATGCAATATGATGTATTAGTATGAAAATATAAATATTCCCTCTATGTATCGTAATGCAATATGATGTATTAGTATGAAAATATAAATATCCACTCTATGTATCATAATGCAATATGATGTATTGGTATGAAAATATCATTATCAACTCTATGTATCATAATGCAATTGAATGTATTAGTATGCAGTTATCAATAATCACTATGTATCATAATACAATATGATGTATTAGTATGAAAATATAAATATTCACTCTATGTATCATAATGCAATATGATGTATTAGTATGAAATATCAATATCCACTCTATGTATCATAATTCAGTATGATGCATTTAGTACGAAAATATCAATATTCCCTCTATGTATCATAATGCAATATAATGTATTAGTATGAAAATATCAATATCCACTCTATGTATCATAATGCAATATGATGCATTAATATGAAAATATAAATATTCACTCTATATATCATAATGCAATATGATGTATTGGTATGAAAATATAAATATTCACTCTATGTATCATAATGCAATATGATGTATTAGTATGAAATATCAATATCCACTCTATGTATCATAATTCAGTATGATGCATTTAGTACGAAAATATCAATATTCCCTCTATGTATCATAATGCAATATAATGTATTAGTATGAAAATATCAATATCCACTCTATGTATCATAATGCAATATGATGCATTAATATGAAAATATCGATATTCCCTCTATGTATCATAATGCAATTTGATGCATTAGTATGCAGTTATCAATAATCACTATGTATCATGTGTACCATTATACAGTATGATATATTGGTATGAAAATATCAGTAGAATCTATAATTATCATTTTATTCTTTATGTTAAAGTTTTTGTTTATGTCATCTCAAAAGCCAAATCGATGATACAGTAATTTTTTCTTAATTTTCTTTTCAGAAATGTTGTCCACTTTCATAAACTTTTAATCCATTTTTAAAAATATTTGTATGGATATCAACTGTCTTTTTTTGAAGTAACACAAATGTTTGTAGCGACTTCAATTTTTGGGATTGGAGAAGGAGTCTTTTCATTTGCACAAAAGGACCAGTATTTATTAGGTCTTTACATTGATTGTATGTAGCAACCACAGATTCCACAGAAATGGGTATCCCATAATGAAAAGTCTCTTTACACTTATCATCTTCAGCCATGTTATATTTAACAAACATATTTAATTTTGGATTTGAACAGCATTTTGTCATTCCTAATCATAACAAGATATTGATGTATGCCTTGATAGGAGAGTGTTTAAACTCAGGCCATGACACCTTTCAAGATTGTCCTTTATTGATTCCCCTCAGACCTTGACCAGACATCATGACCACATTTTCATTTGGCAGATAAAGACAAAATATAATATGAAAATAACATTTGAGACAAAACTAAAATAATATGGCCAGATAATAAGAAGAAAGGAAAAAGCTGATATACTTTAACAAAACATTTTTGCAGGAGCGTGGTCAGGTTTTCTCATGGCTGGATTACCTGAGTCAGACAAACGAGTTGATTCGTCCAGTAGGAGAGCTGAAAAGACGTATTTTAGAGATGATGATACACTCATGTACATCAGATATCAAAGAACCAGGTAAGGCACTAGCAGTATTCACCATTTTGGTTTCTAATCACATGATACCATGTTTCATAGAGCTGTTTCATTAATTTTATATTGGTCATATGTAATATGATGGGATAACACAAGATGCCATGCTTTCATACATGGCAAGTATATATTATCTGCAGTTTAAAAAAAATAATTATGCCCTTAAAATTTTTGGGGCATTCACCGGCATCCAATTAGTTAAAATTAGTTACATTTATGAAATGAGTGAAATAGTTTTTATCATATTTCACTTAAGTTTGCAAAAATGAGAAAGTTCTAAATTGATTTTCTAAATTTTGTATGAAGTAACCTCTTATGATATGTCCTGAGTTTGTCTCAGAAATGTTTAGTCGTTTGTAGTGCATGATGTCCTGCAGTGACTTACGATACTTTTGAAACTTTACTGATTGATTTGTTTGTTTTTGTAAGGTTTAACACCATTTTTCAGCACATGATAGGCTATACATGGCGACCAGTATTATTGGTGGAGGAAGAACCCGGGAAAACCCCCCGGGAAGAACCACCGACCCAGGAGAAGCCTGGAAGCTTTCTCACATAACTACATTAACCGAATCTTAGACTCGAACCCACACAGACAGAGGTGAGATGGCAGTGATCCATAACGGAGAGCGCTTTAGACCACTTGGCCTAAAGCGCCAAGTTGTCAGATGCATACAGTACATATATATTTCCTTCTGATTGTATTTGCTACATTATTTTTGCCCAAACTTAATACAATAGAGTTTAAGGAACCTATCAGTGATATATTTTTTTAAAAACACATCATTTGAGTAGTGTGTATGCAGGATAATGCTTTCTGTTGGTATTAAACAAGTCATCATGGGTTGAAAATGTGATGATCCTACTCATTTTATTGTGAAAAAAGGTATGATACAACCATGTTTGATACAACTATATATGATACAACTATGTATCATACAACCATGTATCTTACAAAATGTATGGCAGTTGAGTCAATTTGCTGCAACTGACAAAAATTGACATTGGCGACCAGCATTTCTTTGTAATGAAAAGGGTATTCTGTTGAGAATATTGCCACCTTTGTTCATTGTAACCCCATACTTTCTTAAGGAAATTTGCTTTCTGTTGGTTTTCATCAAGTTCATGTCAATGTGGACCACGCCCTCAATAACCTGTTCCCTGATAACTCGTGAACCAACTTATAATGCAAAGTCAGGCATGGATCCCATTTTCTAAAGTAGAAATTGTATTTTAAAAAAAGACCTCTGTTTGTTGAACTTAAGGAAAATGTTTTACTTTTGATTATTATTTATTTTTATTTACTGAGACTTTGAAATATTGCTGGTTTTGTCGTCGAAAATGGGGATGGAAATTTGATTTATGAAATTGTCAGCATTTAAGGAGAAATCATATATTTTTTTTGATGTTCTTTCCAAGTGATATTCTTAGTACACTGTAAATAATACAGTAAATAATGATATTTAGCAAAATTTTGAGTAATTAAATTTCACTTACCCCTACTGGAAGCAGTACTTTAATAAATGAAAAACATTTAAATATCTTTTTTTTAATCCATTTAAAAATTTCTATTTTAGTTCCATTATTTAAGTTTAAGTGTTATGATCATAAATTCAGTGTACCTTCTTATATTCAACTGTAAAATGTGTCAATATACAGCCATGACTACGAACGTTTCTCTAAGAGCCTAAATCAGTGCCCACTGGGTTTCGATAGCTGACTTGCAGAAGTATTTGTTGTGTTAATGCACAGAATTAATAGCTGCCCACATTTCTACTATCACATTAATTGTCTCTTTTTTATGAAATAAAGGATGTGGAATAAAAGAAATGTTAAAAGGCATGCAAGTCCTACATGTTGGTCATATGTTGGGTGGAATCTTTTCAATTGATCAATTGAACACTGTTATAAATATAACTGTGTACTTAATATAATTAGACTACCTTAAATTAAACTACTCAGTCATAAATATGCTGAAGTAGTATTGCAACCAAGAGAAATGAATACTTTGTGGGGAAAAAAATACAGATCATTATGTAGAGGCTTATTTCAGATGTCCTGAATTAGTAGTAAGAGATTAGTAGTAAGAGATTAGTAGTAAGAGATTAGTAAGAGATTAGAAGTAAGAGATTAGAATTAAGAGATTAGTAGTAAGAGATTAGTAGTAAGAGATTAGAAGTAAGAGATTAGTAGTAAGAGATTAGAAGTAAGAGATTAGAAGTAAGAGATTAGTAGTAAGAGATATTCTCAAGGATGAGGAGAAGCTTCACTGTTACTTGCAATGAAATCATAGCATCAGTATTTTACTATCTTTAAAGTACAAAGGTTTAGTTTGATGTAGTTGATTGCTACACAAAATAAGTGTTGCTTTTTTTAGAAATAAAGGTAATCTTGTTTCATGGTGTATCTATATTATCCTGCTTCACTGATTTTTAGACTCCCTACTTTGAATGATGCTCTTGCATAATAAGCAGGGAACCTGTCTAATCAACAACAACAGAATTCAGTGATGTAATACACAAATGTTTTCACATACACATGAAGATTCTTGAAACAAGCCTGAATAATGTTAATGATATTTCAGATGATTGGCATCTTGAAAATAAATGTAATTTACACAGATTAGCAAAGCATCTTTGTTAGAAAAAGCACTTGATTGACAATAATTCTCAAAGTGATTATAAAATGAGTAATTTCTTTCAGCATTAAAACAACCTAGTTTCTCACGCACCCACCCCACGCCCATGCAGTTTTGGCAGTGGAGATTGCACACTTCTTATTTTTCAGAGGTCCCTCGGTAACTCATGCCCTCACTTGTAGTGTGGGATGTTTTTGGACCTTGATGTGCATGAGTTATCGAGGGAGAGGTGTAAAATATGTTTAGCTAAATAAAATGTGAGCTTCACAAAAAGTGTTTATCTTGTTAAAGGCTTACTGCACTCGGTTTGACTAGACAGTATCAATCTTATGTTTTGTAGTTTAAAATCAAATTTTTATATGATTCCGACTAATTATCATTAAAAAAAATAAAGATATTTTGTGTTGGGTATCTTTAACCCATAACAGTTGAGTTAGTCATGTATTCATGGCTAACTCTTTTCCATCCTTAGTGATGTTACAAGCAATATAACAAATCCACACCATGGGCCGTAAGAATTCCTGGTTCAAGAAAGCTTGGACAACCAACCAAACATATTGATTGATGGTGAAATTTAATGTAAATTGTCATAAAACAAGAAAAACATAAAAATTTCATGGTACAATTTCCACATCATCCATTTAGACTTCTCTATTCACTTGTCAATTCATGTTAGTAGATGCACAAAATAAAGCAGATTAATTTCTAAACTTTATGATTATTCTGATATGAAATAATTACTCTTGTGCAGGTCAATATACAGTGACCATGATGGAGAACTCTGTAGAACTTGTTCGTATTGTGAGAGCCTTTGTTGTTGACAAAACATGCAGCATGGAGGACAGGTTCAGTGAAAGGGTAAACCAAACATTTTGTTTTAGTTTGTATTCCTTGAATTATCAATTTTTAAGTGTTTGTGTTTGGTATCCATGATTTTTTTGTTTCCCACCATTTCAAAGAGAAACAACTGCAATAGTATCTGCGTTTCCATCCAACCCCCTTCTCTTTTCACTCTATAACATTGAAGCTGTTGTGATTGAGAATCGAAACTTGGTGTACCTATACAGCATCAATTTGGTTATGTTTGCATGCCACTTGGTGGGTCCTATCATCAGGGCAATGGTCAGAGCTAAATATTTCACATTTTCATAACACTTTCCTGTTTGTGTTATGACTTTAAGTTATTCGAGATTAAGGGGTAAAATTTTGTATACATCATCATTATGCAATTTTATATGAAATTATGAAACAGGTTTATAATAATTTCCCTATTTCTCAAGGTGACAAAATTTAAAAAATATATTACAAAATAAATTTAACCTAGAGCTGTAGATGCGAATTTGTCAATTTGGGTATCATATGCCCTGGTTAGATAGAATTTTCAGTGGTTATGTTTTTGAAATCCATAAAACACAAACTTACACTGGCAGACTAAGTCAAAACTGAGATTATCATGATAGTAATTATATCTGTTGGAATGCATCATGTGACTTAGTGATCAAGATAGTAATTATTTATATTGGAATGCATCATGCTTTAATGATCAAGACAGTAATTATTTCTTTTGGAAAGGATCATGTGACTTAGTGATCAAGACAGTAATTATATCTATTGGAATGCATTGTGGAACTTAGTGATCAAGACAGTAATTATTTATATTGGAATGCATCATGATTTAATGATCAAGACAGTAATTATTTATATTGGAATGCATTAGGGCCTAACCGGAAATCACCTCAGACATTTGCTTCGGCCGAATATCCGGTTTTTCGGTACTATTCAGAAGTATTCGCCTCGGCAAATAATATGTGCACAAATGGTTACAAGTAAAATAATTCAATAAATATCGAACCTTTTAAAAAAAAAAGTTTTTTAATACATAATAATTTTAGTTAATAATAAAAATTTTCATCTTATAGCCGATATATATGGTATATGGTACACGAAAAGTTTAAGCTTCACATACTATAATGAAACAAATGGTACTCTCTGAAGTCGCACCTACTACTCGGTTTGTGCCTGGATCCGACAAATAGTACATCCAAATACTCGGATTCAGTACTTGGCGAAAATTATCTACTTGGTTAGGCCCTAGAATGCATTGTGTGACTTAGTGATCAAGACAGTAATTATATATATTGGAATGCATCATGTGACTTTGTGATCAAGACTGTAATTATATCTATTGGAATATATCATATCACTTAGTGACCAAGACTTAAGATTCATGGTTCATTCAATTGTAGGGCTGTTTGAGTGATTAGGTAATATCATTTCAAACATATGACATATATGCAGATTGATCAAATGTGCCATCATACATCATCAATTGTACATACAGAAGGAGCAAAAGCAATGCGCTAACAGCTTTGGACATAATGCTTAAAATTAAATTGTTTGACATAGATAATTTTATTGCATTCAAAGATTTCTAAATGTGGTTTTAATTAGTTTTCATAAAATTATCCTGCTTATTTAGAGCTCTAGAATCATTTTATGTTTTTGTTAATTTGTAAGGAATTGTGTTTTATTCCTGCAGTTACTAGAGGATGTGATGTCACTGCTGGACACCTTGGCGGTGTGGGATGTTTTTGTTAATTTGTAAGGAATTGTGTTTTATTCCTGCAGTTACTAGAGGATGTGATGTCACTGCTGGACACCTTGGCGGTGTGGGATGTTTTTGTTAATTTGTAAGGAATTGTGTTTTATTCCTGCAGTTACTAGAGGATGTGATGTCACTGCTGGACACCTTGGCGGTGTGGGATGTATTTGTTAATTTGTAAGGAATTGTGTTTTATTCCTGCAGTTACTAGAGGATGTGATGTCACTGCTGAACACCTTGGCGGTGTGGGATGTTTTTGTTAATTTGTAAGGAATTGTGTTTTATTCCTGCAGTTACTAGAGGATGTGATGTCACTGCTGGACACCTTGGCGGTGTGGGATGTTTTTGTTAATTTGTAAGGAATTGTGTTTTATTCCTGCAGTTACTAGAGGATGTGATGTCACTGCTGAACACCTTGGCGGTGTGGGATGTTTTTGTTGATTTGTAAGGAATTGTGTTTTATTCCTGCAGTTACTAGAGGATGTGATGTCACTGCTGGACACCTTGGCGGTGTGGGATGTTTTTGTTAATTTGTAAGGAATTGTGTTTTATTCCTGCAGTTACTAGAGGATGTGATGTCACTGCTGGACACCTTGGCGGTGTGGGATGTTTTTGTTAATTTGTAAGGAATTGTGTTTTATTCCTGCAGTTACTAGAGGATGTGATGTCACTGCTGGACACCTTGGCGGTGTGGGATGTATTTGTTAATTTGTAAGGAATTGTGTTTTATTCCTGCAGTTACTAGAGGATGTGATGTCACTGCTGAACACCTTGGCGGTGTGGGATGTTTTTGTTAATTTGTAAGGAATTGTGTTTTATTCCTGCAGTTACTAGAGGATGTGATGTCACTGCTGGACACCTTGGCGGTGTGGGATGTTTTTGTTAATTTGTAAGGAATTGTGTTTTATTCCTGCAGTTACTAGAGGATGTGATGTCACTGCTGAACACCTTGGCGGTGTGGGATGTTTTTGTTGATTTGTAAGGAATTGTGTTTTATTCCTGCAGTTACTAGAGGATGTGATGTCACTGCTGGACACCTTGGCGGTGTGGGATGTTTTTGTTAATTTGTAAGGAATTGTGTTTTATTCCTGCAGTTACTAGAGGATGTGATGTCACTGCTGGACACCTTGGCGGTGTGGGATGTTTTTGTTAATTTGTAAGGAATTGTGTTTTATTCCTGCAGTTACTAGAGGATGTGATGTCACTGCTGGACACCTTGGCGGTGTGGGATGTTTTTGTTAATTTGTAAGGAATTGTGTTTTATTCCTGCAGTTACTAGAGGATGTGATGTCACTGCTGGACACCTTGGCAGTGTGGGATGTTTTTGTTAATTTGTAAGGAATTGTGTTTTATTCCTGCATTTACTAGAGGATGTGATGTCACTGCTGGACACCTTGGCGGTGTGGGATGTTTTTGTTAATTTGTAAGGAATTGTGTTTTATTCCTGCAGTTACTAGAGGATGTGATGTCACTGCTGGACACCTTGGCGGTGTGGGATGTTTTTGTTAATTTGTAAGGAATTGTGTTTTATTCCTGCAGTTACTAGAGGATGTGATGTCACTGCTGGACACCTTGGCGGTGTGGGATGTTTTTGTTAATTTGTAAGGAATTGTGTTTTATTCCTGCAGTTACTAGAGGATGTGATGTCACTGCTGGACACCTTGGCGGTGTGGGATGTCAACTTGGGGACACAGTGGCAAGAGATGATACAACTCGGTCTTAGTATTCTTCTGGCTTTTGCCCAGCATCCGCAGATAGAGGTATTTCACAATTACTCTACATAATTGGCATTTGCCCAGCACCCACATGTATAGGCATTTCACAATTACTCTACATAATTGGCATTTGCCCAGCATCCCCATATAAAGGTATTTCACAATTACTCTACATAATTGGCATTTGCCCAGCATCCGCAGATAGAGGTATTTCACAATTACTCTACATAATTGGCATTTGCCCAGCACCCACATGTATAGGCATTTCACAATTACTCTACATAATTGGCATTTGCCCAGCATCCCCATATAGAGGTATTTCACAATTACTCTACATAATTGGCATTTGCCCAGCATCCGCAGATAGAGGTATTTCACAATTACTCTACATAATTGGCATTTGCCCAGCATCCGCAGATAGAGGTATTTCACAATTACTCTCTATCAGTGGCATTTGCCCAGCACCCACATGTATAGGCATTTCACAGTTACTCTACATAATTGGCATTTACCCAGCACCCACATGTATAGGCATTTCACAATTACTATCTATCAGTGGCGTTTGCCCAGCACCCACATGTATAGGTATTTCACAATTTACTCTATCAGTGGCATTTACCCAGCACCCACATGTATAGGCATTTCACAGTTACTCTACATAATTGGCATTTACCCAGCACCCACATGTATAGGCATTTCACAATTACTATCTATCAGTGGCGTTTGCCCAGCACCCACATGTATAGGTATTTCACAATTTACTCTATCAGTGGCATTTGCCCAGCACCCACATGTATAGGCATTTCACAGTTACTCTACATAATTGGCATTTGCCCAGCATCCGCAGATAGAGGTATTTCACAATTACTCTACATAATTGGCATTTGCCCAGCATCCGCAGATAGAGGTATTTCACAATTACTCTACATAATTGGCATTTGCCCAGCATCCACAGATAGAAGTATTTCACAATTACTCTCTATCAGTGGCATTTGCCCAGCACCCACATGTATAGGCATTTCACAATTACTCTACATAATTGGCATTTGCCCAGCACCCACATGTATGGGTATTTCACAATTACTCTACATAATTGGCATTTGCCCAGAACCCACATATAAAGGTATTTCACAATCTATAGATTAAACAATGTAGGTCTTAAGACTAAATAAACATGCTAATACTCTGGATGCATGGTGGCAGTTAGATATTACAGGTAGGTGTTCCTTCCCTGCAGTGTTGCCTGTATTAGCAAAGCCATGTGACTTAACAACTCAGGCTATAGTACACCAATTGGAACAGCCATTTGTAGCATTTTCAAGGGCAGTTGTTATGATTCAACAAAGATAATTAGATTTTGCAAAAAGAGTTTGTTGAATTTTTTTTCTTTATCAATTCTGCTCCTAATTTTTAATCTGTTACTAAATAAAAGGTATAATCTATAAACAAAAATTCAGCTTTGTGTGTACATATATAAGGGGGCCCCGAGTGGCCGAGTGGTCTAAAGCGCTGTCCGTTACGGACCACTGCCATCTCACCTCTGTCTGCGTGGGTTCGAGTCTAAGATTCGGCTAATGTAGTTAAGTGAGAAAGCTTGCCAGTAGCTTCTCGTGGGTCGGTGGTTCTTTCCGGGGTTTTTCCGGTTTCTTCCTCCACCACTAATACTGGCCGCCATGTATAGCCTATATATTGTGCTGAAAAATGGCGTTAAACCATAAAAAACAAACAAACAAACATATATAAGAAACAACTGAACTACTCGAAATTTTGTGGCACAAACTCTAGAGCAGTGTAAAATTATAATAATTATGCTAATATGGCAATGAAGTTCATTTATTTTGATCTTATGTAGTATTGTTTATTTTTTTTAGCAGTAGTAGTAGTAATAACTTTGATAGTATTAGTACTAGTCATAATTTTGGTAACTTGGTGGTGCACTTCAAAGTCTTTTTGATCTTACATATGAGTATTTGTTTTTAGTAGTAATACTATGTCAGTAGTAGTAGTAGTAACTATGAAATTAGTAGTATTAGAACTAGTCATTGCTAGTATTAATATACAGTGAATATTGGTAGTAGTAGAAGTGACAGTAGATGTAGTAAAAGCAACTATAGTCACATTGGTGATGGTAGTGGAATGACAACACAACAGTCTTTGTAAATGATGCTTCATTTCCAGAAATAGTTCACTTTTTATTACCTGTTTGTTTTATTGATTCAGCTCAGACTGAGCCCAGAACATACAAAATTAATTTAGGTGTCACATAAATATCATTAACTCAAGACATATATCATTAAATTTAGTTAAACATTACTAGGTCACCTGTCAAATAAAATTAATGTAGGTGTCACATAATTAACTCAAGACATATCATTAAATTTAGTTGAACATTACTAGGTCACCTGTCAAATAAAATTAATTTAGGTGTCACATAATTATCATTAACTCAATACATATATCATTAAATAAAATTAATTTAGATGTTACATAAATATCATTAGCTCAAGACATATATCATTAAATTTTTTGTCTGCACATTGTACTCTTTTACATAAAGATTTTCACAAATTGAAATCTTTGAACATAAAAATACCAAGAAATCTGTGATTTTGCCAAACATTATTTAGAACAGTTTATTTCATACCTTCATCTATAAGAAATTGAACATTCCCATTTTTTCAGATGTACATAATGTCGATATATGTCATCATGTCACAATGTTACTTTTTTTTTTATTCCCTACGAGGGAATGACATACTCTCCTAGGCATTTCAGTGCACTATTTGTACTCTATTGATTATACAACTGAAGCGCTTTTTTGATAGCGTGCTGTCAACTATCTTTCAGTCATATGTCTATTAGCACAAGTTTGTTGTTGCCTCTAATTGTAGGCTACTTTAAGGATTGCCATGAATCATTACACACACATTCATCCAATAATCTAGTTGGTATAAAATGAAAACAGTGCCACTTGGATATTCAATGTATGACCACTACTGTAGCCATCTTGAAAATCTTGTTATCACTATACCTCGTTGGCTGCAAACTCATATCAGCACGGGGTTTTCACGTTAGGTACATATGTACATTCATCAATAAATAGATACATCCATCCACACACACACATGCATACATGGGGTCCAGAGTGGCCGCGTGGTCTAAAGCGCTCTCCGTTACGGATCACTGCCATCTCACCTCTGTCTGTGTGTGTTCGAGTCTAAGATTAGGCTAATGTGGGTATGTGAGAAAGCTTGCCAGTAGCTTCTTGTGGGTTGGTGGTTCTTTCCAGTGGTTTTCCCAGATTCTTCCTCCACCATTAATACTGGCCGCCATGTATAGCCTTTCATGTGCTGAAAAAATGGCGTTAAACACTACAAAAACATGCATACATACATACATACATACATACATACATACATACATACATACATACATACATACATACATGCACACACACACATACATACATACACACACATACATACACACACACACATACATACATACATACATACTTACACACACACACACACACACACACACACACACACACATACATACATACATACATACATACATACATGCTCTGTAAATTATGTCATATAAAGCATAAAAAAATGGACTTTCATCGTTATACCATGAGTTTCTTCAAGGGACTGTTCTTTATTTATCTAACTGAATGAATAGAATATGAGATTTTATTCATATGAGATATTGATGTGGACAAAATATAGCAGTTATTTAGCTCTTTCTATAACTTGATTTTCCATACAATTTTAATTTCCAGATGTGTTCTCTAGCAACTGCTCGACTTCACATGTTAATACAGACCAAGCTGATTTCCAGTTCTGCTGAGGCTGCCTTCTTGATTGGAAATCTCAATGATGTCATAACCAAGGCTGTTGAAGGTAAGAAAAGTGTTGTAGATCATTGTATTGGAAATCTCAATGATGTCATAACCAAGGCTGTTGAAGGTAAGAAAAGTGTTGTAGATCATTGTATTGGAAATCTCAATGATGTCATAACCAATGCTGTTGAAGGTAAGAAAAGTGTTGTAGATCATTGTATTGGTCCATGTTTGCAATAAGGGTGATTTTATCCATCTTTTGAAGCTGCAAGATACAGACCATAAAATGGGGAACTTTATCAAATCAGAATTTCATGTGCACTTCATTGTATATCATTTACAGTCATTCTGCATTTCATTTGTATCTTGAAAGTATTTCATTCATCATTTTATTTCAGCTATCCTGTCATCAAATTTTGTTTATGGCTCCAGAAATTCATCCTAATTTGTTCCTAATCACTTCCATTCATCATTTACTTTCATATTCCCTCCTTCTAATGCCTAATTATTTTCATGTCTTATTACAAGTGTTCTTTAATAAAATAATATATCGTTAAAATTCAAGCACTTCTATGACATAATTAGCAATAAATTTAGAATGTAGTGTTTTAGAGTATTTGTCAGGAAATTTTCATTTTCTATTATATTTTGTTCAGATAAAAATTGTACAGATATGACTGTCACTGTTGATGTCATCGCATCAAGTGTGGCTTTTGAAAAATTTCAGGGCTTATAAATAGTGAAAGATTGTGTGTTAGTGTAAAGACCCTGTCCCAGATTAAGTTATCATGCAAAAGGACATTCAACTCTGCTTCCAGATTAAGTTGAACACAGGCCATATAATAAAATTTAAAAAAAACATTCAACTTTGATCCCAGATTAGGTTGATTACAAACCATATATTATAATACATAAGGACATTCAACTCTGATTCCAGATTAAGTTGAATAAAGTCATATATTATAATACAAAATGACATTCAACTATAGAATTATAGCAGCAATGCTAAAATAATGGTAACTAGATTTTTGAATTTGTATTGTCATCATTTGCATTTGACTAAAAATTACATACATCATTTGTTTCACTTCATTTATGTTTATTCTGCATTTTATCTCAATTCATTCTGCATTCTGTTTCCGTTTCAGATTAGTTTCTTTAATAGAATCCTGTTTAATGGTCTTTACATGTACCATCAGGTTTTGCTGTTAGAATTACCTCATTCTGAACAGCTATAATTTGGTTTTTGTAGTAAAATTACCAGTTTCAGGGTCTGTATATGTATCATTGAGTTTCTCTGGTAATATTATCAGTTTAAATGTCAGTATAACATTTAGTTTATGTCTATCAGTTAGTTTCTGTGGTAAAATTTAGTTTATCTGGTAAAAGTACTAGTTTCTATTTCTGCATATGCATCATCGAGTTTCTCTAGTATTATTATCAGTTTAAATGTCAGTATATCATTTAGTTTCTGTGGTAAAATTATCAGTTTAAATGTCAGTATATCATTTAGTTTCTGTGGTAAAATTATCAGTTTAAATGTCAGTATATCATTTAGTTTCTGTGGTAAAATTATCAGTTTAAATGTCAGTATATCATTTAGTTTTTGTGGTAAAATTATCAGTATAAATGTCAGTATAACATTTAGTTTCTGTGGTAAAATTATCAGTATAAATTGTCAGTATAACATTTAGTTTCTGTGGTAAAATTATCAGTATAAATGTCAGTATAACATTTAGTTTCTGTGGTAAAATTATCAGTATAAATGTCAGTATAACATTTAGTTTCTGTGGTAAAATTATCAGTATAAATGTCAGTATATCGTTTAGTTTTTGTGGTAAAATTACTAGTTTCAGGGTATGTACAGTTTTCCAATTTTGCAATGATTGTACTTGTCAGGATTAGTTTCTTTTCATGTGGTTCTCTTTATTGTAAGGTATATATCTTAATTTTGAACATGGACTTTTAGTAATTTGTGTTTTAACCATTCACTGTAATGCCATCTAAAGAATTTGAACATCTTGACCTTTTATCTTGTGTGTCAACAAGTTTCTTTTCATTTAGAAGGATTTATCTTCTAAATATTTTGTGATTTTTAAATTAAAAGTTTTGGAAATTAACTTTTAAACAGTACTTTATAGTCAGGATGTGCCATTAAAATTGTACACACACACACACACACACACACACACACACACACATTGTTGTGAAGTGTCTTGCCATACAATAGTGCAGGGCTTAATAGAGGTGCTTGCTTGCCAAAACTGATAATGATATAACATTTGAAAGAGAGGGAGAGAGAGATTACATCTGCGTCATTAAAATAATTAAAATAAAAATAGATGTTACATTATTTATGCATATTTACGACTAGAAAATGAATATATTAAGAAGATAACAAATATGGGTTCTGCTAATATTATTTATAGTCTTGTCTAATGTTAATGCTATAGCTAAATTTAAAATTAAATAAATATTTTTGGGGCATTTGTGCGTTTTTTTTCTAAGAAAGTTTACAACGTAAAATCCTGTCAGCAATGTATATGTCAATTACTGCTGTCATAAAGGGCAGTAATTGTATAGACCTTTACGTAGAAAACTGTAGACATAATGTAAATTGTCTGCATTAGTTTACCAGCATAATCCAAACTTCTAGGATGATGTCTCTATGTTTAGGTTGGATGCTGTCACTAGCTTTAGGTTGGGTACTATCACCAGTTTTATTTAGAGTACTGTCCTTAGTTTTGTGACGTATGCTGTCATTAGCTTTAAGTTGGATGCTGTTACTAGATTTAAGTTATTTAATATCACTAGCTTTACATTGGGTCCTGTTACTATATGGTAGATGCTATGCTTAAATAGACATCATTACTTTTATTTATATTAGTCCTTGGTTGCAAGAGAGCATCACATATTTCACCATAATAGGTCTTTTCATGTCAGCTACTTCATATGTAAATTTGCATCAAATTTCAGAAAATACAGACAACTACTCATTCCTGATTCCAGTGATGAAAGCATTGATAGACAAAGCCTTTGACCTCATGAACCTTGACCTTAACCTCCCCAACCTCCCATCCACCTCACTTAGCCCAACTTTCTTTGATGACTTCAAGGTGTACTGCAGGTCCAAGGAGTGGAGGACATTTTTGGAGGTTTATGTAAGTCAGTCCAAGCATTCTTTAAAAATGTGATCTATTAGAAAGCTAATCAGGGATGTCTGCTTTGATACATTCACCAATCACATTAACATTAGGAATATTAGCCTGCTACCTCCCAAATCCAGCTTTGATGAAAGACAAAAAATGTTTTTCTTTTCTTTTTTAACAACATAATCAAAGGACAGTAACTCTTACCCATTACCTCCCTTTGCCACTACTAGGTGCCACTAGTTTACAGTTGTCACATTCATGTAACAACATTGTATGAGACATCTCCCATCAATCAGAGCCAAATATGCTTTAAACTTTAACCATCCAAAAAGTATTATTGAATAATTTTGATTCATATTCCTTCTTAAATAGGTGGAAAATATGAATGCTTTAATTGTACCAATATTTTTGGAAAATTTTTCACTCTCAGTCTTGGTCAATTTAAACCAGATGGTACAACTTATTATTATTGATGTATACTATTTTTCATAGTTTCATGTATACTGCATATTTCTTAATCACCCAGATGTTGTTGAGTGACTTTATGGCATGTTGCCTCATTAACTTGTACATTTTTGTTGTGTTACGTTTTTATCTTGTCATTTCAGTGAAATTTGTCAGCAAAAAGTGTAATAAATAAAAGTTCAAGACAAGTAAGACATGCAGGAAATGTGCCTTGCATATTAAAAGTATACTTCATCAGTATAATGCAATGTGTTAGCCATTTGGTATGAGACTGCATGGACTACAGTTTTGCAGAAGTTGACCAAGGCAAAGAAAGAGGGTGATGACAGCACACATTTTTAATTCCAGCAAGTAATTAAGATACAGTGGGGGAGTATACAGCCTAGGTGTTGTAAATCCCCCTGAATGATCGAGCATGGCCTTTGAGTCTTTATGTCTGGGTACATGGAGATTTTAATGGATGAAACACATCAATACTGTACTACCGTATTACTGTCCATGATCATGAAACAATTGAGCTGGCCAGTCCAGCCCGCTTGATTGGGAGATCTTACTGTAAGATCCTTCTTTCCAACCAGGCTTATGGCTTCATCTTTCTTCAGTTTTGGAGATATATCAGTCTGTTTACCATGTTATGGGTATATACAATTACATTCTTAATGTAGGCTACATAAACATGTCATGATGTGCATTTTAGTAATAGGTCTGTCCAGCCAACTGTGCCCATGGCATCGCAGGTACTGGCACTGACCAAACTGCCTTCAACATGGCTGGCAGTTGAACTAGTCTATCATGGACCCTATTAGGATCGGTTAGAAATTAGTTTTCACCTCCCCGATGCCTTCTGTCTCCCACAGCTTGGTTTGGATCAGCCTATTTCCTCAGAATGAATCGGTGAGCCATATCATTTCGGAAGGGCTTAAAGAATTTTTTTTCCTGCCTTCTCCTCCTCTTTCTTCCGATCTCCTTTAATGGATGTGCTATCCGATGAGAAGAAAGATGATATTCTTCAGCAGGAGATACAGTTGTTTGTTTGCAAACAAATCGTGGAGACTTGTATGAAAACCACAATCTTCTGGGTTCTGTTGATGGCTGTTCCTTACCAAAAGACCAATGGCAAGTTGAGGCAGATCATAGACTTGAGCCTTGATCACACAGATGCCTACTTTCATGCCCCTGTCCACTTAGCATCAGGAAAGTTTCTTTGCTTACTTCAACAAAGTTACAATTATCAAATCTTTCTGTTCAGTGTAAATATCAACCATTGGGTCTTTACCAGATTATGCATTGCATTTTCATCCTCTTCCAATTGACTTAATTTGTGGCGACAGCAGCAGATCTGGATGATCTCCAAAACTACTTAGAAAGTTTTGTTCTCCTCAGGGCAGAAATGATATCATTTTCAGTTTGAATCATCATGGTTTTCACATGAACTGGGAAAAATCTTACCTTTAGCTCTCCTAGTGTTATGTCTGTCTGTTTATATAGTGTATAACCAGTCTCAGTCTTGCAAGTCTCCCTCTCTCAGCAGATTGGATCCCACTGCACTGCCTTTATATTCACCCATTAATAATGACTTTGCTGCTTCAGTGGTGCCCTTTATCCAGTCCACTCGATCAAAAGGTCACATTTGATTATTCCTGTGTCAATTGTGCAGCCACAGTTGGCTCACAACAAGAATTCCTCTGGAGAAGCCCCAACTGCAAATGAGAGTATGTTTAGACTTGAGTACATATGGTTAGGGAGCCCACTTGTTGCCAGACCTAGATATCATTTGCAGCATATATGTATCAGGGAACAGTCTCTATACATCAGACTTGAAATGAAAGCCTGCATAAACTCTTTTCAGTTCAAGAAGGACCATCAGTCAGTCCTGAATATGTCAGTCAACTCTGGTGGTGACTCACAGGAGCAACAAATCACATTAGCTATGTGTGTTGGTTTGACAATATCATCCTTGGTGCAGACAGCTTCAGATCCACACACAGATGAGACACATTCCCAGCAAACTCAGCAGACTCGACTAAATGGCTGCTATTCTTCACAAAGTGTTAGATTATCCATATGGAATGGTCAAACCATCTGTCACATTTCAATTGGATTTGTGTACTTCGGGGTCATCTGATGATCAACCTTTTTGCAACAAAGTGTTGCCATAAATGGCCAACTGTGTCTCACTGGTTTTGGACCCAAAAGCCTTGGCCATAGACAATGGTTAATCAGTTAGGAGTGGTTATAGACATTTGTCTATCTTCTCATGGTCTTATTACCTAAAATAATACAGAAAAAAGGGTTGGAATTCTAAGTTAATTCTGATAGCCCTTCTTGGGGGACACAAACCTGGGTCAACAATGTAGTGATAGACCTACCTTTGAGGATTAGGGCCAAACTGCATCTTCTCAAACAATCATGGACACAGGTGTTCTACCATATCGGAAAATCACTTCCCATGCCCAGTCTTCATTGCTTAAGGAGGTTGTATGATCAATGTACTTTGATATCTCATAGATCAGGATGACGTCATGAGCATTTCAGCCCATGAAATTTAGAGTGTTATCACTGAGCCTTGCCTTTAAGCACAGTTCAATCTGAGAAATCATGGAAACTGTTACGCAAGCATGCAATATCAACCTTCTCGAGTTCTTATGAGGGATTTAGATTCAGAGAGTTTATGTCTATTATATTATCTTCATTAGATTTAGAAAATCAGACATTCTTGAGATAAATATTTTCAAATTAGCAGCTGTTGACAGCCATACTGAACAAACTAGACATTATAATATATTTGGTGAACACATCATGTCAGTATGACCAACCATTCAGGAGAATTAGTTACAAAATTTTTAATGTTTATTTGTACATCCATACTTGGCATTTGCAGGGTACCATTTTCATTCTGAGATTCTTTCAACTCTTGGCAGCTAAAAAGAAGAAATAGACTATTCTTGAATTCTAAGAATTTTTTTGGGGACAGTAGAGTGGCATTCCATTCCAGTGACTCTTATTTCTTATAGGAATAATGCTAATTATCAATATATTAATGTTTTACCAAAGAATATATCACATTTCAACACAATATGTGGTTTGGGTTTTAAAAATGCATACACTAGGATTTAGTTTCAGATTTTAGGGCAAGTTTATATCTTTTCTTGATCTTTTCTATTATCAGATCATCCGGTTAATAGCTCTTTAAGGCTGTTGATGTTAATTACAGATCATCCGGTTAATAGCTCTTTAAGGCTGTTGATGTTAATTACAGATCATCCGGTTAATAGCTATTTAAGGCTGTTGATGTTAATTACAGATCATCCGGTTAATAGCTCTTTAAGGCTGTTGATGTTAATTACAGAGAATATGTTGTACTTTGGCTGAGAGGGATTTTATTAGGTTGAGTCCAAAAAGAACTAGAGCTTTGTTTGAGTTTGGGGAAATTAGTTTTTACTTATCTCTTCATCCCATGGCCATGGAACTATTATTGATTGAAGTGTTTGGAGAAATATTGCACAACCATTCTTTTGTGTTGAGTTTGAACAATTTTGTACAATATGTTAACAAGTGTTGGACCTTTAGTTAATAAATTTTAACATGTAATGGTCTCTTTGTCGATTGTTTTTTTTTAAAAAATGTAAGCTTACATAGGAATCTTTTAATGCTTTACCTTGTGTCTGTCTGGGTCAGGGTGAAAAATAGGACATGATTTATTGTTATGAAGTCTTCAGTGTAACTCCGTTATCAGCATTACTCATTAAACTCTCTACTTGGAAGCCTCTGGAATCATTGTAGGTCATCATACAATAATGAGGTTACTATATCCTACTTTTGATTTTAAATGAATTTGGTCATTTTACACACCTACTGTAAGGCAAAGTACCTTTAGGTCTGATGTCCATCCATCTGTCTGTTACCAATTTCATTTCTGACATTTGACTCCCATCGTCATCCCCAACAGGCAAAGATGTATAATGCCTAATGCTCCTGCATGTTGTAAGAAGTAACAAATCATAGGCAACCTGTCACACATCCTAGTTGCAACCCTGAAACTTGTGCTAATGGATGAATTGATATGTTGTAAGTATGTGACTTATGTTGGGCTCTCCAGTGTCCATACTTTCAATACTTCCAAACTTATTTAAGAGCTTGAAAGGATCATCAGATCCTTTGCAAGTATAACAGATTCTTTAATTCACTCCTTATTCAGTTTGGAACATGTATTTCCAAAGACTCCAGCCATCTACTGTTCTTTTAGTGGAATGAATCTAACAAATTTCACACTCATATAGCTGGATTTCCTATGATATCACACAGTGTTACATTGATCACTGGGATTGTGCTTTGCTGGTCTTTTTTGTGGACTGGATCTAAGTTGTTTTTCCCATCTAGTATGTTTTCTTATTTGTCAGACTTTGGTATAGACCAGCTGCCTATTCAGCTTCACTCTTTGTTTGCATGGTTGCTTTAACAGGTTTTGGCGGTATCGAGACTAAACTTAGTCTCCTCCTGGTGGCTAGGTAATATTGGTCTGGATACAAACAGAACTTGCTGACGTTATCTTCTATACCTCAGTTATGTGCACATAGGATTTGCTGATGGAATCTTGTGGAGTTTTGGCTCCCACAAATTTCTGGCCGTTGTGAATCAAATCTGACATCTGATCATTTTGACAGATTAGTGGATCCAATATTCCTGTCAATCAATATTCTCATGAATGTTGCTGAGTATACAGTATCAAAAATTTTGTTGATTCCTAAACTTGTCAAGATACTGTATATACCAAGCCAAAGGTTAATTGTACCATTAGAGAGAGTTAGAGGACAAATTTGAGAGACTATGTTTCAATGTCTTCACTGTTAAGTCAGGATGAAATATAATACTGTATGTACTCTCTTATTACCGGTAGTTGGGTCAAACTGCAAACAACAAAGATCTCGATATGCCAGACCAGAATGCAGATCAGGGTCTGTGTTGTTTATTCTACTGATTATTCCTTACAGACTGCATAATGTGCCAGTAGATCTGACTAGAATTTGCAGTTTTATATTCACTTCATCTTTTAAGTAAACATACACGGTGCAAAAATGATTGCAAAAACAAAAGCAGCTGTTTCAAACATATAAATAAATCTGATGATATGGTCATGACCATACTAAAAATCTCAAACGCATTCACTGAAAAAGTTGAGAAACTACCTACAAGAGACATATTCTGAAAACCATGTCAAAAGCCTGAAAGAAAAGATTTGTTGAAATTTCGGATCTGCTTTCAGTGATGTGTATATTAAACTTTTTACTCTTTGGACAAAATACTTACAATTAAATTATTTTCTTGGCCTTCCGTTAATTTAAAGTTTGAGGGTGAGTTGCCAAAGCAGGCATGGGGTTGGAGACCTCCCCCAATCAGAAATGGGTAGTTTTTTAATAGTAAGTATCTACTTTTTTAGATTTCTGATATTTTTTTAAAATCTTTAATGTGGAAAATTCTTGTATTCAGACCAGTCAGATAGCTAATGACCACTTCAAATATATGAAAATGTGTTACACAGGTCACACCACAGAAGGAGCATTTCATAGACAGTGCCTTCCAAGATTCACTGACAACAACTCAGGAGTTCTGGAAGAGTTGCCAAGAGGAAATGATGGTGAATCTGCACAAGAAAAACAGGGAGCGTGGAGAGAGCAAGCTCAAGTTCCAGGTCAATAAAGTTTTTTAAAAAATTGCACAAAGTACAGATTTCAGAAATATTAGTGACATCATAACCATTGGTTTAGAACAAAGTCAATGTTGATATGAAAGTATCTGATAGTGTATAACTGTATACTGGGTAACTTCATTTTTTCACTCATGACTTCGGTATGACATAACAAACAGGGTTAACATTCTAATGCAGAATCATTTTTTTTTATCCCACCATAATGCACAGCATATGTCAATTAATCTGTCAATCAATATGTCCATTTATCTGTCCATTAATCTGTCAATCAACATGTCCATTAATCTGTCAATCAATATGTCCATTAATCTGTCTATTGATCTGTCAATCAACATGTCAATTAATCTGTCAATCAATATGGCCATTTATCTGTCCATTAATCTGTCAATCAATATGGCCATTAATCTGTCAATCAATATGTCCATTAATCTGTCTTTTGATCTGTCAATCAACATGTCGATTAATCTGTCAATCAATATGGCCATTTATCTGTCCATTAATCTGTCAATCAACATGGCCATTAATCTGTCCATCAATATGTCCATTAATATGTCCATCAATATGTCCATTAATCTGTACATTAATCTGTTACCATGCTTTGTGGCTGGCTTGATAAGGAGGAATCAAATCAATTTTGGAGTCACAGGTCAAGATCACTGTGACGGCAAGAAAAAAATTGGTTTGCACTAAATGACATTACTTCTTCATCACAAACCTGGATCAAGCTTCGTGGCTGGATTGTGCTAGGAGTAAGGAAGAACTCATCTTTATTTGGGTTGGAAAGTTCAGAGGCTAAACAACTGTGATGGAAAGAAGGAAAATATCTTTTGCTTACTATATTTAGTAACATGCTTTGATCAGATCATTTGTTGAGGGGTTTTGTACTTATGATGTAAAAGAGGTCTGATAATTTCAGAGTTAGATGGTCAGTGGTCATGGTCTCTTTGGGTAAAAAGCAAGTGAGATTTGCAGAATAACTTATTCTGAAGACAATTCCTTGACTAATCTTTATGGATTGCTTGCACTGAAGGTAATAAAGGAATGTATTCATTCTTGGGTCTAAAGGTCATGGCCTTGGTATGTCTATAAATAGATGGTTTCTGCACAATAAGTTTAGGTGACTATTAAACAAGGGACCAGGTGTATACCTATAGTTAAAGATTAAATTATCAACAGTAGTAGTTAGTTTGCCATTCAACTAACATACAATACCTTGTAATGAATGTACTGCATCATTGACAGAAACTATTTAATAATGTTATTTTCATGAGATTTGTGTCAAATCATTTAACAATCTTTGACCAATGAAAATGCTAGAAACATCTGACATAACATGCTCTGACCAATGAAAATGAGAGAATCATCACATGTAATATGCTCAGACAAATGAAAATGAGAGAATCGTCACACGTAATATGCTTTGATCAATGAAAATGCAAGAAAATCTAGCATGACATGCTTCATCGAATGAAAATTCCAGAAACTTGTCAGAGGTGGGTTAAAATGTCTAATTATATAAATTAACATTGAATGGCAAGAAATGAAGGTAGCGATATAAAAATATAATGAATTTAACGATTGAATTTTTTAATAATTAAATTCACAAGTTAATAAATATTTTACATTCAGAGCTTGATACTGGAAGGTTTCAATAAGAAGGTGTCTCAGGAGGTGAAGCGTTTCCTGAATGTCACCATTCAGATGAGGAATCAGCATTCTGCAGCCCTGAGACAGTGGCGTGCCACAAAAAGGTTCTTCACAGGGGAAAGAGGAGCCTGGGCAGAGAGGTATAAAGATCTGATGTAATTTTGACATATTCTGGGAAATTCCAACTAATTTGAGGCATGTGTTCTCATGTCCGATATTATTGTGGGATCGGAATATGGTAACTGTGTTGCCCTTGTCTAACTACATACAAACAGGCATCTCTCTTTTTTGAACTTGTTTATAAAACAAGTTCTTCTGAGAACATATTTCTAGTTTTTGTTTCATTCATTTTTTTAAAAATTTTACATTTGCCATAATTACCCATTTTATAGTATACATTTTTATTTTAAGCAAGGTTTGTATGAATTAAGCAGTTATTCTATGTCCTGTTTATTTTCATTTTCTTTTTTCATTATTCATTCATACAGGTCATATATGTTTTAGGTTTCTGGTGCAAAATAACACTTTTTATATTTATCTCTGGTTATTTCATTTTTATCTTTTGTTTTCAAGATGTCCTGTAGAGATCCACTGGAAGCTTTCAAATCAGGAAAACTTTTCCCGCATGAAGGTCAGGTTGATACAGAATTACAACTTTGATTCTCACACGGAGGCCAGCAGACTGCGAGACAACTTAGGTATTTGTTGATAGAAAGATAATAGTACTTGTAGCTGTGTGAAATATAATCATGATTTCGCTTCACCTGTAACACAGATAGATGGTATCTACAGTAGTAAAACCGTCATTGACATCCTCAAGCTCTCATACATGTAGATTCAGAAATGTAGAATAGGCCAAATGCGCTCTCATGCATTTTATGAGAGATGAATAATGGCAGCAGGAACCATGGTGTCCCAGTTGTAAGTTTACCAGACTTGTGACTGAATTGTTTTATGTTCAGATCCTGCCAATAGATTAGCCTTGGACAGCTATAATGGTGTTTTGAAGCAGAGCACTTTACTTAATTGCAAGGTACTAACTAAATAATCTAAATTTTTTGTCTGCATTGTTAATCAACAAACTATACCAATTTAAAAACTGTATACAAGCTGAAATTTAGTTTCAAGCATTTGATGAGAAATAATTGAAGAAATGAATGTTGACATGACTAGGTTGTCATGGTATCACACTCACGCTTTATTTATTATCAGGAATTTTTCAATGACAGATCTTAAGATATAGCAAATAGAAGTCACATAGTATTGATTCACCATTATTATTTATCATACACATTATACCAGACATATGCAGTTACATTATTTATGTGATTTTGTCAGATAGAATTATGTTTTATTGACTTCATGACCTCAAAATGGTGGATTAGGACCAGAATCTGAGGGTTCAGTCAAACAACCAATATGTAGTATAACTTGTTTTAATTGATAATAAACAGAATATTTGCAATTTGTGAGAAAGAAAATAATTCCATTCTCTTAATTAAACCATTTAGAAAATAAATTCTGGAACAACCACTGTGTTTATTGACAGGAATTGTATATTATACTACAATACAAATGCAAGAGATTTCTTACAGTAACATTGAGTAACGAAATGAATTGAATCTCCTGCATCTGCCATCATGGCATTAAATCACAAATAAGGAAATAAATTTAATCTTGTTCTTTTGTTTAACAAAATTGAGATGTAAACTTTGAAAAACTCTTGACAAACTCAATATTTCACTTCAGTCAGTTTGTGAAACAAGTAGTTTTATAACTTGCTTTAAAAAATATAAATTTGATGAACACCAATTTACCAATAGGGGTGCCTGATATTACTGCTGAGATTCCACTGGAGAAAATAGCAGTCTCTAAGGAAGCTCTGGTTGCCAAGGACAGCATAGCTGATGATGTCATTGGAGATGAAGACTGGAATGCAATTAGCAACTCTAAGTAAATGGCAAACTGATACAAAACTATAACGTTTCTGTCTGGCTATATATCTGTCTATCTATCTGTCTATCTGTCTGCTTGTTTGTTTATTTTGCATACATCCATATATATTTGGGCACAGACAACTAATTTTTTTTGCATATCTGTAACGTTACAGTAGTCCCCCTCATGAACAGCCCCCCTGACCAGCAGCCACCTGCTTCTTACGGCCAGCACCGACAAGTTTGTATTCAAAAGTACCCCTCAAGAACAGCCACGCTTCTAATGCAACCAGCGTCCAGCATTTTAGAACAAAAAATGTAAAATATCCCCCTCATGAGCAGCCACTTTTGTTTCTTCAAATGTACCCAGAACCAATGATTAATTCAAATCTTGATGTAAGGTAAGCAATTGATTATCTCTATCATCGATACATGTCTCCCAGTGTTGAATTTCCGTTAGAAGTGTTGACAAAAGATTAATAGTATATCATTATCGATAAAAGTCAATGTTTATAGGAAATGGGCTCAATAATGTTATGATAGAGTTTAACATGTATGTCAAGTTCTTCTCTTTGATAATTATAACCAGATGTAATTGTTAAGATCATAACAGGGTCAGCATAGGCTAAAAATAGATATTGTGCATTGGCACACACAGAAACTTGAAGAAAACAGGGTACCAGACAAAGGCCGAAAAATCACGTGACAACACAATTAAGGCTTCCTTTACGAAGACCGCATTTCTCCTATTTTACACACATTTTGTCTGCATAATAAATTGCATACAGTTAGCAACACCCCGAATAAATCATTACCAAACATTAGCATGTCATCGCGTTAATGGAGACATTATTTTAGTAGAAAGTCGGTTATTCTACTCGACGACATTATGGGAGGGGGATTTGCCGAACAATTTTATGTAGAAAAGACTCGGAAAAAACAAGTTTATGTTGAAATAACTTGAATAAACAAAAGTCATAACCAATAAGAAGGTTATTCAGCAGCAGTGGATAAATGGAGCAAATGGAAAGATAATTATGTATGTACCAAGGTGTAAATGGCATTTTTGAAGAAAAATCGTAGAACTAGATTTTGTAGCAGACAGCCACTTGGTTGTGAGGAGTTCATTTACTCGGGCAGTATATCAGGAGCACATCGTAACTCCAACTTGCAAATATTTGTATTTGTATGTGATATAAATAAAATATATGTATAGTATGTAGGCTGTATCATTGATATACCACTCATTGTATAAATTTTTCATTAAAAGGAAACTCAGGCAAGCCTCGTTTCCTTTTAATGAAAAATTTATACATCTCGTGGTATATCATTGATACAGTGTACATACTATATATATATATATATATATATATATATATATATATATATATATATATATATATATATGAGCACAATTCAGCAGTGTTCTAAATAAATGGTGGTAATCTGGAATTGTTACATAGATTTCTAGACAGTATTAACAGTAAGAATCAAAACTAAAATCCATCCTGGCAAAATTTATGCATTTACAAAAAAAAGTGACCTTATCAGCCAAGCAAAGTCTTCCCAATAACAACATAGAGTAACTTTTTTAGCGTGTCAGAATCTCGCCATTTTGCCTCATATAGTAACTGCAGTGACAACAATGAAATTAAAACAGTTTTGTAGATTCAAGTATATGATTGTGTTCATTTTATCCATTCATAGCTTTCATGAAATTAACCTTCATTCTCTTACATATGATGTTTTATGTCCTGCTACAAATAGACTGGTTCCATTGCTCATGAAATAATTCTCTCTCTCTCTCTCTCTCTCTCTCTCTCTCTCTCTCTCTCTCTCTCACCAATCACCACACTAGCTCACACCAACACCTAATACCATGCTGCCATACATATCCTGCTTTCCTGTCTGTCCGATATATATATATATATAGAGAGAGAGAGAGAGAGAGTTTTTATAATATTGATCCAGTGTATTTTAACATTGTTCTTAGGGGTGAGTACATCTGTGTGGGTTTTGTTGAGTTAGGTTATAAATCCATTTATATATCCAACGATCTATCTAGTCATTTGCTTTTTGAAATTTTTACTAATAAATTAAATGCAGCTATATTTTAAGAAGTGCTGGTAATTCCAGTAAGCAATATTTCTATGACCACTGATGGTTTAATATTTCTATTCAGTACCATAAGTCCAGATGTGTTCAAGCAGTGTCATTTGTGTCCCCTTTGTGCTTTCTTTGTCATGGTTTTATAGGGTTTTGTCTCATTGTTGCATTATGTCCCTTGATTCTCTTTGTAACTTGATCATAATTAGTAGGTCTTGGTAATTTAACTTGTTTGCTCTACTTACAGATTCAGTTTTTCATTAATGCAAAGGTGTAATCTGACATTCATCTGAATTATTATTTTCAAAGGTGTAACCTGCCATTCATCTGAATTATTATTTTCAAGGGTGTAACCTGACATTCATCTGAATTATTATTTTCAAGGGTGTAACCTGACATTCATCTGAATTATTATTTTCAAATGTGTAACCTGACATTCATCTGAATTATTTTCAAAGGTGTAACCTGACATTCATCTGAATTATTATTTTCAAAGGTGTAACCTGACATTCATCTGAATTATTATTTTCAAGGGTGTAGCCTGACATTCATCTGAATTATTATTTTATTTATTTATTTATTTATTTTCAAGGGGCAATGTGGAGGAGTACCAGGACAAAGAGAAGCTGATTCTAGCAGAGGAATGTGAACTGGTTACATTGATTGATGTTGTAGAAGGAAGATTGGAAATTACTAATACACATGTCTATTTCTTTGACTGCAGTTCAAGCAAGGAAGAAGGTTAATAACATATTCTTGAAGGTTTAAATGAATCAGAATTCTTTGCATATTAACAAAAGTTTTTTTTCAGTTCAGTTTAATTTTTATTCTTCAGTATTTAATATTTCTCCATCAAATACAATACTTGATCACATTCTGTTAGTCATTCTTTGCTACCTACAAATCCAGCCATCCTGGACTGTTTATAGACATTTGCCAGACCTGCCAATGTGTATGATCTTGCTGCAAGTCTTATGGAAATGACCCTTAAAATATAAACTTAAGGAATAAAAGTACAAATTATGGAAATACAATTGTTTGTAGTAAAATCTGGATACTTGCTTGTCTGTATTTAGTTCAGGTCCAAGTTTCAGTGGAGTTATTCAAGGATCCAGAATAATTTTCCAGTTGTACCTAAGATGCTTTTAACTGCAAGTATTTTGTGATGCAAATCTGTATCACCACGCTGCCACTAATGTTTCTAATATTTGCTTCCAACAAGCAATACATTTTCTGGATGAAATGGGGAAGAAAGAAAACCTTTAAAAAGTTTTACTAGTACAGAAGAATAGAAAGGAATATTCATATTGTTGGTGACAAAAAGCAGAAAATGCAACAGTCATGTTTTGTGGACATCATGTGTTGATTTGAGGATGTCGTATAGCAGGAAAGATGGTCATACTTGTCACAGCATACAGATGATATTAAATATTTTTTAAGGAATACATCAGGTTGAGAGGTTGTATGGAGCCACTGAGTTCCATAATGTTTGGAACTGCACTTAGTGAACCTGTACAGGAGGTAGGTAAGATCCGAGCATACTTTACAAACTTAACTGTCACTGAACCAGTCTTGAATCACACACTTTTAAATTCTTGTCTTCTAGCTTCCAAATAGCAGTTAATGATATTTTGTTAAACCGTACTGAAACTGGCTCAAATTACAGAAGAAAAGAAATTATCAGTGTACATGAGAAGGTCTAGTTAGTGTTGTCAGATCTGTGTTTACTCTAAGTATTAAATAATTTTCATTATGAGAATTATAATGGGGTTGACATTTATTTAAATTAAAAATGCATTTTATATGAACTTGTTTATTCTTAACTTCAATTCAGAGATGAAAACACAGTGCAACAAATGCAAGAAATTCAAAGTTATGGAGGATGTTCACAAATCATGCCCAATCTGTACTAAGTGCTCTTCATCAAACTCTTGTAACGCACATGTTGGATGGACAAAGAATACATGATATAATATAATTCAGGAACATCTCAAGATCTGCAAAAAGAGTGCACTATCTATTTCTTCACAGCATGAAGTGCTGAGTCTGAGTCATATTCACCACATATGAATACACAGAAGACAGCTCCAGATGTTAATGTAGTTTGAATGAGTGTGAGTGTGTGTGATTTTGATTTTAAATATAGATTTAACAATTTTTAAGTCATATTGCTATGATGTCTGCAGTGTGGCAGCTTATAGTGATCTCTAGCACTGGGGCATCATGTCACAGACATGTAGCATGATGTCCCACACAGTCACGTTATCCTAACAGTACACCGACCAGTTCTAATGCTAACCTCTTAATGCTGAGCGCCAAGCGAGGCAGCTGTTTGTACCATGGATGAAATGGAAATAAATGAATCACCTGATTTTAATGTGAGAATATAATTTGTATGTGGAATAAATGAAATTTAGCTTGAAGGGGATGAAATGGACATGCGTGACTAATCTCATTTGACAGTGGGAATGAAATGGACATGCGTGACTAATCTCATTTGACAGTGGGAATGAAATGGACAGACATCCAAGGAAAGTCAGAGCAACCCCTTGGTCAAGCAACCTAAATTATCACTGTTCCATCCATGTCCAGAGAAACTCCTCTTTTTTGCCAGGACCGTGTCAGGTATGCCTTACTTGAAAAGGAGTCCAGATCTTGAATTGTGGAGAGGATTGCAGCTGCTAGTAGGTCCACCACTCTGAAGTCATACAAAGGGAAGAGGAAGGATTTCAATGACTGGTGTCACACCATTCTCTGAGACATCGCACCATTCTCTGAGACATCACACCATTCTCTGAGACATCACACCATTCTCTGAGACATTACACCATTCTCTGAGACATCACGCCATTCTCTGAGACATTACACCATTCTCTGAGACATTACACCATTCTCTGAGACATCACACCATTCTCTGAGACATCACACCATTTTCTGAGACATCACACCATTCTCTGAGACATCACACCATTCTCTGGCTCCGTTCCTCAGCTACCCAACTTCTATCTCTTTTTCTTTCAAGACAAGAACTCAGCCCTCAGCATCATAAAAGGATACAAGTTCATGTTCTTAGACACATTTGGACATCATGGATGAGTCTGTATTTGACACAATAAGGACCTGACTGATTTTATCTCTAATTATGATCTATCCAGACCATGTTCACTCATGTTATTCCCAAATGGAATCTAATCTGGTTGTTGACATGGCTTAACACATCCAAGTTCGAGCCCAAGTCATCCACATTCATCAGTCAGCTATCAAGTTGAACCTGCTTTCTGATAGCGCTTGCATCAGTCAGTAAGCCAAATGTGCTCACACATATAATTTACATGCAGTTCTATCCTGATGGATCAGTTTTCCTAATGACACCACCAGGTTTTATTGTGAATACAGATGGCTTTCACTTGACAGTGAACAAATAACTATTCATCAATTCGCCTCCCCCCCCCCAACTCTGCTCGGTCAAAAGGTTAAGAGAGACTAAGTTCCACGCTTTCATTAATGATCTCGAGTATAAAGAGAACATCCACTTTGGCTGATCCAGTTTTTTTTCTGCTTCTCAGGTCCAGAAACTTAGACATAATTGCCACAATGATTTGCTGCCTGATTAAATGAGTTATAAAGTCTGTGTACACTGACCTGTCAGGTACGTCTTATGAAAAAACCTGGTTTGAACCAGGCCACTTCCCTTGATGTATATAATGGATATTCAGAAAGATGTTTGGCAGAGCTGGATTTTGGATGTAGTATAGAATGTTATCCTAATGCAATATCATCCAGTAATTGCTATTAGAAGAAAAATATTGCTTAAAAAAACTTTCAATCAAATTGGTGCCTTTTTAATACTTTAAATTTACTACATTTAATCTTGCTTGTGTTACCATCGAAATGGTGTGTAGCATAATTGTGTAAAATTGTGAATGTTTGGCCAGACGTTGTCTCTAAATTGAGGGCACTTAGCTTTACAATACTATTAACAAAAGTTAAGGGTAATTGACTATGACATTATCATAAGTTGTATAAGACTTGAGGGTAATTGACTATGACATTATCATAAGTTGTATAAGAATTAAGGGTAATTGACTATGACATTATCATAAGTTGTATAAGACTTAAGGGTAATTGACTATGACATTATCATAAGTTGTATGAGACTTAAGGGTAATTGACTATGACATTATCATAAGTTGTATGAGACTTAAGGATAATTGACTATGACATTATCATAAGTTGTATGAGACTTAAGGGTAATTGACTATGACATTATCATAAGTTGTATGAGACTTAAGGGTAATTGACTATGACATTATCATAAGTTGTTTGAGACTTAAGGGTAATTGACTATGACATTATCATAAGTTGTTTGAGACTTAAGGGTAATTGACTATGACATTATCATAAGTTGTATGAGACTTAAGGATAATTGACTATGACATTATCATAAGTTGTATAAGAATTAAGGGTAATTGACTATGACATTATCATAAGTTGTATGAGACTTAAGGATAATTGACTATGACATTATCATAAGTTGTATATGACTTAAGGGTAATTGACTATGACATTATCATAAGTTGTTTGAGACTTAAGGGTAATTGACTATGACATTATCATAAGTTGTTTGAGACTTAAGGGTAATTGACTATGACATTATCATAAGTTGTATGAGACTAAAGGATAATTGACTATGACATTATCATAAGTTGTATAAGAATTAAGGGTAATTGACTATGACATTATCATAAGTTGTATGAGACTTAAGGATAATTGACTATGACATTATCATAAGTTGTATATGACTTAAGGGTAATTGACTATGACATTATCATAAGTTGTATGAGACTTAAGGGTAATTGACTATGACATTATCATAAGTTGTATGAGACTTAAGGGTAATTGACTATGACATTATCATAAGTTGTATATGACTTAAGGGTAATTGACTATAACAGTATCATAAGTTGTATGAGACTTAAGGGTAATTGACTATGACATTATCATAAGTTGTATGAGACTTAAGGGTAATTGACTATGACATATCATAAGTTGTATGAGACTTAAGGGTAATTGACTTTGACATTATCATAAGTTATATAAGACTTAAGGATAATTGACTATGACATTATCATAAGTTGTATGAGACTTAAGGATAATTGACTTTGACATTATCATAAGTTATATAAGACTTAAGGGTAATTGACTTTGACATTATCATAAGTTGTATGAGACTTAAGGGTAATTGACTTTGACATTATCATAAGTTATATAAGACTTAAGGGTAATTGACTATGACATTATCATAAGTTGTATGAGACTTAAGGGTAATTGACTTTGACATTATCATAAGTTATATAAGACTTAAGGGTAATTGACTTTGACATTATCATAAGTTATATAAGACTTAAGGATAATTGACTTTGATGCTATCACAAGTAATCTAAGAAATAAGGGTAATTGACTATATGCCACTATCATAAGTAGTATTAAAGTTAAGGGCAATTAACTATATATTACTAAAATTTGTATAAAAGTTAAGGGTAATTTACTCATGTATCAGTTCAAACTGGAAATTGACAATTATGGATGTAGTTTTAGTGTTCAGGGTTAAAATAATGCATTTCAATTGAGAACAAGTATCAGAGGCATGGATGCCTGGCTAAATGTCATCCCTGTGATACTGTTGTTAAACGATTCTCACAGGAGGAACTCGTAACAGAATTAAATAAATATTTGGAGTTCATACAAACCATTCTGATACTTTGTGACAAAATGTTGATGTCAATCACTCTGATACTATGTGACAAATTGGTAATGCAAACCACACTGATACTATGTGACAAATTGGTAATGCAAACCACACTGATACTATGTGACAAATTGGTAATACAAACCACACTGATACTATGTGACAAAGTGGTAATGCAAACCACACTGATACTATGTGACAAATTGGTAATACAAACCACACTGATACTATGTGACAAAGTGTTGATATCAATCAATCTGATACTATGTGACAAAGTGGTATTGCAAACCACGCTGATACTATGTGACAAAGTGGTAATGCAAACCACACTGATACTACGTGACAAATTGGTAATACAAACCACACTGATACTTTGTGACAAAGTGTTGATGTCAATCAATCTGATACTATGTGATAAAGTGGTAATGCAAACCACACTGATATTATGTGACAAAGTGGTAAAGCAAACCACACTGATACTATGTGACAAATTGGTAATGCAAACCACACTGATACTATGTGACAAATTGGTAATACAAACCACACTGATACTATGTGATAAAGTGGTAATGCAAACCACACTGATACTATGTGACAAATTGGTAATGCAAATCACACTGATACTATGTGACAAAGTGGTAATGCAAACCACACTGATACTATGTGACAAAGTGGTAATGCAAACCACATTGATGCTATGTGACAAAGTGGTAATGCAAACCACACTGATACTATGTGATAAAGTGGTAATGCAAGCCACACTGATACTATGTGACAAATTGGTAATGCAAACCACACTGATACTATGTGACAAAGTGTTGATATCAATCAATCTGATACTATGTGACAAAGTGGTAATGCAAACCACACTGATACTATGTGACAAAGTGGTAATGCAAACCACACTGATACTATGTGACAAAGTGGTAATGTAAACCACTTATAATATGTGACAAAGTGGTAATGTAAACGACTTGAATACCATTTGACAAAGTGTTAATCTATTCAGTAGAACTATTATTATGGAAGATTGGTGCAGACAATGGCAGACACCTGTCCCAGAATCGGAAAATCTGATTGGATCTACATATTGTTAAGAGTTTGTACTGCAATCACTGAACTAACTTTATGTTATAGGTGGAGAAGATTTCAAATGGAGCTTGTCACAACTGAGAGAAATTCACTTTCGCCGCTACAATCTCCGAAGAAGTGCTTTAGAACTGTTTCTCATCGATCAGACCAATTATTTCCTCAATTTCCAGCAAAAGGTGAGTACAAGTGTAGTCCAAAGAGTTTCATTGTGATTTTAAGTGTTATTATCCATTGCTCCATGTCAAAAGTAGCATATGTAGTCCAAACAGTTTCATTTTGATGTTAGTATTTTGCTTTATGTCAAAAAGTAGCATATGTAGTCCAAACAGTTTCATTGTGATGTTAGTATTTTGCTTTACGTCAAAAAGTAGCATATGTAGTCCAAACAGTTTCATTGTGATGTTAGTATTTTGCTTTATGTCAAAAAGTAGCATATGTAGTCCAAACAGTTTCATTTTGATGTTAGTATTTTGCTTTATGTCAAAAAGTAGCATATGTAGTCCAAACAGTTTCATTTTGATGTTAGTATTTTGCTTTATGTCAAAAAGTAGCATATGTAGTCCAAACAGTTTCATTTTGATGTTAGTATTTTGCTTTATGTCAAAAAGTAGCATATGTAGTCCAAACAGTTTCATTTTGATGTTAGTATTTTGCTTTATGTCAAAAAGTAGCATATGTAGTCCAAACAGTTTCATTTTGATGTTAGTATTTTGCTTTATGTCAAAAAGTAGCATATGTAGTCCAAACAGTTTCATTTTGATGTTAGTATTTTGCTTTATGTCAAAAAGTAGCATATGTAGTCCAAACAGTTTCATTTTGATGTTAGTATTTTGCTTTATGTCAAAAAGTAGCATATGTAGTCCAAACAGTTTTATTGTGATGTTAGTATTTTGCTTTATGTCAAAAAGTAGCATATGTAGTCCAAACAGTTTCATTGTGATGTTAGTATTTTGCTTTATGTCAAAAAGTAGCATATGTAGTCCAAACAGTTTCATTGTGATGTTAGTATTTTGCTTTATGTCAAAAAGTAGCATATGTAGTCCAAACAGTTTCATTGTGATGTTAGTATTTTGCTTTATGTCAAAAAGTAGCATATGTAGTCCAAACAGTTTCATTGTGATGTTAGTATTTTGCTTTATGTCAAAAAGTAGCATATGTAGTCCAAACAGTTTCATTTTGATGTTAGTATTTTGCTTTATGTCAAAAAGTAGCATATGTAGTCCAAACAGTTTCATTTTGATGTTAGTATTTTGCTTTATGTCAAAAAGTAGCATATGTAGTCCAAACAGTTTCATTGTGATGTTAGTATTTTGCTTTATGTCAAAAAGTAGCATATGTAGTCCAAACAGTTTCATTTTGATGTTAGTATTTTGCTTTATGTCAAAAAGTAGCATATGTAGTCCAAACAGTTTCATTTTGATGTTAGTATTTTGCTTTATGTCAAAAAGTAGCATATGTAGTCCAAACAGTTTCATTTTGATGTTAGTATTTTGCTTTATGTCAAAAAGTAGCATATGTAGTCCAAACAGTTTCATTTTGATGTTAGTATTTTGCTTTATGTCAAAAAGTAGCATATGTAGTCCAAACAGATTCATTTTGATGTTAGTATTTTGCTTTATGTCAAAAAGTAGCATATGTAGTCCAAACAGTTTCATTTTGATGTTAGTATTTTGCTTTATGTCAAAAAGTAGCATATGTAGTCCAAACAGTTTCATTTTGATGTTAGTATTTTGCTTTATGTCAAAAAGTAGCATATGTAGTCCAAACAGTTTCATTGTGATGTTAGTATTTTGCTTTATGTCAAAAAGTAGCATATGTAGTCCAAACAGTTTCATTGTGATGTTAGTATTTTGCTTTATGTCAAAAAGTAGCATATGTAGTCCAAACAGTTTCATTGTGATGTTAGTATTTTGCTTTATGTCAAAAAGTAGCATATGTAGTCCAAACAGTTTCATTGTGATGTTAGTATTTTGCTTTATGTCAAAAAGTAGCATATGTAGTCCAAACAGTTTCATTGTGATGTTAGTATTTTGCTTTATGTCAAAAAGTAGCATATGTAGTCCAAACAGTTTCATTTTGATGTTAGTATTTTGCTTTATGTCAAAAAGTAGCATATGTAGTCCAAACAGTTTCATTTTGATGTTAGTATTTTGCTTTATGTCAAAAAGTAGCATATGTAGTCCAAACAGTTTCATTTTGATGTTAGTATTTTGCTTTATGTCAAAAAGTAGCATATGTAGTCCAAACAGTTTCATTGTGATGTTAGTATTTTGTCCATTGCTCTATGTCAAAAAGTAGCACATGTAGTCCAAACAGTTTCATTGTGTTTTGATTATACAGTCCACGTTAAACAGTTTCTCTGTGTTTTTAATATACAGTCAATTGGTTCATGTCAAGAAGTAGTATATTTGGTCCAGACAGTTTTACAACATTTATATATATTGTGATTGGGTAATGTATTGAAAGAATAAACTGATTTTATGGAATAAAATGCTTTTTACAATAATACTTGCATTATTTTAATATGGGAACACTCTCCCAAGCCTTTCTTGCTATTGCATCCCTTGTAAAGTATGCACATCAGCTACAGTAGTGACTGATGGTAGATGGGATTTCGAGCTAGCCCTCTATCCATGTTGAGATCACTATAGTCTCACCAAGCAGACACTTATAATGAAAATTTTTATTGTTAAAACAATCTTGAATAAATGGTGACATCATGAGAAACATTTACTCTTAAAATAGGTCTCTTCTTAAAACTGTTTTTATTAAATCAGGTTTCACTCTATGTATTTGCATTTTGGTAACATTTAACAAACATGTGATAAATTTCTTTCCAGGATAGAAATAAGGTGTACAGTCGTATAGTCAGCCTCCGTCCACCAAATCTGATCTCGTACCAGTCTCGTTCACCAGCAGAACTCCTTAAGAGCTCAGGGCTTGTGCAGGTCAGATTTAGCTCTTTATTATGTATCTGTCAATTTAAAAAATATCTTATAGCAGTAATTTGACAAGTGAGATTATCATTCTAGTATCCTGACATTGTTTTGAATGATAGATCACATTGAAATAAGGATGGGAACATTACATAAAAAGGTTATATAGTAATGTAAATGTGTGCAGATATGTCATAAGTATATATATTAAACTCATTTTCATTTTATATGCAATGTATAAAACTCATCTAAGGCTGCTTGTAGCTAATGTAATATGGTATTAATCTGCTCATATCATAAATGTAATACTCAGGTTAACTACCTGTGATTCATATAGTGCCATTTTAATGAATGCTTCTTACAAGACTTTGCAATAAGTCAACAATATCAACTTAATTTGTTCAAGAAAAAGTTATATATGAACAAGATTTCCTGCATATTATCATCAGATAAAGTTTAAATATTTAAATCTAATAGCCAAATTATGCATATTGTTTGTGTATATTCAGTGCAGTAATCTCAGCCTTATATCTGACAGTTTTGTTAATATTTTATCTTGAATGGGAATGGATTATTGTCTTCTTAAACCTAACTTAGGGAAGTCAAAACTCATCTCACCACAGTTCTACATTGGGATAGACATTTTTATCACTTATTTCACTTAGCTTAGGAGAGACAAAGGTATCCCTTACCTCACTAGGAGAAAAAAAAAGGTATAACTTACCCCACTTAGCTTAAGAGAGATAGGTATCACTTACTCCACTTAGGTTAGGAGAGACATAGGTACCACATTCTCCACCTAGCTTATGTAGCTGCCAACTGTTTCATTTTTTCTGTATTGGTCAGCTGCCAACAGTCTCATTTTTTTCTGTATTTGTCCATTTTTTTGGACCTCAATATAGGTGTATGTTTTTTTGGCACAAAATACGTTTTATTAAATTTCTTTTAGAAATAAACCTTACTATTTCAGCTACTAGTCTTGCTGGCAATTTATTGTGCATATATTTTCCAGACAGTAAAATTGCAAAGGATAACTCGTATGCTAAGAAAATCATAGAATTGAGATCATCAATGAAAATTGGTAAATTGGAATTGATGACTGAAGAAAGTAAACAAGGTGTGGAAAAGGCTCCTATAAACAGCCTGTGTCTAAGTGTGTTGCACTCTTTCTAAATTCTGAATGGCCACCCGAATGGAACATCCAGAAGGTAAAAGTGTGCAACACATGCATCTTTGACATTAAATGATTATGTAAGGTACTGTCCTACTTTACTGATGGTTGTATATGTTGTAAATAGTTACATATGCGTTAAAATTTTAAAAATCAATATTTGTTCCTGAAAATAAGTATTTTTGTCACAACAGTCAGTATTTTCGTACTCGGGGATTTGCAGCTATGAGCTTAGAAAAGACACAGGTACCACTTACTCCACATACCGTATTTTCCGGGGTATAAGTCGCTACTTTTTTCGTTTTTTTTCTTTCAAATGACGTGTGCGACTTGTACGCAGGAGCGACTTATACGATAAATAAATTTTTTTAACGACCGATATGACTGATGCGCAGTGCATAGCGAATGTATCTACGGTATACCGGCAAGCCAATTGCTCGAAACTTACATACACGTAAGTATTAGACTACAAGAATATCAAATTAAATAATCAAATATTATTTAGTTATAATATATATGTGTTAAAATTTGTTGTTATTAATTTAAAAAAATATTGAAATTACGATTGCCATTGTTTTCCTTTTATTATTCACCACGTGCTTCAAGCAAAGTGTTGGTCAGATGTCGCTACAATATATGTATTTAAATGTACCGGTAGCGCTTCATAATTTACTTCAATAGTTTATAAAAAAAATCTGGATTAACCCGAGACTGGCTTCATTGAGAGAACTCCAAAGTAATTAATAAAAATAACTGGAAGGCTGGCGAACAATTTCAGTTGTCGTATAAAATGCCTTTGAAGTTCGCTCTGGGTGTGGAATTGACCGGAATACCGAGACTGGCTTCACTGAGAGAACTTCAAAGTAATTAATAAAAAAAAAACTGGAAGACTGGCGGACAACTTCAGTTGTTTTATAAAGTGCCTTTGAAGTTTGCTCGGGTTGTGGAAATTGACCGGAATACCGAGACTGGCTTCATTGAGAGAAC
Source organism: Unio pictorum (assembly GCA_030141615.1). NCBI lineage: Eukaryota > Metazoa > Mollusca > Bivalvia > Unionida > Unionidae > Unio > Unio pictorum. The sequence continues at coordinate 534,542 of JARLTB010000276.1, read as the reverse complement.
TTCAAAGTAATTAATAAAAATAACTGGAAGGCTGGCGGACAACTTCAGTTGTTTTATAAAGTGCCTTTGAAGTTTGCTCGGGTTGTGGAAATTGACCGGAATACCGAGACTGGCTTCATTGAGAGAACTTCAAAGTAATTAATAAAAAAAACTGGAAGGCTGGCGAACAACTCTTGTTTTATAAAGTGCCTTTGAAGTTCGCTCGGGTTGTGGAATTGACCGGCATATAAATACGGACCGTTCATACCATGGAGCATTAAAAAAAGATAGTTTCACAATAACGTTGTATGATTTAAAATTGTTATGTTAGCGTAAGTCAATACAGTTTAATCATGGCACCAACAACTACCACGCGAAAAAGTTATGATGCAGAATTTAAGTTAAACGTCGTAGCATTTGCGAAAGAAAACGGAAATCGTGCAGTGGCGCTATTATTTACTTAATAAACATTATTTATAAATCTTATTTGCTTATATTTCTATTTTTAAAATTTCAAACAAGAATATACTTACACGTTGTTGGAATTACTAAGTCGTATGCAATGGCCGGCAGTATCAAAACCGTTATTACGGTAAGTGCGCAGGAGCGACTTATACGCAGGAGCGACTTATCTGTTGAATTTTCCAAAATTATCTGGATTTCCCCCTCCCGCGACTTATACCCCGGAGCGACTTATAGGGCGGAAAATACGGTAGCTTAGGAGAAATATAGGTAACACTTACTCCACTTATTGAAGGAGCTACATAGATACTACTTACTCCACCTCAGAAAGATATAGGTACTACATATACAATGTAGTTAAATGAAAATATTGGTATGACTTACCCCAAAGCTGTTTTGACTTAATTGAGAGGTAACATAGGTATCACTTCTGCCACCAGTGATGGTTGTGGCACCATCAGCATTTGTTAAAGTTTTACCAGAAGGTTTAGTTATCGTTTTTGAACTTTGTAATGCAAAAGCTCTGCCCTTTTATATCCCTTCACTCCATCCATCCCTTTGACAATTGGGAAAGGTCAAAGCCATTTGAAAATCTAGGTGGTTTTTGTTGAAGTTCTTCTGTATGGCCATAAATCTCAAACATGTTTAGGATAGCTATCATGCCATGACTGTAAAATGAACTTGATCCACCCTTTTATTTAATGTACCCCTTTCATCCTTATGACCCTTTGGAAGAAGAGCTGGTATTTATGTAATTCTTTAAACTTTGTGTATTAACAAGCTAGTCTAGAATGTATCATGTACAAAATAAATTCTTGTCAACAGAAATGGGTTCAGCGTGAGATCTCCAACTTTGAGTACCTGATGCAGTTGAACACAATAGCTGGTAGGACTTACAATGACCTTAGCCAATACCCAGTGGTAAGTGTCCAGTGACTTAAAGTGACCTCAGGCAGTACCCATTTGTAAGTGTTCACTGTCTTAGGGCAACCTCAGAAATATGAGAATATCATTGTAAAGTATTCTGTCTTTTATCCAGGGTCACTGTTGACAGCAACTTTCTTTATGCAGTAGATAATATTATGCACTTACAAGTATTTGTATGTTTGGTTTTACAGGCTGAATATTGTTAGCATTCTATCTATTTAAATGTCTTTAAATATTCAATAAAACTTAACAGTTTCATAAAAGAATTTGAATCAGTAGTGACAGAGAATCTCATTGATGCCAGTTAAAATATACCATATCTTAATTTCATTGGTGGAAAGTGAGAAATCACAGCACTTTTTTTGCCAGCATCAACAGTATGGTTTTTGGTGCAGTTTTTTTTAGATTATCATCATACATGTTTAAAATAATTGTGAAGCTATGACTGTTAATTATGTGGCTTGTATGCTTGGCCCATTCACATTGTGATCATTGTTGTCGGTATAGAAAATTTGAATTTAGGTTTTCATATTCTTATATTTCTTTTGATGGATTTTGGGCATATTTAGGATGAATGATAATGAAGATAAGGCAGTACATTCTTTTACATTCTCACCCTTTTGACCTCTGGATTACGGTCATAGTCCAATCTAAGTTGTACTCAGGTTTTTATTAAAAAGTTTAATATGCTTGGCTTTAATAAACCCTTTGGTAACCTTTTGTTTATACTTATAGATTGAATCGTTTTGAAGCTTGGACATGTCATTCTTTAATATGTATGCACAGCCTTTTGAGCATCAAGAGAATGTCATATTTTGTATAGCAATGTGTCAGTTGTGTGGTCATAATACGAGTCTTGCTGAAGAAATACCATCCAACAGTAATAAGCTTTATTCATCTTAAACCCAGTTAATACAAATTAATTTTTCCAGTTTCTTAAGTTTTGTAATACCCATGGTAGACTGTATTTATATTTGTTGGCTCTACTTTTTTTTCCAGTTTCCTTAAGTTTTGTAATACCCATGGTAGACTCCATTTATATTTGTTGGCTCTACTTTTTTTCCAGTTTGCTAAGTTTTGTAATACCAATGTTAGACTGTATTTATTTTGGTTGGCTCTAAAAAAAAATCCAGTTTCTTTCATTTTGTAATACTCATGTTAGACATATTTATATATTGGTTGGCTCTACTTTTTTTTTCTTCAGTTTCTTAAGTTTTGTAATACCCATGTTAGACTAATTTTATTGGTTGGTTCTACTTACTTGCAGTTTCCATGGATTCTAAGTGACTACACATCAGAAGAGCTTGATCTAGAAAATCCTGCAGTGTTCAGAAACCTGTCCAAACCCATTGGGGTTGTGAACCCAAAGAATGAAGAGGATGTTAGGGAAAAGTCAGTTGTATTATTCAGATATCACAACAAAATTTAGATTAATTACTCTGAAATCTGGATAATAAACAAATTCATACACCAGAACCCTCATGTATATTTTTTGCAGTAATACTGATAAACCTGTTTTATAGTCAAATGGATTCAGTGAACATCTTGATTAATTTGAGGCTTGCTTTTTTTTTGGTATCAACTTCTCTGTAATATTGATGAAGATTTAGTGCAAAATTGTTGTAAGGTCTTCTGTTATGTTGTTTATAATGTGATCAATCAAATTCAACTTTCCAGCACAACTCATTTCTGTCAATTAGTGGCATTACAATTCTTATAGGTAAAGAAGAGATTAAGCTTTAAAATATTATGTAAAGTTCAATTATAGTTTTGCTGATAACAAAATTAAATTCACCATGTTTCAGATTTGAGCATTTTGAAGACCCATCAGGTGTGGTAGAGAAGTTCCATTATGGGACACATTATTCCAATGCTGCAGGGGTCATGCACTATATGATTAGAATGGAGCCATTCACAACACTGCACATTCATCTGCAGAGTGGAAGGTCAGTTACTTTCTCTTATTCTTGTTGTCTCTATCTTTTGTATTATGGGACAAACATAGCTCCAATGAGTTATGCATTCATGATTAGAATGGAGCCTTTGACAACACTACACATCAGGCTTCAGCTTGGAATATCAGTTATCTCCCCTGCTTTCGAGGACTCCACATTTTTCTATATCTTCTTTTAAAAGTAATTTAATGACTAGGCTTGTCTTATCTCTTAATATGTGGCAGCTGTCATGGTAGCTATCCAGTAGTGGAAACATTTGGAATATTTAAAAGCTACAACCAATTTTGAGAGAGGAAAGAGACCTATAAAAAAGTCACTTCCAATAGCCCATATCACTTCCAATAGCCCACATCACTTCCAATAGCCAAACTCAGTCAGTCAGTAAGTACAGACTTGCACATCACTTCCAGTGGCCCATATCAGTCAGTTAGTAAAGACTTGCACATCACTTCCAATAGCCCATATCAGTCAGTCAGTTAGTAAAGACTTACACATCACTTCCAATAGCCAATATCAATCAGTTTGTACAGACTTGCACATCACTTCAGATAGCCCAAATCAGTCAGTCAGTTAGTACAGACTTGCACATCACTTCCAATAGCACAAATCAGTCAGTTAGCCGAGACTTGCACATCACTTCCAATAGCCCACATCAATCAGTCAGTTAATAAAGACTTGCACATCACTTCCAATAGCCCAAATCAGTCAGTCAGTTAGTAAAGACTTGCACATCACTTCCAATAGCCCACATTAGTCAGTCAGTAGAGACTTGCACATCACTTCCAATACCCCACATCAGTCAGTCAGTTAGCACAGACTTGTACATCACTTCCATTAGCCCAAATCAGTCAGTCAGTTAGTACATACTTACATATCACTTCCAAAAGCCAATATCAATCAGTTTGTACAGACTTGCACATCACTTCAGATAGCCCACATCAGTCAATCAGTTGGTACAGGATTGCACATCACTTCCAATAGCCCACATCAGACTTGACAGTTGGTGTATTTAAACTTTCTCCAACCAGCATAATTTTTTGCTTAAAATGGCATGCACATTTTAACAGCACTGTTGATTGTAAGTTGAAAGTTGTTTCAGCTTTTTTGAAAAGAAGGTAAGGGATTTACTGGATAAAATGTTAACTTTAGTGTGTTAAATAAAAAGGCCTTCGATTTATGAATCCTTAAAATTTAGAAAAGATGCCTGTGAAAAGTGAGTTATAGATTTGTTCACTACAAGACGTTTATCCTTCCCATGTTCATCTAATGTAAATAAAAGGTTTTGGTATATGTTATGTAAAAAGTTAATTTGTATATGTAAAGTAAAAACGTTTTATGTCTGCATCCCATGTGCCTGATGTCTGACAAAAACATGGAAGAAATTAATTGCTTATTATTTTATAGGTGGGTTGCAAAATGATTAGGTATTGATTTATAGGTGCGTTGCAAAATGATTGGTTATTGGATCAAACATTAGACCTGACATAGATGTTCTGACTAAAACATGGAAGAAAATAATTGTTTATTGATTTATAGGTGGGTTACAGAATGATTAGGTATTGATTTATAGGTGGGTTACAGAATGATTAGGTATTGATTTATAGGTGGGTTACAGAATGATTAGGTATTGATTTATAGGTGGGTTACAGAATGATTAGGTATTGATTTATAGGTGGGTTACAGAATGATTAGGCATTGATTTATAGGTGGGTTGCAGAATGATTGGTTATTGGATCAAACATTAGACTTGGCATAGATGTTCTGACAAAATGTAAAGCAGGAGCAGTAAATTCTTGAAAGTTGTCTTTAATATATTTATTTTTTACCAACTGTTGATATTACTGAGAATTCGTTTTACGTTACAATTTCATGTTTCTCCTTACTACAAGCAGGATTCTTATTATGTACTTGTCATTATAAACTTGAAGTGCACCATTGACCTTGTAATGGGATGGTATGTTTGCTGACAGTTACTTAATGCTATTAACAGAATTCTGTATCATTTTAGTAAATAATAGCAAGAATTACTTATAAGACAAAAATTATCACATCATTTTTCTTATTTATATTCAAAGTTTACACTAGTTACTGTAAACAGAATATTGTGTAAAATTTCCTTATATATTTTTTCAAATTAAGTTTTTATATAAATAATCCATAGTTTCTGTATTTGTTCTCTCTAATTACCTATCTCTTTAAATGTAAGTGCATAACTAGCTATTAAATAGTTGGATATCAGATAGAAAAAAAGATATAGACCTATTAAATAGTACTTGCTTATTAAAGTGTTTGCATGAAATATTTTAGGGTAAAGTTAACCCTATTTTTCACATGTAGATTCGATGTGGCAGACAGACAGTTTCACTCTATCCCAGCCACCTGGAAATCCATATATGACAACCCTAATGATGTGAAGGAACTGATCCCAGAATTCTTCTATCTCCCAGAATTTCTTGTTAATATGAATAGTAAGTTTGTAATATATAGTAACAACCAGTTTTGAGAACCCACCCCTCTACCAACAGAAATGGTTTCTAAATGCAGGTCCCCATTATAAACAGGTCATATACAGGAAAGTAAATTCATGCGTTAACATGATAAATAAAAACACCTTAGATTTATAACATACAAATTAGAAAAGATGCATTATTGTTTTATCAGTTTTCTAAAACATTTTCCCACAGGCTGAGATTTCTAGACACAAATGGAATACATTCAGCTGTATGCACCCCAAGTATCGTATTTACTGTATATGTTGGGACACTGTATTTGTTGGGACACCATCAGTTAATTTTAAAAGTAATTTTATTATGTACTATTCATTCTGGGACAGGTAATTTTTTCAAGTCATAAGTTGTTTAACACCTTTTAAATCATTTGAAAATTACATGTCGAAAAGTGCACTCCAACTGAAATTTTATTTTAATAAATATAAAACTGTGTAATTAAGATAAAACTCTTCATTCCACTGCAGCATTATCTCATGAATGCAACTATTCTGCACACATACAATCCATTCTTTCAGTGCATGAATATGTCTTTTAGCTTTCTCATACCATGAAAAATTATTGTTAGAAGCAACACATCACCTGAAACAGAAACTGCGAGGATTAAATAACATTTTTAAAAATCTGCTCCAGTCATGCTAATGTTCAAGTTTTTGACCCCCATCTCATCATCAGTCTGTCCAGTTATGAGATCACAGTACACTAAAATTTCATCTATGTTGATGATCATATTCTCCCAAAATCATCTGCTTCTCTTCTGGCCTTCATGATTTCATCAAATGTTTTTTTTTTCTTCTTCAACATCTTCTGGGTGAAACATGGTCATCGTTGTCCATGCACAAAACACTATATTGTGTCACTTAAAAAAATTCTTTCATTGTTTCAGTTTATTTTAAAAATTTCCCAGTATACTGGTGAAACATTAGCTTCCATATCTTGGCCATCTTTGTACATTCCACAATTATTTTTTTTAAAATAATTGGCACACTCAAAAAAAATCAAAAGTTGGCTTCTGAGGTTGGCTTGCATTGTAATAAAAATAATCTTTGTCTTTGATGTCCTGTCAGTAAGTTCAAACAATGAGTTTACTGCTTGATGCTAGTTTTGTTTATTCACAACCCGGACTTCTATTTGCCTGACATCTGTCATTATAATGAATATAAATGGGCATTGATGTCTGCCGGTAAATAATATATACAGCAGTTACTTGGCTTTAATGATACTTTTGTAACTCGTGCTAGTGAAAAGATTGTCACTTGCACTCAAGTGAATGTGTTTTCAAATAAAGATTTTTATTTGCAAGGTACTGTCATATAGTTGACCTGGATATAATTCAGTCTTGGTTATTTTGCACTTAACACTGTGTCATGTATGAATGACAGTTGTCTTTAAGATATCGGTTGATAATTTCCCTCTCATTTGCAATTTTGTTGGATCCAGTTTTCAGTCGAATAACATATTCAAACCTTTGAGTACAACCAAACACAATTTGTTCCTGAATGTTCATGTCAATGAACAATATGTCGTGTGCTATCAGACATAAGCAATATATGCTACATTATGGAAGCCTTCACTACATATACAGAGTTTGTGAATATATTTTATTCTTTAATGCTGTTGATGAGAAAAAAAGGAATAAATGATAACAATACAAGGCTAGTTCTTTCTTTATATTATCAAAATTGAGTGGGGTTTTTTGTATCTGTTCCATTGTATTGTGCAGTGGGGTAGCACAAATTGAGTACAAATTAATTTTGTTTCTTAAGTCTTGGGACATATGACCTAGGTAACAAAAAAGTTTCACCACAAGACTCTGGGAGAGGAAAAAATAATATTGTATTACAAATATATACAATTAATATAGTATTAGATTTTCTTTATTGAATTTGGAAATTTGTAAAGAATGCATATCAAGACTCACTCATACAGAGATAGTAGTATATTTAATATGACTAACTCAAATACATAAATAGTGTATTTAAAATGACTGTCTAACAGTCACATAAAGTATTGCATTTAACATTACTGTTACAAAAATATGTACATTGGTGTATTTATTATGATTAACAAAAACATGTACAGTAGTGTATTTATTATGACTAACAAAAACATGTACAGTAGTGTATTTATTATGACTAACAAAAACATGTACAGTAGTGTATTTATTATGACTAACAAAAACATATACAGTAGTGTATTTATTATGATTAAGAAAAACATGTACAGTAGTGTATTTATTATGACTAACAAAAACATGTACAGTAGTGTATTTATTATGATTAACAAAAACATGTACAGTAGTGTATTTATTATGATTAACAAAAACATGTACAGTAGTGTATTTATTATGACTAACAAAAACATGTACAGTAGTGTATTTGATATAACTAGTGTATACACATACATTAGTATATTTAATATGACCATAACTCTAATACAGTAGTGATTGAAAATGACTGTGTAACTATAATACACAAATTAGTGTATTTAATATGACTGTAACTCAAATAGACACAGTAGTATATTTAAAATGACTTTATCTTGTACATATACAGTAGCATATTTAATATGACGGTATCTCAAATACATACACTAGCTTATTTAAATGACTGTAACATGAACAACAACTACAGCAGTGCATTTAATATGACTAGCATGAACAACAACTACAGCAGTGCATTTAATATGACTAGCATGAACAACAACTATAGCAGTGCATTTAATATGACTGTAGCATGGATAACAACTACAGCAGTGCATTTAATATGACTGTAGCATGGACAACAACTACAGCAGTGCATTTAATATGACTGTAGCATGGACAACAACTACAGCAGTGCATTTAATATGACTGTAGCATGGACAACAACTACATCAGTGCATTTAATATGACTGTAGCATGGACAACAACTACAGCAGTGCATTTAATATGACTGTAGCATGGACAACAAATACAGCAGTGCATTTAATATGACTAGCATGGATGACAACTACAGCAGTGCATTTAATGACTGTAGCATGGGCAACAACTACAGCAGTGCATTTAATATGACTGTAGCATGGACAACAACTACAGCAGTGCATTTAATATATGACTGTAGCATGAATAACTACAGCAGTGCATTTAATATGACTAGCATGAACAACTACAGCAGTGCATTTAATATGACTAGCATGAACAACAACTATAGCAGTGCATTTAATATGACTGTAGCATGAACAACAACTACAGCAGTGCATTTAATATGACTGTAGCATGAACAACAACTACAGCAGTGCATTTAATATGACTGTAACATGAACAACAACTACAGCAATGCATTTAATATGACTAACATGAACAACTACAGCAGTGCATTTAATATGACTGTAACATGAACAACAACTATAGCAGTGCATTTAAATGACTGTAACATGAACAGCAACTACAGCAGTGCATTTAATATGACTGTAACATGAACAACAACTACAGCAGTGCATTTAATATGACTGTAACATGAACAACAACTATAGCAGTGCATTTAATATAACTGTATAACTCATATACCAAACTTGTTTTAGATGAACTGATGTTGTTGTTGTTGTTGCAAGGTTTAACGCCATTTTTCAGCACATGATAGGCTATACATGGTGGCCAGTATTATTGATGGAGGAAGAACCCGGGAAAACCCCTGGAAAGTTCCACCAACCCACGAGAAGCTACTGGCAAGCTTTCTCACATAACTACATTAGCCGAATCTTAAGACTCAAACCCACGCAGACAGAGGTGAGAAGGCAGTGATCCGTAACAGAAAGCGCTTTAGACCACTTGTGGCCCCCTGTATGAACTGAAACACAATATTGTATTTAATATGACCATTTAGCTCAAACAAATACAATAGTGTATTTAATGTATCTTGCTCAAACACATAACAGTAGTGTATTTAATATTACTGTGTCGCTCAAACACACACAGACTTATGTAAATGACTGTGTGTTTCAAACACACACAGACTTGTGTATGTAAATGACTGTGTGTTTCAAACACACACAGACTTATGTATGTAAATGACTGTGTGTTAAATCAAACACAGTCATGTAGTTAATCATGTATTTAATGACTGTGTAACTCAAACACTCACAGTAGTGTGTTTAAATGACCATGTAGTTCAAATACATACAGTAGTATATATGATATAACTGTACTCCAAATACATACAGTGGTAAATTTATTGTGACTGTATTACTCCAGCACATGCAGTAGTATATTTTATATGACTGTATCATTTGTTTGCTTTGTAGACTTTGACCTAGGCAGATTACAGATTAGCAAGGAGAGAGTTAATGATGTACTTTTGCCAAAGTGGGCCAAATCACCTGAGGACTTCATCCACAAACACAGAAAGGCTTTAGTAAGATAAACAGAATAAACCTTTCTTATTTGTCATGTAGCTGTCAAAAAGTACAGTAAATTCCCAATAAACCAAATAATGTTAGACATGTCCCATTACTTGGCAAAAATAATGCCGACCATTTAATGCTTATCTAAATTCATGGATGCTTAACTTGTAGACGACTTTCATTCATTATTATATGTATATAAATCTGGTCAAATTTCACATCCATTTGAGATTTTATTGTTTATCTTCATTATCTAATAATGCCCTTACTCTATAACATGTAGTAAATATACAGCTTGATATTCACAGTTTGGTATGATTTCATTCAAATTCTCATTGTCTGTCAAGATCTGTGGATTCATTTAGGTCTGCGCTGGACAGTTATCAGGTCACATGTTTGAACCTAACTTTTACAATCAATATTGCTTTAGTCTCACTTGCAATGCAAAGATAGATAGTTCATTGATTTAGATGTCACAGTCTGTCCAGCTGTTAAGCTGGTTATCTTAAGAAGTGTAAAAGGAGCTCTTTGCATGCATGTAACAAAACATGGATTTCAAACCAGTAGATTTACAAATTTTGAACAAAAGAATTGGCTTCTAAGCCAGTAGATTTTTTATTGGCATAAACTTTTATGTTTCAAGGTGAAAACAAAACAAGTGCAGTTTTGCCAAAATATGTAATCACTTTGTATTATAATAAAACAGCAAGCTTTGACCTTGAATCAGATTCAGATTCTGATGGAAAATAATGACTAATCAAAATGATTCAGTATATTGCCAATTAAGGAAAAATGAATAATTGTTTATCTTATAGTTCACTGAGTTTTAAGTTTGTAAATAAAATTCATTAGTTCATAGTTCTATTTACAATATCACTGCTTAGTGACCACAGATGAAAATCATTTTAAGTATTAAACTTTAACATTAAACTGGTTCTCATTAGTCTCTTGTCCAAATTTCACTATGGATACTTTGTATTTTGCAAATAATGGAGAATATTCTCTCTGTAGCAGCATTAGAATGTGGTAATGACATGACAACCATATTTAGTCAGCAGTAAAGTTAGAACTTCATTTTTCCTGTTAGGTTGCTGACTGCTTTTCAGAACTCCTCCAGGCTATGTTCAGCATGAGGAGGACGTTCATGACTTGGACTTGAGATGTAGTCCTAAGTCCTGTCCATGGTTGCTCAAGGACTTCATTCTCTTCATGGTTAAAAATCAAAAAAATATTTTGGCTAGTTTCACTAGTTTAAATTTTAAACAAAATAAGATTGATTTAACTTTACACAAACAAATAGATGTGGTTAAAGTTGTCTGTTGACTTCAAAAAGATACTTTCTAAGTTTATCATTGAAGGTATGACTAATACCAAGAATCTATTACAGGTGTATTTGAGGGAAAGGATGAATTTGTGCAAACACAGAGCTGCAATGGATCAGACCTGCAATGGATAGTTGCTTATTTATAGGTCCATTCCAGTTGACTGCTCCCCATGTTTCAATCATGTTGAAACGGTGTTCAGATTTTAACTAGATATTGATTGGATGCAGTGACATGCTGCCACATCCAATGAAATTCGCAGACCTGAAGCACTGAAATATCTGATCAATCTGCCAAGGTCTCAACAGATTAATATATCAAAACATTGGCTAGCAAGGATGTGGCTAGCAAGGAACTTCTTAAGAACAAATTTAATTTCTCTCACTTAGCAGTAAAATTTACTTTTGATGTCATTTGCAGGAGAGTGAATATGTGTCCAGGAATCTACATCACTGGATTGATCTGATATTTGGTTACAAGCAGAAAGGACCAGCTGCTGTGGAAGCGCTCAATGTCTTCTACTACTGTACTTATGAAGGTAGGGACTGTTATAGAAGAGCACCTGGGCATTGTCAAGCTGTATATAATATATAATAATTTAATATTATTATCTATATCAGGATTTTCCCAGTGATAGAGACCTATGAAATTACCATGTTATTTCCAGAAGAAAACTGCATGACACAGCAAAATTCTGAAGAATTTAAATGTTCTCAGGAATTGATTCCTATGATTGATTGATTTCTGAATTATCCTTTACCTATATAAAACACAAAAGAAACATACAAATGTAAATAAGGGTGTTGAATCTGCTCTTACCTAACATTTTGGTGGTTGTGTGAATTGAACACCATTTTTCAGCACATGATAGGTTATACATGGTGGCCAGTATATCTTGTTGAAGAAGAACCAGGGAAGAACCACCAATCATGGGAAAATGCTGGCAAGCATTGGCCAAGATCAATATTCAAACCCACACAGAGATGATATATGACAATGATAGGTAAAGACCAGTCGGTTCCCGTACCTAACATTTTGAGTTGCAATGTATATTGGTCTGTAGATCTGTTCTTTATGATAGATGTTGACTGATAAGCCAAGAAGTTGTTGTTGTTATGGGTTTAATGCAGTTTTTCAGTACATGAAGGCATTACATGGCAGCCAGTATATTTGGTGATGGAAGAACCAGAGAATCCCCAGGGAAGCAGTCATTCTTACATATTCACTTTTTCTTAGAGGTGTAAAACTATTGCAGAGTGTCCAGAACATTTGGAAGATATAAGTTTGCTTGAGTGATTTGGGATTTGTTACTAAAAGTCAAAGTACACAAAGGTTTGTCAAACAATTGTAATACAGTGGAACCCTGCTATAACGCGATAATCGTGGTCAAAGAAATTGGAATGCATTAAAAGCAGGGTTGCGTTACTGCAGAATTTTAAAGTATTTTAACTTTTTTCAGCAAATACCGCATTGACATATATATGTGTACTCGTGTTTAAATGGAATGCAGTAATAAGACTTATTAAAAAAAAGTTGACGGATAATATATTTAAAGGTTATTATTTTGTGTCAAAAAGTTGTACTCATTTTTTATTGTTTTTCCCCCGAAAATACACGTTGATCGATAATACCCCGACTGACATTATATAATGAATAGGGTATCAACATCGTTTACTATCGTGCTGTCGTGGCACACAGTTCATCCATAATGCATGTAATTCCATTGGAAAATTGCACAGATTTAAAATATTCAATAATTTTGTCCAAGATCGTTGTCTGAATTTAATGTCCAGTATATAGCATGTACAGAGTATTAACACCGTTTACTTACCGTTTACTTACCGTCTGATATAGTACCATCGTGGCATGCAGCTAATCAAAAATACCTGTAATTCCATTGCAAAAATTGCAAATGTATCTAAACTATTCAATATTTTTGTCACAAATCATTATGTCTGAATTCAATGAGAAAAATTAACAGAAAATTAGGTTACGAAAGACGAAGCAAGTGTACGTTCATTACGTTCCAGGGTCTATGAACAGTGTCTATACAAATTTTAATCTTGATTTTCCATAACGGTAAAATATTTTTTTTATATACAAAAATAGGAAAGTAATGACGAGTTCATAAACAAACACCATACACATAAAATTTGAGAACTAAATCATAAAATGCAGTGACTCTGTAATGGTCATGCACCACTGATATAAAGTTTTTCAGCTGTATGCATGTACAATTTCATACCCTTTCAATTTCCAGCTAACAAAGCCGACACTGCTTACTAGTCAAATGATTCCCTCTAATAACACTGCCAAGCCCAGAAAACATGTTGGCAGCTTTCGTTTTTTGATGTTTATTAAATTGTGAGAATCTTAAATCAACCACCACCTTGTCGGCTGCAAAATCATAATAAACTTTTTTTTGCGCAAAGTGCAATGAACGACTTCCGTTTGTGAACTTGCTCTTCCATAACGGTAAAATATTTATAAAAAAGAAGGGGGGAAATTAATAACCATTTCATAAGCAAACCCCATCCACATGTATAACCTGAGAACTAAGCGCAGTAGGCCTGCAATGGTCACAAGTCACTTTTATAATTGTTTTTAAGCTGAACGCATGTCAGTTTCATACCCTCTCAATTCCCATCTAGGGAAGCGGGCATTATTTACTGGTCTATCTAATAACACTGCCAAGCCCAGAAAACATTGGCGGCTTTCATTTTCTTATGTTTATTAAACAGAGAAGCTTTTATCAACCACCGCATTATCTGCTGCTTGGTTGTGTGTGCAGTTAAAGAAGAAACACATGTTGGCTATTGTTAGAGCAGCGATTGTATACAGAATTAATGGAAGACAACATCAAAGACCACATCATGTTTATTTTGGCCTAACACTTAAAGAAGAAGAAAAAATCATGTGCAAATAAATATACAAAATTTCAGGAGCCACGCCGTGACCGCGTTTTATCCGAATTCACGTTATGGCGGGGTGCGTTATAGCCTGGGTTCCACTGTAGTTCTTATGTGTCATTGAGAAAAACATACATTCCTAAACAATTGAATATCCCCTGAAATGAAATTACCATGTCCAGTTACTTTTTATCTTTATATCAACACAAGTATGACATACATGTTAGTAGCAAAAGACCGCAGTCAGTTTGTATACATAAGTGATGTCTTTATAAGTGTGTAGGACAGTACTGTCTATGAGACTATTACATTGTACTGTACTTTTCAAAATACTGACTATAAAATCATTGCAGTGTACTGTAATCTTCAGGATATTGAATATAAAACCATTACAGTGTGCTGTAATCTTCAGGATATCGAATATGAGACCATTGCAGCGTACTGTAATCTTCAGGATATTAAATATGAGACCATTGCAGTGTACTGTAATCTTCAGGATACTGAATATAAGATCACTGCAGGGTACTATAATCTTCAAGATCCTGAAAGAGACCATTACAGTTATTGTAACCTTCAGGATACTGAATATAAGACCATAACAGTGTACTGTAATCTTCGGGATACTGAATATGAGACCATTACAGTGTACTGTAATCTTTGGGATACTAAATATGAGACCATTACAGTGTACTGTAATCTTCAGGATATTGAATATGAGATCATTAAAGTGTACTGTAATCTTCAGGATATTGAATATGAGATCATTATAGTGTACAGTAATCTTCAGAATACTGAATATGAGAACATTGCAGTGTACTGTAATCTTCAGAATATTGAATATGAGATCATTACAGTGTACTGTAATCTTCAGGATATTGAATATGAGATCATTATAGTGTACAGTAATCTTCAGGATACTGAATATGAGAACATTGCAGTGTAATTTAATCTTCAAGATATTAAATATGAGATCATTACAGTGTACTGTAATCTTCAGGATACTGAATATGAGAACATTGCAGTGTAATGTAATCTTCAAGATATTAAATATGAGATCATTACAGTGTACTGTAATCTTCAGGATACTGAATATGAGACCATTGTAGTGTACTGTAATCTTCAGGATACTGAATATGATACCACTACAGTGTACTGTAATCTGTGGGATACTAAATATGAGACCATTACAGTGTACTGTAATCTTCGGGATATTGAATATGAGATCATTAAAGTGTACTGTTTTCTTCAGGATACTGAATATGAGAACATTGCAGTGTATTGTAATCTTCAGGATACTGAATATGAGACCATTACAGTGTACTGTAATCTTCAGGATATTGAATATGAGATTATAGTGTACTGTAATCTTCAGGATACTGAATATGAGACCATTACAGTGTACTGTAATCTGTGGGATACTGAATATGAGACCATTACAGTGTACTGTAATCTTCAGGATATTGAATATGAGATCATTACAGTGTACTGTAATCTTCGGGATATTGAATATGAGATCATTAAAGTGTACTGTTTTCTTCAGGATACTGAATATGAGAACATTGTAGTGTACTGTACTCTTCAGGATACTGAATATGAGACCATTGCAGTGTAATGTGATCTTCAAGATATTAAATATGAGATCATTACAGTATACTGTAATCTTCAGGATACTGAATATGAGATCATTACAGTGTACTGTAATCTTCAGGATACTGAATATGAGACCATTGCAGTGTAATGTAATCTTTGGGATACTGAATATGATACCATTACAGTGTACTGTAATCTTTGGGATACTGAATATGAGACCATTGCAGTGTACTGTAATCTTTGGGATAATGAATAGGAGACCATTACAGTGTACTTTAATCTTTGGGATACTGAATATGAGATCATTACAGTGTACTGTAATCTTTGGGATACTGAATATGAGACCATTGCAGTGTACTGTAATCTTTGGGATACTGAATATGATACCATTGCAGTGTGCTGCAATCTTTGGGTCCTGAATCTTTTACATAATGGCACTATGAGATTTTATGCTTCATTTAATATTGATGATTTATTTTAGATTACACAAATTCCCCAAAATATTGTCTATTTGAATTGCAACATTATGTTAGTTAATTTTGTCACATAATCTGCTATATAAAAACACATACTTTACCTGCCAAACATTTCAGATTGTTATTAAAGAACTGCAGACACAGCTCTTTTTTACTTGAAAAATTTTATTTCATTTTTTTAAAGTTAATTTCATCAGCAAAGTACATTACTGTTTCTTTTATTAAAGTTCTGTCTAATATTTTTTTTCTACTGAATTTATGAATTTTCTTTTTGTGTTTCATTTGTCAACCAGGTACAGTAAAAAAAATATTAAGTTTTATTATATACATCTGGTCCAAAACCATACTAACTGGGTAGAGGGGCAAACAAGGTGGTTGCACCAGAGAGACTGGGGTGCCAAAACCCCTTTGGCCTTCATTGTCACCCCCAGGCACCATTTACCCATAATATTCCACTGCCTCAGGTCAACATGTCAGTAAAATTAATACAGGTTATGTCAGCTAAAATGATTGCTTCCTTGCTCTGGATAATTTGTGAAAATTAATAATTTCACATTCTCAGAACATATCTAAAGAATGCAATTTTTTTGACAGTATCATATGGTCTTCATCAACGAATAATGTTGGATATGTGCCTTAACATAGGATCAATATATATATCACAAAAGATAACAACTTAAACATGTGAAGGACAAAACATAAAACTTTGAAAAAAACGTGGTGTGGTTTTTATATATCAGACTTGATGATTGTGAGAATGACTACATCAGGAAACAGGTAGATTGTTAGAAACAAGGATAAGTAGATTTATCAGTCATACATGAATATTGTTCCAGTCAGAGCAAGGTCAGCATATCTTAGGACAGCATGTGGGAAAACAGGTGGTATAGTAAATGATTGAAATATGAAAGTGTCCATTAATTTCATAAAGGAAAATAAGCCTAATACTATTTACAATATCAATTAATTGCATAAAGGATAACAAGCCAAGTGGTTGGAGCATCCGCCTCAGATCTGGGAGGTTTTGGGTTTGATCCTCGGCCAAGTCAGACCAAAGACTTAGAAAAATGGTACTAACAGCTGCCTTGCTTGGCATTAACCATTATGAGGTTAGTGTTAGGACTGGTTAGGCTGGTGTCAGGATACAAGTAGGTAACAAGCCTAGTATTATTTACACTAGACAGTGTCCATTAATTGCATAAAGGATAACAAGCCTAGTATTATTTACACTAGAAAGTGTCCATTAATTGCATAAAGGGTAACAAGCCTAGTAGTAGTATTATTTACACTAGACAGTGTCCATTAATTGTATAAAGGATATAACAAACCTAGTATTATTTACACTAGACAGTGTCCATTAATTGCATGAAGGATAACAAGCCTAGTATTATTTACACTAGGCAGTGTCCATTAATTGCATAAAGGATAACAAACCTAGTATTATTTACACTAGACAGTGTCCATTAATTGTATAAAGGATATAACAAGCCTAGTATTATTTACACTAGACAGTGTCCATTAATTGCATAAAGGATAACAAGCCTAGTATTATTTGCACAGTGTCCATTAATTGCATAAAGGGTAACAAGCCTAGTAGTAGTATTATTTACACTAGACAGTGTCCATTAATTGCATAAAGGATAACAAGCCTAGTATTATTTACACTAGACAGTGTCCATTAATTGTATAAAGGATATAACAAACCTAGTATTATTTACACTAGACAGTGTCCATTAATTGCATAAAGGATAACAAGCCTAGTATTATTTGCACAGTGTCCATTAATTGCATAAAGGGTAACAAGCCTAGTAGTAGTATTATTTACACTAGACAGTGTCCATTAATTGCATAAAGGATAACAAGCCTAGTATTATTTACACTAGACAGTGTCCATTAATTGCATAAAGGATAACAAGCCTAGTATTATTTACACAGTGTCCATTAATTGCATAAAGGATAACAAGCCTAGAGTATTATTTACACAGTGTCCATTAATTGCATAAAGGGTAACAAGTCTCAAGGTAATACTCATTAGGCAAAATAAAAATATGTTTCCGGTTAGCTGACCATACCTGTTCTCTTTTCTAATCCTAGCACTTTTTTCCTCCATGGTAACAAAGAAAAGAAAAAGAAACCCAGAAAAATCACATTAACTATAATGTTTATAGAAAATCGTGACCTGTCTACCCTAACTTTAAAGCTAGTGAAATAGGTTACATATGTATTTTTCTGACCTTAATTGTATAAACTCATGGAGAAATATCCTATTATTACTTACAGTGGTGTATCATGAAAATATTTATTTTATCTTATAGTTTGCAACATGTGTTGAAGTGGAATCTCTTACTGATATCATTAAGAAAGAAATCTATCTCTAGCACTCACACATACTACAAAAACAATAGTCCACATATTACTTATAGTCAGAGTGTAGTTATCATGAATCTAGGACTACCCAGTGTTAAAAAATGGGCCATGTTGTAGTTATCATGAATCTATGACTACCCAGTGTTTAAAAGTGGGTCATGTTGTAGTTATCATGAATCTAGGACTACCCAGTGTTAAAAAATCGGTCATGTTGTAGTTATCATGAATCTATGACTACCCAGTGTTTAAAAATGTGTCATCTTGTAGATATCATGAATCTGTGACTACCCAATGTTAACAAGTGGGTCTTTTTGTAGCTATCATGAATCTAGGACTACCCAGTGTTAAAAAGTGGGTCTTGTTGTAGTTATCATGAATCTAGGACTACCCAGTGTTAAAAAGTGGGTCATGTTGTAGGTGCAGTGGATCTGGATGCTATACAGAATCCTGTGGAGAGGAAAGCGCTGGAGGGTATGATCAACAACTTCGGGCAGACTCCATGTAGACTGTTGAAGGTAAGTAACTGTTACAGATGTTTTACAATAGTTTTTAACACAATAGGTGAGAAAAGCATAGCTGTATAGATTCTTGGTTTTAAGCGATATTTGTTCAGCTCAGTCACATAACCATGTGATTTATGGATGCGTGCAAGCTTTCTTTACATCAAACACCTTAGATCTAGTGTTGAATATCTAGAAAAAGAATTACATCAAACACCTTAGGTCAAGTGCTGAACATCTAGAAAAACAATTACATAAAACACATATATATATATATATATATATATATATATATATACCGTATTTTGGTGTGTATAACGCGCACCGATGTATAACGCGCACCCCGATTTTCGACCCAGATAAGTAGAAAAAACGTAGTTCTGCCATATAACGCGCATGTGATATAATGCATTTTAAAATTGTGACTACCGGTATTTCGCTCCGTGTGTGCGTCGCCGAATTGACAAATCGTTCCGTTGTAAAAATGCGTAAGCCCAGCTCACAGACCCCTTAAAGTCGTCTATTTTTTTCTGTTTGGCAATCAATATTGCCTGAAAGCGAATCTCTGTCGTAGATATCGCAATTCCCCGTTTTCTTCTATCCATGACCCATTCAAGGACTCCACTCTCCACTTCCGGATACTTTGCACTTGTCCCTCTCTCTGCCTGTTTTGTTCGTGGCATTTTCTTCAGTCTTTCTTTCATTCTTCTCCACTCCCTAATAGAAGACTCTCCAACATTAAACTCCCTCCCAGCGGCACTGTTACCATGTGCTTCTGCATAGGCAATGATGATTAGCTTGTCTTTCGAAGTATACGAATTTCTTATACGACCCATGTTCGTTTAGATTCAAGATCGAATACAATATGATATGTGAAAGTTTAGGTCCAGTATTTATACTTATTTGGATTATCATGACACCTCTAAAATATAAACATATGTTCAGGCTAGAATTTACCAAGACAATGCATTGTAATTATGTATTGTAACAAAGAAGTACTGCATCAAATACTGTTATTTAAAATGAGAAATAAAACAAAGAAAGAGTTTAGCACATCAAAGCTTTAGTCGGTACCAAGTACCTTGAAAAGACCACACCGAGTCAATCAAGCACTGATCACCATTAAAAACACCGAGCTGAATCAATTAAAATACTGCTCACCGAGACAAAGCATTGTAACTATGTTGAGCGCATTAAAGTTTACCTGGCGCCGATTACCGTGAAAAGACCACACCGAGTCAATGAAGCATTGAAGCCATTGATCACTGTATAATCGCAAAGATATCTCAAATACTATGATTTAAGATGAGAAATAAAACTTAGTAACAAGCTTATTTTCCAAAGAGGAAAAAAATGTTTTCCGACTTCATACATTGATTATTTTGTTCCACAACGTATTAGTGTTCCCGTAAGAAAGAACCCGTAGTCGCAAAAAATATGTCCCCAACAGATGCTCTGATGAGAACATTAACACTAGTTGAATTCTACACATATTATATTTCAATTCAACCAATAATAAATGAAGAAAAATTTGATTAGATCAACAGTTATGGAATACGGTACTGAACATTTACGGAGCAAATACGGTAATCCACACAGTGGTATTTGTTCCGCTCCAATGCTGCACTTTGCACAGCTTTTGAACAAATGGCCAGTCGTTATGTACATGTATTTCCGGCCGTGGCACAGAAGAAAACTTGACACAGTGACGTGAAATGAAACCAGTTTATTAACATAAGCAATCAAAGAACAAGACTATTTGTAAGCATTATTTATTTCTTTAATACGGCTAGTACCGGTAAACATTTTAGTTACAATGCAATGTACAATGGATTTAATATTTCACAAGTAGTGAGTGCCTTCATCCTCTTCAGATCGACATGGAAAAAATCTTTTTTTTTAGTTCTTGTATACAACGCGCACCCCCGACTTAAGATAAGAAAATTAGGTAAAAAAAAGTGCGCGTTATACACAACAAAATACGGTATATATATATATATTTCTTCTCCTGCATACTACACTAGTTAAATCGAAATCCATTTGTGAAAAGCTGTTCAGATAGCTCAGTGGTGTGGAGTCATACATTTTTTGTACATTTGTTATTTAATTGAACCACAGCAAATTAAAATTCAAATAATGGCATGTCTTCATAAATTCTTTCTGCTGCATACTTCACTAATTAAATTGAAATCCAGGGTATATACTACATATCCATATTATTGTAAATACTGATGAAAGACCCATGCCAGACCAATGATGTATCCTATTGCACTTCATTATGACTATCTATTGTCTATGTTGGCCAAGCACTCACACATGGCAGAAAAATTCAAATGCCTCTAAACATTGCTATGTAAGAATGACATTTCCCTTCCTTATAGGAGCCCCATCCTCAAAGGATGAGTTTTGAAGAGGTTGTGACCAAAGCAATGAAAACAGATAGACACCTAAGTGTTTTTGACTTCGTGGACCAGTTGAAGTTGTACTTTGTTGAGGTTTGTATTTCTATTCCTTACTAACAGATATGGGGGTGGGGTGGGGAATAGAGCATCTTGCCCTTTTCTTTGTGTGTTCATTTATTCATTAATTTGGGGAATTTTGTTGATTTGTTCATTCATGTGTTTTTGTTTTTGTCCACTGTTCATTGCACAATCAAAATTTTGGATTCATTATGGTCGACACAGTGTTTATCATTTAAATTTTTTATGATTATTGTATTAATCATGGAGTTTTTCACAAAAACCCGTTGTGCCATGTGTAGTTCATCAATTATTAAAAATGATGCTGATCTGTCGAAATATCTTCCATGTTAACCATCCTGAAACTTATTTCTTCTGAATGGATGGTTGCATGTGCATGGTGTTTTTACTAAAGCGCTATAACAGTATATAACATGTCCAGAATGAAAATGGTGCTGATCTGACATTCACCATGGCAACCAAGGTGACAATCTAAAAAAATCTTGTCACTTCTCCACTTGAAAAATTGGTGTCTTTATGTTTATCTATATTTTTGTAACTCCTGATACTGTATATGATTTTATCTCAGTTTTGAAATTTTTATTCATGGCTGTATATTTCAGTAATTTTTCATTATTTTTTGTTTTATTTTGCCTACTTGACTAGGGTCAGTTTTAGAAATATGAGTGTAAAATTACATAGGATCTATAAATAGAGATTTTGTGTGTTAAAAATTACAAATGATAATCATGATAATAAGACTTGATGATGACTTTGAGTTAAGTTCTCTTTGGCTTGTGGGGTTTAGATGATTCTAGAAGAATTAAGTAATTATCCATTGGTTGGGCTAAGTCACATGAATACGCATTTTGAAATAAATTGAGTAGAATGAACTTTTATGTGGGGTATGTTGTGATATCTTGTCATAATAGTAGGTTTATATAAGGAGAGAACTGAGAAATCAGATTCATTCTTATTTTGGAGTCATTGTTATTTCTTTTGTTGATGTTTTAAGTCTGCAGCTGTGTTTCATGTTGTACTTAAAACGTTATTCGAGAGGAAAAACATTTGTTTGGACTGTTTGGTGAAAGTAGAAAGTGCTTATTATTTGGACTGACACTATTTTGAATTATTCAAAAGGCTTCTAGCAAAACACCATCCTGACAGTGTCACAATTCTTAGCAGACCAGTACATTTCAGGTCTTGAAATTTATCAGAACTTTCATTTTGGACTTTATTGAACTTGATCAGGATTATTTTTGATACTCTTCATAATACTGTAAGTTTTGCTCATATTTACATTACCTTCCTATGTTTAGAAATGTTTGAAAACTAGCCTGCTTAGAGTTAAAGTCAGAGATCACCATATGCCTTTTTTGTGTTATGATCACAATGTCTTATAGATATACAAATGAATTTTAACCAGACTGTATTTTGTTGCTTTTCAGAAAAGAAGTTGCTAGTCAGTAGTCTGACCTTGTTTTCAAGGTCAGAGGTCTTGACTTGTTTTTTTTTTTTATTATATCTGTCATGGCTTGCAAACATAAGAACAATTGTCAAGTATAAAAAAACATGGATAGATTTGATGACACCATGTCTATGGATATATTTAAAGAATGCATTAAGTAAAACCTATTTAATAGCCTTTTTTTAGCCTTCATGTCATGGGAAGCAATATATAGCAGTCACTTCTCTGCCAGCATAATCATTACCGTCAACTGCTTTTGATGTTTGTGATTAAAATTTTAATTTGTGTATTTCTTCTTCAATTATGAAATCATCCATAATAAAAGACAAAATTTATAATTTCTGTCTAATACCATATAGCCAAAAGACAATAGCTCTTGCCCCTTGCTACCACCAGGTGTCACTAGTTTTTAAATTTATGTGTCATACAGTCAACATCATATAAAACCTACCATCAAACCATGTCAATATCAGTGTGAATTTTAACCATCAATCCAGATGTTTGGTTGTATATTGTGCATTATTCATTTCTCTCCAGATGGTTTACATCATTTTTGAAATTTTTCCAATTTATTGTGAATTTGTTTACTTTCTCAGACTGTGTCTATTTAGACCACATAGTACAAGACACCATCATTGATGGATGTCATAGTTCATGATTTTGTGCACATTGCCTATGGTTTGCTCACCCAGTTAGTAATGGGTTTAGAAACTTTTTAACATCCTTAATTGTTAATTTATCCATTTTTTTTGTGGGTGTCATTTTAATAATTTTAATGTAGCATGTCAATAAATACATCATTTACAGTGTTCCATTACATCATATGCAGTGTTCCATTACATCATCTACAGTGTTCCATTACATCATTTACAGTGTTCCATTACATCATCTACATTGCTCCATTACATCATTTACAGTGTTCCATTTCATTAGTGTTCCATTGCATCATCTACAGTGTTCCATTACATCATTTACAGTGTTCCATTACATCATATGCAGTGTTCCATTACATCATATGCAGTGTTCCATTACATCATCTACAGTGTTCCATTACATCATCTACAGTGTCCCGTTACATCATTTAAATGTCCAGTTACATCATCTACAGTGTTCTGTAACATTACAGTGTTCCATTACATCATATGAATTGTTCCATTACATCATCTCAGTGTTCCATTACATCATCTACAGTGTTCCATTACATCATATGCATTGTTCCATTACATCATATGCATTGTTCCATCACATCATTACAGTGTTCCATTACATCATCTACAGTGTTCCATTACATCATATACAGTGTTCCATTAATCATTTACAGTGTTCCATTAATCATTTACAGTGTTCCATTTCATTAGCGTTCCATTACATCATCTGCATTGTTCCATTACATCATTACAGTGTTTCATTACATCATCTATGGTGTTCCATTACATCATATGCATTGTTCCATTACATCATTTACAGGGTTCCATTGCATCATTTACAGTGTTCCATTACATCATCTACAGTGTTCCATTACATCATTTACAGTGTTCCATTTCATTAGTGTTCCATTACATCATTTACAGTGTTCCATTTCATCATTTACAGTGTTCCATTACATCATTACAGTGTTCCATTACATCATGTACAGTGTTCCATTACATCATGTACAGTGTTCCATTTCATTAGTGTTCCATTACATCATCTCAGTGTTCCTTTACATCATCTACAGTGTTACAGTACATCATTTAAAGTGTTACATTACATCTTTTACAGTGTACTATTACATCATATACAGTGCTCCATTACATCATCTACTGTGTACCATTACATCATTTGCAGTGTTCCATTACATCATCTACATTGTTCCATTACATCATTTACAGTGTTCCATTTCATTAGTGTTCCATTACATCATTTACAGTGTTCCATTTCATCATTTACAGTGTTCCATTACATCATTTACAGTGTTCCATTACATCATTTACAGTGTTCCGTTTCATCATTTAGTGTTCCATTACATCATCTCAGTGTTCCTTTACATCATCTACAGTGTTACATTACATCATTTAAAGTGTTACATTACATCTTTTACAGTGTTACATTACATCATTTACAGTGCTCCATTACATCATCTACTGTGTACTATTACATCATTTACAGTGCTCCATTACATTACAGTCTTCAATTACATTATTTACAGTATTCAATTACATCAACTTCGATTTCCCAACACAGGTTCTACTCTTTATAATTTTTTCCAATAAATTGTTAGGAGTTGGGCCTATTGTAATGCACCCTTTGATAATAGCTCTAGTTTGTCAAATTACCTATGTTTGTCAGTGTATTCAAATGTGACTCCCAAGAAACTCACCCAGAGAACACATTACGAAAAAAGAATATTGCATTGATAATGCCACAGAGGAGACATTCATATGTTGACAGTAACATTTTTGTGTACTTTATGCAGGTCTCTACAGAAAAGGATCCATTAGTTTATGTGTCTGTTCCACGGAACCAAACTCGATCAATCATACAACATGGGATGTCAGATACCATGGTAAGTCATGAGAGGAAAAGAAAACTATATGTTTGATTGTTAGAAAGTTTTAGCATGGCTATAGAATTAGCAGGTTCTGAGTTCAAGTCCAGTGTTTGCCATTAATTTTGGAACCATCTAAAAGGCATTTACCTAGTTGGACCAGCCATAAATGTGTACTATAATTATTTTAGTATTAACACATTAAACCTTGAGCCAAACAGCTAGGCAGTCACATATAGCATACT
This sequence comes from Unio pictorum, assembly GCA_030141615.1. NCBI lineage: Eukaryota > Metazoa > Mollusca > Bivalvia > Unionida > Unionidae > Unio > Unio pictorum. The sequence continues at coordinate 508,469 of JARLTB010000276.1, read as the reverse complement.
TGCAGAAAGCAGTGTTAGCTTACCAGTGCCTGTATCCTTGAGACTTGCTGAGAATACTTGGCTTGCAGATTTTTTCAGAGAGAGCTACAAGTAATAAATGTTATTTTCGTATTTATGTTCCTTTAATTAATCTAAAATTTGGCACATTAGTTTTCAATTAAATTACGTACAAAAATGGTATAAATTTCGTGCTACATGCAGAAATAAAACTGATGCATAAAGATATATCGATTTTCTTACTAATTTGTTTCTCTTTCCATGAATAATCCATAAAAAGCCATGATTAATTCACACTAAATAATGAACACTATCAACACGTGAAATTAACTCCATTTTATGTACACAGAAATTCCTCTTGTCATCTCTATTGCAAACTTAACATCGTGTCAATACATTTTTCAGTCTGTCAAGCAAAAATCTACTTCTAGCGGCTGATTCTCGTAATTTTCTTCAATTTCTAATCTAAATATTTCCACTATTTTTGGGTTATTGGAGTCAATTTTTTAACCTTTGTTGAGCAATGTTCACTAAATCTTTATAAGCTAATATTCTATAGATACAACTGCCTGCATAATTAGGAATTGACTTCAGGTCAACCAATGGTTTGCGCCAATTTAACTCGTCGTTCAGGATGCAGGCATAGACATATACAACCACTCAAACTTGGCACCTGGGATAAAAGCTAGGTAAACTCACCCACATTATCGAGGCTCTCGGGAGATGAGTGATGGAAAGTATATAGAGTTATGAAGGCAGAAGGGTTAACGGGTTATCAAGTCAGCAGGGGTTAAAGGGTTATCAACTCAGCAGGGGTTAATGGGTTATAAAGACAGCAGGGGTTAATGGGTTATCAAGACAGCAGGGGTTAATGGGTTATAAAGACAGCATGGGTTAATGGGTTATAAAGACAGCAGGGGTTAAAGGGTTATCAAGGCAGCAGGGGTTAATGGGTTATCAAGTCAGCAGGGGTTAATGGGTTATAAAGACAGCAGGGGTTAATGGGTTATCAAGACAGCAGGGGTTAATAGGTTATAAAGACAGCATGGGTTAATGGGTTATAAAGACAGCAGGGGTTAATGGGTTATAAAGACAGCAGGGGTTAAAGGGTTATCAAGGCAGCAAGGGTTAATGTGTTATCAAGACAGCAGGGGTTAATGGGTTATAAAGACAGCAGGGGTTAATGGGTTATGAAGACAGCAGGGTTAAAGGGTTATCAAGGCAGCAGGGGTTAATGGGTTATCAAGGCAGCAGGGGTCAATGGGTTATAAAGACAGCATGGGTTAATAGGTTATAAAGACAGGAGGGGTTAAAGGGTTATAAAGATAGCAGGGGTTAATAGGTTATAAAGACAGCAGGGGTTAAAGGGTTATCAAGGCAGCAGGGTTAATGGGTTATAAAGACAACAGGGGTTAATGGGTTATAAAGACAGCAGGGGTTAATGGGTTATAAAGACAGCAGGGGTTAATAGGTTAAGTGCATTCTTAATGGTAAGATTGCCATTCAAAAACCCCAAACATACAAACACTTTTAATAATTGAGAAAGCCTTTTTCTGTGATAATTCCTGCCTCTTTTCTGCTAATTTACTTGGTACCTCACTCCAGCTTATGCTAAGATATACATAGTAGTAAGTGGCATCCCGCTGATGAGGAATTTTGTCTTCTGAGTTAATTCATGCAATGGAAAGACAAACAAAACAAAGACAAAGCCCAAAATGCTTACAGTCTTTACAGTGCAAAGTCCCATTTTTTTATATAAACCTTTTTAAAAGGTAATTACCTTCTCAGCAGAAATATCATAATGGAACACATCCCGGGGCAAACTGGATGCTTCATTTTTTACATCTGCACATATGGAAGGGTGTGTAAGACCTATTCTACATTCCTGATTAAAAACTGGAATACACTTTAGTCTGTGATAGATGGGAACAGTTTTGAAGCCTTATCTAGGAGTGTGGTTGATAGAGCATCCATAAAAAATGTTCAATTAAGGCATAAGAAAATTAACTATTAATTGTTGAGACTGTAGCATTCAGGTCACATAATTATAAAATGGTCAAGAACACGTTTAGACATGCACCACTTTTTTTTAATCAACATGTAAGAACACAAATTTTGAGCCACATTGATGGATATAAGGAATTTTAAAAGTTGCACAAGATTCACACTGCAAATTTAAACCTTGATTGGTATTTTACTGTATCAAAAAGTCCAAAAATTATTACTTAGAAAGTGATAATGATAAATATCTCTGCTTGTTCTATTTTCTTTACTAAGAGGGTTTTAGTCCCTCCATGCCTTATGGCATTGTGTTCATTCACTTTTTCCAAATATAGATTTCATTATAATTTTTAGGGAAAAACATTATCGTCTTGGTAAAATTTGCAACAAAGTTCAGATCCAGATGCCCTGCAGATACATTTTTGTATGACGAGGGAGGCACTACAAATCAAATTTAGGTAAATGATTATGCCAAATAGTAGTTACCTCCCATAGATGTTTCTCTGCAGTGCATTATGAATCGTTACCGGTAGTAGAAAATGCCTTTAATGGAAAGCACCACATCAATTTCTTCAGTAATGTTAATATAAAGAAAAGAAAATTTAGAAAAATATTACAAACATTATTTTACAGCATCGTGAATAGCAGTATGACTGGAGAGATATTCTGCTATTTGATTGTAATGAAAATTATTATAGCTTGAACCCTCCAAGTCTTCATATTCTCAATCATTTAATTTCAGGTTACAATAACAGACTTGGGAATTATAGGTACACATGGCTGGCTACCCTATGACAAGAACATTTCCAACTATTTCACATTTGATAAGGACCCTTCTACTACCAACCCCAAGTAAGAAACAGTTCAGTCTCTCTTCACATATGGCGTGTATTTTTCCATCATGTATTTTTAATTCCTCTACTTATTGATATTAATTATTGTACTTCATGGATATCAATTTTTGTGTTTTTATCTGAACAGAATTTTGATTAGTACTTGAATTCGTTGACTGGGAAAGTGATCCGATCACTTCTGCAGCAGAATCATTGTAAATTTCATCAAGAAAAATTGTAGCTTGTATCTACCACAAAATGTGTTAATTCGCAATATTATTTGTACTTTGATTATTTGTCAACTCTCAAATGAGAACAATGTTGATAAATGCTGGAATACAAACCATGTGGTAAATTTATTAAACTCATTGAAGAATTTCCAGATTTTGCTTGCCAAGGCTCATAAAATAATCATTCATCTCATTCAACAAATTACATATTAAAGCATTACCCATTTGAGATTGTCTTTTTGTGTTTCTTATTTACTTAGAAATTTGCACATTAAAATAACAATTGCACAACTGAATAAAAAACAAATATCATGTTTAAATGAATTTATATGAATGAGAAATATTTATAAAATACACAAATTCTCAAAGATACAACTTTTTATGCTGATTAAAGTGTTGAAATAACATTTGTGAGAACTATATTTGCTGGTGGAAATTTTGTAATGGAGCATACACCTCTTCCTGGATTGTATTGAATTACAATTGTTCATCTGGTATAATAAATGCATTGTAATTAAATGCCAGCATATAGTACAAAAACTATGTATTGTAATTAAATGCGAACATATAGTACAAAAACTATGCATTGTAATTAAATGCCAGCATATAGTACAAAAACTATGCATTGTAATTAAATGCGAACATATAGTAGAAAAACTATGCATTGTAATTAAATGCCAACATATATTACAAAATCTATGCATTGTAATTATATGCCAACATATAGTACAAAAACTATGCATTGTAATTATATGACAACATATAGTACAAAACTATGCATTGTAATTATATGACAACATACTGTACAAAAACTATGCATTGTAATTATATGACAACATACTGTACAAAAACTATGCATTGTATTTATGACAACATACTGTACAAAAACTATGCATTGTAATTATATGACAACATATAATACAAAAACTATGCATTGTAATTATATGACAGCATACTGTACAAAAACTATGCATTGTAATTATATGACAGCATATAGTACAAAAACTATGCATTGTAATTATATGACAACATACTGTGTGGTATGTGGAAATTAAGTACCCAGAAATTTCCACTTTTAGGAGCAAGAAGAAATTGAGTTGCCCATTTGCCCCAGGCTTGCAAATTGATCCAAAACTGTTTGTGGTATCCCATGATGCCAAGCTCCTATTCAGTGCAGGACACTGGGATAACAGTGTACAAGTGTTCCATCTAGGCAAGGGCAAAAAGGTCAACCACATAGTCAGGCATATTGGTAAGTAAATAAATAATAATGAGGACTTTGTATAGCACCAGATCTTTAGAAGCTTTGATCGCTTTACAACATATATAATGATAATGATATGACTGCAATAAACAAAACACTCAGTACAGACTTTAATGCCTGGTCAGCATTCTGTCTTATCTTGTCAACATTGTCTTATACGGCCTTGCAAGTTTCCAGTTTGTGCTTCTTGTTTCAATTTTGATCATTCCTTAGGAGTTTTCTCACTACAAGGATGTATTCTCCATCTGTTTTCCCTCAGACTGTATCTCTTTATTTTTACTATGTCAGACATAGCCTGTATCTCACTTAAGACTCAAAGTTTCTGCACATATGTTAGAAAACCACATCCAAGGACTGATATGGGATAAAGTGATGCAATAAACATCCAAAAATGTCTGAAATCTGAAACCATCCAATGATTGGAAAATCACCCCAACTAAGACTGTTTTGAAGAGAGTTGGTTATCTAAAGTGTTAAAAGATGTTTACTGTTTTTTATTTTCATGTAAAGCATTATGATTAGTTAATGTGTTTGAAATCTCTTTGCCTTGTCTCATGACTTTAAAGTAATATTCTGTGTTTGGAATTTCTTTGCCTTGTCTCATGACTTTAAAGTAATATTCTGTGTTTGGAATCTCTTTGTCTTGTCTCATGACTTTAAAGTAATATTCTGTGTTTGGAATCTCTTTGCCTTGTCTCATGACTTTAAAGTAATATTCTGTGTTTGGAATCTCTTTGCCTTTTCTCATGACTTAAAAAAGAAACCAATTTTAGGATTAGATAATGCTTGCTTGATAGTTGCGCCCTCCCTGCAATTACATTCTGAGCAGAGCATGCACTTCCACACATATATTAACTGATGAACAAACCACTCTGGTGGCCTAGTGGTTAGAGCATCTGCTGTAGAAGCGGGAGATTGAGGGTTCGATCCCTGGCTGAGTCATACCAAAGACTTACAAAAATGGTACTAACCGCTGCCTCGCTTTGCGCTCAGCATTTAGAGGTTAGTGTTAGGATTGGTCGGCCTGGTGTCAGGATAATGTGACTGGGTGGGATATCGTGCTACATGTCTGCGACATGATTCCCCAGTGCTAGACATCACTGTAAAACTGCCTCACTGCAGACATCATAGCGATATGACTGAATTTCTTATAAAGCTATGTTAAAAATCCTAATCACACACACACTGACAAACAATTGGCACTAATTCTTGTATTCGAAGGGAGACCACTCTCAGGTTTCCATCTCAGAAAGCAGACAATATTTTAGCCCTTTTTTATTAAAACAAGTCAGAACAAAAAATGTGTTTGCTGAGAGGGCTGTGGTTTTTTGAGACAGTGAATGGTATAATGTTAGATTGCATTTCTATGGGTATATTTGCTATTGGATATATTGTTTGTTTGTTTAGGATTTTTAACATAGCTTTAACAATTTTTCAGTCATATCGCTACGATGTCTGCAGTGAGGTAGTTTATAGTGATGTCTACCACTGGGGCATCATGCCGCAGACATGTAGCATGATGTCCCGCCCAGTCACATTATCCTGTCACCAGGCCGACCAGTCCTAACACTAACCTCTTAATGCTGAACGTCAAGCGAGGCAGCTGTTAGTACCATTTTTGTAAGACTTTGGTATGACTCAGCCGGGGATCGAACCCACGACCTCCCGCTTCCGCGGCAGACGCTCTAACCACTAGGCCACCGGAGCGGTTTTGGATATATTGAAATCTTGCCTAGAATAATTGGAAGTGTTGAGACTGGAAAGAATCACTATATCTATGGATGCATGCTTAATAGTTATAAAGATAAAGGGGTGTGAAATTAATAATATACATTAATGCATGCATAAATATAAAATGTTTTGAAAGATTTTTCAAATTTAACAAAAACCATATATTCTGTTATCAGAACTAAAAATATATCTTAGCTAGGTGTTCAGATAATCAATTCTCTTCAAGGTGTTCTTAGTTTTTCTAATTCTTGGTTCGTTTCAGATTCCAGAAGTATTTGGAAGTTTATTGCAAACATGTTATTTGGGAAACTTATGCTTAATCAATTTCTATGAGGCTATGTGAGAATTAAAATAATTTTAATAGCTTTAAGACATTAAAATATTTGTTTGATAACTCCAAAATACTTTGAATCTACAGGCGTTGTCTTTGGGTTTGTAATCTTCCCTAGTATTCTGCTTCAAATCTTTGTGTTGCATGTTGCATATGATGTGTATATGATTTTCGGTAAGGTGTTTTTATGCGACTTTGTCAAAAAGTTGTTCTTTTATTTCTCCTTGAAATTCCAGACATTGTGACATGTTTGTCGCTGGATTACTGTGGAAGTCACCTGATAACAGGCTCCAGAGACACTACCTGTATGATCTGGCAAGTACAGCAACAGGTGAGACATTATTATTAAGTATGTATGCATTGACTCAGATATCTGTAAAGCTGTAGGTAATACAAGTATGTAAGGTTTCAGAAAATTCACTTGTCTAACCTATTTTCATTTGAATGATTTGATGAGGTTATGTATTTTAATCCATATTAACAACAAAAGATAAAATGCACCACATATTTATTTCTTCAAAGTACTCATTTTTGTACTGTTTGTTATTATCAAGATGTCTTACATACACTATATCTTATCTGATATGGTGGCACCAGTATTTCCAACAGCAAAAATGAAAAGGAATCTACTAGAGTTCAGACTTTCCTATCTACATCTGTCAAGATTTTATCAGTTTACAGAACAATCTCTTGTTTCAAGTCTGTTAATTAATGCCATTTTTAAGATTATTCTTTTCTTGAAGCCTCACACCAGTTCGATATCAAAAACTGGTATTCCATATTGGGCTAGGGTTCAGGCTGCATTAAAGAGAGACCTCAATTTATTCAGTTTTTAATTCGTTCTCATTTAGTTTTAAAATGGCTTTTCCTAGTGGAGTGTTAGTAACTCTAACTTAGGAGATTTTCTGCCCATGTTGGCTAGTGCCATGCACATAGCTGCCAACCCTCTTTCGATTTTGACGTGAATTTCACGACATTTTCAGCGATTTACAAATTCATGCTGCATGCACAAAAAAAAATCAAGAATTCCCCAATTCACAATCATTTAAAATATATAATAAAATAACCAATTTCCAGTTAAGCGCTAATCATGATATCGGCAGTTGCCAAAACAGTCCTGTACTACTGGTCGCGGTATTAGTGAACTACAGCTGATTGATACTGGGTAGCAAGCATTTTAGCATATTTAATCTATATATATTCCCTCGATAACTCGCGCACATCGGGGTTCAAATACATCGACCGCACTATAAGTAAGGCGCGAGTTATCGAGGGACCTATAATAACAAAAGGATAGATACAAAGGCAAAAGGGTGGGTGGGTGGCAGATTTTTTAGTTTTTAATACTCACTTTATAATCATGCTGTGATTAACTGTGAATGAATATCTCTTTATAATGGTGTAGTTTATTTTTTCCTCATAGAGTAACATTAATTTCAGGATAAATTACCGTATATTTCGGAGTTAATCAAAAACATTATTCCACGTGGTTTCCATTTGATCACAGGAGTCTGACTTTTTTCAGTAAAGTACGGCGAAATCTCTGACAATATGAATTCCCTTTATCAGTAATATATATATATATAAAATATTTCCGATAAGGGGAATTCATGTTGTCAGAGATTTCGCCGTATTTTATTGATAAAACGTCTCTTGTGGTTCGATTAACACGTGTACCGATTCACACATTGTGTATTACGTCACTAATTTTTGTGCTGAATTGGATACATTCTTGTTTTATTGTTTGATCCGAATTAGACGTATTTGTTTAATACAAAAGATCGACTCTCTTTTTGAGAAACAATGTCAATCGATTGATTCATTTACAGTGTATATATTTGATTGCGGCAGTAGTAAAATAAAAAATTTGAAACAATGTAAATTAGAACACGATAATGCAATTGCCGGTTGTGATACGCTGGACAAATCACTAGACATTTTGAAAAAATCAGTTAATTTTGTGTTACTCCCTGATTTCGCTGCTGTCGAGCAAAATCGTCACTTGCTTGATTCCATGCACCAGACATAAGTGATAAAACAACACAAGTCTCTTTTAATGGATTATTTTAGTGCAACAAGCACTTCGCCAAGTTTGTTGATCAAAACAAAGCTGGCAGGTAATTAGGTTCTCACGGAAGTACTCAAGGGTTTCGATGTGACGGTTGATTGACTCTTTGCATGTTTTCAAATAAAAGAATATGTTGCAATTATAATATTAACATTGAAACAGAAATAAAAGATTATAATGTGGTTTTCACACAGCAAGATATTTAATTATTGTTTATTTCATTATCTGTTGCCACCTGTTAGCATTTACCGGACGTTTTTATTGATCGCATTTTCACCAGACTGATTTTTTTTACGGCGTATTGATGACGGTGTATCAACAAATAAACCAGAATATAATTTGATATCTTATTTAGAATTTGCAAATTTTACAATATGGAATCGATCTTTGTGGGCATTAATCACATTTTTTTATGATAAAACGAGAAATGTATTAAGGTTTAATTTACCAATTGTTATCGTAATTTTTTCACGTTCAGCATATTTTGAAAGATTTTTAAAATATATTTTATCTTTGGTGAAAAATCAGGATCCTCACCAGACACCGCGTTATAAGCAGGTTCGCAAGTTATCAGGGCGCGAGTTATCGAGGGAGCAATGTATATTGTTACGTATATTTGATATAAGTCATTTATTTTTATTTTTATTTTTGTTTGTTTGTTAGATTTAAATTTGGCATTTTAAGTTTTAATATTCGTTCATTGAAAAGGGGGGGGGTGACCTGTACCTTACAGGATAAATACCAGGTGTTGACCTCATTTCTGACCTGGTTTCAGAGTTGTAAACAAGCTTTTAAAATGATTGGTTGGTTCCAAGGACAAAATGGAGTAAAGTGTAAACATCTTTCTAATTTAGTTGGGTCATATGCTGTTTACGTGATTTCTTGAACGTAAAATTGTTCTGAGAGATTCTAGTTGGTCGTGACCCCTTTCTTGTCTACGTAAAAACAGGTATATAAACTATGTTTTGGAGTGAGTTATTCAGTAGAAGATTGGGCTTTTAGAATATTAAGTTGTGTCTTTTTGAGTTATTATAAATTACCTTGTACTGGAAATTTTGTCAATTCATTTGGATCAAGAGGAATTATTTTGTTATTTATCTGGAAAAGAATTGTGTTCATAGAGATTTGACTAAATCAAGTGACATCATCTTCCATCTTGGATACTTCGCTGGAATTCAAACTTAGAACTATTTGGACATTTTATTACCAGGACTTTTGAAATTTCTCTAGTGGATAATATTTTGAATTATTTTTGGATTTATTTTGGAATTGATTCTTAAAACCGTAAGTTTATTTTTTTTTTCTGAAAAATATTTGTACTCAATAAATTGTTTATTAAGTTTTACAAGCTTGTTATTTTCACTCTTTCTATGTTACTGTTTATTTGAGCCTAAGCACGTAACAATATATGTATGTATATATATATATATATATATATATATATATATATATATATATATATATATATATATATATATATATATATATATATATATAAGAATAGTTTTACAAATGTTTTTAAGAGAAACTGGGGCCTAACCAGACTTTTGTTCCATGCATGCGCTGCCAACGCTGATTTGAAATACCATTATCTTGAAAATGTCTTCACCACCAAGGAAAAATATAGTCCGAGTTTCCTCTGACCCTTGTTACCCCATTTTTACGTTGGAAATTTGTTTATTGTCTATATCACGTGACTATATGACCTCATTGACATGTAGGTTGCGAGATTTGTATAGTCATGTAACTCGGACTGAAAATAGCCAGATCCATGTCAAATTTTAACAACAACGTATTTTTCGTCTCTTCTGTCAGCAGATTAAAGACATGACGAATGCTGTGCTCATGATTTTTAAGAAAATAAATCATATTCATATCGATTTCTCGCAGGCATATCTCAATGAAAGGTCGTTCAAGTTTGCTGGACAAGCTTGTAAGAGGCTACCCCATGCCGACACCAAATGGTGTCAGCGAATTCCAAATTTTCAATAGGGGATGGACTCTGACCCAACACCCCAACATAATGTTCAAATATAAAAATGGTGTGGCAAGGGTCAGAGGATACTTGGAATAGTAAAAAGATATATATTGCACAAAAGGTAAAGTTTATTTTGGAATATACCAAACATTTGCCATGCATTCATTTGTTCCGACAAATATTCGCGGACTCTAGGATCACTTCACAATTTCATGTCAAAATTCACTAACTGTTATCACCATTTTCAATAAGTGGTCAATGAATACTGTTGTATCCAAATGCTTTCTTGTTCTGCTTGACTGCATAATGGGCTCAGTGACCAAATTATCAGCCAATCAAAACAATTGAAACAACAAAGATCTTAAATTATCAGCCAATCAAAACAATTGAAACAACAACAAATGTTTATTTAGCAGTGCTTTAAAAACCTTCTACCCATTTTTTCAGTCCATTGAGTCAACGATATTAATGAATGCAATGATGTTAATGAAAGGCATTTTATCAACATAAAAGTCCCTTTCCTTTAAGAACTGATTCAATGACAGCGTTGAGTCTTTAATATTTAAACTTATTATCCTGCAGTTTGACTTTAACATGTGATATTGAATATGAAGCAAAACAATAATGCTAAAGCAGACGCAATGTTTGTATTTATGGCTGTGAATATGCATGCAAGAAAGCTTAATTTTCATTATGAATTGGGAGCTCTATAATTATCAGTTTTGATTGCATCCATCTATCTGTTCATCACTACATCCATCCATTCACACTTATTTATGTACCAAAACTTTGTAACTCTTTTACATAATTGGATACCATTTGGTAGGTAAATACATGTTACATCTAGATGCGCTATTTAAAGGTTTTGTCTTTCAAGTACAATTTTAACAGTTATTGCCCTTTTTTATTAGTTTAATATGCCCTACATCAGATCCATATAACCATCACAGCCCAGGAACCAGTCAACATGTTGACACAATTTTGTGTGTATGTTTTCTTATAGACACAGATGTGACTTTTATGGGTTTAGTCTCATCTTCTCCACATTGAATAGAGTTATGGCCCTTGTGAATAAACTTAATATCGTCAAATGAAACTGCATGGAACTGGCACAGATCAAGAAGCATTCATTTGGATTCACTTTGCTATGCACATTGTCTCATAGTCCTTGATTTACCTTATATATGTTTTGTCTCATCTATTCTGTTTTTAACAGAGTTATGACCCTTGAGAATAAATGTTTGGTAACTTGCACAACCTATGAACAATTCAACACATTCTGGTGCATTTTGGTATGAACATTGCCTCATGTGCCATTTCTGGGATTTACTCTTCTACTTAGTCTTAGATATAGTTATGGACAATTGATATCGTATATTCACTTGGCATGCTGCATGTAACTGACACAGTTCAAGAACTATTCAAACCATTTTGATGCAATTTGGCACAAACATTGTTTTGTAAACCCTGCTATGCCTATTATGGGTTTAGTCTTTTCTACTTTTACTTTGGAGAGTCTGCCCCTTGTAAAGTGAATTATTGTCTCCACATGGGAACTTGGAATGTTGCTTATTGTCTTCACATGGGAATTTGGAATGTTGCTTATTGTCTTCACATGAGAACTTGGAATGTTGCTTATTGTCTTCACATGGGAACTTGGAATGTTGCTTATTGTCTTCACATGGGAACTTGGAATGTTGCTTATTGTCTTCACATGAGAACTTGTTGCTTATTGTCTTCACATGAGAACTTGGAATGTTGCTTATTGTCTTCACATGAGAACTTGGAATGTTGCTTATTGTCTTCGCATGAGAACTTGGAATGTTGCTTATTGTCTTCACATGAGAACTTGGAATGTTGCTTATTGTCTTCGCATGAGAACTTGGAATGTTGCTTATTGTCTTCACATGAGAACTTGGAATGTTGCTTATTGTCTTCACATGAGAACTTGGAATGTTGCTTATTTTGTTCACATGAGAACTTGGAATGTTGGTTATTGTCTTCACATGAGAACTTGGAATGTTGCTTATTGTCTTCACATGAGAACTTAAAATGTTGCTTATTGTCTTTACATAGGAACTTAGAATGTTGCTTACAGTTAGCTTAGCTACATAGCCATTCAACATTTTTTGATGGAATTTGGTAGGAGCATTCTCATTTACACTTAAATGCATTTTGGGGGTTTTGGACTTGGTGAATATTATTTATTGGTTGTCATTTCACTGGGTTTTGTCTTGCCTGCTCCATTTTGTACAAAGTTCTGGCCATTGTCATCTCTACTCCATTTTGTACAAGGTTATAACCATTGATGATTAGTTTCATATGTTTTACCTGGGATGTTACTTGTATCAGTTAGACATTAAAGGCGTTGAATGAAGCATTGCTGGTCATCACATACAGGAGTTGTGGTTCCTGAATGTCCATGTCCTAACCTTGTTTTCCAACACAGGTTTCTCATTTTAAGGATCTGAGGAGTAACGTATAGTGAGTGAGGCTGTTTGTGATGCAGTCATCTCTAATAACTCCAGCTTTTTATTCAAGATATTTTGTTTCCTTGAAACTATTGCTAGCTGGATGGATGAATTAAAGAACAATGCCAAACAAATGAAGGGTACCTTGATATTTTGAGGAACTTAACATAATTGCCCCCATTATTTTCCTCTAATTAACTGCAGATTTTATTATCCATCCCAAAGTAATGGGTTTCTGGTCCTGTTTATATTAAAAACTGTTGGCAAACCTATGAAACATCTATGAAATTCATCTGTTGAGGGTTGAATAAATACTGCATTAGTCTGGTCTTTGATGGGTAACCAGTTATTTTTTGTTTATGTCAGTATCAAACCAAGGACCATGAAACCACATCATATCCAGACCAGTTTTACACAGTATATTAAATAGTTTTGTCTTATTCAGGTCTCTTATATAATTATGATTGATATCATTGATTTTATATATATATATATATATATATATATATATATATATATATATATATATATATATATATATATATATATATATATATATATACCAGAATGGTGTTAACCAGAATCTATGTAGTAAACCTGTCCAGACTCTATATGGCCATGATGCAGAGGTTACTGCTGTCCACATCTCCATAGAGCTTGATATGGCTGTGTCAGCCGCTAAGGTGAGTATTTGCCCTTTCTGTCTTAGAGTTAGGTCAGTATGTCATTGTAGTTTGCATTGTCATATTATACCGGTGTATACTACTCAATTCTCAGACCAGGAGTTGTAATTTTGTATTTCTTCCCTCCAGAATGTGTATAAGGCAGCTTCACTCTAACTAGATACTAATTAAATCTACATGGTACCCAGTGAAGTTAGGTTTTTGAACATACATGTCAGGTTACTTTGACTGCACAGAGATCATATTAAAATGAGAAGAAAATTGCAACTATGGGTTAGTATTCCACATTAAAAGTCTTCCCAGGGTCTCGGGTATATTTTACTGCAGCAGCCCTGCAGAAACTAATTTTAAACTATTTCCTGTTCACAATTATTTACTACACTACAAGCTAATTGTAAACTATTTCCTGTTCATAATTATTTGCTACACTACATGCTAATTGTACACTTTTTTATCTTTGTAATTATTTATTACACTACAAACTGTTGTAAACTATTTTATCTTTGTAATTATTTATTACACTACAAGCTAATTGTAAACTATTTTATCTTTGTAATTATTTATTGCACTACAGGCTAATTGTAAACCATTTTATTTTTGTAATTATTTATTACACTACAAACTGTTGTAAACTATTTTATCTTTGTAATTATTTATTTCACTACATGCTAATTGTAAACTATTTTATCTTTGTAATTATTTATTACACTACAAGCTAATTGTAAACTATTTTATTTTTGTAATTATTTGCTACACTACATGCTAATTGTACACTTTTTTATCTTCGTAATTATTTATTACACTACAAACTGTTGTAAACTATTTTATCTTTGTAATTATTTATTACACTACAAGCTAATTGTAAACTATTTTATCTTTGTAATTATTTATTACACTACAGGCTAATTGTAAACCATTTTATTTTTGTAATTATTTATTACACTACAAACTGTTGTAAACTATTTTATCTTTGTAATTATTTATTTCACTACATGCTAATTGTAAACTATTTTATCTTTGTAATTATTTATTACACTACAAGCTAATTGTAAACTATTTTATCTTTGTAATTATTTATTACACTAAAAGCTAATTGTAAACTATTTTATTTTTGTAATTATTTATTACACTACAAGCTAATTGTAAACTATTTTATTTTTGTAATTATTTATTACACTACAAGCTAATTGTAAACTATTTTATCTTTGTAATTATTTATTACACTACAAGCTAATTGTAAACTATTTTATCTTTGTAATTATTTAATACACTACAAGCTAATTGTAAACTATTTTATCTTTGTAATTATTTATTACACTACAAGCTAATTGTAAACTATTTTATCATTGTAATTATTTATTACACTACAAGCTAATTGTAAACTATTTATCTTTGCAATTATTTATAACACTACAAGCTAATTGTTAACTATTTTATATTTGTTATTATTTATTACACTACAAGCTAATTGTAAACTATTTCCTGTTCATAATTATTCACTACACTAATTGTAAACTATTTTATCTTTGTAATTATTTGTTACACTACAAGCCAATTGTAAACTATTTATCTTTTTAATTATTTATTACACTACAAGCTAATTGTAAACTATTTCATGTTCATAACTATTACCAGTATGTATCGCTGAATTAACATCTAAAGGAGAAATAGATTTGCTTAATTAATATAGCTTTTTCTTCAACACTATCAACATTATGAATATACATATGGTGACTATGAAGTCACTGGTTGCATAAGTATGGGCAAAATGAAGGGTTTTTAAAGTAAAATCCTGTGTTTGGAATCTCTTTGCCTTGTCTTATGACTTTAAAGTAAAATTCTGTGTTTGGAATCTCTTTGCCTTTTCTCATGACTTAAAAGTAAAATGCTGTGTTTGGAATCTCTTTGCCTTGTTTCAAGATGTTTAGATTAGTCAACATCAAACTTTAGGTGTTGCATCTGGATACTCTAGATTTTGGGGTCCATTTATTTTTTTTACTGAAAAAATATAAATCATAATTTTTATTGTTGTTTTTAGGACAGGACAGTAATTATCCATACTGAACATAAACTACATTCCCTTTTTTTTTGCTTTGTAGGACAAGACAATAATTAGCCACTCTACATAAAGTCTACTCTTTATTTTTATTTGCACGACAAGACAGTAATTATTAATACTGTACACAAAGGCCACTTCCATTTAATTTTATTTGTAAGACAAGACAGTGATTATCAATACTGTACATAAAAGCTACTCACTTTTTTTTTATTTGTAGGACAAGACAGTGATTATCCATACTGTACGTAAAGGCCACTACATGAGGACACTTCATCCATTCAGTGAGCCAGGCTACGTTCTCAACATCCCGCTGCTAGCAGTGGACGATATGGGACGTGTCATTGTGTACTGCCATGAAACTCTGCCCATTGATAACAAGGTAACTCAAACCTGTCAATGGTGGACACCCAAGAGAAAAGGCAAAACTATCCTATGTAAATAGGTGACCTCTGTAAACAGGTTCATCTTAGGAAAATTGGTGTTTGAACAAATACCATACTCTGAATATCATTATTATTATTATTATTATTTTATTATTACTATTAATGTCGTTGCTATTATTATTATTATTATTATTATTATTATTATTATAAATGTTGTTATTATTATTATTATTATTATTATTATTATTATAAATGTTATTATTATTATAAATGTTATTATTATTATTATTATTATTATTATTATAAATGTTGTTATTATTATTATTATTATTATTATTATTATTATTATGTTATCAGAATTACTGTATCAACCTCACTTTCATCCATCTTATAAATAAAAACATCACTACCTTTAAATCTTTCTGTTGACAATGGAATGTTTTTGTATTTTTAGGAAATTCTGTCCCTGCATGTGTACTCTATTAATGGCAAGCACCTGTTTTCTGAGAAACTTTTCCACAGACTTGGTCACATGATTGTCAAGGGAGATTACCTACTAACAGGAGATACCGCAGGTGTCTTAAAAGTTTGGGAAATATTTGGGTAAGAATTAGCCTTTATTAGTATTATTATTAGTAGTAGTAGTAGTAGTAGTAGTATTAATTATTATTATTATTATTATTATTATTATTATTATTATTATTATTATTAATACTATTATTATTATTATTATTATTATTATTATTATTATTACTACTACTATCTCATTCTGCTTCATCTTGGAAAGAGTTACACAAGTTTTGTTTATTGACTGTTTAGTTCACTAGGCCATAAACCCAAAGGAGCAACCATAGTGTGCTATCTTTTGTGTTTGTCTATCAACTAATGCTTGTTACCTGATCTGATTTTGATGGAACATGGAATAATGATTTATCATGAAAAAAATTCGGACTAGACCTTTGTCAGATTTTTAAATACCTCACTTTAAACATTACAATCATTTGTGTAGACCTTTGTTGGACTTTTAAGATATCTCATTGTAAGCATTATTGTCATTTGTCTAAACCTTTGCCAGATTTTTAAAATGTCTCACTTATGCATTACAGTCAAATGTCTAGATCTTTTTTTTTGATTTTTCATTTGTTTCAGTTTAAGCATTACATCTATTTGTCTAAACCTTTGCCAGATTTTTTACAATGTCTCACTTATGCATTACAGTCAAATGTCTAGATCTTTTTTTGGATTTTGAAGATGTTTCAGTTTAAACATTGCAGCTATTTGTCTAAACTTTTGCCAGATTTGTAAAATGCCTCAATTAAAGCATTACAGCTATTTGTCTAAAAGTTTGCCAGATTTTTAAAATGCTTCAGTTAAAGCATTACAGCTATTTGTCTAAACTTTTGCCAGATTTTTAAAATGCCCCAATTAAAGCATTACAGCTATTTGTCTAAACTTTTGCCAGGTGTTTAAAATGCTTCAATTAAAGCATTACAGCTATTTGTCTAAACTTTTGCCAGATTTGTAAAATGTCTCAATTAAAGCATTACAGATTGCTCCGGTGGCAATGTGGTTAGAGTGTCCAACTCGGATGCGGGAGGTCATGGGTTCGATCCCTGGCCGAGTCATACCAAAGACTTACAAAAATGGTACTAACAGCTGCCTTGCTTAGCACTCAGCGTGTTAGGACTGGTCAGCCTGGTGTCAGGATAATGTGACTTGGTGGGACATCATGCTACATATCTGCAGCATGATGGCCTTGTGCTAGACATCACTATGAACTGCCACACTGCAGACATTGTAGCAATATGACTGAAAAACAGGACCTACTAAACACCGCAAAGTCAGACAAAGGTGGACAAAGGCTCAGAAAATCATGTCAACGATTTCCTTTCGATCAATGGTACTCTTTGGGATCTTGTCAGTCATTTATCAAAGTATATTTTCTTTTAGGTGTTTTGAACACAGTTTTCTAGAGCATCCCGGAAATGCCATGTCTGTGGCATTGATCATTGCCCGTTCGTTGTCAGTTCCCAGGATCATTTCAATGTTTTTAATTTTCATGCCAAGCACTCCTCTCAAATGTGAAACAAATCTGAAGTAATTCTGTTGGCAGCCATCCCAATGAAGCATAAGTGGCCCCAGAAGTATTGGCACATCTCCAATTCCCTTGCGCAGTACCTTGTTCGATTTGTATACAGTGGTTGTGACAAAACACTTTCCCAGTTAAAATGTTCTATCAATGCCCACAACACCTTCTTTCGATGATAAAACGACTTCAAGTCCAGTATTTGTTCATTAGTATAGCATATTACTGAGGGTAAGGGATTGTCTCTAGAATGAATTATCTCAGCTACATACGGATGTTTACCACTTAACATATGTATAGCATTCAGAAGTTTGTCAGCAACGTTCTTTTAACCTTCACCACCTCTTTTTACAGCCTTCACGCGAGCCTTAGCATTCTGACACTGTCAGATATTGCGTGGATAATTTAATGATTCTTTGCGGGGTCCATCAGTTTTCCATTTCCATACACTTCACTAGGTTTTTTATGCTGAACCTCTTTCCAAATCATTTGAAGAGTTTGTGGATTCATTCGGTCGTATGTTTCTGTGCATATTTTTGCATTTCCATGTGGCACTTCAGATGTAGCATACTGTCCTGTATATTCAACAATGGCAACATCTCTGTTGAAAGAACCATCAAAGGGTGTAACCTACTTTCTATAAGATGGTTGGCATTTTAATGCTGTGTAGTACTTGGTAAATATGACTCTATCTGTCTTCTTTGGTTGTGGAACGACCTGTTTCAAAGCTTTTGAACCTTTTTCGTGAGTCTCAGTGTATACTACATCGTCCTTAACTATAACATGCACGAGTTTTTTTTTCTTCAGTCTGTCGCCTTTCATCATAAATTTTGTTTTTACACAACGGCCTTTTCTATAATCCCATGCACCGCAATCGTCCCAATAGTGCTTTGGCTGTTTTGCAGATTTTCTTTCTGTGTTTTCTGAATTGTCAAGCCATGGTGGGAGAAACATTAACAACATTTTCTTCATCGTGAAATATTGAATGATTATTTATGTGCGATTCATCGCACGTCATGCTTGTGTCATTTATCGATTTGGCTGGCATACTGACCTTCTCTGGTTTGTGTGACATCAATGGTACAAAATTATTTGGAAGCCATATCCTGCCACTGCAACCTGGTCTAGACCACATTACACAAAGTGCTTCAGACGAATTTTCATTATGCCATAGTTCGTATGTTCTTGTCAGCATTTTAGCCTGGAAGTCCGCTTTGCCATTCACAAACGGATATACTGCGTTTATTGTGCACCGCAAAACATCGGCTGCAGATTGAATAGTCCATGCACTAGAGTACCCACCAAGTTTTGCACAGTTCGCAGTTGCTTCGGAAAACAATGGCGAGCATAATGAAAAATCCTTGACGTAAGGTTGCGTGGTATAACAGTCACAATTCATGGACATTTCAATGCACATGCATGCTCTAATTTCTGCACTTAACGTTTCACTGCCACAAAGTCCAATAGACAATGCATTAAACAAACAGTTCCCATCATCCGTGGTCATAAATGGTTCCAAAGTATCGGTTTCATTGCGTGAATTACATTCCAAGAATCCTAGAGCAGTGAAATCTAAATGAAGACTTGAAGTGTCCTTTACATTGCTATTTTTTAGAGGCGGTAAAAGACATTTTTCTCGACGGGCAATAACACAGAGATGATCGACACTCAATGAAGCAGCCTACAATCATACATATATATATATATATATATATATATATATATATATATATATATATATATATATATATATATATATATATAACTTTTATGAAAAATAATAATTTTTGTGATACAAATGGTAATGTATAGACTTAAATATAAAAGTTACAAATAACAGGTGCTATATTATTGTATTATTGTCGTTCTTGTTTATTTTTTGTGATTTTTGGAACGAAAATCTGTTTTTGCTTTTCAGAATTACTATAAAGGGACAAATATTTTGCGGAAATACAGAAATAATAAATCATTTACAAGTTTTAGTTATGGTCAATTTTTTAAAATTGAATTGAACATTTGTTTGACATTTAGCATACAAAATTAACACAGAAAAACTATCGGGAAATGATTTGACTCAGATGAAGCAGTCGTTGGATGAACAACATTACAATGGACAAGACAGTATTGTATATGAATAATGACAGTTGTTAAAGATAGTGTTGTATACGAATAATGACAGTGTTAAAGATAGTATTGTATACGAATAATGACCGTTGTTAAAGATAGTATTGTATACGAATAATGACAGTTGTTAAAGATAGTATTGTATACGAATAATGACAGTTGTTAAAGATAGTATTGTATACGAATAATGACAGTTGTTAAAGATAGTATTGTATATGAATAATGACAGTTGTTAAAGATAGTATTGTATACGAATAATGACAGTTGTTAAAGATAGTATTGTATACGAATAATGACAGTTGTTAAAGATAGTATTGTATACGAATAATGACAGTTGTTATTGGGTTCACTAATTACATGTATTACCATATGGAGAAATAACTACTCTAACAAAGATACATACAACTCTACAACCTCAAGTCTCATTTAAAGCAGATATATTACAAACTATATGATTATCACTTACCTCATTCAGCTGGAAGAGAGGATTCATGTAACTATATTCTTCACCAACATTGTTCTTGATGCAAACTAGGCACATAAATTTATAATTCCTGGAAATTTAATTCACTAACTGTGATGCCATCACACAATGCATGTACCCAACTTTTGCAATAATGACAAGGGACTGAATCTTTGAAACAATTCTTTTTGCAAACAGCGCACGTGTACTGATGGAGTTTAACACGCTTACGAGCACGGGCAGAAGGCATTCTGACAAATATACACTACATTATCCAATAAAGAATATTATACTATATGTAGAGAATGTTTATCACTTTAGCACAGTTGAAGCACTATCACTACAACACCTATGTTTAAACAATACAACACAATATTTTAAATATACCTCTAAACAACTTATTGTATCCTACACTTGGTATTAATGATTTGAAGCTTAATACCGTAACTGAATCATGATAAAATGCTTTTGATGAAGATTTTTTATTCTTGGCAATTTTATAATAATCCATAAACTTAAAATGCCATATGTTTAATCAGTATGCTAATTGATGCAAACAATACATACCTTTGATATAGCCCGAAACCGTGGAAGGAGCGACATTTCAATAACGGTACCTACATTAGAAATTGCTGACGCCGGTATACAATTAAATGTTGATTAAATAATTACTGTTTAAATAATACTGCATAAACAAATTTGTATAGTAAAATAGCCAGTAACCACGTTTGATTTTGTCAACAGCAGCAGAGTAATGTATTACTGTTTGTAGCATAATCTCTTCTTCTCATCGGATACCGCAAATATTAATAGCAACAGAAAAGATTTGTAACACCACTTAAGACACTGTGTTGAAACAAATTGTGATATTAACATGTTAAATGATGTTCTGTATTTGTACTATTAATCTTGTCATAATCGATCTTTTTCGATGAAAGTACATTATAAATTTGTGATTATGAATGTTAATAGAATATTTAATATCACTTTCATAATATTATTACTTGTCTCTCAAAAAGAGAATTATTATATAAAAGTAATAAATCTGATTTTGTCACATTGAGATTGCTTTTGTCATACACTATCTGTGTTACATGACTTCGTCATACTCTATCTGCCTTTGTTCTATTAAATGTACGTATGTACCAATTTTACTTTCAAACCACATTAAATCACGCTTTTTAAATATTTATATATCAAAACAAAGTTAATATAGAATAATATATATGAATATGTACAAATAAAACAAAAATAAACAGACTTTGCCTGCTTTCGTCTGACTTTGTATGCCATTGTCTGCCTTTGTCTGACTTTGCGGTGTTTAGTAGGACTGCTGAAAAACTTAAAGCTATGTTAAAACTTCAAGTCAGACACACAGAGCATTACAGTCATTTATGTAGACCTTTGTCAGATTTTTTAAATGTCTGTTTAAGCATTACAGTCACTTGTTTATTTGTTTGCCAGATTTTTAAAATAACTCACTTTAAACTATACAGTCATTTGTCTAGATCTTTGCCAGATTTTTTAGATGTCTCAGTTTCTAGGTAAATAAATAATTTGTTGAAGTTTACAAAATGGTTTGGTTATGGCTCTTTTTATTACATAATTTTAGACCACAGGAGTCATGACACTCCAAACTGCATAACCGTTTAAGACAGATCTACAATATTGTGATTTGGTGAAATGGTTATTTTTTAAATTTCTATTTCAGGCTCCAGAATTTGACGTCTGTGGCTTTGTTGGTTCCAATTCACTCATTGGCTGTCACCAATGGCAACAGTCACATCTTGGCTGGACTACAAGATGGGAAGCTTATTATTATTGGGATCAAGAACAGAGAGATTAGATGATAAAAGCATAAAGACTAGTCATGATTCCCATTATAACCAAAAATATGGTACCATATTTCTCTGGCAGTTTTCAAGAGATGTTCATTATGGAACAAAAGAGAATGAAGATATTTTTGGTTATTCTGATAAGTAAACATGAAAAAACTAGCTTTATGGCAGTTTGTATGAACACCTTTTTTAGGTATGAAACAAAAAGAATGAGAGCAATTATTGTATTTTGTAATATTATTATTATTATTATTATTATTATTATTATTATTATTATTATTATTATTATATAATACACAGCAGTAAAGCCTTAATATAAAAGAAAAAGTAACATTTTAACACATGTGATATAACTTGCAGTTTATATAACAACTAATTTTTAGAAAGGTGGACCACAATTTTGTGAATTATATGTTCCGGGGCCTGATGTTCCCTAGGAGATATTGAAGGCCTTCAAAATTCAATTGCCTTTTGTCTGGGGAAAGTTAATTTTCACAAGGGCAAGTAAATGTCATATTTAGGAAGAGACAACAACTGAAACTTTGAATGAAGTTGTGTGTTACTGTGTTATATATATATATATATATATATATATATATATATATATATATATATATATATATAGATATAGATATATATATATATATATACAAACATTGAGATGCTTGGAAAGTAAAACTTGTGACAGACAAGTAGAAATGTAAAATTCACTTCATTGTGGGCAAGAAAATAAATTGTAACATAATTTGAAACCATCAGCATTAAGTTTTGTGAATCTGATTTTTGCAGAGAACAAATCATTTTTTATCCAGTCAATCATTTTGGTGTCAGAGCATTTATTTTGTTATTGATGTATTTCCAGTGCAAGGATTAATTAATTTGTACACAAGTATAGAAACAATACATCAATTGTTTAGTTACTAAAACTTCAATGTAGAAATATGTATTGATAATTATTTTGTGTTGAAAATTTCAAAGCTGTTTAGAATGAATGTTCCATCTGTGGGACCTGATGTGTTCATTTCTGTATATAAAGTTTATACATGTTTGCTTTTGCCTTTCAGTTGCTGCTGATATTTGCTTTCATATTAACTCAAAATTAAATAGTGTCTACAGAGCCTGAAGTTTGATATGATGGTCTTTTTAGACTGTTGCAGTAAAAAAGATAGCCTGCTGTACAAGATTTTCTCATTATTTTATAACCTGCCATTCAAGATTTTTCATTATTCATTAACTCCTTTAAAAATGTCCTAAATAAGCCTCAGCAATGCTCATAATCTCTAATATTTTTTGATGATAAGCCCACTCCCAATCTGTGATGATAAGCCCACTCCCCATCCGAGTCCATTAACAGGGTTGTGTCCTAAAAAATTTATTAGGTTGCCCCACCCACAGTCTTATTGTAGGAGAAATACTTTAGTTTACTTATAAGATTGGATTGCTTTGAAGATGGGATTTTTAAAACTAACTAGTTCTGAAGAAAAGTTGCGAGTCCATGCCATTCAGAATGTATTTGAGTGAGGCCAGGCTTTAAGGCTATGAAACTTGTACAATCCAAAATCTGTCAACATGTAACTACATAGGTGCCAGCCATTTGCGATTTTGTGTAAATATTGTAAATGTTCAATGAAAACTCCAGATTTTTATTTATATTGTAAAAAATCAGAAACTACAACTTGTATTAGATAATTCTTGAACAGTTGTGTACTTTGTGGACAAAGGTAGGAAGGTGAATCCTTTTTGCATCTGTACTACAACTCTTCAGTTTCTCATTGTCAAGTACAATGTACTTAACAAGAATCCAGTCATTTGGACTTTAAATAGGTGAATGGTGTTGGCAGAAATGGAGAAGAAAGAAAGAGGCAGAGAATACTCTGATATATATATATTGTTGATTAGGATAGATATTTTGAAGGAATTTCAAGGTTGTGGAATAGGAGGAATGAAAGTTCCATGTATTTTCATTGGACCTCATTTGTTACTGCTGTACATAGGTCAGTATAGGCTCATGAGAAGATGGAATATAATTGAACAAAAGTTTGTGATTTTTAACAAACATTGCATTCCAGAGAGGTTGCCTAGATTGTAACAAATTTATGCTCAGATATCTAATAAGCGTAATTCAGGGTTGATGTCTCTGTGTCTTTGATTACTGAGCTACAAGAATGAAACTGATAGTATGATAAAGAAGTCCATACCTGTCAGCTTCTCTTATAGTATGATAAAGAAGTCCATACCTGTCAGCTTATAGTATGATAAAGAAGTCCATACCTGTCAGCTTATAGTATGATAAAGAAGTCCATACCTGTCAGCTTATAGTATGATAAAGAAGTCCATATCTGTCAGCTTATAGTATGATAAAGAAGTCCATACCTATCAGCTTATAGTATGATAAAGAAGTCCATACCTGTCAGCTTCTCTTATAGTATGATAAAGAAGTCCATACCTGTCAGCTTATAGTATAATAAAGAAGTCCATACCTGTCAGCTTATAGTATGATAAAGAAGTCCATACCTATCAGCTTATAGTATGATAAAGAAGTCCATACCTGTCAGCTTCTCTTATAGTATGATAAAGAAGTCCATACCTGTCAGCTTATAGTATAATAAAGAAGTCCATACCTGTCAGCTTATAGTATGATAAGAAGTCCATACCTGTCAGCTTATAGTATGATAAAGAAGTCCATACCTGTCAGCTTATAGTATGATAAAGAAGTCCATACCTGTCAGCTTATAGTATAATAAAGAAGTCCATACCTGTCAGCTTATAGTATGATAAGAAGTCCATACCTGTCAGCTTATAGTATGATAAAGAAGTCCATACCTGTCAGCTAATAGTATGATAAAGAAGTCCATACCTGTCAGCTTCTCTTATAGTATGATAAAGAAGTCCATATCTGTCAACTTATAGTATGATAAAGAAGTCCATACCTGTCAGCTTATAGTATGATAAAGAAGTCCATATCTGTCAACTTATAGTATGATAAAGAAGTCCATACCTGTCAGCTTATAGTATGATAAAGAAGTCCATACCTGTCAGCTTATAGTATGATTAAGAAGTCCATACCTGTCAGCTTATAGTATGATAAAGAAGTCCATATCTGTCAGCTTATAGTATGATAAAGAAGTCCATACCTGTCAGCTTATAGTATGATTAAGAAGTCCATACCTGTCAGCTTCTCCCCATTTCAAAGAACGTTATGGATTGAAACACAAAGTTTATAATTTGACACATAGTCTGAGTTCATACTTAATGAACATGTGGTCAAAACATCAAAATAAACACATAATTGACCCACTAGGTGCCCAGTTAGAGGTCTTATTATTGTCACATAGGATCGGGCCAAACAGTCAGATCAGTAACTGATCCATCAAAATCAATCAGACACATAACCAGCCCATAAGGTGCCTATTTAGATTTTTTAGGGTCACCAGACAGATCCGCCCTCTTCTTGTCCACAAAAATAAAAATTGTTTTTATGTGAGATTATTAGAAGTTATTTATGTTGTTATTTTTAAAAGAAAGAATTTCCACAAAAATATATTTTCATTATTTGCAGGTTATTTATGCCCTAGTGTTATCTAAAGGCTGGTTCCTCAGTACTAGGTTTTTTCCTTAGCTAGGGAACAGTTCCCATGTAATTAAATAGTGACCTTTGCCAATGGTCCCCAATGTCTCATGTTTGCTATGTGTGTCATGCTATATTGTATGTATGCTACAGATTTTTTGTAGGGACAGCTTATTCAATCATAATTTATCTCCAGTTGTCCTGTCGTTATATATTTGGACTCTATATAGTATTTTTTGTTATAAAATTTATTTAAATTTAAAAATTTGGATGAGAAACGGATGTTATACATTAATTTTAAAAAAATCTTAGTATTTTGGGTGTGTGATAATACATGTCGTTTCTCATTTAAAATTTATTTGGACGAGTAAGGTAGGACAGTCTCACTGTAGGGAGCCACATATTTTTTAAATTTGAGTATGTTTATCTTACAGCAGACATAAGTCCATACCTTTATTAGTTATACTTGCCAAAATAATTTATTCCAAAAGATTATATTTTATATAACTAAAAAAGAGAAGAATAAAAGGGGGAGGGGGGAAAGAGAGTTGAAATGGATAAAGTTCTATCGCCCACGTTTTTGTACTCTTTGTCCATATCCTGTATGCAAGTTTTTCCAAGACTCTTTCCCAGACATGTTCACTTCGCATAGCGACATGTGACATTGCTCCAAAATGTCTATGCCTCCTACTTTGCTCACATGCAGGTCCCTGTTACCCTTCTAAAAAAATAGTACTCTAAGGAGGATTCATTTTTGGAGAGGCCAGGTCATATAAAAATTAGGATTTAAGGCACCAGGAGGCTTCGAAAAAAGTATTTTTTTTTAGGAGAGCATGTTCCTTCAAAGAACACCACACAGCCCCTGGTGTGAGAGGTGAACTCGGGACTCCAGCCCATATTTACATTACACACACACCCCACTTAGGCTGTATACTGAAGCTGCTTCCTCACTTCTCCCCCTCCCCCCCTGGGATGAAGAAGAGTATTGGTCAGGCTACTTCCCAATGGTGATCACCTGACCACAAGCTATAAATTATTAGTATTTTTATTGACATTCCCATCTAAATATAAAATTATATATAATTTTAGGCTATATATTATATTATTAATATATATTATAGTATAGTGTGGCATATTATAGAATAATGTGGCATATTATAGCATAGTTTAGCATATTGTGGCAAAAGGTGGCATAGTGTGGCATATTATAGCATTGAATGGAATACTGTGGCATATTATAAAATAGTGTGGCATATCATAACATAGTGTGGCATATTATTGCATAGTGTGGAATACTATGACATAGTCTCATCCAACCAGATCACTTGTGTGGTTCGATGAGATCTTGCCAAATGAGTCTTGTATATATAAAAAATTAGTTTTTTTTGTGTTTCCAATAGAGTTTTGCCTTCACAGGAAGCATGTCTGTACAAATTTGGAGGTGGTAAAATATCACTTTGTGGAGATGATTCAACAAAATTTGAAAACAAAACAGTTTATCTGTAACAGCAATCACTAAAATCTTTTACTAGACACTTGTATGGAATACATCTTACGAAGTTACTCAAGAATAAAAATATTTTACTAGACACTTGTATGGCATACATCTTATGAAGTTACTCAAGAATAAAAATATTTTACTAGACACTTGTATGGAATACATCTTACGAAGTTACTCAAGAATAAAAAATATTTTATTAGACACTTGTATGGCATACATCTTACGAAGTTACTCAAGAATAAAAATATTTTACTACACACTTGTATGGAATACATCTTACGAAGTTACTCAAGAATAAAAATATTATATTAGACACTTTTATGGCATACATCTTACGAAGTTACACAAGAATAAAAATATTGTATTAGACACTTTTATGGCATACATCTTAAGAAGTTACTCAAGAATAAAAATATTGTATTAGACACTTTTATGGCATACATCTTACGAAGTTACTCAAGAATAAAAATATTGTATTAGACACTTTTATGGCATACATCTTAAGAAGTTACTCAAGAATAAAAATATTGTATTAGACACTTTTATGGCATACATCTTACGAAGTTACTCAAGAATAAAAATATTGTATTAGATACTTTTATGGCATACATCTTACTAGACACTTGTATGGCATACATCTTGTGAAGTTACTCAAGAATAAAATTCTTGCATTAATATTGTTCAAATAAAGAAAATGAAGCATTTTCAGTGACCAGGCTTTTGTTTAGAATTTGTATACTGAATTGTACATGTATGATACCTAAATAATTTAAGTGTATTTGAATTTAACATTTTGTTTATTTTGTATATATCAGTATCAACATGGTACAAAATGCTTTTTCTAGTTATTTATTAAAACATTTTCTTGCATTTTCTTCAATCGCAGAATAGTACAGTTTATAATTCCAGATTAATTGGCAGAGGTTGCCTGGTTTAGAAATAACTAGTCAGCATTAATGACTGGTTCCCTCTTTTTAATGACATGCTAGCAGTGGACAGTCTGTCTTAGAAATGCATAAGCTAATCGGCAGCTGTATTCATCAGCAAAGCTCCTAAAGAAACCATTTTTACAATTATGCTAAAGTTTGTCACATGGGAAACATGTTTTTTTGAAACTTTTCATGACACAGCTGTGTTTATAAAAGCTTGATTCATAAGAAGTCTTGCTTTAGAAAAAAAGGAAGGTAGACTTTTCTGATATGGTCCTTTATACCTGTAACATGTAGCCTGGGTAAAGAGCAAACTGTTGTGATTGTATAGTTTAATGATTAATGCTCATGGAATGCTATAACCCTGAGACAGTTTAAACAGTTAATTGTCATTGAGGTGGTTAAAAGGTAAAGGTTGTTAGAAATAAACAATTCATACTACACTTATTAACTGATTTGATATTAGCTAGGGTGATTTATGTATTTCTAGTACTGCTGCAGGAGAACCCATTAGACTAATTTTTGGATGTATAACAATCCAATCTATTCATCATCATCAGTCTCCTGTCCTAGTCGAGGTATTATGCTGCAGACATCTGACCAGCTCCCTCCACTTCTTTTAACCATGTGCCAATGCCTGTGTCTCCACAAAACTTTTACTGGTCCATTCTGTGATGTTGTCAGTCCATTTTTTTCTTCTGTCTACCTCTCCTTCTGCCACCCTGGATGATGACTTGTACAGAAAGAGTGAGATGACTAGTGCTCTCAATAGTCTGATTTTAGTTTTCGGACTTATTTTTGTCGCTCCTGATGGGTCTTAGCTTTGACATAGCTGTTGTTGTTTGTTGTGCTGCTCATGACAAAAGGGATTTTGAAAATCAAACTGATGAGTTTTATTCATGACAATTATCTGTTCTACCAAGATTTCCTTGCACATTATGTGGCAACAGATCTAGGTCTCAGGTGGCCTAGTGGTAGAGAATAAACTGCCATAATGTAGACATCATAGCAAAATGACTGACAAATTGTTAAAGCTATGTTAAAAATCTAAATCACACACACACACACACACACTGCTGTTTGCAGTTGTATCTGACCTATAAAAAAGTAAATAGGGCATCTATTTTCAGTTGGTAGATACCTTTTTTAGTGGTGTTTTTTTAAATACTTTTCAAGGATACGAATTGAAGGGAATTATGTTTCTAAACTGCATCATTGAGAAAGATAGTTGTCTGTTAAAATATATATTATTATTTCAAAATTCTGCCATGAAAATTAAGCAACCCCATAAAGTGTTTTTACAGTGATTGCACTATGCTCACCCTCAACATATCTAACACAAACATTGGACTAAACTATGTGTGTATGTGTTTACATTCAAAATCCCTCAGCTTGCACACTCGACCTGAACACCTGTCTTCATGATATGCATCTTCCAAAAAATTGTCAATTATTGTGTATAATTAAAATGTTTTCACTCATTGCATTGTATATGCTGACAAGAGGATTCACTTTAAAAGTGAAAATATAAAATCGGTACCAAAGTAAGGTTTGGGACTCTTGCATGCTGGACAAGGGAAACAACTCTACATTTATCCTTTATGTTCTGAATTAGTATTACTTTAAGCAGATACATTTTATACATGAAAATGTAACCAAGTCACAGACACCTGAGTTTTAGTTAACTAGTTCATGTTAAATGATAAGTAAACGTTTTGGTGTTAACAAGGAACTTTGTTTATTTAAAAATTAACATTTTGACATATCATAGTAAGTAACTTACAGCACTTGTGACCATTTAGTTTATTTATTAATTATAATTTTTATATTGATGTATATATTCCAATACTTGTTTAATTTATGTCTTTCAATACTCTTTGTTGTATGTTAATTCTTGTGCCTTTCCATTGCTATATTTATTTTTGTTTTCCAGTACTCTTTGTTGATGTTAATTCTTGTGTCTTTCCATTGCTATATTTATTTGTCATTTGATTTGCTTTATGTTATTACATTACATGCATTGTGTTTATTTCAATATGTTGTTATCAGTCTGTGCAATATTTACCTGCTCAATATGGAATCAAATATGAAACAGTGCTAATACAACAGTATTGTTTTAGACCAGGTGGAGTAATGTCTTTTGCAAACACACACCACACATGGTGGTTATACGATAATGTACTATTCAATCCCAAATATTGCCACAGAACAAAAATACCTTGTTTCTAATATGTTTCTTATGAAATTCTTTAATCTGATATATGACATCTCCATGTTTGATAAAATTTCATTATTGTTCTTGTAACTTAGATCATTAATTTTCTGACATGTGAGTATGTATCAAAATGTTCAAGCAAAACTGCACTTTTTTCACTCACCATCACAGTGATAGAACACTTGTACTCAGTTTAAACAGCATTTACTGTTTAAGTTGCCTCTCTTTTGACTTACAGCTAAACATATTAGCAGTTTTCACTGCAACTCAGTACATGGGGACCTATCACAATACTGTTAACATTATGACTAGATCAGCACAAAATAAATATTAGGTCAGGAGAATGACTAGATCAGAACAAAATAAATATTAGTTCAGGAGAGACACTGTATGCTTAAGTAACTATTAGCAAGTTTTGATTTTTTGATTTTTGTAAAGGAAAGAAAATAAAATTTAGCTGGTTGTGTGACAGAATTTATTTTACAGATGCATGCACACACAAATACATCATACACATGCTGTAAATTCATTTACTTAATTGCATTTTTGTGTGTGTGCTGATGTTATGGACTCTATGATGTAGCTAAATATCATTATACATGTATAAACATTGTATTGACATTGTGTAATCTGTCAAGAACATTGAAAATGGCGATAATTTTACATTATGATGCGTTTGCTTGCTTTATTAATATGCTGAATAATTGGAGAATATAATTTCCTTACTTATTATCTTTTAATTATTTGCTTTGATCAATATACATTTATTTCAATTTTACTTTTCAGAAAGTACAAAAGATACATGAAAAGTTACCGGTTAATGCAGTGGGTTTGCATTGTTACTGTTTTTGGTTAAATTAGCAAAGTTTTGTTTTAGTTTTCTTTTTTCAGACTAGCACAGACAAAGTATTTTAATTTTTTTCAGCATGCATATTCAATTAAAGGAATTATTGCCTATATCTTTTTTTCAAGAAATGACAAAACCATTTTTTTTTTGGTCTTCTATTTTGCTGGTATGGTTCAATCACCAAGACCAGTAATCTTAAACTTCTCCAAACCCTCGATTAAGATATTTGACCCCAGTCCATCTGTATCATGAAACTTGCTGAATTAAAAATCAAGAAGTCACTGGGAGTAATATCGTTCAACTGAAATGTTCTGAATTAGTTCAAGTTCCATAGTATAGTACAATTCACATGGGTCATATATGCACCTTTACTCGTTTTAAATTAAATATAAAGTGTTCTTTTAAAATTTAGAATTAATTTTCTTAACCAAAGTTTATTCAGTCTTGATTATTGAATGGTGTGCACCTTTACTATCACCAATAAACCTCCAGATGAAAATTATCTATCATTATGGACTTTGTCAATGGTGGTCAGGTACAAAACATGGATAGGAATTAGAGCACGTTGAGTGTAATCATCACAATCGAGGGTAGTAGGAATTTGTCAATATGCATAGCTTTCATTGGGACATCGCAGCACATGACATATCTGGATTGTACTGGATCACACCTTTTGGTTCATTTTGTCCAAAAATGTCTTTGTACTTTAACATTGATTTTGACCTATACACCTCTAGGGGCATCTAAATAATGACCTCCCACAGGAATTTTGATGTATATGAAATACAAATAAAGTGAATACTTGCCACTTCAAGGTATTTCAAACAAAATTCTAAAAAATGACACTCATTACTAAAATATCTGTGTTGAATGCATATGTGACCAAAGTGGCTTGTACCATATACAGTTTTAAGAAAACCTGTCAAGCATGCAAATCTTAAAACTGAGAGCTTGAGTTTACACTGTTAGCCAATCAAAACAAGTTTATGATTATATAAAAAAAATCTGAGGCATAAATTGAAGCCCAAGAGTTTTAAGATTTCCAGGCCTGACCCAATAATCATGAAATTCTTTACAAAAATAATGAATGTTCTCAAATTTTCAGAATTTTGATCTACTACTTTGCTAGACTTTTCAAAATGTTCAGTGTCTTAATATTTAAAACTGATGCATGCATACAGAATTTTAGCAAAATTTAGAAAATCAGTATAAATTTTAGTACATGTATGTTAAGTCTAATATAGTTTTGTACTAAGTTTTGTGACTGTGAGGTTTGGGCTCACATTATTGTCTTTAAAGACTATCGTTAATACAGTATTAAGAAGGTCTGCCTCATTTTGCCCGTGTCTCATGAAATTAGATTTTATTTCATTATACTTTTCCAGTCCATCACAGGGTAAGTCACTTCTCCATCAAAGCTGCGACATTTGATTACAGCTGGAGAACTGAATATACCTTAGCTTTCTCTGTTTTCATATCTATTTTTGTGTTATTAAATTTTTAATGGTTAAATATTAGAAATGCTTGATTACATTACTGATATTAAGAAGAATAAATTAAATATATCTCTGAGAGGTTTTAGTCTGTAAGTTGAGTGCTGCATACATTATTACATTGGAATGTTATTGTATAAGCTATTCTGTATATATTCACTTATAAATCAGATCCAAAGGCAAACTATATAGACTAAGATCTGCCATCACAACAAACACCAATAAATCTGGATCTGTACACATTGTTATAATAATCACTAGAACAATCAGCATAGACCATGATCTGCCATCACAACAAACACCAATAAATCTGGATCTGTACACATTGTTATGATAATCACTAGAACAATCAGCATAGAACGTGATCTGCCATCACAACAAACACCAATAAATCTGGATCTGTACACATTGTTATAATAATCACTAGAACAATCAGCATAGACCGTGATCTGCCATCACAACAAACACCAATAAATCTGGATCTGTACACATTGTTATGATAATCACTAGAACAATCAGCATAGACCATGATCTGCCATCACAACAAACACCAATAAATCTGGATCTGTACACATTGTTATGATAATCACTAGAACAATCAGCATAGAACCTGATCTGCCATCACAACAAACACCAATAAATCTGGATCTGTACACATTGTTATAATATTCACTAGAACAATCAGCATAGAACGTGATCTGCCATCACAACAAACACCAATAAATCTGGATCTGTACACATTGTTATAATAATCACTAGAACAATCAGCATAGAACCTGATCTGCCATCACAACAAACACCAATAAATCTGGATCTGTACACATAGTTAAAATCACTAGAACAATCAGCATAGACCGTGATCTGCCATAACAACAAACACCAATAAATCTGGATCTGTACACATTGTTATAATAATCACTAGAACAATCAGCATAGAACCTGATCTGCCATCACAACAAACACCAATAAATCTGGATCTGTACACATAGTTATAATAATCACTAGAACAATCAGCATAGACAGTGATCTGCCATCACAACAAACACTAATAAATCTGGATCTGTACACATAGTGATAATACTCACTAGAACAATCAGCATAGACCGTGATCTGCCATCACAACAAACACCAATAAATCTGGATCTGTACACATTGTTATGATAATCACTAGAACAATCAGCATAGACCTTGATTGGCCTGTGCATTTGCAGTGTCAGATGTGTTGTTTCAGATGGACCTGACTTATAAAGGGATATATATGGTATTGGAAATGAGTCTACACAAAATTAGCATACTTACTGTGTGTGAAATTAAGTATCAAATAATTGTTATATATTCACTTGTTAGTCAAGTCCAACTGCACAGACCTGATCTGAATCACATAATGCACCAGCAGATCTGGGTGTATGCAGTGTTGTGAGTATTCAGCAGAGTAAACAACATAACTGTGGTCTGTTGGCATATTATGTGATGACAGATCTGGGTCTATGTTGTTTGCAGTTCGACTTGACTTATCGCTAAGGGCATACAGTACCTCTGCTTGTCACTTCATGTCTTTGTGATTAAGACATAATGAAAAGAAAACATCAAATACAAAGGAATTAATTATTAATTAGTTAATTAAATTGGTCAAATGCCAGAACTTATCAGAATTTCTCTCTCTCTCTCTCTCTCTCTCTCTCTCTCCAAACCTAAGGCAATGATAAATTTGTGCTTCAGAATTTTACTTAGGTATCTGGCATTGCTTAGCAGCATTAAAGACGTGATACAGATACACAAAAATGTATCCGATCAAAGAGAGGAGCATAGTAATGAGATAAAGGTTAATGATGGCAAGGTTAAATTTAAAGTATGCAGATAGAACTTGTGTATGTATAGACCAACAGAGATAATGCGTCCCATGTTTGTATACACAGACTGGTTCATGTTGAAATGGCTATTGGTTGTTTATATGATTGCCTAATTGTTCAATGACTTGTTAAAAGATACAGCAAAACCAGACAAAATGAAGTCTCTTGAGCATATCATGTACTACTTGCACAGAATGGGACCCCCGAGTGTCCAAGTGGTCTAAAGTGCTCTCTATTATAGATCACTGCCATCTTATCTCTGTCTGTGTGGGTTCGAGTCACAGATCTGGCCAATGTGAGAAAGCTTGCCAGTAGTTTATCGTGGGTTGTTCGTTCTTTCCAAGTTCTGCCTCCACCATTAATAATAGCCGCCATGTATAGCCTATTTTGTGCTGAAAAATAGCGTTAAACCCTAATACAACAACAACGTAGTTGCCGTTGTTTGTGCTGCTTGTGAAAAATTACTGCTCTTGATCCTTCTTTAGTGATTATGGAACTAAGATATTTGAACTGGCTCACCGTTTCCAGTTCCTGTCCTCTGATTTTAATCTTGGCTGAGATTTGTTTGCCACT
This sequence comes from Unio pictorum, assembly GCA_030141615.1. Classification (NCBI taxonomy): domain Eukaryota; kingdom Metazoa; phylum Mollusca; class Bivalvia; order Unionida; family Unionidae; genus Unio; species Unio pictorum. Next base: position 472,953 of record JARLTB010000276.1, on the reverse strand, counting down.
ATTTGTCATCAGCGTTGTCTTCTCAGCACCTTATATCGATGTCAAATCTGAAAGATGTTACGCCCTCCAGTGCTGACTGTCCCACAGTGGTTTTCTAGGTCTTCGCTCTTGATGCACTCTAAGTAGATGTTGAAAAGTGTGGGTGACAGGAGACAGCATTTTTCTGTTGTCTGAAATCAGTCCCCTACAGAACCTTGAGCAATTACTGCACTGGTAGCCTTGGCGTACAGCTGTTTGAGGATATTGATGATCAACTTTTGACCCATGTTGTACTTTTTCATTGTGGCCCACAATGCCTCATACCACACTCTGTCAAAGGCCATTTTAAAACTTATGAACACATGATAGATGTCTTGTTGATGTTGTGAGTACTTTTCACACAGAACTATCAGATTGACTGTTTGTTCTGTTGTGCTTCTTCCCCTCTGGAAACATGCCTGTTGTTCAGCAATTATTTCTTCTGCTTGTGGTTTCATTCTGTTCAAAATGATCTTCAGCATCACCTTACTAGCATGGCTGATCAAAGTGATAGTTCTGTAAGTTTGGCACAGCTGGAGATTGTCTTTTTTGGGGAGTGTTAAAATCAGTGACTGGGTCCACTGTGTGTGTTGGCCATTCACAGCTCTGCCAGATCTTGTTGCAGATTTTTGCTAGTAGCTCTATCACTGATTCCCCTCCCTCCCCCCTTCTTGATAAGGTCAGCTGGGATGTTGTCCACTCCAGCTGTCTTCCCATTCTTCAGTGTTCTTATTTCTGACTCCACCTCTTCTTTGAGAATGGGAAATCATCATCATTTGTGGAACTTCAAGGACCTCTAAGTCTCCTGTGGACTGATGGTTATAGAGTTCTTTACAATACTCAGTCCATCTTTTTGCAATGTCACTTGTTTCTATGAGGCATTTTCCATTTTCGTCTTGAATAGTACTGAATTTTATGTTGCTTCTGTCTGATGATGTCTTTCACTATTTGGAATGCATTTTTGCTGTTATTCATTATCAGTCTGCTCTATATTTATATGCACTTTTGTCCAATCCAATCTTCTGTTGCTTTCTTCAAGTTATTTTTCTAATATTCTTGTTTATTTCTCGGTACTCCATTGCCTCTGTTTTGTGTCTGGTGTTTTTTAGGTCTCTTCAGGCATCACACAAATTCAGAATATCTTCTGTAACTTTTTTTTCAGCGAAAGGGGACAATGATGTCCTTGGCAGTTGTTGTCATGATTATATTGAAAAGTGTCTGCATCACTTTAACATCAACATCCATCACAAAGAGTGGAGAAAATTTTCCTCCAATTGTGACTTGGAATGACTTGCAGATATTAGGGTCCTTCAGTTGTTCAAGGTTGAATTTGAGCCTGATGTTCTTTGGCTTGTTAATTTTCTGCAGCCTCACTCGGATGTTCATAATCACGAGGTCGTGATCACGCCGAACATCAGCACCTAGGAACGTCTTCCTTTTTTTATCTATTGATGCCAGATCGGTAACGGTTTTGAAACTATGTAGTCGATCTGATGGGTTCCACTTGGTGCGTGCCATGTCTAGCATCTTAGGTATACCTGGCTCGAAATGAAAGTGGTACCAATATTATATCCAATATGGCCTCCACATAGACCAGTTGTTTTTGTTTAATAAATAAAAAACATTTCATCGCTCAATATTATCAGAATCCTTTCAATGCCCCGCATCTGAAATGAATTATTTTTATTTTGGATTCTTTGGTATAAGTTTCGGTAAGTCAGACGCGTCAAAGAAAATGTTGCCCAGTGATGCGAAAACAGATACATAAGTGTAACTTCACCAAATTGTTTTCGGTACTTGGATAATAAATAATATATGTATTGCCACCGCGGAAAACTAGCACGTATTTGTCAAGAACAGGAAGGGTTTAGAAGAAGAAGAAAAAAGGTTCTGCTGAGGACGTTTTTATTTTACATTGACTTGTTCCAGTTATTTGATGAAGGCAATATTTTGTGCTTTCTTTGATTTTACTATAGCATTTGATGATGTTGTTAGTAATCATTTATTGCATAAACGTATTAAATAGATTCTTTGGGAAAATATGTTGGATAATATTAGATCTGTAAATGATACTGTTCTTTCCAGCGTTATGTATAAAACATGATTTTAATGAACTCTAATGTACACGAACATGCATTCTTAAGATAAAGTTAATATATCTGTATTCAAATATTTGTAAATTTTTACGGTAGCATCTCCACCGCCAACCCAAAGAAGACCGTTGCTGTCAACTGCAACTGATGTTGGACCAATAATTCCGTCGGCCTCCGTTACTATGTAGCAGAGAAAACGTCCGTGTTTGTCCAACATGTGAACGCTGTGATTGCTATAGTCGGATACGATGATATGTCCGTACCTATCGCACGTGACTCCACGAGGATCGAATTTGGGTGTTTCGTTAGTTTTTCGTACTTTCTCAATTAGATCCACATCTGTGGTTTGGAATTCCAACTTCATGGGTGAATGTAACGTGTAAGTACTACCACCTTCAATTTCGTTAGCTCTTTCAATAGTCGTATTTTGAGGTGTTTCGGTTTTCGTACTCGATGATGTAAACGTATCATCTTCATATTCGTATTTATTCTGTGTATAAACTTCCCTGGAGCGCACTCCGGCTTTTCGACGACCGGATCCTTTCATGGACTTCCGACTGGAATATGTCCTAGCTGTAGACTTCCGGCTAATAGAACGTGACGGTGTACCATCCTCTTCTTCCCTTAGTGCTGTTATGAAGAAGTCGCTGGTGACAGGAAGCGATCTTGCCGATACAGTGGCAGACTTTACAATGGCCACATCCTCTTGTTTGGATGTGGGCATGTAAACATTCTCAATATTTTGATTTCTTACTATTAACACCTGACGCATGACATTGTCAGATACACACAGATCGCCGTTCGTATTTACGGCCACTCTAATTGGGTATTTGTAAAAATGAAGAGGATTATTAGTTTGTCCTGTCTCCTCTCCATCGGGTCCGAATTTTAGAACAACATTCTCTTGGCTTGGATTGTAGTCAAAATACGTCGGCGAGGATACAACGCACACGACGAGCCTGCAATCTCGCGTGCATGCTATTCCACGTGGATATTTTATTGACATCGTTGCCATTCGACGTTTAAAGTTTTTGTCGAACCTTTTCACACTGTGTTCGTCGCGGCACGAAACATACGCATTGCCGTCAGAATCCATTGCTATGCAATCAACATCTCTCCCAACACGCCTCGTCTTGAATTTTCGTCCATGTGCATCAAACAGATATATGTCTGGCTTCCATCCACAAACAAGCCATGCTTTACCGTCAGTGGTGGTACATATTGAGTTCACAACAGAAGAACTATTTTCCACACGGAATGTTACAACGTGAGCTACTTGGATATAATGAGGCGGTAGTACTTCCATATTTAGTCTTCCAAGCAAATACCTTAAACTTTGTTCAGCGTCGTCCTGGTGAGAAAAGGTGATATCAAGCCGTGCACCGGAAAGACTCAGAGGTGACGTTTTCTTTAGCTGCATTAAGGTGAGCAGAATATAGTTTCTTAGCCTTACAATCTCTATATTAGCTCCACATTCTAGTATTTGTGTCGCGGTCGTCAAACGGGTAGACAAGCCCTCGAGGTAGGTTTCCATGTTTTTCCGGTCGTTTTCAATCCTGCCTCTCTCCAGTTCAACTTCTGATTTTAGTTTTTTCGACATGTCATCACAAATCCTATCCACCATATCATGAAAGTGCGCTCTCCGGGTTGATACGGTATCGTCTATGACCTTTTCTTTCTTGTCCAAGATCTCCCTATAGTTGTGCATCTCTTCTATTTCGCTAAGGATGGAGAATCGAAAATTCTTCCCAGAATCAAGCAAAACCTGCAGCTCCGCGCGTGTTTCATCAGCAAATTCTATCAATTCTTCCGTTGTGTGATTTTCGTGCGTTGTCAGACGACATCTTATACAAACTGGAATAAGACACGTACGGCAAAAAAAGGACAACTCCTCCGCGCGGTGTTTATCGCAATATGCGGTTGTTGTTAAATGTCGCTGTCCCTCGGGGTCGGTAAGTGAGATAAGTGTGTGATCCCTAGCTAGTTTCAGCTTTAGATGAGATTTGCTGCAGACGGAGCAAAAATTTTGTTCGCATTCAATGCACCTTTTTTCTGCTTGCAACTTTTCCTCGCAGATTTCACATGGTGGAATTTCTGTGAGGGAGGACAAGATTTGACTCCCGACAACATGGGCGTTGGTGGGAAATTCAGAAACGCCACCATCTGGTATGCATATCTCACCATCACATGCGGGACATTTGAATTGTCTTGGTGATTTAGATTGTGAAACAGTCACTTCAAGGCATGCCAAACATATTGTGTCTAAACAAGGTAAAATCTTGGGATTTATATATTTATTTATACATTTCGGACAAAACTCCATAATTCTTGTTTAGAAAGTGCTCTTTTTAAAACAAATACGAGCTCAGAATGTTTATAGTGTAATAATTTTTATAACTTCTCGATAACTCCATTCTCTTTGAAAATTGTTGCAATTCATGTAGGGTTCATGTTATGTTTTGCATATTTCGAGACAGTTCGCTTTATAGCAATAGATGTTGGACATTTGTCAATGTAGCGTTTTTTTATGGTTCTGTTCGTCTTAAATGTTTCTGGAGATTTGTCCGGGTGCTATCTAAAACAAACCCTAATTGTCCAGATCATTGAGCCGCTGTAAGACACGGTGCTTATATCTATTAGACCAATATTGTTTATTCACAACTTACAGCCAATATTCAGGATCACTCGTTTAGCTGGTTCTTCTTTTAATGGAATGTAATTATCCACTGCTAAATTACATCTAGGCGAATCTTGTATTTTCACCAGTATTGCACATTACTTATTTTATTCTCCACGTACTCCAAATCTATTTAATGTTTTTGACCGAAATAATACATTTGGCATTTTCGCCCAGTAGTATGTTAAATTACTTATATCAGTTAGTAATCGTGGAAAGTGTACTAATGACCCCGGCAAGCATCATTAGTGAATACATATATTTTCCTTTTATGTCCGTATCTGAATGAAAATGTATATAAGCAAACACATTCACGATTCAATTGTTTACAGATTTCAGTTTCATACTAGAGAAAAGTACACATAACGTCGCTGTCCATGTTATCACTGCTTTTGTTGTGGACGTTTCAGAAAATTCGGAAAATATCACATGTACTTACGTTGACTGTTGCCGTCCATTTTGCCGAATTAAATTTACCGAGGAATGGAAAAATGAACTTTGGGCTATAACATGAACGTTAATCCTATTGTCAAATGGAATTCACAGGTTAATATATTCAGATATTTTATCCGAACCTTTTGAATGCCATTAAACTTTGATAACATGACTCTCAGCTGCATAATTTACTCTGCATTAAAATAGGAAGAAAGCAAAGTTTAACGAGTATTTGCTTATTCCAGTAGAATGGTGTTCACCTACTCTCAATTAAATGCAAGATGGCTTAAATTGCAAATTACATTATTTTAAATTATATTTTAGTATTTTGTTGAGCCAACCTGAGAATGAATTATGTCGTGAATGAAAGTTAACGAGAGATAGTTCCGGTGTATGAATACAATACCCAGATTATTGTTTTACTTGTCCTGACAACTGACACCAGGATAGATTTTCGCCTTTTCAATCAGCACAGTGAAAGAGGTAATTCTAATTGTGTTAACCACAATGTACAATAATATCGTTCATGCCCAAATTCATTCAGTTGAACTATCAGTGTAACAATTATACGGCATGTATATAGAATGCGTCACGATTACTTTGTATACTGACAAGTAAATTAGCTTTTTTTCATATATATATATATATATATATATATATATATATATATATATATATATATATAAGTAAATTAGCTTTTTCATATATATATATATATATATATATATATATATATATATATATACATATGTGTGTGTGTGTGTGTGTGTGTGTGTGTGTGATGTAGATGGGATAAAGCAAACCTCTCAAGTGTAACGTGCTTTTTGTTTGATCAGCGACGCCATTCATTGATCTGTAGAGGACCTCATATTAGCGTCCATTTTAAACTTTGAATGAAATAATTATTTCTTAATCTTAATACACGATAAGTAATGATCGCATTGTACAAACGCTTTTGAATTGGGCACAGTATACTAGACTATTTATTACATCAAGGAAAGGGTCGGTTTTTGGTGTTACTTTTAACTGTTATTTTTAATAAAACGGTAAAAAGATGTGTAGTGAACTGCCTAAGAAGTTCATTAAGACGTAATACACACGTAATACACACGCCAAAATCTTGACTTCACTTGTTATATCATAAGATGGAATCAGTGTGTAACAAAAATCGTTGATAATGTATTTAACTATCGACGATTGTCGTTTTTGTTTCATTCACATTTATTCTTGGAAAATAGAAACCCACCCGTATCCTCTCCTCTTGGATATACAGTTAGCCTCAAACTCAGTAAAAAAAAAAAGATATTTTGGCTGATAAATTTTTTATACACAAAAAAAACATTTTTATCGAGTTAACTATACTAAATTAATATATCTGATTCGTTTAATGTTTTTTGTTAGTTTATTAGGTAAAAATTAACATTTCATACATCTGTAAATTCGCAATAACTTTGTATTATATTTGTAAGAAAATTGGGATGTTTTCTCCCTGAAATTGCACGAATTATACCTTACTGTATAGGACAAAAATTGGGGTGGGGTCCGAGTTGTTCAAAGCTCTCTCCGTTACGGATCATTGTCATCTCACCTCTGTCTGCGTGGGTTCGAGTCTAAGATTCGGCCAATGTGGGTATGTGAGAAAGCTTGCCAGTAACTTTTCGTCGGTCGGTGGTACTTTCCAGGGTTTTTCCCGGGTTCTTCCTCCACCATTAATACTGTCCGCCATGTATAGCCTATAGTGCGCTGAAAAATGGCGTTAAACCCTACAACAACAACAACAGCAACAAGACAAATTAGACAAACAAAAGAAGAAATTCGCTTATATAAATATGTATATATTTTGTGATGACTGCCAAAAATGTATTTAGCAACAAATATGACAATGTTTGTGTTAGGACATGTATTGCGGTGTTTGTAGGATGAGTCTGATAAGTCATTTAGAATTGGGAACATAATTTAAATTATCAGATTCCAGCAACGTGTTCTCTCTCTCTCTCTCTCTCTCTCTCTCTCTCTCTCTCTCTCTCTCTCTCTCTCAGTATCAATAACTAAAAATTTCAAATTGTAATCGCATCTATTTTTATTTCATATTTAGTCCATTTAACAATTTACAGACAGCGAACTCTACATAATTTACCAAATTACACTGTTAAGAATAACACACATAAATTATTATTACAACGAAAATTTGAGATTCAATTTTACGCTAGAATACATGTAATGCGTGCTGTATAGGATGAACACTGCAAATATATTGATACATTTTCATGTAATTATATTAAATATACTAACTGCGCCAATATTTTGTTTTGAATGCATCAAACTTTTCCGCTGTATAGTAATCATATATTCAGAATGAATAGATATTCAAAGAATGAACCTTTTAACTTCACACCAGCAATGAACCTTTTAACTTCACACCAGCAATGAACCTTTTAACTTCTCACTGTCAAGGAACCTTTTAACTTCTCACCGTCAGTGAACATTTTATCTTCTCACCGTGTGTATGCAATCCTATTATCCAATGACTGTACCAAATATATATTCCAGTTACTAACTGACTGTACTAAATTTCCATACTTATTATCCAATTACTGTACTAAATGTCCACTCCTATTATCCAATGACTGTACCAAATTTGATTTCCTATTATCCAATGACTATACTAAGTTTCCATACTTATTATCCAATGACTGTACTAAATTTCCATACCTATTATCCAATGACTGTACTAAATTCACAGAAACGTGGAAACTTCCAGTTTAATCCCATTAAGTATTATTCATGTCTATCATATAAACCGATCAAATCTAAATGCCAATTATTATTGTGTAGCCTTAAATATATGTACCACGCTGATTTCACACCCGACCAAAACTAGTCCATGGCATAAAAGAAAAAAAACAACAAACAAATAATTTGCAAAGCTAAAATATCTTATTAGCAGTCACATGTCTTATCATACCACGTTTCCAGCTTCCAAGATGTGGATGAATCAGACATGCTAAACTGTACATCGATTCCAAAAGTCTCTATTCTTGATTACAACGACATTATAAAACAACCTTTGTGGTTACGACCATGTACATTTGAAAACCTTTAGTGCTGCGTCTCTTCCCCCGACCCAAAGACAGTCGTCTACATCAGTGGCCAAGGCATATGGACCGAACAAACCCTCGCTTTCTGTCAACAATAGCTGCATGTACTGCCCGTTGTGGTCAAGGAGGTGTATAGCATGATTGGCACTGTCAGCCACTAAAATATGTCCCCGAGAGTCACACGCGATCCCGCGTGGTTCAAACTCCTTTTCAACCTCCATGGAGGTAATTCCTTCGTAGATCGACTTTACCTTTCCATCGCTCTTCAGAATGAACACGCATTTCTTCTGGCAATCTGTAACGCAGATGTCTCCGTTAACGTTGACGGCGACACGTAATGGGTACATAAATAATTTGCCATCGGCCCCGTACTCCTCAACCACTTCCCCTTTATTGTTCAGCTTTATAACTTTGTTCTTGTGTGATGGCTTGTAGTCTTGGAAGGCCAGGGACTGGGTCAAACAAACCAGTATTTCACCAGTTGGTGTTGTTGTGATCCCTCTCGGATGATAGCCAGGGACCATCTTGAATTTCTCTAAGCTGAACCCCGGTCCCGGTCGGCCAATCATTCTCTGGTCACTGCTGGTCATGTATAAGTCCTGAGTCTCGTCTATTGCGATGCAGTCGATTGTCTTGTCAAGAACGTGGGTTCGAATCTTGAGACCGTGCCTGTACAGTAGATGAACATCCGTAGTCCAGCCAGAAGCGATCCACGCTTTCCCGTCATGAGTTGGGCATATACTACTGACGGCTTTGAATGATTCATCGACCACAAAGGACGAATATTCTTCAATCTGAAATTTTATAAAATCGTTTAAGGAACAAATTAAAACTAATTTCATAGGTATTCTTTCACAGCAAATATAATACAATTTTGCAGAATCATGCAGTCGCCACAATAGAACTTAAACAGGTATAATGTGCCCACTTTCTACCCTACCCACAGTGGGGTGGGGAGAGTGAGCACGTTATACATGTTTCCCATCATTTACATTGATTTACGATAAATGCACAGTAGACTTCAATAAATAAAAACATACATATTTAAAGAATTTTTTAAGGATGTCATGCTTTTTACTAATACATCGAAACCCTAACAAATATTGCAGCTTTGAAACAGTTTCGCTTCCTATTTTGGAAATCCACCCCAAATTATTGATTCAGTTGGTTCCATATGCGACCTGATAAACAACCCATAGTTGTTCGATGTGCTCACTGCTGAAGACAACCTCTTAAGCTTAAACAGCAATATATTCCTTCACCGTCATTATTGTTTTGCGTGTACCCTGTCGATATCAATGCAATTATGAAACAATTATGAGAACTAGCTATTAAATGGATGAGGTGACTTAATAAAGAAAAACATGAATCCGTTTCTTTGTTTTTGTGGGGGTGAGGGTGTGTTTTGTTTTGTTTTAGCTTAGTTTTATGTTATTATTTTTTTAATTGAGAGATAATCTCGACCCTATTGGGGGTGGGGGTGGCTATTACCACATGAGCGATCGAAATTTCTAAGAGTTTTCACAATTGTGCCGTCGAAAAACTTAAATGTAAGGTCATAAAGATTAATGTAAATCATCAGAAAATTTAACAAAATTGCAGTATATACATAAAAACTTAATTCTGAGAATAAATACCTGGACAGTTTCAGCGGGATATCTGGTCTTGGTTAGAAGACCAAATATTTCTTCAATCGGACCATTCTTCATATCACTGGGCTTGAAGTCGATATTTAGCTTGGCAAGTTCACGCTCGGGTTTTCTCTTGGCAATCCCCTGAAGCTGCTTTGTTAGGATGTACCTATTTCTCGTAATGTCAGGATCTGACCCGTAAGACACCACCTGTAGGTATAGGATAGAAATAATATGCCAGGCGTCATGAGGAAAGGTAATATGAGAGAGAGAGAGAGAGAGAGAGAGAGAGAGAGAGAGAGAGAGAGAGAGAGACCAAAAGCAGAATCATTGTCATGCATTTCGAGTTAATCTACATGTATCCCTTAAATCTCGAGTATCAATATTAAAGTTGAACCGTATATGGCCGTTGGAGCATTATTACGCACTGAGATAGACCAGGAGAGAGAGAGAGAGAGAGAGAGAGAGAGAGAGAGAGAGAGAGAGAGAGAGAGAGACTGGGACGATTAAAAATAAACCATGATGAGAAACGGAAGATTCGTTGAGACATAGGAAAAAACATGTTATATAGTGGGAGATTGTCACACGTGCAGAGACTGAAACCAAATGATACATATTGAGGTGTAATATACATACTTGTGCGGCTGACTGTAGTTGCAGGGAAAGAGACTTTGCTGTCTTTTTTATGATGGAGCGACGGTTTTGCATACGGGCATTTTCAACACTGAATTCGTCTGAAATCTCATCCAAAATCTTCATGGAGAGTGCATCCACCGCCTCGTGGAGTTTCTTGGTCTGCTTCTCGATATCGTGTTTGATCTTCATGTGAGTTTTCTCCAGTGTTTCCTCATAATGTGACACTTCTTGCAGATAGTTGTGTAAATTTGGCAGCGACGTCTTGGCAGATTGCAATAATTCGTCCAAATCTCGTCTCGTTTCGCTGGCACTATCGGATAAGTCCTCTGTTGGATGATTTTCGTGTATTGTGACTTTGCATCGCAGGCACACGGGAACGTCACAACGACGGCAGTAGAATGTAAGCTCATCGCTACTGTGCCTGTCACAGAAGGTTTTACTTACTAAAAATTTCTTCCTCTCTTGCTTTTCGCCGAGAGCTACCAAATGATGATTTGCTGAAGACGTCATCTTAAGATGGGTCTTGCTGCAATTGTCACACAGGCTCTGGTCGCACTCAATACAACTACTTTCAGCTCGAAATCCTTCTTCGCACGTGTCACATTTCGTATTTGCGACTTTCGAAGCACGGGTTTGAGCTGCTTTTATGTAAAAATTGGTCTGAAGATCACCTACTCCCGTTGGTGGCAGACTGCATTCCATCAAACACAAAGGGCAAGGGAATTTCTCGTTCCTTACATGCTTTTCTGCGTAGATGTCGAGGCATCTTCTACAGAAACTATGAAAGCATGGCAAAATTTTTGGCTCGATAAATTTCTTGAAACACAAAGTGCAGTTGTCTGTTTCTTCTTCATAAGTGTGGAAGAGATCGTTCCGTGGTTTATCCGCCATATTCATTTTGTCTAGCACATCTACTTGGAGTCTCTTTGTATGCAAAAGTGGATTAGATTTCAAGTATACACGATACATACTCAGCAGAAATTGAAAGCGTTTGTCGATCTGCACCAGCCATAACAACGGTTGAAATTAAGATACAAAATTTTCCTATGTAAATTTTTACGTGGAAAATGTCGAAGAATAATAAATTTCTTAACTATTTTGTTTTCTTTAAATATTAAAAATTAGAACTGTATTGAAATATTTATCTTGACTTGCAAAGAATAATAATAACACGTATCGACTGGGAATTGTCCTGAAATATTTTGAAGAAAACAAAAGAAAATCATTAAGCGTATGATATCGGATCGGAGAAAATATCTTGTTCTTTTCAAATCTACCCTTCCATGCAGGAGATATGATTACTATGTTGGTTATTGTTGATAAGAATAAGATTTGCTTGAGAATACAAAATATGTTGTTCTTGACTATTAAATGATAGCAGGATAGTGACAAGTTTCTACAATATAAGACGGTTTTTTTTGTGTATGTACGTACGTACGTACGTACGTGTGTGTGTGTGTGTGTGTGTGTGTGTGTGTGTGTGTATGTATGTATGCATGCATGTATGTATGTATGTATGTATGTATGTATGTATGTATGTATGTATGGATGTATGTATGGATGGATGGATGGATTTGAGTAGAGTCGATATATATAGCCACTACACTGATCGATAGAAAAAGTATGCCGCATAAATTGTTTGACTTTCGATTGACTGGAAAATCTACTCTCGTTGATTTTGAGTACCTTTTCCATTGTTTTAAAATAAAGTTGGGAAGTAGCATTTCTCATTAAAGATATGGCTTCATCATTCCAACGTATCCAAAGCAACAAAGACAGCTATGTTTTCCGTAGTCTGAATTTCCTCTGACCCTTTCCACACTATTTTTGGACATTTATGTTTTGGAGTAGGGTCAGAGAACATTCCCTATCGAAAAGTTGGAATTCGCCGACAATATTTAGTGTCGGTATGGGGTAGCTGCTTACTAGCCGGCCCAACAAATTTGACCGACCTTTCCTCGAGATATACCTGCGTGAAATTGATATGAATATAATTTATTTTCTTAGAAATAGAGATCATAGCATTCGTTATGTTTTTAATCCACTTGCATTCCTATATACGTGACTATACGACTCTCACAACATGCATGTCAATGACATCAAATGTCATACTTTCGCGTGATATCAACAATAACCATTTCTAGTGTTGCTGCAGGAAAACAAATCGAACATATAAAGGAAAGTAATGTATTATTTATAGAAAAAAGAGCAAACATAACTTCTATAAAATAATAAAACGACAGAAAATCTGTACAATGTTGCAGCAATTTGAAGAAAACCAGATTCACTACGCAGAGAGCACATGCCGATGTGTTAGTCGCGTGACACCAACAAAAAAACCTTTACTGACACGTGCTCGGTACTTGAAAATGGTTTTCTTTACCCTGCTGCGATATCGACATATTTCTGTTCGTTGTTCTCAGAAGAAATATATCGATAATTAAGTATGTAATATATTGATTTAAAAAAAAAACATTAAGCGACTTTTTAATAGTATGTCCAAATTCTATATAAAGGACTCACGGTACTAATTTTATGGAAGATCTGTAAACCAGTCTAGAAATGGGTGAATAAATAATAGAGTATACACGGGTTTGGTGGTTCATAATTGGTTAATAATGAAAAGTAAAATTTAGTAAAAGTATATTTTGAGAGCTTATCCTTTCTGTAATTTTTTTTAAATATAGACAATATTCTGTTGATGCAATATTAGTATTTTGTACAGGCTTGACTTAGGAGTACTGAATAGTGAAAGTAGCACCCGGTTCATTTGGTGTAGAATCAATGACACATGTCTCATGCAAATTTAGATTATAATAAAAAATGCCGCTGCTCATATGGTGTTCTCCACACAGAAGCTTGCACCAAGGATAATTGTGCATGGCGAAATATAGGTCTGATCATTAGCACCCAAATATTGTACGTTATTGAATTTTGAATATGATGGCGTTTCCATATGTTTACTATGGTAGTTGAATTAGTGCCGTAATTCCTATAACAATTTTGGAAACATCACGTGACTATGTGACCTCTGATGTCATTGACATGTATTTTGGTTACCTGCTTAGTATACTCCCTGCGTTAGTATAGCGGAGTACAAGGCAGGTAGCATACTAAACACCAGACTAATTGACATGTAGGTTGCGATATTTGTATATCCATGTGACTCTGAATGCAAAAGGCCAAATCCAGGTTAAATTTCAACAATGACGTACTTTCGTCTCGTCTTTCAGAGGATTAAAGACATGACGAATTATATGCTCACGATGTATGAGAAAATAAACCATATTCTTATCGCTTTTATGCAGGTATATCTCGACCAAAGGTTGTTCAAGTTCTTGTGTTGGCTAGTAAGAGACTACCTCATGCCGATATCAAATGGTGTCGGCGAATTTGAACTTTTCGATAGGGAATGGACTCTGACGCTACACCCCAACATAAATGTCCAAATATAAAAAATAATGTGGCGGCAAGTGTCATGTTAAACTCGACTATGTTTTCCAATGAGCTTGAAGCGAGAAATGTAGCTTAAAACTTATCAAAATTTAGTGATGCAATTCCTTGATTGTGCATTTAAAAATAAAGGGTGGAAGGATCCAGCAGCGGATTTTTAAACCACGGTCTTTCCGACTCTGAATGTGAGAAGAGTTATCTCTCTTTTAAGTGTTTAGCATCTAAAGGAATGTTTCCAAACCTTTCGAGTACGAGGACATCTTCATTTTAAGTTCATAAACTTTCGGAGCCCCTATATCCTGATAGTTGCACTTTAGGCTCCCATGGAATAACACCGCGGCCCACATATTGGGAACCACTAATAGAAAGGATATATCGTTTTGTTTTGGGGTTTCTATTTTCTGAATAATAATGTAGGAATATTATGATTTTCGAAGAGCGAGACACTCGACCGCCAGGCGTTCGACACTCAAATATTCATATATTGCTAAGGTCGTCCATCTGCAACACTTATTCTTATGCATCTCTCTCTCTCTCTCTCTCTCTCTCTCTCTCTCTCTCTCTCTCTCTCTCTCTCTCTCTCTCTCTCTCTCTCTCTCTCTCTCTCTCTCTCCATTCATTCAAGGAATGCGATATTCTGTAAATTGCATTTTCAGTTTGCCATTACTTGATAATCAAATGGATGCCTTTTGGATATTCTGTTTGTATAAAGTGAAGATTAGTTTGGTCTTCTAATTTAATCCCTTTTTCGTTATTCCTAGTTTTGGCAATGTGTAGGCAGCGAAGACACTCCTACTGATATATCCACCAACGACACGCTCCTTAATCAATTATAAAACACTAAACAAAAGCTTCATATTCGACCGCGGTAGAAGAATGGTGATTCGCAATATAACGTTACATGGATTCGAGTCAAGGAAACTACCGAAGCTGTACATGGAAGTCATATTTTGACATATACATTTTAAACTTAAATATCTCAGTAAAATTTAATCGCATTTAACCGAACTAATTTAGATATTGCATATATCTCCTTATTAAATAATCTAGAGGCAAGATATATAGGTTCTTGGGTTTACATTTTTTACTTGTCCACTGTACTGTGTGATTCACTTCTCCTTTTTAATTTCTTCAAAACAGTATTGGTTTAAGCATGTCTACATAATTCGTTTTATGCCATCTTTCCCGGAAGATGGCGTTACTCTCATCAGTAAATATAACATCTTCCACAAGCTTTACAGAATCAAACATTTACCCTAGATAAAAACTCATATTTTCCAGTAGTATGAGCACAAACTGTTTGATAAGCGAAGTTTAAAAAAAAAAATTTAACATATTGATTGGCTGAAAAGAACTGTGTCGCTGTTCGCTCGAAACTTGTGGGCTCCGCTGTAAACAGTAGTGGATTATGTCCTATTGAGATGCTTGGCACTCTTCAATGATGGCGCTAAGGTTCCACTCTACCGTTTTGCACATCGCACGCGAGTTTGATTTCAAAGAAACACAATATTCCTGTTTTACCTCACTTGTTATCCCGGTTGTTTAATACAGACCTTGTATATATTAGGTATTATTGAAAAACAATTAATTGTCAAATTTGGTGCATGACTGATGGGTGTCATTTTAATAAAAGTGTATAACGCTTGACCTTACTTAAGACGTGCGCCTCTGCAATGATTTCTAGCTCGTTTTGGTAATTTTCACTTCATGAACTTTAAAAGTAAATTGGAAAATAAAAACGAGTCCATAACTGTTGTTACCTTTTGATACACCTTATAACTGATTCGCTGTACTTTCAGAACATATATTGTCTAGTAACATTTGCTTTCCCTATTTTAACAACTCCTAAAGTCAGTGCAATTTGGAATAGTTCGGGATCATATTTCGGTAATAGCCATTTTATCAGTTGTTTGCTCCAGATCGTGCGTGGTTTCCATAATTACCACAGGTAAAGAAATTTCAGGCAAAGTACATGAAAACAGCATAGAGGTAGGCCGAGATTATCTTCACTGCGCATGTTGCTAATGCAAGCAACTTTAACTTATACCCGTCCTTCTCTCAGAACACAATGACTCTAAAGCGCTACCAAAAATAAGCGCCTTTGCTATATAGCAAATTACCATATAGTTTTGTATATTATCTCTACGCCAAATAGTTTATCTAATATAAGAATCTTAGAATATAATTCCACACATTTTACCCCATAACTCTTTTTCTCGCGATGACTTGCCCAAAGTAAGTATAATATAAGACTTCATTGTATTTTGTAAGTAAGTAAGCAAACTTCATTGTAAAATAATGTGTTGTAAAAGAATGTATCATATATTGTTTTATATTAGAGTTTGCTGCTTCCAGTTTGATTTCTCATTCGTTGACCTTGCTGTGAAAAGCTTTATCTTGTTTTGAATTGTCTTAAAGGTGTTAACTTAACATTTATGACAGCATGGTTGAGATAACATTGTAGCTCTCTATCAATATGTACTTTGATTAACCATAGACCATCTTTAGCAAATGCTGCCATCCTGAAAATATGCAGTACAAAGTATGCACACACTTGGGGCATTCCTCAACTTCATCCCTTACGTAAGTGGGTTTTGAAACGGAAATTGATTGACATAAAAGACGTTTTTTTTTGTTGTTGTTGTTTTTTTTTTTTTGTTTTTTTTTAAAGCTAATTCTTGTTCTGTAAATCAGCAGCAGTAGATATCAATATTTATTAAAGTACTGTATATCGTAATATTTCTTATGTTTCTGGTAAACAACGCGATTTGATATTCATCCTCTCCATTTAAAAAAGAAAATAAACTCGCGATCTATTTACTTTTAAGTCATTCTTTGAATAAGGTTTATTTACTAAATGTACAAGTATTCGATGTTGATAATTCGAACATATATGCAATGTCGTAAGAGAAAATTATGAATGCCAAATACATTAATCAAAGTCTAAATTTTGACTGTTTTTTTTTTTTTTTTTTAATTTTAAATATATATATAGTGTCTCCAAGTCTATACGTTGTTGTTATGAACAAGTTCTGTTAAAAAGGTGTCACAAGGTGTCCGGAAAATGAAGAATATTCGTAACCATCCAACTGTTCTATAGTGGAGAATTGCCCTTCGTCTTGAGCCCACACCTGTTCGCCATTGTGGAGCGTTACCATGGTAGCTATTGTTGACGTCTGCCACCCACTAGTAGGTGTGCCGTGTGCAAGAACACTGGCCAGGGGGTTTCCGTTTTTAGCAAGTACCAGGGATGCAGAATATTGTGGAGTATTGGTGACGGTCAAGTAGAAGGCGTAAACGCCACTGACCGGAGCGGTAAAAGTACCAGTGGATGCGTCATAGGCAGATCCCTCATTTGTGAGCACGTGGTCAAACTTGATATGCTGATGTAGTTGTAGATTTGGGATGGTGTTCGTCAGTGTGGCCGTAAATGCGATCGCTTTCGTCTTATTAGAAGTTGCTTGAGCTAAAAATACAATAGATTAGGAATGAAACTGACCTCTGTTCGAGTAAACATATATTTTAATGAGATGCAGACTAATAAGATGAAGACCACAATATCGTTTTGTTTCCGACATACGTATCATACACAAAACTGCCAAGCTCAGACACTTGTCATGCTTGATACTGGATGGATGGAGTTTACCAGTGCTTTAGCTCAATCGTAGCTATAATGCCAGTTCAAAGTTAATTTCTATACATGTGTAGGTAAAAGTTATTAAAACACTTGGAAGATGAACTTTTCCAAACAAACTTAAAGATACAGTCCTACGAAATAACAGTAATGTTACCAATGTTTAAACGGTTAGGATAAATAAATTTAAAGATAAAGGGAAAAACATTACATTTTACTATGTGTTATAAAAACAGCATTCAGTTAAAAAGCCAAAGTTCTATTTTCATGGAGGTGCAGCAACAAATAGGTTCCTAATTACGGTCACATAAAATACTATCTACGAAAATGTTTTCTGCTGTATGGACGAGGTTTTCCATTCAAGAAGTATGCACAAATCAGGCTTGATTGTCCACTAGTTGTGTGTAGCTATACAGATAATAACTAATCTGTCTTGTAAACGATCACCATTGTTACCTTTTTGGGGATTTGATTTAAGACAATTTAAGGAACTTTTACTCTCTCTCTCTTTTCTGTTCTCTTTGTTTCGCTTTTCTTTTCGTTTCTATGTTACATAAAGAAAATCCGACTTCATGCAAGGAAACATACTCCATATTCGGCCTCACATTATGCAAAGAAACATACTCAAATTTTGACCGGTTTTGCTTTAATTTCGTTACTTTAACTTCTAGTGAACGTAAAAGCTAGCACTGTATCTTTCAGGCAATGCATGATTATTGGGAAATAAATTAAAGTATTACTTATATTACATAACGGATTTTATTCGTAAAATGTTTATTTGATAAACTCGGTCACAGTCATATTTTCAGTCTAGTCATTTCAGACACGGTGTCCACACCCTTAGAACTACTTTTAAAAAAATGGAAACCCTTGTTGTCTTATGCTGTGTCTGATGTAGTTGTTCTAAATTCAAACAACAACAACAAATATTGAACACAAATTACCTTAAGGTCAATCCATCTTTGAGAACACACCATACTAAAACATTTCAAGAGAAATTTGTCGAGCTGTTTGATATTATGTTAGTTCCTTCCACACAGCATGGTCAGTTGAATCCTAAATGCAACCCTAGGTCAGTAAATGTTCAGGTCAGCATCATTAAATGTAGCTAAAGCAAACAAACTAGTTTTAAATATTTCGTGTGAAATAAAATATATACTGTTAGCTACATTTAATGACAATGACATGAAAATTGACTGAGATACAGATCTGATAAAATTCACAATGTGTGAAATGAACTATGACAAAAAACACTGATCCATGACTAAAAACCTATACAATTCATAGCCTCCAAAATTTTCTTAACAAATACAGAAAACTTGGTTACAACTAGAGATGTTGTAGGTAAAACATGCTTTATTCTAATTTTGTTAAGCATCTCCACTGTGTCCCAGTTAAATAAAAAATATACCTGCAACTTTTATCTACAAATAATGCACTTACCAGCCAGAATGAATCATTTATCCGTCAACACACTAATCCGTAAGCAAATTGTACTGCTGCACTTGCCGTATTTCAAAGACAGAAAAATAATGTTTCAAAGAATACGTGAACTTGAAAGTTTAGCACATGGTTATCCGCTCCATATTTGGATGGTCTTTTATACAGGGAGGGGGTAACATTTGCAATATTAACATCCATATATTTAATGCGACAATACAACATTACTATGCTACATTTTATGTTGTTATTTTTTTTTCTTTCTTTGTTTAGGTGTTTTAACTGTGTACATCGGATGCAAAGGTCACACCACAGCCTACATTAACATATCTGTATTCATGCGTTGCATGTAAACATTGGGACGTGAACACTAATCACGAGTTCCTTTTACTTTAAAGGAACATATTGGGTGAGAATACTACGTTGGGCTTTGAACCGAGACAAGAAAATCCCAGTCGGAAAAAAAAAATACAAATACCCCCTTGACTGGAATTTCCTTGTGTGGGTCCAAACCCCAACATAGATTATATATATCTCGTGGTATCAAAATACGAACTCAATAAATAAATATTGTTTCTCCTAGATTAATTGTATAAACTGAGTAAATAAATAGTATTTGACATGGCTTACATGTGCAATATAACCAAAACATTTGTAGCTAAATTCTATTTATCATGGCCTAAATGTAAAAACTATATAGCTAAATACAGTTACACATTGAATAAATATATAAACTCTGTTTTTAAATAGTGTTTCACGTGGCTTAAACGTAAAATGAAAACACTTTATATAGAATAAGTTTGCTGACATGCTTTTACGCTACGCCAGTTGATATAAATAATATTGTGAACTGGTTTGCATTATGTGTCAAGGGTACAGTAAATACCGGATGCAATCACTCATGAATCACTAGTGTTCTTCACTTATGAGACTCTGAGATGTAGCTAGTAAAAACGTTTCTTGCAATGTTTATTTTCAAGCTTTTCTTGGTTGTTAAAAGGTATACTCAGTCGGTTGTCACGCACACAGTGAATACCATTATCATTTGGATGTAAATAATTTAACATGAACATTGTTATAAATATATATTAGTATGCATGAGATGCAATTGTTCCTACAATGTCCCACGTTGTAATTAAATTTGATGGCAGGTCGACCTAATTGAAGTTACTATGTCAATGGAAAAATGTTGATTTTTCTGACTAACTTTGATATAATCTTGACATATGTAGTTTGGACGTTAAATATTGGCTCCCTTGCATCAGCTAACATATGTAGATAATTTAATTTGCCACACGTGACGACGTAGATGTAGAGAAGGAATTTAAATTAATGATATGAGACCTTACTAAACAGCGAAGAATGTTCTCACGTACCAGTCTCTTGTAAACAAACATCAATTTCTTTCTTTCTGTAAACTTCAATGTTTGTCAAAAGCTTTTTATGCAATCAATAAAAAAAACAATCCAGAGGTAATGTACTTTTTATAATACTCGAAACATATTCAGTGTTGTACTGTCAATGAATTAAATAATTATCTTACAGACTTTTGATGCTAGAGAGGACACTGCTTGCTCTAGTAAAGCCACTTTCTGCTGAAGATCTTGGATCTGCAACTCTGTGCTGCCGACCCCCATGCTGTCCAGCAATATAGCATCACTTCCGGTCAAGAGTAAGCCGCATTTTGCCACAAAAAGGACCATATATGAGGTTACCATATCCATCGGTATCAAACAATTTAAACTGAAATTTTAAAACGTGCTGTACTAATGCGGTATTCGAAGTATGAAACATGCCTTATCAGTGGGAGTGTATATCACAAGGAATCGAGTTCAGCATAAACACTTTGAATCCTTGGTAATTGTTCCATCAAAGTAAGCTAAAGCTTTTTAGAGTTGCAGTTGTACTTCATCTACTTTTGTAAAGCCATTCTATAATTATTATTGGTTGGAATCCTTTGTTTCCTGTGCGTTATTAATAGAGCGGAGTTAGTGAAAAACTAATCTGGCACTCAAGTGTGTTATGCATGGTGTACATGGAAGACTGATAAGAATCTGGTTTGTACTGACTTCATAGTTATATTGAATTATGTCTTATACTGAAAATATTTCATCCCAACAGCATAGCATAAAATTGTTAAAATAATGGATGTCATCGCCTTAATTTTGGTTGCGATATTTCTGGAGTACGGAGGCGACTACTGTGTTGAGGCGTTTGTAATGGATGGCCAAGAAATAGATGTGGAACAAGAAATTCAGACTTTAAAACTGAAATTGGCGTCACTACAGACACAGCTGACGACATTGAATACAAAATTAGGTAATGCCTTAATGTACCCGTGGTTGATGTTACATATGCCATAGAATAACTATTATATGATTTTAGTAACGTGTAACCCAAATTTATCTAATCTTTGCAACATGTCACAACCAGTTTAACCACGCAATAAAATATATATGACATTTCCCTAAAAGGCACGACGTTTTGCTCATTTCAAGTAACACACGATTGGTTTAGCTTAATCCAACGTTATCCCTTTATTTTCAATTTGTCTCAATGAGTTTTTCATGAGAGTTCTTTTGAAAACTGTTTCCAGCATTTTCAGTATTTGTTTACCATTTAAAGTGTAGGAAAGATCAGTACATTCCGGTTACAGCTGGTGCGTATATTTATTTGTATATATTGATGGTTTCAGAATATGGTAGTTAGTGTATCATGCTTCAAGGAGGAATACAACTACCCCTTCCGTCTATGTGGTGCTTCTTCTCTACCGATAACGCTTTAACAATGGGCGCATTTCCCTTGAACCTATTTGTCTTAAATATGTCTATGCCAGCTTTCCAGTGTTAATTCTGAATTTTTAAAACAGATAATGTGTCAGTATCCAGGACACAGGCGGTCGCTTTCACAGCACTCCTAACAAACACAATCACCACAATGGGAGACCATCAGCAAGTTGTGTTTGACAATGTCCTTACGAACGAAGGAAATGGATACAGTTCCCGACACGGATATTTTAGTGCACCCGTATCTGGGGTGTACGCATTCTACCTAACCGTTACCAACGTTCCTGGTGTATCTGCATCTTTGGTTTTGATGAAAAACGGACTGACTCTAGCACCAGTCCTTGCACACGGCACGGATCAGAACGGCTGGCAGACGTCCACGATAGCTACGATGGTGAAGCTGAATGCTGGAGACGATGTCTGGGTCCAAAATGAAGGTCATTTCTCCAGTGTTGAGGAACTGGATGGTTATAGTTACTCTTCATTCTCTGGTCATTTAGTTGCTCCATATTAAACGAACGTGCTTGAGTAAAAGAAAGTGCACTAAAACTAAATTCGTTAATAATATATTGCACTTGAGCTTTTATTATGTTGAATGTTATATATTGAATATATTTATATGCACACTTCTTTGTTTGTCAGCTTGTTTATTTCATTCTATAGTCTAACTTTATTGATTTCCTCCTGATCTTTTTTTTTTGTACCTCCCTTACTCAACCCTTTTACTCAACTTCTAATTCTTCTTAAGATTAATTGAAGACCAGTTCACAGTATCTGAATCTGTTTATAATATAAATTATATTTAACTTTCCGTTTTATTACATTCACACATCTGAGCTTTCTTTCTCAAATGGCTGAAAACCTTGCGCTTTTCGATTTAGATAAAGAATATTGGTTTGCTAAATGAAGCAATTTACCATGTTTAAGGTTGAAATACCATGCATATTTGACTAGGTTAAACAAAAAGGTGCTACCAGATGTCGCTACCAGTCGTTTCTTGTGATTTATATACATATGAGCGTGTTCTTACGAAACACTGACATAACATTTTTAAGTTTTGAAAGTATTTTATCTTAGTGACCATTTTTTTATGCAATACTGTATGCATAAAGACAACTATAGTCTTATAAGCCGACGTTGTTCGCACAGATATTAGATCCGAAGACAATTACTACTTTAGGATCTTCGTTAATCTTTGAGAGAAGTGATAATCAGCTGTCGGTGGAATTGGTCTCAGTTGAACCGTTTAAGATACGGCTGAGACAAATTCTAACATATGAGCAATATTTAATCAATCTAAACCTATGTCTAGATTCAATACATACATTACTTTTGTAAATTCGGTTTATAGAATCTGTGTTACACTTTAGGGAGCCTGGAGAGAGAGAGAGAGAGAGAGAGAGAGAGAGAGAGAGAGAGAGAGAGATTTAAAACTTACTTTCCTCAATTGTAAATTTGACTGTTTGATAATGGCGAGGTCAACTGATTTGATTATGTCTTAAGACTGATAGCAGTAATGAAAATGATGGAGTTGGACCATTTCGATTGTTTTAGACGATACCATCTTTCTGAAATAGTGATTGGCCTAACTGTAAATTCATAGTACATATACAAATTTTTTTTTTGCACTGAGAAGAGCGCATAATTAATTGTAAACGAAAAAATATGTACAGCATAAATAATGGTATATATATTGTTACGAACAACAGGTCTCTCAATCCAACGAATCAAACACTTGCACGAGAGTGACTTGAAGTCAATTGTTCTCCCATATTTCCAAGGAAATCCTGACAAACGACGTTGTCAACTGAAAGGTTTCTAAACGCGTAAATGCTACATAATTCGCTCTGATCACCCAATGATCACACATCGTAAAGATATATTTTCATACTTGAATGGTTCCTCTTGTTTCACACTTGAATGATTCCTTTGTAAGCCCTCCTGATGCTAATTAGTATTTCACGTCATGATATCGTTCACGATATTATAAACAGATTCAGATGTTGTGAATACTAAACATGAACCAAACACTTTTAGCAAAAAGTTATTTCTATCTGAAATTACTAAACACAAGGATCTAAAAATAATCCACACAACTCCCTTTGTAAAGAAATAGTGAGGATCAAGTTTAGGAAACTAATCCAAACTGTCATAAAATCTCATGAAAACCATATATTATAATGTCTGCTCCCAAGAAAAACCTAATTACTCTGGATGAAAACAATCATCCCGTCACAGACGCCCCATAATAAAAAAAACTTAATCACAATAATCTATCAGAGCTGTAAACTCAGAACTTTGATACTGTGCAAACGTAGATATGAGGAGCATAGTGGGATGATTATGCCTCAATGGGAAAATGCATTACAGACCCCACCCCACCCCCGGGACGATTGACACTCAAGATATATAGCCTCAATGTGACACTACGTATACATCATGGAAGACTTGTACGAGGCTACTTGTCAGCCGCGCTTGAAAAGTTAGAACAGCAAGGATACCAGGTGGTGAACATGTGATTGCTGTACCAAACCGACGAAGACAAATGTGAAGAAATCCAATATTTGGACGTGTGTTCGCTGTATCATTACGTTTGCAAATATTGTCATTTTTCCGCAGTTTACGCGAAGTTACTGACCGAACACATCCATGTGGACAACACTCGACAATAACGATGGATTGATCAAGTGCAAAGTCTTGCCTCCTACGTACTTGTACTATCTCGTTTTACCTCACTATTGCCGTTCTTGTGCCGAAACGTGCGAACAAGACCTACCTTGTCAGCACACCCAGGAAGAATGCGCCTTGACCGTAACGTTAGTAAGATGGAATTGTTCCAATCTCTGGAAATGGGGTACAAATCGTTAAAGTGTACGAAATTTACTTTCCCAAGACAGAACAAATCCACAAGGGTGACAGGACTCAGAAAGATATTTTAGTATACTACGTTAAACAATACGCCAACAGCTATTCTTCCTGGTGCCACACTTCCGAAGACCAAATGAAAATCAAAGAGAAAGACTGGAAGCAGGAAGGCATCACTTTAACATACGCGGAGAAAAATGAAGGAAGGCGATCGTCTGACAAAGTGATATTGAGGTTTATTTTTTTTTGTTTTTTTTATTTTGGGGGGGGGATGGAACAACGACAGTGTTTCCCCAAGACGGAGTATTCGACAGAACGTTCCCTCTACTTCCAGATGATTCACGACAAAACGAAATACATGAAGCATTTGGACGTCGTTCGTGAGACTTGATCTTATTCAGCTACGAAGAAGAACTGGACTTTGTAGAACCCGACGAATTTGGAAATGTCATTATGACTTACGTGGCAAAAATTGTTCGAAGCTTTAGAACTGTAGCAGATCGTGTATGTTAACACGGACAGTTGCATCTACATCAATCCACTGGGTCAATGTCACCGTGACATCGAAGGAGAACGTTTAGGAGCCTGGACAGACAAGCACTCCGACAAGATTCACAGTTTTGCTAGTGGCGGTCCTAAACATTACGGCTACGAATACCGGAACAAACAAAGAAATGTGCACAAGGAGTGCAAAGTGAAAGCATTGACTCTCAGATATATCAACAGTCGAGTGCTGAATTTTGGCTTGCTGAAGGTAGCTTTGACGTCTGGACAAAATCGAAATTAAAGTTTCAACCTGTGAACCGCACAATATTGAACGCTTACCCCCACACCAAATTCTATGTCGACCTTTGGATAAAGTGTACCAAATCGTGTATCAGAAGCGAGTGCGGATTCCCAACTACTTCACCTTACCATACCGCCACGTCAATATTGATCAACATATAAAACGGGACAACGTTCAAGACCGATAGTTCATTGTGACTACCAACTTCAATCGAGAAAGAGTAACACTTTAAACAGACATCATTCAAGTTCGGGTATTCTCAAGTGGAGTGCGATGCTACACGCTGCGATTGCAGGTATGCCGTGACGTTAACGATTCATTATTATTCATTATTCATTATAAAATGATGGGAACTTTGCTATGACTACTACTACACATACAAGGAAAAGTGGAGCTGTGCGTGTCGAACCTGATGGATGCGAAAGCGATGCCAATCGTTATAGTGGACTCGTTCTGGATGTCAACCTCTGCGTGTCCAATGCGTTTGACTGAATACTGTGACTTTGAAAATCGTTTCCAAACGTTCAAAAGAAAGAAAAAAATGGCCTAATTATCTGGGAGGGTCTAGAATTAGCAAGAGCTGGATTTTTATACTTGGGCGAAGGAGATAAAGTTAAGTGTTTCAGTTGCGGTGTGTCATTTTACCAGTGGGAACAGAAAGATGCTGCTTACCTAGAGCATGCTCGATGGCCTTCCCACTGTCCCTAGTTCCCTTTAGATGAACAATAGTCACTAAATTTTGCAAACCATTTAAGAAACCAGCTTGTTGTACAGACTTTTCTTTTATTCCACTTTGATAGTCTGGATGTGCATTTTATATATGTACTTAACCATTTGGCTCTAATGTATTTGTTATTTTGTGCTGTTCCATTTTAATCTGCAACAAACGTGTCCTAAAAAATGTATAAAACCTCTTGTCTTGTCTAAAGTCTTGACAAAAATGACATTTCCTACACTAAGGCTACTTCGTCTGGCTCTGCTCTCTCTTCCTCCAGTTTTAAAGTCATTTACGAACACTTAGACTGTGCTAGTTTGGAAGCCTTGTATCTGTGCCATCTCATGAACATGTCAATTAAAGGAACTAGTGGTTCAGGCAAAATCAAATTTGTGAAACGTTTGATCGAACATAAACCTCAATGGATCGTGTGACTTTAGATAAAATGGCAATCGGCGCACAGCTTCGTGCGAGAAAGTCAAGGCGATTCCATCGTGTTTGTTGAAGGCATTTCTAGCGAAGACAAAGGGATCGAGTCTAACCCCAGTCAAACTGGTCATTTTCGACGCTATGCTAGGAGAAGAAGAAGAAGAAATTAAACTGTGATTTACGTGTAAAGGGCAGCATCGTAATGCTAGTGCCATTTACATCACTCAAAATTTGTTTCAAGAATTTTAAAATCCATCACTCCATTAGTCTTACTGCTCATCACTTGTGCTTATTTAAAAGTCCTAGAGATAAATCACAAGTGCAGGTTTTAGCCAAACCCCCGATTATCTGCCAGTTCGTACCCATCTGTTTCACGACTGGTTACAATACGGAGGACCTGTTGTGTACACGTCACCGTCGTTGAGTTAACAACAAACCAATCTATAAAATCCCCTGACTCTTTGGGTCTGTCTCGCACTGCGTCAATATGACGTCCCTTCAGTCTTCTCATCTATCTTGCAGCCCAATTTGATTCGTGCCTTGTAAGACATCAGTCACAAAAAAATCCACAAATACGTGCTCGCGACTTAGGAGCCAGTCTTAAAGAATTTTTACGATGCTCTACCGTGACAGCAGGTCAATTACTGCAACGCATCATTCGCATTCCACCAAACGCTTTAATGAGAGAAACAAAGTAGCCTTGAAACAACTGGCCGATCCTCGCATCTACACTCAAACCAAAAGCAAATCATTTTGAAACCTGGAGGTAGCAGTTCTCTAGAAGATATCATCATTTGCTCTCTCAAAAAATGGGATCCCAATGGCCCCAAACTTCGCTCCAAGAAACAATCAACTCCCCGGCCCAAAGGTAACTAGAAGAAGAAAAAGAAAACAAGCATTACTTTCAAGATCAGGTCGCAACCTCAGAAAAAGAAAAGCCCACAGAAAAAAGAAAATCACCCAAGAAAAATAAGAGTCCACTGAAAACAGCTTCTAGTGTAAGAAAGGTACTTTGTCAAGGACGCAGCCTTACATTCATAATCTACGATTTGCAGTGAAAATGCTAATACTCTAAATGCGTATGTAGTAGGAGATTGGAATCCTAATAAGCTCAAATCCACTCCCTTTGGAGATGAACTTCGTCTATTTTGTGACGAATATGGTTATATCATATCGGACTTAAAGCTAATTATAAACCACACAACAAATTTTACTTACATCAGTGAGTTCACACAATAGTGTTTTGTTGGATCATTGTGTCTCTACACAGTCTGCTCATGCCGTTATAAGTGATATGAGAATATTTCACACCCTAGTAGGGTCCGACCATCGTCCTACTTTAATGACTATCAAGACTGAATTGCTTCCCAAATTTGATCCATGCCACAATGAACTCTTAAACTTGAAATACAACATCAACTGGTCAGACGATATTGCTGACGAAAACCTGAATTATAATCTGACTTCTGCATTCTTATTAAACAAGGTTGAGATCCCACATTGTGTTGAGATCTGTAATGACCACGGCTGCACTAACCAGGTGCATATGAAACAGATAAATGATTTATACACTGATTTAGTAAAAGCTTTGTTGAACTCCGGTAATAGCTTTACTAGGAAATCCTATACCAGGCTGGAATGACTGTATCAAAGAATTACACGATTTCGCACGAAATGCTTACCTTATGTGGCGTGATAACGGTAAACCTCGTCACGGCCATCTCAGTAACCAAATGCGCCAAAGAAGAGCACAATTTAAGTATGTTCTTAGATTATGTAAGGAGGAAGTAAAACACAGAGCAGACTCACTAGCACAAAAATTTGAAAAATGTTGACCAACGTTAATTCTGGAAGCATGTTAAACTACATACCACGACAACTTCCAATAAACTACCAATTTGCGTTGATGGGAACCATGGTCAGAACAATATATGCAAGATGTGGAAAAATCAGTTTGAAGACTTACCCAATAGTGTTACAAATGAATCGAATAATAAGCATGTGCTTTCAGCACTGAATATACCTTCTGCTCTTATTGAGGTAATCACATTATCTGAGATCCAAAGTGCAATAACAAGAAAAAAATATGGTAAATATCCAGGTTCAGATTTTGTATATGTGCAACATTTAAAATTTTCAGATACTAGACTTCATGTGTTATTGATGATTTTATTTAATTGTATGTTTGTGCATAACTTTGTACCAAATGAATTCACAGAAGTTACCATTATACCGCTACTAAAAAGCAAGATTGGCAACACAGCGGACAAAAATAAAACTACAGACCTATAGCTCTTTCGACTATTATTTCAAAAAATATTTGAATGCATCATATTACATAGATGTGAAGTAACAATCTCTGCTAATCAGTTTGGCTTTAAAAAGCAGCATTCAACAGATTTATGCATATATGTTTTTAAGGAAGCTGTCAGCTATTATGTAGAACATGGCAGCCCAGTGTTTGCATGTTTATTAGACGCTAGCAAGGCATTTGATAAGGTCAGTCACTGGACACACTTTAGAAAGTTGATTGATATTAAAATACCTGTCTACATAGTTCATACTTTAGTTAACTGGTATGGGAAACAGTTGTATTGTGTGCGATGGGGAAGTGTAATATCCAGCTCTTTCAATGTAACCAATGGGGTGAGGCAGGGGGGAGGGAATTGTGTCCCCTTTGTTATTTAATATATTATAGACGAGTTAAATCGTAAGCTCAGTCAGAGTAACGTAGGGTTACATCTGCCACAAAATGTGTTATTTCTTAACAATTTTAGTTTTGCTGATGATATGTCATTGATAAGTCCTTCTATAACAGGTTTAAGGAAATTATTAAAGATATGTGAACAATACGCATTTGAGAATGATATAATGTATAACACACAAAAAAAATCCGTATACATGGTCTTTCAGACAGCTTCTATCAAATTACCATCTCCTCCCCCTGTACATCTTAACGGCAATGCTGGTACCTATGTCAACAGTTATACGTATTTAGGTCATATTTTGAAATCCAATCAGTCGGATTATGAAGATATGAGGAGTACTCGAATAAACATGCTTCTACCTAAATTCAAAAATTGTTCATTGAATATCAAAATTAGATTTTTAAAATCTTAAAGCTGCACCATGTATTGCGCTGCTCTGTGGACAAACTTTAGTGAATGTATGAATAGAAATCTAGTTATTGGTCACAATAATAGTCTTCGTTTTCTGTTAGGTGTTCCAAGGTGGAACAGTGCCTCCAATATGTTTGTTAACTACAATGTATTCAGTTTTGATGAAATAATGAGAAAATATGTATTCTCAATGATGACAAGAATATCTAATAGTAAGAACTGTATATTGAAATCTCTTTGGAACTATGACATTCATGTAAATTCTCATATTATAAGTAGATAGAACAAATTGCTCTTTAAATGTGTCATTTAATTTTATTCTTAATAATGCATGGCGCAGTTGATAGTTGTAGATGTTGCTGTATATTTGTAGGTATTATATATATATATATATATATATATATATATATATATATATATATATATATATATATATATATATATATATATATTTATATATATTTATATATATATATATATATATATATATATATATATATGTGTGTGTGTGTGTGTGTGTGTGTGTGTGTGTGTGCTTTTATATTTAAAATGTTTTTTACTTTATATTGATTTAGAGGTATGGACTTTGATGCCATTTAATTTCGGCTCAGACCAGGCAACCCAATTGCCTCTTAGGAAACGCTGGCTATGACGTCACCTGTTTACATCCTGGTCTCTGCCGGAGGTACAATTTGGTCTTGCTCGCTTATCCATTGCAATATGCACACTGGTGCATCAATCGTGTGAAACAGGAGCATGTCCATAATAAAAATACAGGCAATCGGAGGGTGATCGGTTTTTAATATTAAGTATATGTGAAGAAATGCGTGGAAAAGGCAGATTGGGTATGAGAAAAATTATTTCGCAAAGTCATTTTTACACTCTTATATATTGATTGTTGACTTGTACCTCTGTGATCCTGTGATGTAAAGGTATAAAGTCGCGACATCTTAAAAGCTGTCATTCACTCCCATGCTTGAGGGAATGAATTGACCAAGAGTTCGTGTGTGCCAAATTATTTCGCTGAAACTAGAAATGTAGATTTATGTTTTTGTTAAAACAAAACTCAGTAAATGAAAACAAGTAAGTGATGCATTATTGTGGAGTGTTGCCTTTCAGTGGAATGCAAGCAAAAACGGCAGGCGTTTTTTCATTATGTCTGGTCTAGGAAATCGAGTGATTTATTTGGGGTTTTAATTCCTTTTTCCATTTTGAATAGTCTGAAAACTCGAGTGAATTATTTTTTATTGGTTGTTTTAATATAAGTGGTCCATGAAATCGAGCAAATTTTATTCAATGTTTTATTAAGAGTGGTATATGAAAATGAGTGATTTGTCTTTTATATGGTTGTGTTATTAAGTGATTTGTCTTTTATTTGGTTGTGTTATTAAGTGATTTGTCTTTTATTTGGTTGTGTTATTACGTGTGGTTTCTGATTCGATGATATTTCGAGACCTTACAAACAGACAGGGCGGGTATTCTGGATATTGCTTGATATATTTCAGTTATGAGTAGTAGAAAGCCTAAATCCCACCAATCTTATGTAAACTTTGTCAATTCATGACTACTACTAATAAATTTATTAACACTCCTACATGGAAAGTTTCTAAAGTCTATATACTGTTTTAATAGCAATAAAACTAGTATGTATGCGTGTATGTTTGAAAATCTGTATCGGCACATCAGCAGATTCCTGTCTATATAGAGTTGAGGAAAAGAAAGGGTTACAAATATAGAAATTAAAAAAAGAATAAACAAAATCTACAGGAAGATAAACCTCATTCCCCCAAAAAATTTCAAAGTAAACAATCAGAATTAATTCCTGAACTTGAAAAACTCGTCCGATTTATACGTTGTGTTTATGAAACTGCGATCTCTTGCAAATAATTCCGAAGCTACGAAAAATCGTCCGATTCATACGTTGTGTTTATGAAGCTGCCATCTCTTGCAATTAATTCCGAAGTTCGGAAAAATCGTCCGATTTATACGTTGTGATTATGAAACTGTCATCTCTTGCCGATCAAATGTACAACTTTTGTATGATTTCAAATTAATTAAAAAGTTACATAAATGTATCTCGGGATCAGAGGCGTAGCTATGATATTTTGCGCCCGG
Source organism: Unio pictorum (assembly GCA_030141615.1). Taxonomy (NCBI): domain Eukaryota; kingdom Metazoa; phylum Mollusca; class Bivalvia; order Unionida; family Unionidae; genus Unio; species Unio pictorum. The sequence goes on along the minus strand of JARLTB010000276.1, from coordinate 441,022 downwards.
GGACGAACTATAAAATTGGCGCCCCAGCCCCCCGGGCGCCAAGGTACAGGGGCGCCAAAATGAGGCTTACAACGTTACATTATAAATATAATGTAACGTTGTAAGCCTCATTTTGGCGCCCCTGTACCTTGTCGCCCGGGAACATATGTACTCCCCTGCCCCCCCCCCCCCCCCCCCCCCCCGCTACGCCTCTGCTCGGGATGAGGAGTACATCTGTCTGAAGTCTGAATGTAACTTACAAATGAAGTTTGATCTTATGAATGACACAGAGTTGTAAATACTGTAAAAATAGTCACGTGACGAGTAAAATTAAAACCCCGCAGCCAAGGCATATCATAAACACAGCGGTTGGATCTCAGTCACAAGCGGACGCGGACAAGTAGTAGTTAGGTTTCCTACCCTAAGAAAACGTAAGTGCCTTCAATAATATTGACTTTTATTTATCTGTATTATGCAGGTTTTTATAGTAAGGACGAATACTCATTCTTTAATTGTTTACAAACACTGATCATGCATGATATATAAATCCATTTTAAAGAATGAATGTTTTATGAGTAATGAGTAATTGTTTGACTCATTGTAACTTTTTGTTATTCTTTGCTGTATGAAATTAACAATTGGTTTAATCAGTCAAAGTTAGTGTACTATACTAGCATCACAAATATTAATGTATTGTCATGAATTACAATTGTGTCATATATCATTAAGTATACAGGACGGGCATACCAGTCGTCTGCTTCCCTACATTTCTTGGGCATAAATTATTAAAGTTAATATTCCGCTTAAATGATCTTAAATTCAGAAACTTTTCTGCGTGTCGTAAATAAATAAAACTTTATCCACGTGTATATATGATTGTCGCATATTTAATTTATCATGCATTATGTACATAAAACTTCCTTTGACTTTCAACGGCCGGCCGTAATATTATATTACAAACAAAGTTTTATGCAGCCAACATCGCGGCAGTGTTTATTAATCTCTGCATTCACTCAGATTTTTCTGGATAAAACTTTTCGCGGAAAAGAACAGAACAACCCTTTATTGAATAAATCCTACTCAGATCACACACATATGACATGTGTAAATTTCATTTAATTTTCTATAACAAATAACCAACCATTGTGTAATGTAATATAATTAACACAGAGAGAGAACGTGTGTTATCTACACATTACGATTCAAATGAGCATCTAACGAAATGTGAACTATCAATGACTTAAATTTTTAAAAACCTTATAAGGATGGTTATTATTGTTTAAATATATTAATTATTATTCATATTTAAATATTTACATGTTTAATACTAGACCAATAAAATAAAATAAAATAATTTAAAAGCAGGTTAGATTATATAGCATATGCTCCTTTATTAAGCAAATTTAATATGAATAATTTTGATTGTGCTAATTTAAAAGATAAAACATGTTTAGAACGAAACCGTTGTTTTTAATTTCATTTTAAATGGATTTACTGAAATTTCAACTGTTGCACTGTGTAATGATTTTTATTACAAAATCAAGACGATTTTTCACTTTTACTCCTATCTCTATTTGAAAGTGATTGGAAACTTTAAAATTTTAAACCTTATCAAAAATGCATAAAAATCAGGTGTGTTGCAAATGATAAAAAGTATTGTGAAAAAAAGGCTTTCGGATGCTTACTGCATGATATGGTTTTTGATTTACAAAAGAAGGAGATTAATCTCTGGATGTGCTGCTTTAAATGGTATGATTTTAAAAAGTGTTTAAATAATTTTAAATTATTAAACATTTAGATATCCTCATTTATACAACGAATTTATCATCGTAACCAAAGTAAGATTGGACGACTGGAGGTTATACTCATGTGTGAAAATTTGCACTTCACCGGAGGCAGATACGTTTGTCTTGATGTCCGCTTGTTTCAACTCCCTGTGTAATTTACATTCCATGATCTAATCTTACAATGTTCACCTTTCAGTGATTTAAATAAATGAACTTGTGACCTTGTGATAAAGTCTTTTTCGCTGCTACACTTTGAATAATGTATGCTCACTTCGGACATTGACATCTCGTAAAGTTTGCAACTCAGATTTTTACAAAAGTTGAAGTGATTACATGTATTTTGTCCGTAGATCGTTACCCTGATTCTATTTTATCGGAGCAATGTTCTTCATGCATTTATACAACAAAGAGCTTGAACTTTCATTACCCTTGTGCGACATGGACTGATCGACTATGGTAATTTTGCTGCTTGAATAATTTTCTCATTTGACACGACCTTCACTCCACCCACCTCTCTGCCACACCAACTAGCGAATTAATGTCAGCAGTGACTGATGATAAAACTTAAATTACTACACACACCCGAGACACGTAGACAACTGATCGTATTTTAACTGAATTTACAATAACTCTGAACTTCTGTTTCTAAAACAATTAAGGGCAGAATGTTATGAAACTGACACCTTAAACTCAATGTAAGCAAACTATCCTACTTAATTTAATTGACAGATTGTAACAAATATATAAATGGATATGATAATGAAGTAGAATGAAATAAAGATTTTTTTTGCTGTAGTGTCAGCATGCATGCCATTAGTTTTTAGAGTCCATATCTGACAGCCAGAAAGATAAAGGAAAGCTTTAAACAAACTAATATTATAGGCTTAAATCCAAATTTACAACTGGAAACTAAAATTATTCATTTTAAAAGCAAACTGCATTGAGTAATTGTAAGGTTCTGTATTTTTGTTTTATCAATGCATTTCTCGCATTCAACCAAAATATTAATAACAAAATTAGGGTCGCGTTGACTATTTTACATGTCGAAAAATATCACACCTGCCATCCTTCAACGAAGAGTTAGCAGGTTTAAACGTCGAAGCATTAAAAAATAAAATAAAATTAGTCAAGTCAGTCATGTCCTAACTATATAGTCGTAGTATTATCTACCATGTAAAGCTTTCAACGGAATTTGTATATGACGACCGCACCTATCCAAATTTGTTCGAAGGTTACAAATATCAAAATTAAATATTTTAACATTTTAGTTGCGTGTTCACAGGTGTACCTGAAACAGTTTGTCAAAACTCAAGATAGTGTTTGAAACTTTGCTTGTTCAGCTTAGATTGCTGGATTAGCTTTCATCTAGATTTAAAAGTATAGCTTAAGACATTGCCTGGAGGTTATAAAAATACAACAACAAAAAAACATTTGTGTTCTTTAATAAAGTTATCATTGGAGCAAGCCGTTATGGCTAAGTGGTTAGCTGACTGGATTAGTGACCAGAACGAGCGAATTCCAATTGTACCCTATCAGCGCCAGGTCGGCAACCATGGGGTGTCCTGGACAAAAATAACCTTGTTCCCATTGCTTTTGTCAGGATATAAACTTGTACATGTTAATGTGCCATTAGATATCAACCAATCAGTCGTTTTATTGGTCAGAACTTAACCAATCAAAAGGCAGAATTCAGACTTGACTCCGAATGACTCTTAATATGAGTGTGTTAATATTTCCTTTATTTCCAGGCCTGTCTTTTATTTCATCAGTATTACTTCCCCGACGAATGAGCAGAAAAATAGAAGAAATACATTGTTGCTATTTATTAATCCATCCTTCTCTAATTGTACATTGATGCTGAAATAGTTTTATAAAGTGTGTTCATTCAATGCCTATTGATAAAGATAACTGCATTGAATTTTACCAGTATCCTGATTATGCAGTACTATTGATGTATGTTCATTGTGATGTGGCTGTTTTCTTTAGTACTTGCATGCTGTGATGTACATTTGATTTGTATCGTCTGTTTAATTATTTGTTGATTATATATTATTAGAGTTGGCTTGTCATTTATTTTGTTATTATTAGCTAATATTTATATATCACTGCAACTAAAGTAATTACTAATTGTAAATATGTTTGCTAAGTTTGCGTTATACATACAGTCTTGATTCTGACCTTATAATTTTCTAGAAGAAAAATTGATTATATTTTGATGAAAATCTCATTAAGATAACAGGGTAGTATGGTCTACGAAAGATTGCTTGTAATTTAATGTTCTGGAAATGAACTTTTGACTCTCATCCTGGTGCTCCAGTTGTGTCGTAAGGTTTATATTAAGGTTGATTCAATTAGCTGTGTTCTTGCCTATCTTAACATCTAAAGTGTACTGAGTGTTAATGTTGTGTTTCAGTTGTAATTTGAGAGCATTTTTAATTTTTTTTTATATTATTCACTGGAATTACAAAGTACTTTTTGATTTTTGGATTAAACTTCTATGCTGTGATTTTTAAAACAATTTGTTCAACGATCTTTTGGATTATATCAATGTAATATATAGATGACATTGAAGACCACTGGCACAACGGCACATTCAAAATTGGAATTCATCCAGAACCACATAGTTTCATTCGGAATACTCTATACTTCTGGACCAACGATATAACTATTTGGACAGTTTGGGATTTTATTCACAATGTTGTAGGTTCTATCTAAATTTTCACTTTGTATACTATGGAAAAAAATATTTCTTGAACTGTACAAAACTTTGGGTCTATTACTTAGCTGAAGACCATGGTCGTAACTCAGTTTCGAAGCTTCATGTTGAAATAAAATTGATTTATAGCATTAAAGAAAACTGGAAGAGTTTACGGCATGTTCTGTTAAATTGTGTTAGGCATAGTTACAATCAGTACATGTCACCAGAAGTGACACGTAGCGGACAGGTGGACGTAAATATGGAAGAACTAGAAAGATAAATATTTTCATACCAATATTGTCCAAGAAAAATGAATTTGAATAAAACATTGATAACTTTTGGTTGGTTTTGCCTAATGTTTTGTGACAACCCATATATGTTACACAATGCCGAGACAACTGGAAGGTTATTAACTTCTCCAGGGAAAGAAACCGGCTCATCCAGTGACAGGATTCGAATCAGGACCCTTCTGCTCGCTACTCCGGTACAAATGATTTACGCATTGAGAATTGTAACTCGTAAAATTGAAGTACTTTCTTCGTCGTCAGATTTAGTGGACACTTTTGACTGAGAATGTGTTCCACGGTCCATAACACAATGATCCCATATATATATATATATATATATATATATATATATATATATATATATATATATATATATATATATATATATATATATATATATATATATATATATATATATATATATATATATATATATATATATATATATTTGTTTGTTTGTTTATTTATTGTCACAATCTTATTCTTTATGCCAGGGTTATAACGCCATTAAAACTAATTAATTATTCTATTTCCTACTTCAGAGTCTAACTGTACGAGCTGGGATTTTTACTTGTTACATAGTACCGGATGTGATGTCGGCGCCTGATGAGTTTGTCCCGTTATGGGTGAACATAATGGTACCCATTGTCATGTTGGCTCTATTTGTGGCGACCATAGTGACCACCTACTTTTGTAAATACGAAGTGCCCATCGAAAAGCTGCCCAGGCTAAGTTGCACGGTATGTTGGAAATCACTTCGATTCTGTCTTCTTTGACCAATGTCCAGAGCTAGTAATAATCTTCCCGGCGTGGACGGTGTCCTCGGTGTTCTAGTTGGTACTACGATCTAATTTTAGCATTTTCCTGGAATGAGCGAAAAAAATCTTTGCAGATAAAAGTTGCCACAGGTGCTAATAGATTTTGGGTTGAAAATCGAGTTTGTGGAGTTTGCTCAACTTTACCATAATTCAAATGGTTTCGTCGCATTCTATGACAAGTCTAGATTGGTTATCGTTTACTGTGAGCACATTGATGGATACGCTTAACTTTAAGATACTCTTAAACAAGCTGATTTGTACCAATTTCGAAATAAAACCAATACATTGGTACTTAATAAACGTATCGAGACGATGCGAGTTTAATTGCAAGAAATCAGTTTAAACGTAAAACTTTATTTTAACACTTCAAGTTTATACGAATTTGCAGGTCTCTTGCTAAGAAAATTTTAAATGCTTCTCTAGTACAAAATCTCCAAAACGTAAACATAACCATATTAGCAAGAATAGCGATAATTTAAAACAAGATATGGATGTTTTGATTGCTAACATAAGTGATAAAGGCAAATACACACATCACATTGCATCCTCATGCATGCAACAGTATTATGATGCTGATCTGAATGTGCTGCAAGAAGCTAAACTTTCAATAGTGCATACAAAGTACACGTATGTCGCTTTTACTCTTTCTTAGGTCTGTGGTGACTTCACATTTAAGACAGATATCAAATTTGATGACTCTATATACAACACTTCAAGGCACTCAGTAAGTCACTATAATATACTTTTGACAAACAGTTAATAACATTCTTCAGGGGACCCGAGTGGCCGAGTGGTCTAAAGCGCTCTCCGTTACGGATCACTGCCATCTCAACTCTATCTGCGTGGGTTCGAATCTCAGATTCGGCCAATGTGGGTATGTGAGAAAGCTTGCCAGTAGCTTCTCGTAGGTAGGTGGTTCTTTCCAGGGCTTTTCCCGGGTTCTTCCTCCACCATTATTACTGGCCGCCATGTATAGCCTATCTTGTGCTGAAAAATGGCGTTAAACCCTACAACAATAACACTCTTCATGGAGAAGGTACCATTTAGAGATGACTAAATAGAACAGCATGAATTGTGCACACTGGAGACAAATCTACCCGATACATCGTTGCATCCAAGAGTTTCTGTAATATTTTTACAAGAGTAATTATGAATAAAACTGACTTTGGAAAACCTTGTATTGCCCCAGGTATTGCCACAGACTTTAGCCGTATATCTATCTATCTATCTATATATATATATATATATATATATATATATATATATATATATATATATATATATATATATATATATATATATATATATATATATATATAATAAATGCCTAACTTGAGAAGGATGTTTAAGGAGCATATAAAATAAACTTTTGAAAAGTACATGTAATTTAGTTTTTATACTTTAGATGAAGACTTTGGCTTTGAAATAGATGTCAGTGGTGGGATGATGTGAGATCCCCACTCAATGTGGTTTTATGGTTATCGTTATCTAGTAGATGATTACCCATTGTGTTATTGCCCCTACTGAGTAAGCAGTAAAATAAAATATGAAATTAATGGAATGAATGGATGGAATAAAAAAAGATCTGAGCAGAAGGTATATAATAGAACACGTGCCCCTGTATGTGAAATGTGACAATTTAATCAATTACAGATACAAAATGAAATTGAACACGACATTTTAATGATTCACGTTCTCAACGAAATAATGTGATGCGAAATTCAACTATCTGTACTGTTAATCGAGTGACTTGATCGCATTAAATTGCCAGCATGTCACCATCACCTGGATGCTTCCGGTCTTTTAAAAATCACTGTTGATGATAGGTCGGCCTTGTCGTATATATATATATATATATATATATATATATATATATATATATATATATATATATATATATATATATATATATATATATATATATATATCTTTTCCTAGCTTTAGCCTGTTAGGGTCATCAACCACTTAGGTTGTAGACTGCCCTCTTTTCTATTGTGTACTAAAGGTATGGAGCCATTGTTTCTTGAAATAAAATATAATACCCGACCTAAATACGTGTCAGGTTCCCTTCTGAGTTCGAGCAATCTTCCCACTTATTCAGATATGTCTTATCATAGTTCAACAGAACTAAGCTATGGTCCGTTTGCAATCTAATACACTCTCGCAACCCTTCTGCCCTAAATTAATGTATTTCCTAATCTCCTTGCATTCGGCTGGAACCATGACATAGCTAGACCTCTTGACCAGTGTTACGCCCCACTGTGGGCTATAAATTACTATCTGAACTTTGCCATTCGATATACGTTTCAAATGTTGACACCATCGATTTCTCGATTGAAAAGAAATCACGGTATAATTTGCACATAAAAATTAATGGACTTTTACTCATCGTCCTAGCTACCTTCCTTGTTAATTAGCAGTTCATTGACATACAAATCAAGTCTTAACATGCATGAACCTTATCATTTAAGACCAGTAAAGTAAGACAAAATAAATATTTTAAAAAACGTCAGATGATACATCCTCGACTCCCAACGTAACCAAAAGCTGTAATTTGCTACCAATTATATTTTGTAGATACCATGCTTGAAAAAGTAACAATCTCTAAAGAAGAACCAAAAGAGAAAAACTGAAACTAGAAAAGACGACGCAGCTGTGTTCTAAATATACAACCCAAGCTCCAACTGGACCTGCACTGCAGGTTGTCTACAGCTTACCGGAAAGCGGAAGAATTATTGGACAACCCAATTTCGGTTACCAAAACGACGAAGTGAATTCAAAAACAATTTCTCGTAACATCAACTCTCTGAGCAGTAACGGTATCAACAACAGCTGTTTGAAAGTCCTCACAAACTAACGAAAAAATACCATCGTGGAATTGTTTAAAGTCTAACTTGTTTATCAAAACAAGTCCTTTATATTTGACGTGTGCATCTAAACTAGTCATTTACGTTTGAAGTATTCATCACAGCTAGTCTTTTACGTTTAATGCCGGTGTGCTCAGTATATGCATAGGTTTAACTTGTATACAGTTATTCATAACTGTCCAATCGTTGGCGAATGTTAAACAGTGAACTTTTTTCTAAAGACGCATTTGTTTTGTCATGTGTTATGTACTGATAATTTTAATTGACGAGTACTTATATATATATATATATATATATATATATATATATATATATATATATATATATATATATATATATATATATATATATATATATATATATATATATATATATATATATATATATATTTATATATATATATATATATATATTATGTGTGTGTGAGAGTGTATGCTTGCCAATTACTAAACAGTAAATAAAACGAGAAAAAGAAGAATGCAATGTGTGTGTGTGTGTGTGTGTGTGTGAGAGAGAGAGAGAGAGAGAGAGAGAGAGAGAGAGAGAGAGAGAGATAACGTGGGTAAACTACACATTATGATTCAAATGAGTATCTAACGAAATGTGAACTATCAATGACTTAAATAAATGAAAAATTAGAAGGACAGTTATTATTTGTAAAATATATTAACGCCAATCTGCGTCAAGTCATGCACAGCTAATAGAAATCTGAAAAGCATTTACATGTTTAATACTGGACCCATAATAAAATAAAATAATTTAAAAGCAGGTTAGATTACATAGCATATGCTTCTTTACTAAGCAAATTTAAGACGAATAATTTTGATTGTGCTAATTTAAAAGATAAAACATGTTTAGAACGAAAACGTTGTTTTTAATTTCTTTTTAGTACATATAAAAGGATTTACTGAAATTTCAACTTTTGCATTGTGTGCATACTTTCATTTATAAGAATAGATGAAAACCTAACGTTCGTTATACAATATAAACATATCTACATACGTCATGAGCATGTATTCAAGTCAGGGAAATATTAACATATGAAAATATTGCATCTACCTGTAAGAGTGTTGTAAATGCATTAACACTGTGTTGTATGTGAAAAAAAACTATATGTTTTTAATTCTGAATCATCGGACAAAATGAGTTTGAAACTGGGTACTAACATATGGATGCTGTTATAAATCACACAATACAACAGTTCATTTAGCTGACTAAAACAATAACTCGAATGCAGATGTTTATAGTTATTATACAGACCCTATTTAACCTTTTAAAATGTTTTGTTTCAGATCTGCTATGTAAATGGAATTCAGGACATGTTTACATATGCCGTATCAAAAGCGTTTGTTTCACCAACTTAAAATTAAACACTATACTTTCTATGAAGTCCTCGTTGCGAAGTCACTTTGAAAATTCGTTCGTTAGAATTGCATTCATAATAAGTGGAATTTCTATAAACAGTTATGTCATATGTAATTTATATGCAATTTATGGTGTTATTTATTTACAATTATTGGTGTAATTTATATAGAATTCATGGTGTAATTTATATGCATATCGTGGCGTTATTTATTTACAATTTATGGTGTAATTTATGTTTACCTTATGCACTCAACAAACGATTCCGTAATCTTTTCGTGGTATGTTTCACGTTAAACAATAATTAAATTCGGTTAGACCGTGCTGTCTTCGTTAATGGATGACACTTTTGTTGGAAGGGGGGAGGTGCGTTCTTTTTAAGGGATTGGTATACACCGTGCTAGTGATTAAAAGGCTAATATAATATCATAAATGGAATAAATGGAGATGTTGTACGTGATATTACTAATTAAATGCGTCAGTGCTGTTATGGACGCTTTAATATTTCATACTTATATTATGTATATAGAATAATGTATGTATGTATGTATGTATGTATGTATGTATGTATGTATGTATGTATGTATGTATGTATGTATGTATGTATGTATGTATGTATGTAATATGCATGCATGTATGTATCACACAGGCTTGCACGAGAGCTTAAATTTACTGATACATACATTCATTAAAATATATTGACCGATATTCACAAGCTATCTCAGTACCTATAGACAAACAATATACCTGGTACAAAAACGATTGATCGACTACCTGTATATAACGAAGAAAAAAAAGGCATGAAAATGTATATATTGTTCCTGGGCGACAGTTTAGTGTTATGACTAGGGACACGACAAAGTGTTCAATCCAGCTTGATCTGGGCAGAATTGGAACCTTTACCCTTCTGGGTTCGAGTGTGTATGCTAAGTACTGACCACCTACGGCTCCAATGAAGACTGGTTTTATCAATGCTTTATTTTCTCGGATTGAGATGTATTAGGTACCCTCGATGTTTCATACGTTGGCCTTATAAGGTCTTTCAAGTTGGGAAAACCATACATATGAAGGAAACCATTGATATGAAGGAAACCATTGATATGAAGGAAACCATTGATCCTGGACAGGAAACCAAATAGACCATGCGTGTCAGAACCGGGAATCAGACCCTGAACCGCATAGGTACAGAGCATGTGAATTATTAATGCTCTATTTAATTCAATACAAATCAATGCATAGTATTTGAGAAAGACTGTCATATTACATATTGTATATGGTACCACAAATAATGACTAATACTAGTACTGGTAGTAAATATGCTACAAAAACAGAACATTTAAATCGAACACTAATATACGGCCATTTTTTCCATCTCTTTCGAGGCAAATGTTTGTATTTGAGTTTTATGGGCAGACCCCAACCCCACGATAAAAAAAATAAATAAATAAAAGATGACAGTCTTCTGTACAACATTATTATAAAGAGCGTAAATTAACCTTGTTCTCCTTGAGAGAAAGCTTGTCAGCTGAAGAGGCTATATTAGTTACCAATAAAATATAATACAACCTACTTATTTAAAAGAAAAAAAATATTACACACAAAGTGAAGAAGAAACACATGACACAAACACACCAAGGGAACTATACAAACTTGCACAGGTTTCGATAATGTCACTTCATTTCACAACTCCGTAGAACAATATTAAGAACACGACAAAATATCATTACTGTAAAACATAATCCAGCTTGGGTTTTGATATTATTTCTGAGGAACTCCTGTTTATGAATTGTCTGTCTTTTAATCTGTACATCCATATGCCTGAAAACAATATCAGGCTTTACCAAGAAACTAAAATATATATTTTGTCAATCTTGCATCATTGCACATGTACAGAGAAATACCAAGCTCTCTCTCTCTCTCTCTCTCTCTCTCTCTCTCTCTCTCTCTCTCTCTCTCTCTCTCTCTCCCTCCCTCCCTCCCTCCCTCCCTCTCTCCCTCTCTCTCTCTCTCTCTCTCTCTCTCTCTCTCTCTCTCTCTCTCTGGCAAAATAACACGCCATAAAAGCTCTGGCCAAGATCATTAAACAATAATTATTGACAGTTTGTGAAATTAAAATTTAAAACTAATAATTATCCTTCAGTATTCAGTCGTCTAACAGATTTGTATATCACCTGGCCGTTAGGCTAAGAGGGTTTAACATATTATTGAGTCTCGCGTTTGTCATGCGTTGTCAGTCAAAATTTTGCTCCTTCAAATTTTGTCTCAAAAACAACATAACAAGATTAAACCTAACTTCGCAGGGAATAAACCGCCCTGAAGAGGTTTTCAGTTTTATATGAAAGATATCGATTAGCTCTAATATATAGTCACCGTTACTTAAAATAGTAACACAAACTATTTAACAAATTTCTTAATATTTCTTTCTTAAAAAAAGAAAACTTAACAGAAAGCTTCGATTCAGAAAACGAGAACAAAAACTTATGACCGGTTTCATTAAAAAATGAGAAAAGAATGGAAGAAATGAATTAATAAATGAATGAATGATTACGCTATAAATATTCAAACAGATTAGTTACTTTAATTGTGTACATCTGATCTTAACATGGTTACATATCCCACATGAGCAAATATCCATATATTTTAGAATGTTTGCGATTCGAAGTTCAAATCATATAGGATGGTACCTATAGTGGATCTGTCAGGGACATATCTGGCTGTGTGCACGTAAACTATCCCAAAACATTTTTTTTATCATGAATATGCTAATATATGGTTGTTGTTGTTGTAGGGTTTAACGCCAGTTTTCAGCACACAATAGGCTATACATGGCGGCCAGTATTAATGGTGGAGGCAGAACTCGGGGAAGCCCCCGGAAAGAACAACCGACTCACTAGAACCTACTGGCAAGCTTTCTCACATAACCACATTAGCCGAATCTGATACTCGAACCCACGCAGACAGAGGCGAAATGGCAGTGATCCGTAACGGAGAGCGATTTAGACTCGGCCACTCGGGTCCCCGCTTATATACGGTAACATATTTTAATTTAGTACTTTGACAGAGTGAGGCATTGTAGCATCAGCTGATATCACATTCCAATGAATCATTCAACTTAATCGTTGTTAACTAACACTCTTAAAAATACACTAAAAATGTTCAAACAGATCATTTTAATTGTAATTGCCCAATAGACCTTAATTAGTAAATGGTATATGTCCCACATATGCAAATGTCCCTTCTTGTGTACACATTTTGGGGACCAGAGTTTCAAACTAAATTAGAATCAGAATATTGAGAGCACTAGTCATCTTGTATTCGTGTTAGGCCTGGACCCTGACAGCAGAATTACAAAGAAGTATCAAGACACTTGAAATGAGATGATACAGAACCATTTTCAGCATCTCTTATATAGACCACATCACAAATGAAGAAGTGCGTAACGACATCATGCACAAAGTAGGCCATTATTAAGACCTTCTCATCACTGTCAAAAAGAGAAAGCTGAAATGGTATAGCCTTGTCACTAGAGCCAACAGTCTATCCATAACAGTACTGCAGGACAGCGTCCAAGGTGGCAGAAGGAAAGGTATACAGTGAGAAAAGTGGACTGACAACATCACGGAATGGACCAGAAAGAGTTTTGCGGAGATACAAGCATTGGCACATGATCGAGACAAGTGGAGGAAACTGGTCAGATGTTCAGCAGCACAGTGCCTCAACGACCACACTAGATCAAGAGACTGATGATGATGATGATGATGATGATGATGATGATGATGATAGCTTATACGCGATGTCACATTTGGCTGTATTCACTTACAATATCGCAACATTTCCATCCTGAATAAGATTACCGATAGCAGTACCTTTTATTTTGTACGTTGTTACTTAACTTGCAACAATAATAAAAAATGACCGACCCCACATTGCTTTTAACTTTATAATACGTAGTATACCTTATCAGTTGGGGCTCCAAGTGGCCGAGTGGTCTAAAGCGCACACCATTACGGAGCACTGCCATCTTACCTATGTTTGTGTTGGTTCGAGTCTAAGGCTCAACCAATGTGGGTATGTGAGAAAGCTTGCCAGTAGCTTATTGTGGGTCGGTGGTTCTTTGAGAGGTTTCCTGGGTTCTTCCTTCACCATTAATACTGGCCGCCATGTATAGCCTATATTGTGCTGAAAATGGCATTAAACCCTATAACAACAACCTAATTAAAATTTTAGCATGTAAATGACTAAACATACTTCTACCTCATACATTGTTGGGATGAATTTATCACTTTAATACATGCCCAATGCTTCACATTTCTGAGTGTCATTATCATGTTTAATATTTCTTCCAATGCTTGCAAGTGAAACATTGATCTAGCCAAGTATCTGGAACAAGGTGGAAGAGTTGCTCTCACCTACTCTCATTTCTAATACTTTACATTCTGTGGAGCCATTGAGTCAAACCTGTAACACTTTTTTAGAATGAAGAATAATTGCTTTCTAACTACAGTAGAGAAAACAAAAATACATTTAATTTCAAATAGTATTAGTCTTTTTCTTCAATCAGTCGCTTTCAATAGACACCACTGGCTGTGCTTGTACTTTCGAAACATGGGGATATCATTTTTCTTTAGCAGCAGTGAGGATGAGCCACTTAGATTTATAAGGTTCCATTTGCTAAACTATGGCTTCTTACACAATATGAAACAATTACGCTAATAACGCCAAACCGAAGCCTCTAACTAACCTATAGTCTCTCTTACGGATTAGTTAATGTTTTTACTGTATTGTTGTCGTCTTAGATTTTCTTTGATTATTCCTGAGCGTTTACCCGACTTGGGACTTATTCGTGGTCGCCCCCATCCCCTCTGCTGCTGTGAATTAGATCATTATAATATATCAATAATATGGCTTCAGAATCTTACACATGTAGACTAGCCTGAGAGGGACTAGAAGCAATTAAGAAATTCCTACCAGTCCGTGTAACACAAAAATTACAAAACTTTCAGGTGGATCTTGCAGAAAGATCTCAACAATTATTCAAACCTGTTACTGAAACAAACTAAACCTCTTGTTCCTCAACTTGAAAAGATAGCTGAAAATCTGAAGCAACATCAATAAATGTCCAAGCGTTTCCTTGTCGAATGCCTCCACCAAACAAAACGTGTTGCTAAAAAGAAAAACGCGATGAGAAATAGTGAAAGAATTGCGTAATAAATTTACTGAAATTGCTTTCAAAATAGTCGATAAAACTGGTTCAAACGAATTCTAGTTTTTGCTGTTTCGAGATATGAACTAAATAGAATATATTGAAATTAGAGCACAAAATATATATTACCAGTATAAACTACTGTGGCGGATGTGTTTTATAAATTAGAACTAAAACAAATCGAATATATACAACACGTGCATTGTATTTAGGAAACATCAATGCGGTCAACCGGGCGTATGATCAATATTAAGAACAAAAACTGCCCGGTAGGGGGGGGGGGGGGGGAAGAGAGAAAGAACGAAAGAGAACAATAACATAACATTCTTAAATCCTTTAAAAAATTAATTGACAAATTTTAATTTGGAATATATGAAAAATTACAGATATGGATACTGATCAATTGGCTAACTATACTACCGATAGTACTAATTTATTTTTCTGATATGTTACAAAAATATCATGGACTTAGTGAAGATGAGTATCATAAAAAAGTCTTTAAAATTCGAAATAACAGGGGTAGTATTAGTTAGGATGATCCAGATTTTTAAAAACGTTTTCTGTAAAAGTAGATTAACTAAAACAAATAGGAGAAAAAGGAGAAGAATATTATAACCCAGATGATGATCCTCTTGGTGCTACTGGAAGTGATATTCCAAACACAGCATGGGAAAGTGGTCTTATTTCATATTTTAACAATATTCTCAATGACATACAGAGAGACTAGAAATTCTGACTGGAGGTAAACGAGTTGGAAATAATTATCCAGAAATAATTAATGAAGCAGCTGATATTTATCTACGAGTATTTACAGGCGATATTATGGACATTAGCCTTTATATATCTCTTTTCTTAATGAAATCGTTGATGGTTAGTACAGTGAGTAGATAAATAAATAATAAATAAGATGATAATACACAATGATCAAGATGGACCTGTAATGGTCAGGTTGATAAACTCACGATTACCAGTCTATAAAGCAGCTTACAGAGATGGACTCGGTGATGTTGTTCAGGGAAATTTTAGATGGATTGCGCCAAAAGCAATACCGATTGTAAAACAATTATCATTGAGAGCTATTGACGTTTTTCGTAAAAAGCTTCTAGTGTTATTTGTTTTTTCAGCAATCATGATGGATTAGCGCACGGTTAATTCGGCGAAAACCACCTCCAGTTAAATTTGACAAACACTGAAGTGATGCCTGCAAATGTTAGTAAACTAATCAATCAAACCACATATTTAAAAAATTAGCAGAGTTGGCTGTAGATGTACTGCGTTCAGAAGCAGAAAAATTATAACTGATAGTCTGGTAACAGGAAGTGGTCTTTGTGTTTGACGATAATAAGTATAATAAAGATGTTTCAACGTGTATCTGATTCAGCATTTGACATGGATGCATCGCTTCTCAAAGATAAAACCGTGCACGATTATCATTATTAATAATAATAATAAATAATAAAAGATACAATATAGTAAAAGAAATGTTACACGGTTTCAACGAATCCGCTGATGTTACCGTTAAAGATATTTATCATAAATAGCAACCCGTGTTATTAAATTATTTAGAAAGAGTTTGGAACTAGTTGTGTCAACACTCACAAGCAGACCTGCGACAGAAATGAAAGTACGAGGTATAAATTCGAGGTGTATCACAGCTTCTTTCGGTACAAGGGTGATAAATGGACTCCTGAAGGAATGGGTGAGACATATATAACTAAAATAATAATTTGTGATAAAATATGCACCGTTTTATTAGGTGTGTTACGAGTGGTTTCTTGTATTAGTTATTATTTTAAAAATCTGCGGTGATAATATATGGTGATCATGGTCAACCACCACCATTTGTTGGAATGTCTCCGTATGAATGGCTAAAAAGTTTGTAGATTATTACGAGGAGATCATAGAGCAATTGATCCAAACTTAAGAGAGTTTAAGAAATCAATTATATCACATTCGAATAAAATCAGTGCAAACAAATGCGTGAAATAATTTCAAAAACTTTTATAAATGATTTTTGGGATAAATGAAGACTTACGATTTGATAGTGGCAAGTAGAAAGATAGTTCGTGATACACTTTAGCAGCAATTAATACATTTGACCAAAGAGAAGATTTAAATATATCCGTAGCGTTGTGTTATAGACCAGCTGATACACGACGACAAAATATCGACGTTAGACAGACTAAAAAAACAAAATCTTGATGTTGTCACACTTGATATCAGTGCTGTTGAGGATTTGCTGAAAACTGACAATTCTCTGTGGACGCTAGGACATGCAATGACAATCCACTGATCGCATGGATTAACTCTTACTGATACAGTTGTTTGGATCATTGATGATCGTATCTAATAATCAAACTTAGCGTATCTCGCAGTTTCACGCGTAAGGAATATAATTCAGCTGTGGAGTGTTATTGAACATTTTACTGGCACCAACAACGAAATTGTTAGCGATGATGTGGTAAGAAAAAACTCGCTAGTTATAAATAAAGTGACCAACAACAAAAAATAATCGCGACTTTTATATTAATGCTAACTTTATCATGATATTACAACAACATTAGAATAATCATTGTGCGAGCTGTAACACAATAGTGTTATGGCGATACTCGAACAATGATCCAAAACAATTTACCGTCAATAGAAAACATAGTAGACTAGGTCATACACGAGAAAATGTGATGCTGTCATGTTTTGAGTGTAATAGACTTGTAGGTGATATTAAAATGATTGCGCTGGTGATTGTGTGTCTTCATGAATTACTTGCAATTTTTCATCCTTATATAAGAGCAGTTAAATCCAATCTGTAGATTGCGGGTCTACCCGTGGATGTAACTACTATGAAAATTGTAATGTGTCGTAATACTCCAGATAAGAAAAGTCGCTCTTCTTTTTACCCCATTCAAGTTCCCTAGGTTCATATAAATATCTTACAGTAACAATATTGATTACTGGTTATTTGGAAAAATCGTACCATTGTACAGGTATATATTTTTGTGATCGCGCTAATAGGTTTCATATACGTTGTTCGAGTAGTTTTATTATTTAATGCAGCTATCACACACGGTAGTCTTGCAACCCACTCACAAGATCTTATGTTGTTCTGAAGTATTTCCTTCGCGTACTGAAATCCAAATAAACGCTTAGTAAGAGTTCGATTAAATCATTGAACGATCGCCTGATCACGGTGTATTGTAGCATGTCCTTGTCGTATTTTAACATTATTTGTTTTCGTTATCGATGATAGTGCACCCTGAATTTTTTTGTTAGGGTCAGTCTGTACTAGTTGCGGCCATCGTAGACCACCAGTTGATAATTCTTTTAAACGCATAAGCTACTTCTGTTGATGTTTTAGTTAATAACGGCTCTGCCTCTTTATACCTACGAGCAACTACAATGACAGTTAGAGCGTATTTGTATGTGCTCAGATGTCTACTAATTTAGATAGTAGCATGTTGTAAAAGCAAAATATCAGACTGATGAACTTCTTTTGAAACACTGACATCAAATTTCTCGTGTATGCTGCGGTGGGTAACTTTGACGTATTGCCTGTCGTGATGACCAATCTGCAGCATCAGCACGTGTAACATTTGCCGCATCAGCATGTTTGCTAATTGCTCCCCTGCCTTTCAAATATCCTCTTGGACTATAACAAATCTATTCCATACTATAAATTAACAGCCCCTAATACTAGTTTGCCTTTCATTTCAGATCTTACAAATTCATTAGATAACGATTCTATAAATGATGTATTTTCTTTTTATAGAATTTAGCGCATGAAATCAACTTCACATTTTTCCTTCACTTGTCAAGGAAGATAAATGTATATTGTTTCTGCACCACATCGTACATACTTGCCCGTAATCGAAAGTCTGTTATTTGTGTTGTTATAGTCGTTATTTTATCTGTGGACGCTTTATATTTTATACAAAATAGACCCATACTGTCTATTATATTTCTACAACATGGATGTAATTGATTTCTCAGCAACAAGAAAACAAAAGCCAGTCAAGTATCATCCAGCGTTACCAAATCTATTCGAATGATAATAATAGGTCCAACTGAAAGTGGTAGGTTACTGCTTAATTTGAGAATAAGATGGCTCAAATGGGATAAGTTGTATTTGGTAGCTCTGTCAGTTTATAATCAGAGATGCTACGAGGTACTTAAGGATTTTCATGAAAACGTAAAATTATTAAACGAAGAAGGCAATTATATTATTGAGTTTATTGCTGATATAAATGAAGCACCAAACGTAGATGACATTGATGGATTTATTAATAATTTAGTTGTTTATGAAGATGTAATGCTGGATAAACAATTAAATCCAGCTAAAAAATATTTTCTCGAGATAGACATAAAATACTGATGTTATTATGTTACTCAGCGGTATACACAAATACCTGAAGTGATCAGATATAACAGTAATATTTTAGACGTGTTTAACGAAGTTGATACACATACTCTACGAAATTTTCATCAGACTTGGTGTAGCGGAGATTTGGATATAATTAAGTTCAAAAACTTCTCACGTGCAAAGACTACCTCGTATTGATTTATAACGATATATTTACATGATCCTAGATCAAGATATCGTGTAGGTCTTGATAAAATATTTGGCTGAGAGACCGATCTAATTCACAGTAGCGGAGGGGGGGGGGCACGAATAAGTGTCATGTTGGGTAAACTCGCGTGCATAATCAAAACCAAACCTACAACGACAACGATACAGTAACAAAAATAAATAACCCGTAAGAAAGAATCTAGGTTAGTTAGAAGCTTCGGTATGGTATTATTGGCGTAATTTTGTCATTTTCGTAAGAAGCCTTAGTTTAGCAAATGTAACCATGTAAATATAGAGGGTGGTGGGGTGGTGGCGCGCCCTCCCTACTGCCTCTTTCACGGTTGGTTTAGCGTTCATCGTGTGAACCGTGACGGAGAATACATTTTTGGAGTACAAACGAATAATAATTTAAAGACACTTTTCCTCAGAAAATGTGTTGCTGCACAGGAAAACACCAAACCAAAACAATTTAATCTTGGTATGTAAAGGACAAATATTTTAAAGCGCCCTTAGTGATCGTAGTAATCATCGACTGCCTGTGACTATCATTTATCCCAATGCTGTGACTAATTGAAATAAGTTGTATTAGTGACCGAATAAGTGTATAGCTATGTATGATTGCATTTAAAACTAAGTATTTACTCAATAGATGTCCTGCTTGTTTGTTTGTTTTTTATGGTCTAACGCCATTTTGGAGCACAATATAGGCTATACATGGCGGCCATTATTAATGGTGGAGGAAGAACCCGGAAAGAAACACCGACCCACGAGAAGCTACTGGCAAGCTTTCTCACATAACTACATTAGCCGAATCTTAGACTCGAACCCACGCAGACAGAGGTGAGATGGCAATCACCATTACCCGTTACAACCTATTTCAAAGCCCATTTTGGCGCCCCCACTAGTATGGCGTCCGGGGACATATGTACCCCCCTGCCATTCCACCCCCCAGCTACGCCTCTGTTTCACTAACTTTAAAGTTTCACGATTTATGAATGAATGCTCAATTTAGTTGACATGCTCGTTTTTCTAATGGCCGTATTACACCCTTATCAGTGTTTCAACCTATCCTTTGGTCATCACTGCATAGCAATTGCTGATGTGCATGTAAACCCTGCATATACATACGTTTAAACGAGATTTATGTGATATTTCCTGTTACGATTCATGCGTGTGTGTGTGTGTGTGTGTGTGTGTGTGTGTGTGTGTGTGTGTTTCAAAACATTTTGCGCCTGAAGAAGCATACAATGAACCAGTTGCACAGATTAATATATATATATATATATATATATATATATATATATATATATATATATATATATATATATATATATATATATATATATATATATATATATATATATATATATATATATAATAAATATAAACTACCAGGAATATTAGTGTTCTGAGTTTTGACAAGAAAAAAGATTTCATCGAATGTATTCAGGTATAAAATGATATTAAGAATGGCATAATGATAATATGCATGCATTTTATCTTCCTAAGCTACCAGTAAATGAAACTCAGAAATCACATACGCTACTTACTATGTGTGATCTAAAAGCAATGTGAGAAAGGCAGAGACAGAGAGATCTATCTTTAAACATCTAACTGCATGTCTCAAATCTAGTTCTTCTGTACGAATAATCAAGAGATGTAGATATAGATGTCACATGACTAGTTGTTTACAACACTCTGGGTTATCATACCGGTAAATCACACATGCCGCAATCGTACCTCAGACGCCGATTAACGAGAACAAGTGGAATCATAAGTCGCAAAGTACCTTAGTAAACCAACTCCCAATATGAGGTTAGTATTTTTATGTATTATGGACTATTGAGTGGTATGTGTATGTATATTTGCTAGTCAGGAGAGTCACTCGTTCATCAATAGTTAACAACACTAATCATCCCTGACACACACACGTTTATTTTAAAATATCAAATGAACATGTCACAACAAACGCGTTCACGTGATAAAAGACTTGTAAATCTTCTAACACCCCCTAACTCTCGATGTATGATTGTCCAATTTGTCTTTCGCCCCCTTTACTTGCCTCACAAATGTGGGCATATTCTCAAATCGTTCAAACTGTGACATGGGTCGTTACGTGTATTGTCATCGGCTGTCCTACATTTAGCGGACATAAATATTTTACCTGTGACTCACACACACATAAATAGCAAACACCATGCGTAGCGCATCAAGCGATCACCCGTACATTATATGTATGAATCAAGTTAATCGTGTGTACGATCAGGAGGTGAAACAGCTGAAAAGTGTACAGAAGCCCGTTCAGACTACGACATAGTTTGCAAACCAGATTATTTTAACACAAGAAACAAATGTATGTTTTCATTGGCAGACGATGTATGCGTGCATTGGTGTCATTTATTCGAATGTTGAAAATACTTTACTAAGAAAATGACAGGTAAACGTTGACTTTTGTTTTGCATAGATTTGCACTTGGATTTTTTTTTGTAAAACGCTTTGAGGACACACTGTAATACTGATATGGAAAAATGGGAACCAGCCCGGAAATGGGTGTAACATGAAATAAAGTATATGTGGGTTTAGCTGGCCAGGATTGGTTAATAATGTGGGTTATTTTATTTTATCTTTTGAGAGCTTATCCTAATGAAACTGAAAAAAAAATAAAGAGACGTTGTTTTCTTGATGGAGTTTCATTCTTAATTTTGGAACACTCATTAGAAATTAACACATGACTCTTTGGTGCTGGATTTAAAGTACGTAACTATACTGATAAATATATGTTTGACCATGAGCGCTCAGAAACGTGAAGTTATAAAATTTTAATATCATGATGTTTGCATAGGTTTACTATGGTAACTGAATTAGTACCGTGATTCTTATAATGCAGCTTGTGTGCAACAACCAATCTTGAACCGATTATCAGATACGACCTTCATTTTTACTGCAGAGATTATGCTTGTTTTGTTTTTGTTATTTAACGCCAGTTTTCAGTACACGATATGCTATACAGCATTAATGGTGGAGGAACAACCTTGAAAACCCCTTAAAGAACCACCGACACACGAGAAGCTACTATCAAGCTTTCTCATATACCAACATTGGCCGAACCCGAGACTCGAACCCAAGCAGACAGGTGAGATGGCAGTAATCCGTAACGGACAGCGCTTCAGACCAATCGGCCACTCGGAGCCCCCTGCAGATATTATAGCTACACTCCAGTCTCTGAACTTGCAAACACTTTAGATTTTACAATTTTTTAATATCCGAAACAAAAATCTCTGATTTGTCAATCCTTTGATATCCATAATCCATCCTCGATTTTGACAATCATTTATTATCGAACATCTAACCTTAAATTTAGGGTCCCGAGTGATCGAGTGGCATAAAATGGTAGCCATGACCGATCACATCACTCTTGTCCGCATGGGTTTGAGTCTCGGGCTCCAGCAATGTGAGTATGTGAAAAAGCTTGATGGTTGTTTCTCTCGGGTCGAAGGATCTTACCGAGATTTTCGTGTTTGTTTGTTGGGTTGGGTTTATTTTGGTGTCTCCACCAGTTATATTGGTCACCATGTATTACCTATTGTGTGCTGAAGCATAGTGCTAATCCCATAAGAACAACAACAGCGAACTTCCGATTTGACAGTCCTTTAACGTCTAAAACAAAAATCTCAGATCTGTCAATCCTTTAACATTCATAACAAAAAGATAAGATTTGAAAATCATTTAATATTCAAAAACTAAACGCACACTTGACAATCCTTTAATGTCTACCCCCTCAGATTTGTCATTAATTTAATATCCATCACCCCCAGATTTCACAACCCTATAATATCCAAAACAAATATTCTGATTTTACAAATATTTAGTATCTAGCATCTAGCCTCAGATTTTGACAATCCTTTAATATCCAAAAGCTAACATAAGACTTAATAGTCTTTTAATATACAAAGCAAAAAGAGGCCCCGAGTGGCCGAGTGGTCTTCAGCGCTCTCCGTTACCGATCACTGCCATCTCACCTCTGTCTGCGTGGGTTTTAGTCTACGATTCGGCTAATGTAATTATATGTGAAAGCTTGCCAGTAGCTTCTTGTAGGTCAGTGATTCTTTCCGGGGTTTTCCCAGGTTTTTCCTCCACCAATAATACTGGCTGCCATGTATAGCCTATCGTGTGCTGAAAAATGGCGTTAAACCCATCAGCAACAACACCAACTACAAAGCAAAAGCCTAAGATTTATATAATTTTTATATCCAAAATCATTGAGTGTTTCGACCACCATCCTGTGACAAATACATAATTTGATAAGAACTCAGTTGGAAGCGTACTAATGATGTACCACCAGAATGAGGGCGTGATTAAGGAACGTAGTTTTTATAAGAACTTTAGTAAGCAAAGTTCGTGAAATGAAAATTCAACAAGAAAGCCTCAGAGTCAAGTCGATAATATGAGAAGAGAAAGACAGAAATGACGTGACTGGCATATGAGCCACACAAATCTGACCAAAGTGTACCACGTTTAGGGTGAACTGTGACTAGAGTGTATACAACGCCATTGTCCACTGATAGTGGCACACGTTTCTGTTTTTTTTAATGCTTTTTATGGTTTAACGCCATTTATCCGAGGGGACGCTCTAACCACTATGACAACGGAGTGGTTCTTTAAATTTGGATAGAAAATATGGATTCTATCCAATCTGTTGTTGCAAACTTGCTTAACTCAATTTAGTGGCTGTATGTGCCTTGAAATGCCCATAAACTGCTCGTCGCTACTTTCTGTTCT
Organism: Unio pictorum; assembly: GCA_030141615.1. NCBI lineage: Eukaryota > Metazoa > Mollusca > Bivalvia > Unionida > Unionidae > Unio > Unio pictorum. The sequence goes on along the minus strand of JARLTB010000276.1, from coordinate 416,678 downwards.
CCACCATACCCCCACCCCCTCCCCGCAGTGTAGCATGTCGTCCGTTGCTGCTACGAAATTATTCCATACTTTTCACAATATGCCAGGCCATTTTATCCGTGTTGAAAGATCTGCTTATTGCACCTACATGAAGAAAATAGATTCTTATTCTAAGATAATTTATTAAATCGAAGAAACTGTATACTACGAACGTGCTACATTGTCGTTTAAGTTTTTGAAGAAGGCGTGCGTGTCCAATACGTTTTAATGAGCCATGTTGCATGTACAAGGATTTGCAAATTTATGTAAAAATTGATTAATCATAGGTATGAAGATCGATAATTTACCTCCACTGGATGTGGGATTACCTCCCTGTTACTCTGTTATATCCGGTATGTTTTAATTCTACCAAAACTGTCCACAATATAATTTTATTTCCAATAAAAATCAAATCAAATTTTGACGAAATTAAAATATCACTGTCTTCAAAGTTTACTGGGCTTTTTTGTCATCAGATTTACCCTGAACATTTGATTTTGTACTCATCTGTTTTTACCAGCTTGCTTCCAATGCTGGGACTATAACGTATTGAAAACAGTTTTATTTATTTATTCATATTTTCTATTTTACAGCCTAACTGTTTAAGCCGACATTGAATAGAATTCCAGAGAACACAACTGTGATGTCTCCGGCAGATCATTTGGTTCCGGCATGGATGAACATTGTGATACCGATTCTTATGGTGGCGGTATTTGTGTCGGCCATAGTCACAACTTATTTCTGTAAATATGAAGTGTCCGTTGATAGGCTACCCAAGATAGATCACTGGGTAGGTTGGAGATGGTACTTACTTTACTAGACAGTCCTAAAGTGTTTCCATTTATCATTCGGTTATTTGGGGTCCCTGGGACTGAGGGGTAGAAGGCTCTTGCGTTTACATATCGATAACATATCACACCTAAGTCTGTTTCAAGTGGAGCCGTGGATCGACCAACGTGGGTATGTGAGTGGTACGAAACCACGTGTGTTAGGAACGACCTTTAACATGTCTTTAGACACATCAAGGACAACATGGGTTATTATAAGAAGAATTATTTCTCAGTGGTGGAGGGGAGACAGCCGTGTAGTTGTAAGCTGTTAAGTATTACGAATGTAAGCTAAATCATGTTTAGAGGTAAATTCCGCCAAGAAATGAATGGGGGGGGGGAGGAGAACGAACTTGCTCTTTGTGCGGGCACTCTTGGGTTACAAAGTAAGAAAAGTCATCTCCGATACATATATATCAACACTGGATTATAACGAATATATATCTGCAACTCCAGTCGAATGTAGGGGCTAACAACGTCTGTAATATCACAGGAGTGTGACGTTTTGTCAATAAAGTAAGGAACAATCTATGAAAACATGAAATCACCTTATCGGTTATATAATATTACTGAAAAAGTGATTTCATATTTTCAGAGATGTTGCCGTACATTAAGTGATAAAACGTCAGACTACTTTGGTAATAGGTTGCTTCACAAACGGACATTAGCTCTTGAAAACTCGTGTCATCAAAGATCGTGCAAAAAATTCTTACTTCTCAGCACATTACTTACATGCATTACAATATGTCTTGGAAAAGGAAAGTAAACAGTCCAATGATAAAATTTAAAACAGGCGAAACCTGGTCTTGAATGATTCTCTTGCATTTATCTTAATTAGGCCTAAAATGGTATTTTCCTTACCTTGCGCACTAAGTGACACACACTTGTTCCAAGACCAGTAGCAATGTCATGTTTTTATTAAAGACATGCAAATATTAGTAAATTTCATGTCTGTTGTGATTCATGTTCACGAAAAAACAAATTGGAGATTTATTAATGAATGAAACTTACGTCATGAACAATTATTGTACTTAATAATAATAATAATAATAATAATAATAATAATAATACAAACTCATGAAAATTGCATAAGAGTCAACAATTCCAGAATACTTTGTTTCAAGATAGAATTCTTTATTTTCAATAAGTGAAGTGGGGGTCAATATACATGTGTGTAATTATCACAGTCTACATGTGTATTTATGTCAAATCACAAAGAGATTATATTTTTTTTTACTTAAAGACTGTGCTGATAAAGTCATCCATAACTATTCTCCAAACATCAGAAGGAAAATATACGCCAGTGTGATCATCCTTTAATAATGTCTTCATTTAAGGAGTATAACATATTTACCATCAAAACCAAATTTTCTTATTGTCAAAGACATTAAAATGCATCAATTAAAACGCGTAATCCGTTCTTCTTAGTCTCCTCCTCCTTATCATCATCATTACTGTCGGGTGGTAATTTTACGTAGAAAGGTATACATTTCAAATGTTACAGACCTTCTCGCTGTCATTGTTGGTAATATAATGAGAAAAACTATTTAATTGTCATTTACGTTAATGATATTTTATACCCGAGATCTTGCTTATTTTCATTTTCTTTGAGCTAACGACATTAAAGTTATTGATTTTCAATAAAACTATGTGCTAATTTTGCAATGCATTTCTTTGGCAAAATTATAGAAATACTTCGGTAATATCTTTTGGTACCTAAGTATAATTAGTTGGTTTTTTTTAAACTGACTATTTAATATCTGCAAATATACGCACTTAACTTCATTTCTTCGAAGATTATAGACATGTCATGTAACGGAAAACAAAAATGTCTTAAAATTGGCCCCCAAAAAATGAGAGAGAGAGAGAGAGAGAGAGAGAGAGAGAGAGAGAGAGAGAGAGAGAGATTTGTTAAACTATTTACCACACATATACGTCATGACTAATGAACGTAATCAAAATCTAAATGGTTTTGCAGTTCAAACATCTTGAATGTATTTGTCACATTTTATAACTTTTTAAATGACATTAGAAAGAGAACTTAACATAAAATGCATATAAACATGAGGTCTTAATATTGAATGCATATAAAATTAGGCCTTAATATGGAATACATATAACCATGAGATCTTAATATTGAATGCATATAAACATGAGGTTTTAATATGGAATACACATAAACATAAGATCTTAATATGGAAAGCATATAAACATGAGATCTTAATATGGAGTGCATATAAAATTAGGTCTTAATATAGAATGCATATAAAATTAGATCTTAATATGGAATACATATAAAAATGAGATCTTAATATTGAATGCATAAAAAATTAGGTCTTAATATGGAATACATATAAAATTAGATCTTAATATGGAATACATACAAAATAAGATCTTAATATGGAATGCATATAAAATTAGATCTTAATATGGAATGCATATAAAATATGGAATGCATATAAACATGGGATCTTAATATGGAATGCATATAAACATGAGGTCTTGATATAGAATGCATATAAAATTAGGTCTTAATATGGAATACATATAAACATGAGGTCTTAATATAGAATGCATATAAAATCAGATCTTAATATGGAATACATATAAAAATGAGATCTTACTATTGAATGCATATCAAATTAGGTCTTAATATGGAATGCATATAAAATTAGATCTTAATATGGAATGCATATAAATATGGGATCTTAATATGGAATGCATATAAACATGAGATCTTAATATAGAATGCATATAAAATTAGATCTTAATATGGAATACATATAAAAATGAGATTTTAATATTGAATGCATATAAAATTAGGTCTTAGTATGGAATGCATATAAAATTAGATCTTAATATGGAATGCATATAAACATGGGATCTTAATATGGAATGCATATAAACATGGGATCTTAATATGGAATGCATATAAACATGAGATCTTAATATGGAATGCATATAAAATTAGATCTTAATATGGAATGCATATAAACATGAGATTTTAATATTGAATGCATATAAAATTAGGTCCTAATATGGAATGCATATAACCATGAGATCTTAATATTGAATGCATATAAACATGAGGTTTTAATATGGAATACACATAAACATAAGATCTTAATATGGAATGCATATAAACATGAGATCTTAATATGGAGTGCATATAAAATTAGGTCTTAATATAGAATGCATATAAAATTAGATCTTAATATGGAATACATATAAAAATGAGATCTTAATATTGAATGCATAAAAAATTAGGTCTTAATATGGAATACATATAAAATTAGATCTTAATATGGAATACATATAAAATTAGATCTTAATATGGAATGCATATAAAATTAGGTCTTAATATAGAATACATATAAAAATGAGATCTTAATATGGAATGCATATAAACATGGGATCTTAATATGGAATGCATATAAACATGAGGTCTTGATATAGAATGCATATACAATTAGGTCTTAATATGGAATGCATATAAACATGGGGTCTTAATATAGAATGCATATAAAATTAGATCTTAATATGGAATGCATATAAACATGAGATCTTAATATGGAATGCATATAAACATGAGATCTTAATATGGAATGCATATAAACATGGGATCTTAATATGGAATGCATATACACATGAGACCTTAATATGGAATGCATATAACGTATGCTTAGTTACTTAGAAATACGGTTTCGTCATATATATAATGTTTGAATGATGGTGATAATATATATTAAAAACTATCAAATTGACTAGAATCAAACGAAATCATTACATATGCGTAAAAAAAACTAGTTGTACTTTTCAGATGCCTTGCTTGAAAAAAGTAATGATCTCTAAGAAAGTACACAAGGGAAAATTCAAACCAGAACGAAATGAGCAGGAGTCTTCCGAATCTTCGTTTATAACACGGGCTGGAGCTACACCACAAACTATCTTCAATGTATTGGAAAGCAGGCGAACTATGGGACAACCGAATACCGGAAACCAGGATGCAAATTCGATACACAATTCGCGCAGCATCAGCTCTTTGAATAGTAGCTGTACCAACAAAGACTTTTTGAGAATTCTACACATGCAAGCTTACGAGAATCTTCGTTTTGACAGTTCTGTTTGATTTAAATGTAATGTAATGATCAAAGCGAATCCGATGCGTTGGATGGAAAATCTGTCGGTTATCTTAGCATATGCTCAATGTAATATTTGAACCATCTTGGATGATTTTGATTTTTTTTATAACTCTCACCCCTAGCCGTATTCGCTCAACCCCCTAACGACAGACTAGTGTGAATTAGAACATATTCTGCGTTTCCCGTCGTTTCAAAAGTAATTTGAAAACCTGACAGAAATGTCCGAATGATGCTCTGATCGGACCCTGTGTATGCATATATATGCCTCTTATGTTGTTGTAGAGTTTAACGCCATTTGTCAGCACACGATATGCTATACATGGCATAAGTATTAATGGTGGAGGAAGAACCTGGGAAACCCCTAGAAAGAACCACCGACCCATGAGAAGCTAATGGCAAGCTTTCTCACATACCCACATTGGCCGCACGGGGCGCCAGCCTGTAATGTATGTTGGTGTAGTAATATGCAGAAAAAGTATGCATATTATTTGCCGTAAATATCTCCGTAATACAAAATTTCAGTCAATTTCGACAAACTCCGCTCTTTCTACGATTGAATTAACCATCGGTTTAACAGGGAACTCGAGGAGTGGATGCATTCGCAATTACTCGGTCAAGTGTAAATACTTGATGTTATCCGAGAAGCGTCTATCGGCATAATTTGGAGATATATGATCAACATGATTATGCTCGAAGGAGTCATGGTACTAATTCAACTCGCATAGTAAACATAGGGACAACCCATCATATTCAAAATTCAATTGCTTAAAAGTTCTGGGTGCTAATGATCAGAACTATATTTTCTGCATGCACAACTCTCCTTGGTGCAAGCTTCTGTGTGGAGACCACCATTTGAGCTGCGGCATTTTATTAATCTATATGTGCATGAAACACATGTTATTGATTTTGCACCAAATGAATCGGGTGTTACTTCATTTTTGAGTACTCCTAAGTCAAACCTGTAAAAATACTAAAATTGCATCAATAGAATATTGTCTATATTTTTTACAATTTACAGATAGGATAATCTCTCAAAATATATTTTTGCTAAAATTTTACTTGGGGGCCCCGAGTAGCCGAGTGGTCTGAAGGGCTTTTCGTTACAGATCACTGCCAGCTCACCTCTCTCTGCGTGGGTTCGAGTCTAAGATTCGGCTAATATAGTTATGTGAGAAAGCTTGCCAGTAGCTTCTCGTGGGTCGGTGGTCTTTCTTGGGTTTTCCCGGGTTCTTCCTCCACCAATAATAATGGCCGCCATGTATAGCATCGCGTGTGCTGAAAAATGGTGTTAAACCCTACAACAATAACAACAGCATTTTACTTTTGATTATTAACCAATCATGGAACACCAAACCCCTATATACCCTATTATTTCTTCACCCGTTTCTAGACTGGTTTACAGTTCTTCCATATAATTAGTACCGTGTGTACTATAACAGATTTAATTGTTTTAGAAAGTGATGTATTTTACTCATTGATATTAGAGCATAATTGTAAGAAATAATTAGCCATGATTGTGCAAGGATAACAGTATAATGTCATTTTATGTGATACCACTGTATATAGCTAAATTGTATCAGCGTTACAAGTGGCTGGGTTGTATTGTACTTTTTAATGGCTTATTTTTGTTTTTAAAATAATTGTTTTCTGCATTTGTATCTTCATTTTATGAAAAGTCTGTTTCGTGACTTGTCAATCCCCTTTTTTAAAGAAAGTTTTGTCTACTTTTTATGGAAAATTTTGTTTCATAATCTCATTTAGCAAATCTGTTTTCCATGATTAGAGGGATGGAGACGGAAAGAGAGAAGAAGAGCACAGGCTCTCAAACAGAATGGTCGTCACTCATAACGGGGTAGATACGGCTACATTAAATAAATTAAAATTTCTGGGTGCTAAAGATCAGATCTATATTTCACCATGCACAACTATCCTTGGTGCAAACTTCTGTGTGGAGAATACCATATGAACCGCAGCATTGTTTTAATCTACAAGTGCATGAAACACATGTTATTGATTCTGCACCAATTGAACCAGGTGCTACTTTCGTTTTTGAGTTTGTTTGATTAGAATTTTTAACGTATCTTTAACAATTTTTCAGTCATGTCGCTACGATGTCTGCAGTGAGCAGTTGATAGTGATGTCTAGCACTCGGGCATCATGCTCAGACATGTAGCATAATGTCCAACCCATTCACATTATCCTAACACCAGGCCGACCAGTCATAACACTAACCACTTAATGCTGAGCATCAAGCGAGGCAGCTGTTAGTATCATTTTTGTAAGTCTTTGGTATGACTTGGCCGGGGATCGAACCCACGACTTCCCGCTTCCGCGGCTGACGCTCTAACCACTAGATCACCGGAGCGGTTCATTTGTGAGTACTCCTAAGTCATGCCTGTTAACATACTACAATAGCATCAATAGAATATTGTCTATATTTTTTTTTAAATTACAGAAAGGTCAAGGTCCCTATAGATAATTTTACTAAAATTTTACTTTTCATTATTAACCAATTAGGGACCACCAAACCTGTATATACACTATTATTTCTCCACCCATCTCTAGACTGGTTCACAGTTCTTCCATATAATTAGTACCGTATTTCCCGTAGCCTCTCCCCTCCCACCTCCCACCCCCATTCCGGACTCGCAACATCAGATAACGGGAAAGGACCTTTTAGGAACTGGCAAATTACACATCGTTGCGATTCCTGTTTTGTAATGATTGCATACCTAGTTGTTCTTTCCTCTTCATTTGCATATATATATATTTGGATTTAAAAACAGTAAGGAGTTCAGCTCACTGCATCTGAGAATATCGACGTGCTTACATAAGTGAAAACACTTAAATGAAGCAGTGTTGATGGAGAATATTAGAATATGGATAGAGCATCCGCATCAAGCGTCATATCAATAATGTATACATGTTTTTTGTTTATCAATAATGTATACATGTTTTTTGTTTATCAATAATGTATACATGTTTTTTGTTTATCAATAATGTATACATGTTTTTTGTTTATCAATAATGTATACATGTTTTTTTTATTTATTTCTTAGTTGAAAGTTTTATCTTACTTGAATGATCAGTAGCAAATTGTTTTTACAACTTTTGTTATTTTTTAAAAATCTTGATACACTTATTGTTGACTTTATGCACAAATACCATTCTGCGTCGTATTAATGAATTGATCCATGTTATGTGTTCTTATGGTTAGGACGAATTGCATTAACTAGATTATCATTATTATATGATAATAATTGTAGATTCCTTCTTTTTAGTAATAACGATATTTTGTATCCGAAATTAAAATAACGTTATATTATTTGATTAACTCAAAGGAGATATAATATGTGGTGCCATACTATTTTATTCCTCAATTCTACTAATACATACATACGTACATACATACATACATACATACATACATACATACATACATACGTACGTACGTACGTACGTACGTACGTACGTACGTACGTACGTACGTACGTACGTACGTACGTACATACATACATACATACATACATACATACATACATACATACATACATACATACATACATACATACATACATACATACCGACCTACCTACCTACCTACCTACCTACAGACAGACAGACAGACGCATGCATGCATGCAGACAGACAGAAGACAATGTTAGAAAATGCAATTTGGTGCATTAGGACGGCAGTTATAAGAAAATCTTTCCAATGATGAAGATGACATTATCTTTTAGGAGACATTCTGTGCATTTATTATTATTATTATTATTATTATTATCGTTATTATTATTATCATTATTATTATTATTATTATTATTATTATTATTATTAGTAGTAGTAGTAGTAGTAGTAGTAGTAGTAGTAGTAGTAGTAGTATTAGTAGTTGTTGTTGTTGTATTAAAAATACGATTCATTTGTTAAAATCGACGAATTATGTTGAATTTTTTTTATCACCAGGTTTACAGGAGAGAGAGAGAGAGAGAGAGAGAGAGAGAGAGAGAGAGAGAGAGAGAGAGAGAGAGAGAATTATATTAGCATTCATTCTAAATGTGTCGAAAATCAGTGTATACAATATGATGTGCTCCTATTTTTATAACTTCATTTGTTTCATGAAAATGCGGAAAACAAAACAAAATTATTTATTGTGTTTGTAGGTTTTTTCCCCCAGTGAAAATTCATAATTTTATCTTGTTTTAGGCGATCACATGTATTCTACAGAGACAGAATATTTATAATAAAATACCAATATGCTACGGAGACAGATTATCTATAATGTCATAATATAAACATATATGTTGAGATATATTCTACACATCATTGCTGGAAATATGTACAAGGAACTTGCGAATCTTGTTGAAGATATTCGTGTAAATTGTACTTGTTTTTCAAATAATGACTAATGGAATGTTTTTACACTCACATTCCTAATTATATGTTACAAATACTGATTACAATTTCATGAATAATAAGTACGCAGTAATTATAAGAGACTGCAGACGATCGATTGATTGATCGATCGATTGATTGATTGATTGAATTCGTGTCCTACTGTTAACGAGTCCGGTATGCAAAGCACTGCTCAGCCACGGTTCATCGGAAGGTACTGCAATGTTAATTAAGTTCATTTTCTACATTCTTAAAAACGAATTCCAGTGTATTTAATACATTCTTAAAAACGAATTCCAGTGTATTTAATACATTCTTAAAAACGAATTCCAGTGTATTTAATACATTCTTAAAAACGAATTCCAGTCTATTTAATACATTCTTAAAAACGAATTCCAGTGTATTTAATACATTCTTAAAAACGAATTCCAGTGTATTTAATACATTCTTAAAAACGAATTCCAGTGTATTTAATACCATTTTACGTATGTAGCAGCAGAGACGGCGAACAGACCTTTTGCTAAAACGTCATTTGCTTCAAATAAAAGCTTCCTACCAAATGAAAAATATAAGGTCAATAACTCCAAACCGAAGGCTCTAACTTACCGAGGGTTTCTCTAATTGGGCTAGTTAATTTTGCTACTTTATTTTCTCAGGGTTTTTCTTCAAATTTTTAATGCGCGTTTTTCGTTTACCTCTATGATTTCTCACTGAGGTCGCGCCGTCTCTGTTGCTGTAAATTAGATCATTATTATATATTAATAACATGACACCAGATACAGAACTCTGATACAGCTAGATTAGCTCGAGAGAGATTAGAAGCAATCCAAAGATTTCTTCCCGTTCGTGATTCTGTTAGACGAAAACTTCAAGAACGTCGAGAATTTCAAGTTGAATTTGCAGAAGGTGCAAAACAATTATTTAAACCCGTTACTAAAGATACCGATGGTCTTCTTCCCGCATTAAAACAAACCGCTGAAGATACAAGAAATATAGCAGAAACAAATAAGAAAACAAAAAAAGGTTTTAAAAGATCTTTCAGCTGAATTAGATACTGAAGCACGTGCTGCTCAGTCTATTGACGTAGATAAAGAAGTACTTGAAGATATTGACCAATTTCGTATTAAAAAGAGTGATATATCAGAACAATACAAAAGTTTATGTAACTAATAAATTCAGCAACGATAATATTCTCTTTATAAGGAATATTAAAGGGGAAGATTTACCTGTACTTGCCGTGGATAGTTATGATCATTAAACATCATTTGTAAATCCTGTGTACTGATAAACATTTAGAAAGTAAAAGCTGGCACGATTGGGTTTATATACATTATAACCTTGATAAGATGGATAAAAGAAAAGATTCAAGATATAATAATTTTACTGGTGGAGTAAATAACTATATAATTTTTTTACAACGACTAGAATCAAAGCAACTATTATTATTACAAGAGTAGCAACCATCTCAAACAAAAAGTGATGAAGAAGCTAAACGAGAGAGAGAGAGAGAGAGAGAGAGAGAGAGAGAGAGAGACCCAAAATTTTATAGAGTTAGACAAATGTGGGAATTACGTTCTTTCCCAGGTAAGAAAGATTTGGGTTATGGCACACCTCCCGGCGCTACCGGAAGTGGTATTACTACTCAAGGAAGCGGTCTTATTGCATGTCCTAACATTATTCTTTCTGACGTAGATATATTTAGAAATTCTGATTGGAGGAAAAGGTGCTGAAAATAATTCTCCAGAAATCGTTAATGAAATATCTAATATTTGTCGATTTTCTTTTACTGGCGGTATTATGAACCGCAATATTTATCGTTCTATCATTGATGTAAGTGTTGATATTTATCACCGTGATTAAAACAATACTGTAGTAGCATTAATTTTCGTTAAGCTCAATTTTCGTGGTTTTGTAATACAAAAAATGGCGTCTTTAAAGGTACATATAAATATCTCACAGTCTCATTACCTATTACTGGTTGTGCTGACAATTCACGCCGTTGTATTGATATAAATATTTTTGCTAATTGCATTAATATGTTTCATAAAAGTTGTTCAAGTAATTTCATTATTTAATGAATTTATCACACTTTGTAATTTTGCAACCCGTTTGCGGGATCTCGTATCTTTCTTAATTTTTTCATTCGCGTGTTGATATCTGAACATCTCTCAGCAAGTGTTCGAGTAAATCGTTCAACAGATGCCTGATCACGATGAATTGCAGTATGTCCTCTGATTTTGACATTATGTTTTTTTCGTCAGAGATGATACTACACCAATACATTCATTGCCAGGATCAATATATAATAGTTGTGCCCATCGCAAGGGTCCTCGTTGATAAATTCGTTCAGAAGCTAATACAACTTCTTCAGCAGTTTTAGTTGGTAGTGGCTGTTTCCTTCTATCTACATGCAACGTCAACGACTGTCAACGCGTATTTGTATGTATATTGGCAGTTACCAATTTAGATAGTATCGTGTGGTAAAAACAAAATATCCGCTTGATGTACTTCATTAGAAGTGCTAACATCAAAATGTGCGTGCTGAATTCGTTAAGGCGGTGGTAGATAAATTTGCCATAATGCCTTTCGTGCTAACCATTTTGCAGCAACATAACGTTCGACATCTGCTGCATCAGCAAGTTTACTAATTGCTTCTCTACCTTTCCAATATCCCTTTGATCTATAATAAATCGATTCCATTATTTTAATAATCGGTTAATTAATTACCAGCCCCTAATACAAGTTTACCTTTCTTCGCGGATTGTACTAGGAAGCTAGCAAGTTTTCCTCTGAAAGATTTATCTTTTATAGAATTTAACGTATGAGTCAACTTCACTTATGCAATATATTGTTGTTCTAAATCGTTACTTTTATCAGCCACATCGTGGATGTGACATGCTTTATCAATGTCATTTAATTTATATTCAACAGGTTTCGTTTGATCATGTTTATCAAGTCTACTATCAATTCGAGTTCCAGGACCGCAATAATTATATACAGGCAAATGGTTTTCTCCTGGGTGTTTAGACCATGCAGTTCCTGAAATATTGACATTAATGCTTCAATATGTCCGCCATCTTTACGCTGAATTCTAGGTAAAAACGAATATGTTATCTTCCCACATACAGAACATTTTCCACCATATGCCATATAATCTTAATATGGATGTAACTGATCTTTCAGCAACGAAACAAGAACCAGTCAAACATCATCCAGCACTACCAAATTCTATCAGAATGATAATAATAGGTCCGTCTGGAAGTGGAAAGACACAATTATTACTTAATCTGATAATGAGATGGCTCAAGTGGGATAAATTATATTTAGTTGTACCATCTGTAGATGATCAGAGATGCTACAAAGTACTTTAGGATTTTAACGAGAATGCAAAATTATCAAATGAAGAAGGTAATTATATCATTGATGTTATTAATCGATATTGATGATGCGCCGAATGTTGATGAACTTGATGGATTTATTAATAATTTAGTTGTTTATGATGATGTGATGCTGGACAAGCAAACAAATCCAGCTATACTATTTTCTCGAGGCAAGCATACACATACAGATATTATTTATGTTACTCAGAGATATACATAAATTCCGAAAGTGGTCAGAGATAACTGTAATATTTTAGTTTTATTTAATTAAGTTGATACCCATACACTTAGAAATATTCTTTTCAAAAGCGCATTCTACCCCAAACGAATTTATAACAATACATTTACATGACCCCAGATCAAAATATCGTGTTGGAATTGATAAAGTCTTTGGTTAAGAGAACGATATAAAAACTTACAGCAGCAGACACGGCGCGACCGCAATGAGACGTCAATAGGTAAACTAAAAACGCGCGTTCAAAATTTTAAGAAAAAAAAGCGATAAAAATAAAGTAACAAAATTAACTAACCCAATTAGAGAAACTCTCGGTAAGTTAGAGGTTTCGGTTTGGAGTCATTGATCTTATATTTTTCATTTTGTAGGATACGTTTATTTTCAGCAAATTACGTTTCAGCAAAATGTCTGTTCGCCGTCTCCCCTGCTTACGTTAAGCACTATACTGATTAGAGATACTGATCAGACTAAAATCTGCATAGTTAGGTTATGTTTCTCAAATGGTTGTATTTTAATATCTCAAATGGTTGTATTTTAATATCTCAAATGGTTGTATTTTAATATCTCAAATGGTTGTATTTTAAAGAGATAAGAAGATATGAAGAAAATATTAGACCTTTGAGGAACCGGCAAATTACACCTAATTGCTTTTTTTTTATCCTCCGCAAAAGCACAGAAGCTAAAATCAATAGACATTTAATTTTCTATCTAGACTTTCAATGCTGATTTTTTATTAAATGCAATAAACTCTCTTTACTGGTTCATTAAATCAATCATGATTTATTTTAACGATTTTTTTAATATGGTACAATAGCAAACTGATTGGCAAAATTAGTGCTAAGTAACACCTACATTTATTGTTTATTTTTCAGAGCTTCGTTTATTTAACCATATTACATTTTCTTGATTGGCATTATTACATTCTCTTGATTAGCATTATTACATTCTCTCGATTGACATTATTACATGCTCTTGATTGACGTTTTTACATACTCTTGATTGACGTTTTTACATACTCTTGATTGACGTTTTTACATGCTCTTGATTGACGTTTTTACATACTCTTGATTGGCACACTCTTGCTCGGCATTATTACATACTTTTGAGTGGCATCATGTTCGAGTAATGAGGTCTTTGAGGCTGAGAAAGTGAGAAAATATGGAAGGAAAGACCTATACATGTCACATCTGGGGATAGGATCATGGGGTGCAAAACGTTGAAAGTAATATTTCTTCGATACAAGCATACAAACCACATGCAGCATGTGGAGAGGATTGTTATACCAATTACATCTATAGCACTACAAATTTTGGCCAATGATATTAATATATTGTGAGTAAACACTATACATTGAAAATTTAAATCCTATTCCATACTGTTTCACACACACACACACACACACACACACACACACACACACACACACACACACACAAAATATGACTTTGCAGTGAATTGGGACTATTAATTCATTTTACAGTAGTATAGTCATAAAACCATGCACATTATTTAATATACATTTTCATGGTCCATTTTCACAAAAAAGATTCCAAATTCGGATCGCCTAAACAGATCACTTGTGGCCAACAATACTACACTATATCATTGTTTTGCGCTCTTAAGGATATTTGTTAGGTCAAGGCATGCAAGTGGAAGAACAATACTAATATATATATATATATATATATATATATATATATATATATATATATATATATATATATATATATATATATATATATATATATATATATATATATATATCCCTTTCAGCTTCTTAAAATAAACAACAAACTTCCATATTTTCATAATATGAGTCACGCTGGTTTATTGACGGATTGCAAATTAATTCTGGCTTGTTGATTGGTGATATCTGTCCGCTCGTCTGACCTAAATACGGATGTTAGGAGTTTCGTTTTTTTTTTGTGCTTTTCTTAGATGTGCTGCTTGCAGAGTCTGTGTATTTGGTACGCAATTGCCTTCAAAGAACTAATAATGTCGTCATATATATATATATATATATATATATATATATATATATATATATATATATATATATATATATATATATATATATATATATATATATATGTATGTATGTAACCTGTATTTCATTTTCCAGCGATCTGTGCAGTCCTCTGCCATACGCTATTTAAATATATATATATGAATTTTTGTTTTAGTCATATTCTCAGATACTGTTGGCCCCTAATCCCCTCCCCCTTACCCCCGAAAAATGCATAAATGGGTGCAAATTCCCTCGTGCAATGAATGCAAATAAATTTATATTATAAGTTTAGCAGTACACTGTCCGCTGAGATAACAACGGTGTTACTAATCAGTGAAATTCCTATTATTCGGGGTGTCAGAACCTGTACGAATATGTTTAATACCGTTGTTGCACCTCATTTTTAAATTAAGAGCGTGCGCACGTATGTGTAATATTATTAATTTGTATTATATACATATATGTAACCAATAGCAGTGCATAGTTTCATCTATACCCCATGAATTTTGTTCATGCCCAAAGTTACTACAACAATGATTGAGAAGTTATAACCAATTACTGAAATTTTAACGTAAGTAAAATAATTGCTCTTGAATCCAATTACATCGCATTATACACAGTAATAGACAGAATCAATAAACACTTCTCTTGAAATAGTCGGAATCTTTTTACCACGTATTAGTGCATTGCTACGTTTAAACATTCCGTTACGGTTTCGTAACCCAAGGGACTAAAGGGAGATTACTCTAAACAAAATCAATAGGAAGAAAAATGGCGGATAGAAGTAGAAAAAGGGTGACTGACGAAGAAAGTGGTGACGAAAAAGTAGAAGTAGCAGAAAATTCACCTGCTAAAGAACGTTCATCTGAATGTGTAAGATGTCTATGACTAATTCTGAAAACTCTTGAGGGATCTATATTCATTTGATAAGGGAAATACTGGTTTTCTTTGGGCACATGGCCAAACATTATGATTACATGAAACCAAGTTCCAAATTATAGAAAAAAAGAAAAGAAATGCTCTAAGTAAGATCTGGGGCTCAATGCATTTCGGGGTAATGAAACACTGGGTCACTATGCATAGTTCGGTAATAAAGCACTGGGGCACTATGCATAGCGGGGTAATGAAATTATGAAACATTGGGGCACTATGTATAGCTGGTAATGAAATACTGGGGCACTATGCCTAACGGGATAATGAAACACTGGCACTATGCATAGCGGGGTAATGAAACACTCTGGAGCACCATGCATAGCGGGGTAATTAAACACTCGCCTCAGCGGAATCATGTAGTCGTTATGTTCAAATTCAGCACCTGGTCAACTACACAGGTTGGTGTCGTTGCTTAAAATTTTACATACAAATCATAGATGTATTTAGTCGTACATCTTAGACCTCAACGCTGATATTTTTGATTTGGGCGTCTGGGTCTTACTGCCAAATTAACGGCGCTGTATAGCTTGTTTTTATATAGACTATCATCATCATGAAAGTAAATTTTTTTAGGAATATCTAACACAATTGGCAACCAATAACGACGCATTTATGCAAAGTAAAATCATAATGTTTTAGTCATACTTTAATTATTCAGGTGTCTTTTCTGTAGGGTTGTTAAACAAAAATCGGAAATCTGATTATCGGTTTTGAAAACAATTATCGGTTTTTGGTTTTTACAAAACGATAATCGAATTCAATATTTTTTACCATTTTTGTAGTGAAAATTGAAAAAAATGCCAGAAAAAAATTAATTCATGCATTTGTTTAGTGTTTACATTTTAATACAATGAGGCCAGCAGATAAGAAGGTGTGTTTATTTAAAATTTGTGAGCGCTCCATGCAGTATGTTTGTAAAAGAATACATTTATTGTTGAAGGATGTAAATAGTTAGTCGACCAACTGGTCGCTAAGTTCTTTGATGTTCGAAATTGACAACAATAGACTGTTAATATCTACAGTCTCTGTTGTTGATGACTGGTCTCTGCTGGTTGTGTCTTTTCAAGTTTACAAATGTGGCTGGTCGTATAAATAAATCTGATGTATGGGAAAACTTTGAAAAAATTTCATCAAGCATGGCTCGCTGTAAAGTATGTTCACAACAAATAAGTCGGAGTGGTGGTACTACTACTGGATTGCATGCACATTTGCGTAGCAAACATCCAGGAATTGCGGCTCCTTCAAATGTTCAGCAGCGATTAACAACATTTATTGGAACACAAAGAAACTGTCCTGATAGTCATCAAGAAAAAGTTACTGCTCCTGTAGCTAAGTTTGTCGCTGAAAACATGCTACCAATTTCGATTGTTGAATCCAATTCTTTCCGTGATTTGATGGCTTTGGTGGAGCCACAATATCGTCCTCCATGCCGTCAGACGATGCGCGTCTATACGTTATGGTATGTAATGAATATCTTTTATTCGCAAGAGGCATTCACTAACTTGCATTATAAGAATATATTTCTTGTAATTTCAATGTAGGACAAAAACCGATAATCGGTTTAAAATCGGATTTCTACAAACGATAATCAGTTTTGGAAAAAAAACGATATTAACATCCCTACTTTACTCTAATAAGTTCAGATTCTCACAAAAGAAATGGCCCTGTTTTCAAGTTTTATTGGCCTACATTTCAGTTTGCTGGAAGCAACGAAAGCTGGGTATGCATAAATCGGATTAGGTTGTAATATTAATCTTTAATGAAATAAATAAGAATATATTTTGCCTGTTGGAACTGTAAGCAGCGTTTTGTTTATTTCAAGAAACATATCCCGCACATTAACCTACTTGAACGTGGACCGGGTACTAACATGAGCATAAAATGTGTCAGTAGCTTTTTTAGCTTAATATCAACAGTATGAACATATTCCTTGACTATAATGAAATAAATTTAGACCTCTTATTTTATACCAGCAGTATTGCAGATCTCTTAGAAATAGTTGTTAAATGTTGTTTACCTTTCATATTCGATGTTTTTTGTTTAGATTGTCTGCCATATTAGTTAATATAATGATTAAGTTCATTCTCAACCTCGTTTTTTTGTGTGCCATATAAGAACATTGAGGCCTTATTTGGAAAACTAATCACATCGTTGTAAAACTATGTTGTGGTTTGAGTCAGAAATATTGCTCATTAGATTTGCAACCTTTTTAAATTTCATTTAGAAATTGAACCTTCCTCTTTCAGTTACAAGTGTTGCTGGCGATTTATTTCACGCATGTTTCCAGACAAAGTATTACTAGTATGCTAGAACTAAAACAGATAAATAAGAAAATCACACGGAATTCAGCTCATGATTGAATGGTACTGATAATGATTAAATAAATAGCAAGGTGTGAAAAGGGATCCAATAAACAGCCAGTGTGGATACTGGTTATGATACTGGTTATGGAATACGTTTCATTCTTTAATTTTGTTTTGATTATGCTAATTCACTATGTTTGATATATGGTGTATTTGGTGGGAATGTATATGTTCTTGCATTCTTAGTCACCATTTTGGGCTTGCAACTAATTGGCTTCAAATTGAATATTGTGGTTGATTTTTTTAGTGTTATTGTAGTTGTAAAGAAATATAAATTTACAGTTGTAATGTTGTTATGAAAGATTCTGTTTACTAAAATAGATTTTTCCTAGTGTTACCGCTACAGTGGCCTAGTTGTTAGTGTCCACCTCGAATGTGGGAGGTCATGGGCGTGTTCCTTGGCTGAGTCATACCAAAGACTTATAAAAATGTTACTAACAATTGCCTGGCTTGGTGTGAAGCATTAAGAGGTTAGTGTTAGGACTGGTCGGCCTGGTGTCAGGATAATGTGACTGGGTGGGACATTATGCTACATGTCTGTGGCATGATGCCCCAGTGCTATATCACTATAAACTGCAGACATCGTAGCAATATAACTGAAAAATTGTTATAGCTACATTAAATATCATAATCAACATACTTCCTAGAGTGATGACTAATAGTGTAATTTTTATATATTTTTAAAATGTGCATGCACATATAATTTTTCTTTCTGTCCTTTTGAAATTGAGGGTGTCCTGAGTTTATACCATGAACACTTTTATGGGGACGCCAGAGTTCCATGATTGAAAAGTCAAGGACTCATCAGACAAAAATTATGTTGCACTATGTCTGCTAATAGTATCATAACTATGAAAAACCAGCAGGAACTGGGCAGAGCTTACAAGCCACTGCTGTCACGCTTAAGTGGATATAACTTATTCAACCTTAGATTGTTTTGAGATCATCTTTGTTATGTATGATAGAGGAAGAAGGAACAGTTTTGACTTGATTGGATTAACATTTGATCAAATATTGGCATTCATTTGATTGCCCATCATACTTGTTTCTACTGGCTTTCGAACAAAATCACCATTTAGATGGCTATCTACTGCACATACTGTTTTAAAAGTCATCAGCCGCAGATACCATTTTGTAGATGAAATTTACCCTGCTATTTTTGAAAATTAGTAATTATTATTAATGATATTATTACTGTTAAGCCAAAAAATAAGTATATTTATACATTATGTCTACACGTTATAGAAACAATGGGGAACAATTCTCCTTTGCACTGAGTAATCATTTTCAAAGTGAAAACAAATTTTTCTTTTGTAATTAGCAAAAGAGTAAAGATACCCCAGTTGGAAAGAAAAATTAACCTCATAAATTAAATGCATTAGGAAAGAAGTTGATCAACATTTTTCCAAAAGTATTGAATATACATGGCTTTTCAATTTGATTTTTATTGACCATATATATGATCAATATAAAGAACATGTTTGAAATAGTATCTGTTTTTAAATTGGGTGGTCTTTATTGGTTGTTCAGATTTTCAATTCAATTTTCAATCAGTATAAAGTCTACCTTCTCATCCGCTTTGTAGATGCTATTGGTGTGCAAGCCAATATGTGGCATTGACTTAGCATTTTCGTGGAGGGATTAAGTCCCCATCAACAATACATGGGATTCCTGAATTGGTACTCACAGATTCCTCAATGTTGTGAACACTGGCACTCACATATTCCTCAGTGATCAGAAGATTGGCGCTTGCAGATTCCTCAATGTTGTGAAAATTGGCACTCACAGATTCCTCAATGTTGTGAAAATTGGCACTCACAGATTCTGCAATGATGTGAAGATTGGTACTCACAGATTTCCTCAAGGATGTGAAGAAACTTTAGTATACTATTATTTGCAATGAAATCATGGCATCATTATTTCACATTTAACCCCCCAAAATCTAGTTTCAATATTGATGGTTATTTTAGGAGATAAATGTCTCTATTTTTAAAAAAAGAAATCTTAATATTGTTGTAAATTGATAACAGCAAAAAGCAATGTTTTCATATATTTCTTCTTGTTGTTGAAACTTGCTGGAATAATGTTAATAATCTGTCAGATGTTGGGTATTTTAAAAAAAAAGGTAATTGATACAGAAAAGCAAAAAACTTTGTAAAAGGTTTTTATTAACAGTTATCCCCAACATTAAATAAACAAGTATTCAGCCATTAAACAGCCACATTACCCCCCCCCCCATTCCATTTTCATAATGTTTGCTGGGGATGGCATGACTTAATTTTTGTTAGTCCTGTGCTTATAGTGCAGTGTATGTTGTTGAAATCTGGGCCTAAAATCTATTGTATGGAACCTATTAATGACAATTCATATCAGAGATCTCGGAAACGCTTAATTACGCTTATTTGGATGCAAATTTTTGATCTGGGATGCAGAAAATCACCCACAAATGAGTCCTCCGTATGCACTTTTTTTTTGGGGGGAGGTCGGATGCTTTTTTCTTTTGCAAACAGGATACATTGAAAAATGAGGCACTGCTTTTATTTGAGTTTGTTGCCTACTTTCCTTGAGCAAAGGTCGACGGCTTGCTTTGATGATGGTGCATTTGTTATTTAAGGCACCGCTAAAGGCTCCAGTTGAAGGACCTAACAAATACCTGTTTGTTTTTGTTGTGGCAATATCAGATAATTGTAGAACAATAAGGCAGATTTGTTTTATTTGTTTAGTATATATCAGTGCTTCAAAGTTATTTATGTTTCTTTAAAGTCAGCAAAACTTTTTTTCTTCCATCTGTTATTTTTTAAAAAAAATTTGCGTCATCTGTTTGACTGTACTCATTTCACGTTTCAGCCTTCAGAGGTGTTGGATTTTAACTAGTCAGTTGCATGATTGTTTTGATTTTAATACAGCATACAGTAATAAGACCAGATATCAGCATAAGCGGATTATGATATAACAGCATTGTTATATCCAAGTTATCTGCTTCCTGTCATGGTCCCTTTGATTTTCTCTACTCCAAACGCAAGACTGTATATACAGTTTTTATCAGCCAAAATTGGTGTGGCCACAAATATCGCCAGATGGTATATTTTGTCACCAGAAAGGAAAACAGAATCGCAAAGCCCTGTGATCCTGTAATTGATTTCATTTCCGATTGTAGCTGTATAAATATTGCATGTGAACTCGAAACCAAGACACTTGGACAAAATGCCATTTGCAAATTTGGACAAGTATTTTGGGGTTAAACGAAAAAATGATGAAGATTTAAATGAGATTCAGAAATGTGCTTAAGTTGCTAGAACTGATATAGTGGACTTTTCTGTGTATGGCTTTGAAAAGATGTAATGTTTATGCATCAGGCTATGGAATTGAAATACATTACTTTGGAATCTTTGTCTGCATTTCAGCCTCCCCTACCCCCCCCCCCATTTTTTTTTCTTCCGAAAAAGGCACGTTATTGAATAATTACAGAAATGGCATATTGTTGTGCAGAACTACCAGACACACAGAATAAGCTGATACAGTTGTACATGTCATTGAATGGGGGAATTAAACTCAATGGCAACCAACAGTTCTTCTAATCTGCAAAGTTTAAAAATATTTGGGATGGGACTGCAACTTTTGCTGGTGGGACTCCTATTTTTACCAAAATGGGAGTCATGGACTCGTAGTTTTAAAATCCTAGCGATACCTCTGATATCACTGGTGGTCACCAGTTAGTGATCCAATAAAGGAGATAAAATATGATTATGGATTTTTAAAAATAAAAAATATATCTTCAGTGAACTTCCTTTCTTCATTAGATTATCATACCCTGGATCCCTGGATCATATATATTGTAATGGCGCAAGGAAGCATATTTTGTTTTCTGTATCAGTCAGAGCCAC
The DNA here is from genome assembly GCA_030141615.1 of Unio pictorum. Classification (NCBI taxonomy): domain Eukaryota; kingdom Metazoa; phylum Mollusca; class Bivalvia; order Unionida; family Unionidae; genus Unio; species Unio pictorum. Next base: position 394,496 of record JARLTB010000276.1, on the reverse strand, counting down.
ATTTTGATGCAATGACAATTCCTATTTTCAAGCCATGTATAGTGTAAAAATAATTTATATTTCTTATGGACAGAATTTGTTTACACTGAACTGAACTTCATAATAGTAGTTGGTATTAACTAATACCTTTCATTTTTTTTTCAGGAGAGTGAAGGAGAACATGTGGAAGCTGGTAAGCACTGTTCCTGAAACTGGTTTTATTTGTGTTTTAATGAGCCTTAACATTTAAAGGCATATATATATATATATATATATATATATATATATATATATATATATATATATGAACTAACAGGCTTATTTGCTATTTGCTCTTTTGCTCTATATATATATATATATATATATATATATATATATATATATATATACACATACATACATACACACACACACACATAAAAATACACCGGTGTTTTTTTAATATAATATCCTGGGTCTATACATTAAAATCAGTGATATTCATATTAGATCCCTTATTAGAATACCAGTTGGTTTCTCTTTCATATATTCTATAATCGAGAGTGAGTTGGTAACTTACATTAAATTGTTTTCATTGTCTTAATAACACCATTAAAAAACTTGAAAATTACTGTTAATATTATAAAGCTGTTGAAATTTTTATAGAAACTAACAGGCTCTTTTGCTATCAACAGTAATAAGTGTATTTAAATCTGATTTCATACCAGTTTATATGCTTTCCCCACATGTTATGTTTTTTTTTTTACCATATGAAGGGGCCCAGAGTTGTCTAAAGCACTTTTCGTTACAGATCACTGCCGTCTCACCTCTGTTCAAGTGGGTTAGAGTCTAAGATTCGGCTAATGTAGTTATGTGAGAAAGCTTACCAGTAGCTTCTCGTGGGTTGGTGGTTCTTTTAGTTTTCTTTCCCAGGTTCTTCCTCCACCAATAATACTGGCCGCCATGTATAGCCTATCATATGCTGACAAATGGCATTAAACCCTAAAACAAAATTTTTACCATATGTTGCTCACTGGTCTGGCTTACCATATTGAATTTAACACAAGCTTTGAATAAATATTGCCAGAAGGCATTCACTCAATTCATATACATCTGGCCAGAACTCATTATTTAGATTCTTGTACTTTTGCCAGAAGGCATTAAATATATATATATATATATATATATATATATATATATATATATATATATATATATATATATATATATATATATATATATATATATATATATATATATATATATATATATTTCTTTGTGGAAGATATTGATTCAATATAATTTTTGAAATTCAGGATCAATCTTTTAAATTGCTGTACATTTGAGGAAGAATTTTTAAAAAAATGTTTTGTCAATTAGACCTACAAGTTGTTAGTTTTCTCATCCATGGAACTTTCAATGTATCACCAATGGACAAAATATCTACTATAAATAAACCAACAGCTTTAAATAAAACATCCAAGGTTATCTCTTTCATTTGATAAGTAAGACCTTTCCATACATGATTTAAATATCAAGTTCTTGTATTTAAAAACAATGGGTTGGGTGATGGTGTAATGTTATGAAGAGAGGAGTTGATTTTGTTTAGGTGATGCTTTTCAACAATTATTCTACCTAGAGGCATACATGTAATAATAATAACAATGAGGACTTTGTATAGTGCATAATCTTTATAAGTACTTTCCAACATATGTAATGATATGAGTACAAAAGAAACCCCCAAACACCATAAAATTAGAAAACATAAAAACATGCTGATAATATTTTAAGGTAGGAAACATTTAGTTCTTTATGGTTGTTTTTGCAGTCAAAATAAGTGAGTTTAAAGAGCCTGTGTCTCAGCAAAACTTTTCCTGGTCCATTCTTTGATGTTGTCAGTCCACTTTTTTCTCTACCTCTCCTTCTGCAACCCTGGATGCTGTTTCGCAGTACTGTTGTGGATAGACTGTTGGCTCTAGTGACATGGCCATACCATTACAGCTTTCTCTTTTTGACAGTGGTGAAGAGGTCTTCATTAGGGCTGTCAAAAACCACAGAAAACTTCACCCGGGTACCCGTTGTGTCGTTTAACGTGTAATCAGGTACTCATTAGAAGATGAAAGACATGTACAACCATAGACTAACAAATTGTTCTCTGCCTTTATTTTATATTTTGACTGGCGGTAGAGACCAACCGTGTAATGCACTACTCGGTCTGAAGCGTCCGCACTGTGTTAACTGTGAATGATTGGACCGCACACTATTAATTAATAAATTTATTTAGACTAACCTTTGTACCCATACAGTAAGTATAATTCTTCTTCAAATGATCCACTGTGTTAAATTCTTTAGAACACATTTTTAAGTATAAATCCCTGTCTGAACAGAACACCTGTGTATTGATCTGCTGTTGAATGCAGATTTGAATTACCCACACCCACACTTTAGAAACTTTGCCCATTACTCTTTGTTATATATTTATTTAAATAGAAAATAATATATCTTCCTATAATAACTGTTTTGTTAGACACACATTATATTATAGCAAAGAGAGCTACAGCGACTGCATGGTCATGTGGTGTCACTGGTATGACCGGTAATACCATGTGACCACGCAGTCGCTGTAGTGATATGTTAACACAAGTAGTCTACATATTAATTATTAGTGTAGTTTTGAACTGTGAAGCTGTTCACACAGCCCAAAGTGCAGCAGCCATTTAGTAGTGGGCCGCAGATGCGTAACGGGTGGTCCTACTCCTAAATATAGACTGGAGCTGCAACTCAGACTAGAGTACTGCTAATGATATAAAATATTTTGATAGTGTTGTCAACAATTTTTTGTGTGAACGGCTACTCATTAATTTTCAATGCCCAGGTTTTTTGCGACGGTCGGGTACCTGTTGACAGCCCTAGTCAGTGGTGAGGAGGTCTTCATAATGGCCTACTTTGTGCCTGATGGTGTTACACACTTGTTCATTTGTGATGTGGTCCATGTAAGAGATGCCAAGGATGGTTCTGTATCGTCTCATTTCAAGTGCCTGGATTCTTCGTTGTAATTCTGCTTTCAGGGTCCAGGACTCACACGAATACAGAAAGATTGAGATGACTACTGCTCTCAATAGTCTGATTTTAGTTTTCAGACTGATATTCTTGTCTTTCCAGATGGGTCTTAGCTTTGTGTCCCTTGTATTTGATCAAACATGTGGACTATAAATAGTACAGTGATTGTTCAGAATCAGTTATTTGTCTCAAAGTTTAATTCTCAAAAATTATTATTGCTACATGTGTTTTTAAAAACTGACATTTATTCAGATTAATAACCAATACATTTTATAAATGATTGTGTGCTTTAAGTCCATGTAGTTATATGATCTACATTGTTATAATGCAAGTTTTCTGATGTACTGATAAACACTATCATGGGATGGGAGTAGGAGAATTTCAAAGATATTTAAAACTTATTATTTTTCTGTTATGCACGATCATCTGTGTATACCTATCTAGGTCATTGATTCATTTACACCACAAAGTTGTGGCTGTAGCTTTGTACAGATAAATTGACACTTTCCATAGTTGGGGAGTCTACTTTTAGTTTATTAGATGTGTTGACTTGTGAAGTGATTAGTCAAATCATCGATGTGTGCAATAAATGTCGTAAAAAAAAATCAACTAGGTTCACCATATGTAGTTGACATTCACTGTTTGTAGTTAATTTCTAATCCCATGTCCGAGTCCGCATTCATGGTAGTGAGAGAAAAATCTAAAATGCCAGGTGCCCAGGTCTTTGCTGTAATGAAAATAATAATGATGTTCACATGTACTGTCTCTTTGTTTCAGAGGTTGAAGGATCAGAATGTGAGAGTGCCAGTGAGTGCAAGGACTTGGAGGTAAATTATACTAATGCCACCATTTTCCTGTATCAGAGCTCTCAATAGTCCTTCAATATTGGTAGTCTTTTCTCTCCCTGTCTGATAATTTTCAGGATAGATCCAGAATTTCAGATATGAATGTTCTGGTTCATACATTATAGTAACCCAAGGACATATTTGCAAGAATTGCTTCCCTAGGGCATCCATTTTTACTGTGAATGACTCTTTAAAGGCAGATTGATCCTCTAGATTAAATTGTGTTTGATACAAGCCAATTTGACTGATCTGCAATTGAAATTATTATTTGTTATCACTGCCAGGGTTCAGCTTAGGTCGATTCTTAAATACATGCTATGTCAGTTAGTATATGATGTTATAATTTAGTGTAACTAGCTCCCATGTAGACATTGTATGCAGAATAAACATACATGGCATAGTTTTGGCAGTTGTGTTTTAAGGGGTTGATGCATTTTCCTACAGGAAATGTGGCTCTTCTTGCTTTTGTATATATCTATTAAAATTTGTATGTCACTAGTGTTCATGGTGCATTGAATGATAAACTGTTTATGATGTTGTTTAGGCTATGGACAATATACACAGAGAAATGATTTTTATGTTAAATACACTGGCCAACTGCATCTAATCCACACTGCTTGTGGAATGTTAACCTTTATGTCAGTATTATTTACAATACTTTATGTCAGTATTATTTATAGTACTTTATGTCAGTATTATTTATAGTACTTTATGTCAGTATTATTTACAATACTTTATGTCAGTATTATTTATAGTACTTTATGTCAGTATTATTTATAGTACTTTATGTCAGTATTATTTACAATACTTTATGTCAGTATTATTTATAGTACTTTATGTCAGTATTATTTACAATACTTTATGTCAGTATTATTTATAGTACTTTATGTCAGTATTATTTACAATACTTTATGTCAGTATTATTTATAGTACTTTATGTCAGTATTATTTATAGTACTTTATGTCAGTATTATTTATAGTACTTTATGTCAGTATTATTTATAGTACTTTATGTCAGTATTATTTACAATACTTTATGTCAGTATTATTTACAATACTTTATGTCAGTATTATTTACTGTACTTTATGTCAGTATTATTTATAGTACTTTATGTCAGTATTATTTACAATACTTTATGTCAGTATTATTTACAATACTTTATGTCAGTATTATTTACAATACTTTATGTCAGTATTATTTATAGTACTTTATGTCAGTATTATTTATAGTACTTTATGTCAGTATTATTTATAGTACTTTATGTCAGTATTATTTATAGTACTTTATGTCAGTATTATTTACAATACTTTATGTCAGTATTATTTACAATACTTTATGTCAGTATTATTTACTGTACTTTATGTCAGTATTATTTACTGTACTTTATGTCAGTATTATTTACAGTACTTCAGGATCTTAATGGACAGTTTGATTAAAATTGTTTTTAAGAACTAAATAATATCCATCAGCAAGGAGGGCTTTAGGTCAGTTCTGTCTCTGCTTTCATCATGACACTGTTGACTGCCCTAAATAAATGTTCATTAGCTAGTGATGGAATAATGTATACAGATCTGATTGCATTTATTTACATTGACAATGGAATTTACTTAGGAGTCCATGTGAGGTTTATTTGATATGCCATATATGTTTGTGTGCAAGTCCCGTCAAACTGCACACAGCATAGGCTTTGGTCTGCCATATATAATGTGCTAACCAATCAAGATCTCTATTGTTCTATTTGCTACTCCAACAAACTGCATGATCATGTGATGGCGGATATAGGTCTGTACAGTTTGCTGTTAAACTAAACTCGTAGCAGCAGAGGGGGTGAATCGGACAACCTTTTTTCGGATAGTTTTGATTATACCCTTAAAACGGCACGAATAGACCCTTCTCGCGAAATCTCATTTTTTAACCAGAAAAAAAATAAGTCTCCATTTGACAAATAGACCCTTAGTGATTTTGTCTGAAAACATGAGATTTCGCAGGTGATACTGTATTCGCGTTTTCTTTGATTAATCATAAATGCCGCAATGATGTTGTGACTCACCCCCTCTGCTGCTAAGGGTTACGGTGAAAATCGTCCGATTTACCCTCTCTGCTGCTACTATTTCAACCGAATATTTTATCCAATCCGGTCCTAGGGTGAAAATCCTTTTAGGACTTTACAAACAGACTAATCGCTAACACCTCATCTTGTAAATCAATCAGATTATTGGACTGGTCAGTGAGTTTAAAATTAATTCTGGTTAATGAATTATTATGACATCGCATATAGACTGGATTCACCGGAGACTCAATAATTAAATACCCTGGAGGAGCTGTTGGTGCAAATGAATACAAAATATATCCCTGCTGAGCTTGATTTGATCGTTCTAGATTTATTTGATAGCTTCCTTCGATAACATCACACACTAAATTGAGCGCAATCACCGATGAAATATTCACGTTGAACGGAGCGATATGCCTGCCGCCACCATCTAGGTCATTATTAGGTTTGAGGATTTTTATTTCCTGTGATGGTGTTTTTTTCCACGTATCATGAATTATTTTAAAACCAACATCGATGGCATCACTGAGATGTTTTGTTAGTTGTGGTACGTTATATCCTGGTAGTTTGAATGTTGGAATATCTTCTATGCGGATCTTATAGTCTGTTGCAAATAAATCTCTTGTTTTAGGATTACTGTCACCTAATACCTCTTGAATGATTTGCGCATTAAATGTTTCCATGTCATTGATGATTTTGTTACATGTTTCTACAACGCTGATAAACTCATCTCGGGTGAGAGTGCCGGATCTAAGGGATATAAACAACAACGAAATATTGCTAATCATCGCTCCGAAATTTACAGTGATGTCATCCGGTCGAAGATAGTGGTAGATCTTCTTAGTGGGAGGATCTACCAATTCAAGAAAAAAATACAATTTATCATAATCTTGATAACTCTTTACTTCATTGACGGGTTTTATCCTGTCGGTGATATAATCAGTTTTTTGTGGTTCAGGTAGTAATTTAACGGTTTTTTCCCGGGGTGGGATTTCAGGCCATCCTAGTACGGTTCTAATAGAACTCTGATATATATCTACGACATATCCTTCTGTGCTTATTTCAATGGCAGATGATAGTGTTGGCTCATGAACCGTTATAGCTATTTTTGACTCTTTTCCAGTAATCGATTTTATTCTACGTTGCAATTCAGCATTGATTTGTTCAATTTGGTATGATCCGGTTGGTATGGAAACAACGTTCCAGTCTGGGGTACCGTCGTCTTTATTCTTATTTGCAAATACCAGTGAATTATTCGGTTGTTGACCACCAAATGATTTTGACCTAATATTTGGCCAACTGTGATACACTCGTAATTTTGCTAGCGCTATCTCCTTCACTGGGACCGGAGAGGGGAAATTCACACTGAATTCTGGATTCGTTGAGGTTATTGAGATCATGCTGGTTTGTACTGGGTTTGTGTTCTCCACTATTTGCTGAAGTAATTCCATCTGTGTTGTCATTGTTATTATACTCATGATGTATTTCTAATTTTGACATCGCAGAATCGTAAATACCTACCATCGCTGAAAACTCACTCTCTGATATAATTGTATCATCGAGAGATGACGATATCAATGAGGATAATTGCGAGTATGCAGTGGACACAACATGAAATTGAATTATGTAGTCTTGTAGTTTTCGTTGGCTGCATGATGATATTTTTTTTGTGATTATTGAAATTATTCCAGCAATTGTTGTTGCCGCAGAAATGCAAATTGGAACAGCTATCGGGGCCATCATTGTTACTGAAGACAGTATAATACCTGCTCCGGTGATTACACCACTCACAGCGTACACAGTAACATCAATTGCGGTAATTCTCCTGCGATATTTTTTAATTTTCATTGCATACTCCTCGGCAAGGGTTTTGAGTTTCATTGAAAATTCTTTGACTGTATCATAGCGATATTGTGATGATGAAATCGTTGATGTCATCGTTATTTGAAATGTTCATTATTGAATTGTGAGTTTTTCAGGAATATTTGATACAACAAATTCTAACACCCATGATATTGTTTTTCTAACTGTGCTATCACTAACCGCACTTAATGAAATTATTATGTTAGATGAATTGACTTTAAATGTTAACGTATCGATACCAAATCTTTCCTCCCCAGGAATTTTTAATTTAAATTGTTCGTCGGATATCATTGTAATCCGATAAATTCCATTAACATACGTCTGACCAAGAATTAAAAAAGAAAACTCAGTTTGAAAGTCTTTTATCCAATCGAAAGTTCCCTTGGCCATCGTGTAGACAACATTATGGATATCCGCTACGGGATGTGGAATTTTTATTTTATTGATTTTTTCGGGGATTTTAGATAAATCATCTTTGATAACATCGATGGATTTTTTGATATCCGGAAGTTTTAGTTCAATTTTATCGAATGTAGTTCCAATAAATTTATCAATGATATTTCTACGAAATGCGGTAAACTGTTTTATGTGTTCTTCGGTTTTAGATTGAAGTGTTGCTAGTTCCAACGCAGAATCGTTGAGAGTTTTAAATCGATCTGTAATCGTCGAAAAAAGTACACCCGGTTTGAGTTTACCCTGATCGGAAAATAACGCGATAGTATCCTCAATTGCGTGTCGTTGTTTAACTAAAATATCATCCAGAGAAATATTACTGGTTTTCAATTTACCCTGTTTGTCTTGAAATACAACTATTTCATTCGGGTCAACACTTGTTAAATTTAACGTCTCAGCGATTTCATCTTTAATTTTTTTTTTTATATCACCGGTTGCAGTGTCATCGGGTTTGGGTTTCAAAGATCTCCCCCAAAAATCGATCATGATATTTTATACACCTCTCTCTAAAAAGCGATTACTAGTGTAGTCATTTACGACAATATGAGGTGGTTTTCTAGATGCTGAAATAGCGTTAAGGACATTTAATACTTCGCTGCCGCATATTGGTGGGTCATTCATTTGTTGTGTTGGTAGCGTAGAATACCAAGTCTTCATTGGAAATTGTTTTATATAACGCATAAACTCTTTTGGCGGGGCTAATCCATATGAATCCAAATAGACAATCCCACGTGGATCAATAGCGTATGCAACCCAGTGAGTACCAGGTCCAGTGCTGTTATCGAGATTAATAATACCTGTTTCAGTGTTGTTTGGTTGATGTGGTAATTGATCCTTCATAAAAACACCTCTGAAATTTTTAATCACTAGTTTTTTAGCAGCATCCATTAAATCAAAATTGGACATAGATTCCTCAATTAATAAACCGGTCCTAGTCTTAGACCCCTTCCGCTGTACCATGAATACGGGGTTCCTGGTAGTCTTAGACCTTTTCCGCTGTACCATGAATACGGGGTTCCTGGTAGTCTTAGACCCTTTCCCTTTTTTTTATACCCCTTTCCCGTTGCTTTCTTTAGTGCCATTCCTGCTGCAGTACCAACGGCTCCTAACGCTGCCGCTTTAGCCACCGCTGGGGCTGCTGCTGCAATCAATGCTGGTATTGCAGCTAACAACGGGAATATACCGCCTGTTTTAATCATATTTTTGATAGCAGCCGCAGAAAGAGTAATCTGAACGCCTTTTTTATCCTTGAAAGCATCATTGAAGTGTTTCACTTGACGAGTTGTCAGCGATAATTTATTTGCACCACCAGTCATTTGATTAGGTTTCAACGTGATTGTGGTTCCACATTGCTTAGCGGATTTGGATTGCAATTTTTGTAATTGACCGGGTGTCAAAGACACATTGATATTACTATATGACATTATACATAATTGATTGATTCTAATTCAATGAAAAATCGTTTACATATTTTCCACTGGTGCATCAATAAATCTCATTCGTCTACCAACACCTTCAAGTAGCATTGATTTATCACTGAGAATGACAGCAACCGCTCTATAATTAGCAATACCACCAGGACGGGTTACATGGGCTCTAAAGTGTATATCAACAACAGATTGTCTCATCAAATCAAGATGTTCCAATGAAAAGTAATAAATCGGATAGAGGCTTTTGAAATCCAATTGTGATATTTGCAAACCAGTATCCACATTTTGATCACGTGCCATAAATGACAACAGGTTATGATAGACACGTGAAATATGATTTTGACCGTAATCAAGTTGTACATCTTCAAATGGTTCCTGTTGTCCGTTTATTCTCAGTGAGACCTCTCTAACACCTAACTGATCAAATATCATATGACTTCGTTGTTGATTACCAACTCGTGCATTATTCTGTAATGCAATAAATATATGACGTGGAGCTGAAACCCCTTGTTTTGATGCCAGATGCCAAGTAAATATATCATCAACATTGTCTTGTTTAATATCAGTGGTCACTGATAACCAACTCAACAATGATTTTCCTCCTTGTTTCATAAATGATAAAAAATTTTCTTCTGCTGTGATTGATGGAGTTAACACTGGCATCCACAATGCTAGTTTTGTTAAAATGACTTTACCATCAACAACACCAGCATCATGCCATATTGCATCATTATCAGTACCCTTTCGTACAAGCGCTACTGTGTGTTTAGCTCCATAAATAACTTTTCGGACGTTTCTACAGAATCCGAATATATGATGCAGTGGAATTGCACATGAAAATTGTCGACGCTGTCCATGCAACGTTGCTACACGTGTTGCAAACCCTAGGTTGTAGTTAGTAATATTATTTATGACATCAAAATCACCAGCTGGTCTTGTATATCCGGCTGGTGCTGGATTGACTGAAGAAGCCTGTGTTGCCTTGACTCTAGAATACTGGTTGTGTTCAGGGTGATCAGTAATATCCTTAGAAAACATCATAGATGGACCAGCTGATCTTGTATAATCATCAGAATATCTTGCTAACCCTATGATTATTGTGGCCACATCAACTTCACGGTCAATGGATTCAATTTCTTTTCCATCAATGAGATACCTAGCGCTTTCAAATAACGCCATAATACCGTTATTGACAAAGCCAACTTTGATAGTTGGGTTATTGTCATATGGGGTATCAGCTGCAACATTTGTTACAAGTTCTCCTTCTACTTCAATAAATGCCTCACACGGTAGAAAATATTTACTGGTATCATGAACTTGAAGTTCAATTCGTGATCGGAGATCTGGTTGTACTGCGTGATAAGAATAAAATTGAAAATCGCGTACAGAATCATCTTTACGCACTGGGGCCTCCATATCAAATGCTGGATCAGGTGACCTTTTGAACATTTTATTCTATTTATCAGAGTCTAAATCGGATTTTCCATTTCATCGTGAAAAACGCTAGCGTTTTCTACGTGGTTTTTTAAAGCCACTTCCTGCTATCATGTTTGCTATCATGTTATCTTGGTCACTCGGAGTCACCAATGACGCTAATTTTTCATCTACTGCGTTATTTATTATTTTACTAACACTTGCAGGCATCTCTGCTGTAGATGGCAATGGTTTCTTTTTTCGCCTCACTAATGATGTTATTTTATTCTTCGCAGTTGAAAACGCTTTTCCGGCAAGATCTCCAACAGTACTAATACCCTTATCACGAACAACATCAATGGCTTTCATTCCTAATTGTTTAGCTAACGGCATCACTTTTGGGGCCATTCTTGTAAATAACCCTGCAATGGTATTACCTAAACCATCTCCGTAATATGCTCTATATACAGGCAATCGTGAGTTTACCACATAGACGGGGGTTGGTTTATCATGATTGTAGTGTATAATCATCTTGTTATAAAACTAGTAGGTTTTTAATTAGTGATCAATCGCTGTAATAACCATGGGCATCTTTGTGATTTTCAACTAATTCAGCAATGAGTTTTTGATATACATTAATGTCCATGATACCACCGGCAAATAATCGTCTACAGATATCAGCTGCTTCATTAATTATTTCCGGAGAGTTATTTCCAGCTCGTTTTCCTCCGATGAGAACTTCTAATCGTGATATATCACTGAGAATATTACCAGGACAAGTAACGCTAGTGTTTTCAACTAGACGATTTTCCCCTGAAATTCCACTCCCCAAAAATTCCTTCTCATCGTATGGCTGTCTTAAATGGAGTTGAAATTTTCTCTTGAAGTCTCTGTATTCCTTCATCCTTCTATCTAAATTCCCAGTATTTATTTCATACACTATCTCAGCCCATTCATTATGTGACATTCTATAATTCCTATAATTGTCCGTGAAAAACTTCTCTTGTAAATCATAGCTGTTAGCAACAAATTCACCTAAATTGTCTATATCCTCGTTGAGAATTCGTTTTTTAGCGGTCTCGGTAAATATAATTGATTTAGGTAGTCCACTAACTAGTTCTTCCTGAAATCCTTCAAATTTTCGTTCTGAAGCGGTTGATATATCCTGAGGAAGTGTTTTTAATGATTTTTTTGTTTGTTTAGTTCTTTTTGCTATTTTTTCTAACACAGGGAGAAAAGTGTCTTCTTTTTTTTTTCCTTGTTCAGAGATTGTTGACACTATTTGTTTCGTTGTTGTAGTTATTGGTTTAAACAACTCTTCAGATCCCTCAGCAAAATCAGTCTGAAGACTCTGTCGTTGTTGCAGTTTATTCCTGAAAGAGTCGCGAATTGGTATAAATTTCTTAATTGCATCTAATCGTTCACGAGCCAATCGGGTCGTTAATGCTTCATTGACCATTATTTGAAATCAGAAACCATTTTTCAATTGCAAAACAATTTTTCCCATCGATGATTCCTTCCCTTAACGGTCCAATTTTTTATTGCTGTGAAATATTTTTATTTTTTATTCAGTGAGAAATATTTTTATTTTTTATTCACTGTTTTTGGTGGTTTTTCATTGATTTTTGGTGGGTTTTCATTGATTTTCATTGATTTTTTGACAGTTTTGGTGGTTTTCCTTTGAGATTTTTACAGTCAAGGAGTCGATTTTGCATGGGATTTTCCATAGGGAAAAGCTGTTAGGATTCATTTTTGATGATTTTTGACCAAAAAATCGATAATTTCAGTCAATAAATGCCAAAAAATGACAAAAACAACCAAAAATCACCAATAATTTCAGTCGGGTAAAGTAGTCAATGTTGCATGGGATTTTCCATAAGGAAAAGCTGTTAGGATTCATTTTTTACCAATTTTCATTGATTTTAATTGATTTTTGTCTGTTTTCATTGATTTTTGATTAAAAAAAACCCGTAGGGTAAAGTAGTCGATTTTCCATTTCAAAATCATAATTGCTGCAACTAACAATAAAAAATATTTTTCTCATAGAATTTTTATTGCTGTGAAATATTTTTATTTTTATTGCTGTGAAATATTTTTATTTTTTATTCAGTGAGAAATATTTTTATTTTTTTATTCAGTGAGAAATATATTCAGTGATTTTGCCTGTTTTTGACAGTTTTGGTGCCATTTTGTGCCATTTTGGTGGTTTTCCTTTGAGATTTTTACAGTCAAGGAGTCGATTTTGCATGGGATTTTCCATAGGGAAAAGCTGTTAAAACTCATTTTTGATGATTTTTAGCCATTTTTCATCAATTTTTGTCTGTTTTCAGTGATTTTTTGTCATTTTTCATCGATTTTTGGTAAAAAACCTCGTATGGTCAAGTAGTCGATTTTGCATTGGATTTTCCATAGAGAAAAGCTGTTAGGATTCTATTTTATTTTCGCAGTGTGAAATATTTTCACTGATTCAATCAAAAAATGCTAAAAAAATGAAAATCTCAAGGAGATTTTACTGTCTGACAAAATCTTTTGAGGGTCGGTCAATCAAAATCGTTCATTTTCTTGAATTAACGCTTGTAGGTTTCTAATTTTAGAATTAACTTCCTTTTTCAATTCATATTCGCTACCCAATTCTTTTCGTATTCCTTCCACGATAGTATATAATGGAACAAACACTCCTACTTCACTGGAAAATGCAAGAGAGTCTCTAATAGAATTCTGAATTTTTTTGATGAGCGCATATTTCTTTGGTAGCATATACTTGTTAGTGCTAACACCATATTCTATATCCTGAAAATCCGACTTGATTTGATCAGGATTTAACCCATCTGACAATCTAATATCCTGGCTTTTCAATTTTGCAATTTCAACTATAATGTTATTCATATTTTCAGAATTCATATATGATAATACATATTTCTAATTCATTTTTCAAAAATAAAAGAGCCGTTAATATTTTCAAAATTCAGTCTGTATATAAATATATTTTTTAAAAATAATTCTGTATATATAAATATATTTTTTAAAATTAATTCTGTATATATAAATATATTTTTTAAAATTAATTCTGTATATATAAATATATTTTTTAAAATTAATTCTGTATATATAAATATATTTTTTAAAATTAATTCTGTATATATAAATATATTTTTTAAAATTAATTCTGTATATAATATAAATAAATTTTTTAAAAATAATTCTGTATATATAAATATATTTTTTAAAATTAATTCTGTATATATAAATATATTTTTTAAAATTAATTCTGTATATATAAATATATTTTTTAAAATTAATTCTGTATATATAAATATATTTTTTAAAAATAATTCTGTGTATAATATAAATATATTTTTTAAAAATAATTCTGTGTATAATATAAATATATTTTTTAAAATTAATTCTGTGTATAATATAAATATATTTTTTAAAATTAATTCTGTGTATAATATAAATATATTTTTTAAAATTAATTCTGTATTATAAATATAAATGCAGACAAAAATAAATAACAACCATGATGAGCGGTTATCAGTCATTTGGCCCCCTTGATATAGGCCACTGTGTCTTTCATAGGGTTCTTTCTTTGAGTATTTCCATTTTTTTTTTTTTCTGAGATTTCTTCAATCTCGATTTGACCCTATGACCGTTTCTTTTGGCCGGTAATTCATTTTTGAACACCATACGGGGCTACCCAAATGTGACGGAGAGCTAATTACATCCATGGATGTTATTTATTTTAGGTCATTTATATTTACATTCACCGGAAACATATTCCCCTAAGAGTGAATCTAACTCGTCAAATAACGGGTTAGAATCACAAGAGGGTATGTTTACGTGAAAATGACCTAGAGGTTACATATATTCGACAACACATCTTTGGAACTCCTTGGTTGCCTTCACATCCAAGTAAGCCCAAAGGAAACCCGAAACATACATCTCCGGAAGGGAGGCCTAACGTGGCAAACGCCATCTTAGACCGCCCAGAAGATATGCTTGGGGGGTGACGTCACAACATATATTAATTAAGGACAGTACAAATACCGTATATATCTCCACTCGAGTTTTGTGGCAGATTGTAGGTATACATATACTTAATTAACTTAATTAAGGATGGATTATAATTCAATGATGATGTAATGATGATGGGACGGCACAAGACAGCACAAACATGAAACGACGGGCGGATTTTCTACGGCCATCCGACCAATCAAAAGCAACCCATGAAATTAAACCCGGTTGCATGATTGAGAAAAGTCAACCACGCACACGTGTCAATGGCGTGGGTTATTTTTGATTGGTCGGATTGGCTTTCGAAAGCCCAGCTTTAAACCTTTCATTTAGTATATAAGGTGACTAATACAGCAGCGTCAATCCACAGGGTGTGTTATTTTATTTTCTTGAATTACTTGTTAATGGTGTTTCACAGTATTTAAATGAGACCGCATATTTGAATTAAACACTAAAACAAAAGAATATAATCGTTTGAAAACATTTTATATTTGATTAATTTTCTTACAAAACAAATAATTTATTATACCCGCCGCTGAATCACAATTTAAGGGGAGATAACCCATAAAACAAGTTGACATAATCTAAGGGAGAGAGTATATATGGTGACTTAATACAGCAATCCACAGGGTGTGTTACTTTATTTTCTTGAATTACTTATTAATGCTGTTTCACAGTATTTAAATGAGACTGAATATTTGCATTAAACACTAGAAAAAAGAATATAATCGTTTGAAAACATTTTATATTTGATTTCTTAATACCCCGCCGCTGAATCAGAATCTAAGGGAGTTATTTCCCTTGTCCCTTGATTACTCAGAAAACCGACCGGTTTCTTTAGCCTACGGTTTCTGATAATACCATCACGGGATGCTTCATAATTAACAAGCACGGGGTGAGGTCTGAATTCTTGGTTCATTTGTATACTAACTATTGTTTGTCTAATTCATTAATAACATCACTGGAGAATCTTTCAATGTAGTCTTGAGGAGTTCTTATGATTTTATCCTTGTCAGGCACACAGTGAGTGTCAGAATTTTTGATTGAAAATCCATTTTTTATTCGTTTGTCATAATAGCGTTTTAGTTCCCTGTATCGTTTGCCGCCACACCTGAGACATAATTGCGATTTTCCCCTGACTCCAACCCCACATCGAATACAGGGTAACGGACCAAGACTTCCACGACGAATGCTTTGCATATGATACCCACAGAATTCATTTCTGCATGATTTGTTACACGGTGTCACTGATCCAATCATAAGCCATTTGCAGTGATTCATTATACATAAATCTTTCATTTAAATGCTTGTTTTAATTATAGTATGGAGGAGTTCGAGAGATTATCGAAAATTAAGCCTTGGAAAAGTGTTCAATTCAATCTTGATAGAGTTTCTGATACACCAAAGAATAAAATTCTTGATAGAACCTTGATTAGTAAAATCAGAGACTGTTTTAATGAATTCAAGCGTGATGGGGCATCTCACTGTTGGTCAACATTTCGAATACAAGGCCGTGTTGACACTACCATGAATGATGAAAAAGCAGCAGTGATAATCTCAAATCTTGGGGAAGAAAGGCATTTTTTCCGAATAAAATTCCTTATCCATGATGATGGAAAATGGATCATTAGGGACAAATACGAGCCCATTCTTAAGGACAAAAAAACTGTCACTGTGACTCAGGATTCAAAACCAGGAATTTTGACTGGAATTGATAAACCCTACTACGAAAGATCTTATCCTGTCACAGAAGAGTTTTTTTCAGAGCAGAAATTATTTGATGCTATTTACCATTTGAGTAAAAACGATCCCGTGTCAATGTGGCTATTTCATAGTACTTCAGACGAGGAATGTAGATTTGATCAGTTTGTAAGGCCCAACGGAGAATTGTACCGTACTGAAGAGCTGCATAATCAAATGAAACAACTAGCTAGTGAGTTTTCTGGGGAGGAAATCGAAGATCAATTATTAGCAAACTGTTTTACACTACCATCAATTGCAGCACATTTTGCTAGAAAGAAAAACGCGTGGAAACCAACACGAAGTGAGTTTTTATCAGATGTCAAATTGTCCTGTCTTGAATACGGCCATGGAGGATTATGGAATACAAAATACACCGCTGATACCGTTATTTCAGTTGATATGATTGCGTGTTATCCAGGAAGTTTTCTAGGGTATGGAGAATGTGAGAAATATTTCAAACGATTTGGACACCCTACACACGAAATGGCCCGTGTTGCTATTAATGGACCACTGCCTGATTTTGATTTAACAGGATTCGCTTGTGTAGAATCATTTGAATTGGCTGAAGGACTTCATCCGTGTAGTTATCTTTGGATTGGTAAACACATGTCTGAAAAACTCTGGATGCCAATAGTGTTATTACGATATATGCTTGATTGTAAGATGTTAAAATCATTAATTGTCAGTGAAGCAATTATATCCTATCGAGCACAGAAATCAGTCTGGTTACCACAACCTGATCTAGAAAAAATAATTAGCAAAGAGCGAAAACTGTTTCCAAATTTCAGTGAACAACAAATCATGGATTGGTCCAAACAGTTATTTGAAATCAGAAACAATGAAGCAAAAGATCTTGGACGAAGAATAATCGGTAAATTTACCCAAGGTGGCAAATACGATAATACAAGATATTCTTCACGGTTAATTATAGACAATGCTGAATACGATTTTGTAATCAAGGATTTAACGAATAAAGGCCTATATGTCAATCGTAAGGACGCATTTATGTCCAATGGAACCAAATTGGGTACAATTGTTACTTACACTGATGGATACAATCCGCAGTACACACATTTGAGAGCTTCTATGCTCGGTTATGCTTCTATTAATCTGTTTTCGATGATCAATAAATTTCCTAACACCGCAGTTAGAGTTGCCACTGATTCATTTTACATAAACAGCAAATTGGTTGATTTTAAGGCTACTGGCAATGAGAATTGGGGGACATGGAGAATTAAGAAGGAAATGCTTCATGATTATATTCCATCAGCAGATGTTACCATTGAAAATAATTATTTAGAAAGCAATCAGTGTTCAGAATTTTCTAGTGCACCACCGATTTCTGATCCAATCTGTAGATATAAAACAGTTTATTTAAACGGCTGTGGTGGGTCAGGAAAAACAACCCGGGCAATTGAGTTATTTCGTGGGAAATCAAATATGATTGTGCTAACACCGACTCACAGACTTGCAAGAGAAATGATACAGCGAAGGGTAAATGCCTGTACCTATCATAGTTTTTTCCGATGGAAGGGAGATAAATGGACTTCTGATCGTATGGGAGAGAAATTTATTCCTGAAATTATCATTTGGGATGAAATAGACACAGTGCCATTAGATGTATTAAAAATATTCCTTGAGTGGTTGTTATTGAAAACTACAAAAATCGTCATGTGCGGTGATCACGGCCAACCACCACCATTTGTTGGTGCATCCCCCCATGAATGGCTAAAGGGATTTGCAGACTATTATGAAGAAATTGATACCGATCATAGATCACTTGATAATGAATTAAAAGAATTTAAAATTTAAGAAACTAATTAGATTACAACCGGATAGAATCCAGTGTGAAATAGCGCGTGAAATAATTTCGGAAACTCCAATGAATGAGTTTTGGGAAACATGGAGACCAAATGATTTGATCATTGCAAGTAGAAAAATAGTTAGAGACACACTTCAGATGAAATTATTTGAATTGCATAAAAAGAAATTTGCAACACTTCCAGTACCTCTTTGTTATAGGCCCTCGGATACACGAAAACAGAACATTGAAGTTGATATTCCAGGGCAAAGTGAAAAACAAATTCTCGTATTAAATGATATTGTGCTGGTTGATATCAATGTCGTTGAAGATGCATTGCGTGCTAATAAATCCCCGTGGACGCTAGGATACGCAGCAACAATACATTCTTCGCAAGGGCTGACAATATCCGATACAATTGTTTGGATGGTAGATAATCGCATCGAATGGTCAAATTTAGTCTATCTTGCAGTATCCAGAGTACGAAAAATAAATCAACTCCGAAGAATTGTTATAGATGATGACATCACAATGGATGATATTGATATTAAAATTATCTCCGGTTACAAACAACAGGACAAAAAAAAACGAGAATTTGATATTGATGCCAAATTAATAATTACACTGAAGAAACAACAGAATAATCACTGCGCAAGTTGCAATTGTATAATGCGTTGGCAGTATTCGGATAAAGATCCTCGCCAATTTACCGTAGACAGAAAAAATAACAATCTCGGTCATGTCAGAAACAATCTGATGTTGACTTGTCTTGAGTGCAATAGACGCAACGGTGCTAGTTAAGCCCATGCGGTGGTAATTGAGTATCCTCAGGTATCACTTGTAATTGCTGTCTAGTAAATCCTCGTTGAGGGGCAGTTGAATCCAGTTTATAGACTGGAGGTCTACCCGTAGATCGTGTTATACTAGATATCTTGTGTACAGTAACACTCCAAATAGGATCAGTAGCCCTTTTTCTGCCCCCTTCAAGCTCTCCTGGTTCGTATAAATACCTCACAATGACATTACTACCAAGAATTGGTTCTTTGAAATCTTTTTGAATTTCCATTTCAGGTATTGACTTCTTTTTAATCGCATTGATAGGTTTCAAATTAATTGTTCTAGTAATCTCATTATTCAGTGCGGTAATCACAGCTGGTAATCTTTTAACCCATTCACGGGATCTTTTTTCTTGGATGAATTCTTTTGCGTATTGATATCCAAATAAACCGCTCAGCAAGGGTTTTATTAAACCGTTCAACAATTGCCTGATCGCGATGTAGCGCAGTATGTCCTCGTCTGATAGTAACATTGTGATATTTCATTGTAGATAACACTGCACCCTGAAATTCCTTGCCAGGATCAATTTGTAATAGATTTGGCCAGTGTAGAGGACCCCTTTGATAAATCCTTTCAAATGCAGAAGCCACTTCAGTGGCCGATTTTGTTTTTAACGGTTCTGCTTCTTTGTATCGACTTGCAATATCAACTACGGTTAATGCGTATTTGTAACCGTGGTCATGTGGCAGAAATAATAGATCAGCCTGATGAACTTCATTAGGAACAGTCACATCAAAATGCGAGAAATTAATTTGTTTAGGCGGTGGTAGATAAATTTGCCATAGTGCCTGTTTAGATAACCAATGAGCCGCAGTGGTTTTTTTCACTTTTGCAGCGCTAGCGAGTTTATGGACTGCTGATTTACCCCTCCAGTATCCTTTTGGAGAATAGTAAATAGATTCCATGTTGTTATTAATTACCAGCACCTAACATCAATTTACTTTTCATAGCCGATTTTATCAAAAATGAAGCCAATTTTTCTTTGAAAGATTTATCAGGAATAGCATTTAACACATGAATTAATTTCACATCCGCGAGATGCCTGTGCTGCAGATTACTGCTTTTATAAGCAACATCATGAAGGTGACAGGCCTTATCAATGGCATTTATTGGTTCTTCACCGGGTCGGGGCTGATTTTGATTATTGAGTCTGATATCAAGTCTTGTTCCCGGTCCACAGTAGCTATATCCTGGAAGGTGCTTTTCTCCAGGGTATTTTGCCCATGGGGTTCCAGGGAGTTTAGTTAGCTTGGCAGCGATATCACCTCCTCGTTTTTTTTTAAAGGTTCCTTGGGTTTAGAAACAAATCTAAATTTCTTTGTACTACATTGTACGCATTTACCAGAAAGCGCTGATCGGTTATTTTTTGTTGTAATCGTCGTCAAGTCATCTGTGCCAGTACGTTTTTTACACTTCACACAATATAGATCCATAATTTATATATAACGGCATGAATATAATTGATTATTCAGCTACCTGATGACGGGAACCTATTAAACATTATGAAATGTTGCCAAATTCAATTAGAATGATTATAATCGGACCATCTGGAAGCGGAAAGACACAATTGCTACTTAATTTGATAACGAGATGGATGAAATGGAACAAATTGTATTTAATAGCCCCGATTGTAGACGATCAGCGATGCTATGAAGTGCTAAAGAATTTTAACGAGAAAGCAAAAGAATTTCAAATCGATGATGATATTATTGAATTTATTACTGATATAGAGGAAGCCCCGAGCATTGATGCTATTGATGGAAGTATTAACAATTTAGTGGTATACGATGATATCATGTTAGATAATCAAAAAAATCCTGCTAGAATATTTTCCCGAGGCAGGCATAAAAACACTGATGTGATATATGTCACTCAACGGTACACTCAGATACCAAAAGTGATCAGAGATAACTGCAATGTGTTGTGTGTATTTAACGGCGTTGATACTCATACGCTACGAAATATTCATCAGACCTGGTGCAGCGGTGATATGAATCATAATCAGTTTAGAAATTTCTTTAGTCACGCTCAGTCAAAACCACACGGATTTGTGACAATAAATTTAGCAGACCCTAGGACACGATATCGTATAGGACTTGATAAAATATTCGGTTGAAATAGTAGCAGCAGAGAGGGTAAATCGGACGATTTTCACCGTAACCCTTAGCAGCAGAGGGGGTGAGTCACAACATCATTGCAGCATTTATGATTAATCAAAGAAAACGCGAATACAGTATCACCTGCGAAATCTCATGTTTTCAGACAAAATCACTAAGGGTCTATTTGTCAAATGGAGACTTATTTTTTTTCTGGTTAAAAAATGAGATTTCGCGAGAAGGGTCTATTCGTGCCGTTTTAAGGGTATAATCAAAACTATCCGAAAAAAGGTTGTCCGATTCACCCCCTCTGCTGCTCTCGTAAACAAGTATTGACAATGTATTCTATACCACATGATGTTGGGCATGTCATGATGTAGTCACGATTTATTTCACTGTGAATAGCCCCATCCCCTTGGTAGACTCAATAAGATCGGAACCGACTGACCAAAATCTAGGCCAATTTAAGTACATGTACATGAAGTATGTAAATAACAACTATCCAACCATGTGCAAATGCTGACATTGAATATTGTAAAGTTTTTCGTATCAGGATGTGATCGATGCAATATTTTACTGTGGATTTTATAACACCAAGATAAGTAAAATGTAATTTGTCAATATACAAGTGTATTTCACACTAATTCTGTCTTCATGTACTCAAAATTTCCATTGTTTTCTCAAAGTGTAAGTGCTACTCACTGATGACAGGTCACCCTTTGCTGACGAATTTTAACTTTTATCTTTTTTCAGATCCCCCCCCCCACATATCTTGACATCTGCTTATGTTGACATAAACGGGTAGGACTGTAGTCACATAATTAACTTTGAATTCTGTGGTGTAGTACACAAACATTAACTATGATCTCCTCATTCGTGACATAAATAGTATGTAATTTTGTTTTGTAGGGAGAGGAAGAAGTAGATGGTGAGGAGGAGGATGATGAAGATGATGATGATGAAGAAGAGACTGAAGAAGGAGAAGAAGATGATGACGAGGAGGGAGAAACCGAAGAGGAGGAGGGAGAAACTGAAGAGGAGGAGGGAGAAGGGGAAGATGTTGTTGTTGAGGGATCTGAATACAGCTTTGTGGAAGAGGAGCGACAGAGTGGAGATGGAGAGGTATTGTTATTGGTAATGTTTGTTGTTTTTGAATTATAATTTGGAGAAAATTTCACAGGCAGTTTTCTTTTATGCAGAAAATGTAGCAAGTTATGTTATAGACAATGAAATGATCAGGTCTCTTTATCAGTTCTCTGCTAAGAATGTGGCTGAATTGTTTACAAAAATGGGGGGGACAAATCTTTTATGCACTTGAGGTAGATAAATTGAATTTACTTTGTATATGATTGGATTAAACTTTCATGCCAATTTAAACTGCAAATAATAGTGTCCTTCAGACTAAATGATGTTGATTTTTTGATCGTTTGGGATGAGTCATTATGGATGGCTATGCATGTGCTTTGATCAGGTACAGTTTCTACCAGTTCAGTATCCAAAGAAATTTCAGCCATAATAACATTTAAGGGATGTAGCGGTATACTAACATTCTCATCATTGTGCATCAAATGCTGACAATTTCAAATTGCAAATGTCACTCTATCTAAAGTATGTGAAATATGTACAGCACACCCTAAACCTCTCTGTTAAAGCTTACATAGGCTGCAATGAAGAATAATAAAGATGTCTTGGTGGAAGAAGGCAGGAGGAGCAGTAATTTATTTTACTGGACACTTGTTGATTTGAGTATGTCTCATGGTTGGAGAAAAGATTGTCATCTCCAAAAATGAAATTCGAAAAGAAAAACAAAGAATTACATCAGTTTGAAATTATATATATATATGTACAGGGCTTAAAATTAACACAAATTTCTTTGTAGCCAGAAGGACTAGTATACTAAGAAATTGACTAGTCCTGCCAAACATTTACTAGTCCTGTCCACAAAACTATGTCACACACTTGTATTGAGATTAACAACAATTTTCTTTCATATGAAATGCAAAGGTACAGAAGTTTAAATCCTACTTCAAATCATCATTCAGTCAATTAATATTTCTTGTTTCTCAAGATAATTTGGATCCAATTCCAGAAAGGGATCCAGGTGTCCTTTCTCGTCCTCCATCTGCAATCTGGGTCCGTATGAGGTTTGTTATGGTCTCATTACCCATCTCTCTGAAACATTCCACAAATGTATTGCTGGTGATGGATCATATGTTGGAATGTCATTTGTATGGAACATTATAAAATATTTGGTTGGACAGAACCCAAGGTCTCAAACAAGATCTCCACCATTTTCATCTCCAATTCAATTTTAAAAGTTTGAACAACCCGCAACAAAACTGGATGTATTCTCTGTGTTTTTGCGAATTCTATACACCAGTTTCACCGCATAACGTTCTTGTCCTCATCATAATTCAACCATTCCCTGTATTTTGTCCATGTCTTCTGAAACGTCCAATTACGCTTTTCCTTATCATAAGAATTATTCCTCTCGTTTATGTCATTTTCATTCAACTTTTGCTTTTTTCCGGAGGCTGAACACCTTCTATTAAAGGCCACATTTTGCCTGTCTTATAAGGCAGGAATTGTGCCTCTTTTTGAAATACGAGATGTTACAGTATAGCTGACACGAATTAATAAGTAAGAAAAGGAATGGTAGTGTCCTTTATGTAAGAAAGTCCGAGCAAAAAACGCGTTTCAAAACACGTGCCTTTGTGCCCCCCCCCCCCATTAAATGGCATCTCCCTAATAAAGTCTTGACTTCAGCAGATGTTCTGCAGGATCAAAGCAGTGGCTATTGTAAACACTGTTATGAAATATTAGCATCAAAAGATAATGTTAGTTTCACCTTGGAAAATGTGTTCCCGTCAAACGAACCCATCAGAATCGGTGTGTTGTATTCAACTGCTCCAATTACGGTCTCATCATTACTAGCGTAAGTTTAGTAAGTGTTCTTAATTAATCGGACCTCAATTAATAATAATAAGCGGGAAAAATTTCAAATCTTAGATGCCCATGCTGAGATATTTTAATTTCCAACAAATGTACGGCATTCTGCTTGGATATCTCAACGTGTATTAAATTATTTGTTAAGTCTTGAATGGGAAAAATATATATAAACAATTTTTTTTATTGTCATAGAAAAAGTAGTTGCTTGGAAATGATGTGTCAGTAATATGATCATAATAAATTGATCTAATTCTTATAATTATTTCGATGCTAACGTAAATTATGCAGCTCCCCATTTGTGATTGTTGGCGCGTTTGGCTAGCAAGCAAAAAAACAAAAAAGGAAACAAACAAGCATCAAACTAATTTCTTTGAATAGTTGATGCCATGTGTTGTAGTTTTTCAGTTTGTTACTGTGGTCGCGTGAATAAAGTGTGAAACCAGTTTATTTTTCATTTAATTCACTGTTAGATTAATTAGATATCAATTACTGTACCAAACTTCCATTGCTAGTTAAAGACGGGACTATGATTGGCACTGTTAAGCGAAATGCACAGAATCAGATGGCTTCTTGTAAAAGATACACATTTCTGAGGCAGAAATTGACTTCATCTTCTCATGCTAATAATTTATAACTGTGTTTACAACGGTCTCTGCATTGGTTCGACAGAATAAATGCTGAAGTCACGTCTTTATTAGGGTATTGAGAAAAACAAACACTGACTGTTGATTAACAAAACTTACTAGCCCATTGAACTACATGTAATAACATTATGATAGCTACTAGTCCAACAGGAAATCTACTAGTCTCGGGCTAGCCGACTACCGCTAATTTCGAGCCCTGTGTGTGTGTATATATATATATATATATATATATATAAAATAAACAACACCAACACGTATTAATGTTGTGACAGGTTTCGCTTTAATGCTTTATCAAACTGATTTTGTTATGATTGCTTATATCATTAAATATATCATGTTTCTGAGTAAACAATATGACATAAACAAAATGACGTCATAGCTTAGGTACGTTTGTACACTTGTAACCTACTTTTCTTATTCTTTAATAAATAACATGGATATATATATATATATATATATATATATATATATATATATATATATATATATATATATATATATATATTTCACATATTACTAATATTTAATACATAGAAAGATATAAAACTGGATCTTCAAGATACTTGTATCTCTATTGGTAAATATGTGTAAAATTTATGAATAAATAGAGATAAACAGTTTTATTTTTACTTTTAATATGTATGATAAGATTTTTCCTTTCAACCTATTGTTATAGCTGAATCTGAAATGGAACGTCTTAATACAGTATATCCAAAAGGTCTAAATTCCAAAGCTCTTTACGACCTTCATTAATGTAATATATATATATATATATATATATATATATATTATATTTTTTTAATATAATATATTTATATACATTAATTAATTTGCATCATACATATTAAAAGTAAAAATAAAACTGTTTATCTCTATTTCTTCATAAATTTTACATATATTCATATATATATATATATATATATATATATATATATATATATATATATAATTTCTCACCCAAGCGACAGAGAAATCTAGCTGTTTTGCTAACCTTACTTTTCTTATCTCAGTCTAGTCATCTCAGACCAATCGTCTTAGTCATGGTATCCACGCGCTGAGAACTACTTTTAACAAAATAAACCCTTCATGTATTCTGCTGTGCCATAGTTGTTCTCAAATAAAACAACAACAAATAATATATAACCAAAACATAGTTATTTAAGGTCAATGTGTCTTAGAAAACAAACCAAAACAAAAACATTTTGATAGAGACAAATACACACACGCATACTATTTCGAGGTTTTGACATTATGTTAGTTCGTTCTAACTAGCATGGTCAAGTTTATCCAGGACTAGCTCAGTACATCTTGAGAACATTAAATGCAGCTAAAGCAACTGAACTAGTTGTAAACACATCGTGTGAAACATTGTATATACTGTTAGCTACATTTAATGAAGCTGACCTGAAAATTTACTGTGCTACAGATAGGATAAAATTCTCAGTAGTGTTTGAAATGAACTATGTCAGAAAACACTGATCCATGCACATAAGACTATATACCTATACACTTCATAGCATCCCAACTCTCTAAACAACAGTGGAAAACTTAGCAACAGCCAGAAATGGGTTATGTCAAACAGGCTCTATTATAATTTAGTTAAGCATCACCTTTGTGCTCCAGCTGAATATACCTGCAATATTTATTGACAAATAATACACTTACCAGCCAGAAGGAATCATTTATCCCTCAGCACACTAATCCATAAGCAAATTTCACTGCATCACTTGCCATATTTCCAAGACAGAAATATCAATTTTCAAAGAATCCGTGAACTTGAAAGTTTAGCACATTGTTATCCTCTGGGGCCCGCATATTTGGAGGGTGACGATGGTCTTTTATACTGGAGAGTGGGGTACTCAGAATTGGAAATGATGAAAGGAAACAGTTTCTTTCTAATAAATTATAACTATTTATTGTTAATTTCATATAGCATCCATATATTAAATATGATAATACTTCATTACTATGCGACGTTTTATGTTGTTATTTTTATTTGCTCATGCGTATGAACTGTGTACATCGGACTCAACTGTCACACCACAGCCCTCATTAGCTTATTTGTATTCATGCGTCACATGTAAACATTGCGAGGTGCACACTTTTAAAGAGTTCTTTTTACTTTAAAGGATAATATTGGGTGAGAAAAATAATCTTTGTTGGGGTTTGGACCGAGACAATGAAATCCCAGCCGCGGGGTTACATTATATATCTCCCCACTCGGACAAGCCTAGTGGGGAGACAAATAATATAACCCCTAGGCTGGGATTTCATTGTCTCGGTCCAAACCCCAGCATAGATTCTATATATATATATATATATATATATATATATATATATATATATATATATATATATATATATATATATACACACACACATGTATGTAAATATTATAAATAATTAATGTAGTTAAGTGAGAAAGCTTGCCAGTAGCTTCTCGTGGGTCGGTGGTTCTTTCCGGGGTTTTTCCGGTTTCTTCCTCCACCACTAATACTGGCCGCCATGTATAGCCTATATATTGTGCTGAAAAATGGCGTTAAACCATAAAAAAAAAAAAAAAAAAAAAAAAAAAAAATAAAAAATTATAAATAATACATACACATATTTGGCTGCATGAAGATAAAAATTTTATCATAATTTTTTTCACTTTAAAATCATTCAGTGGCTGATGTTGTTGTTGTAGGGTTTAACGCCATTTTTCAGCACAAAATAGGCTATACATGGTGGCCAGTATTATTGGTGGAGGAAGAACCCGGGAAGAACCACCGACCCATGAGAAGCTACTGGCAAGCTTTCTCACATAACTACATTAGCCAAATCTTAGACTCGAACCCACATAGAGAGAGGTGAGAAGCAAGTGATCTGTAATAAAGAGTGCTTTAGACCGCTCTGCCATTTGGGGCCCCTGTAGCTGAGGTACCCATGATATCAGCTAAGCACTTTATTAAACAGAAGAAAAGTATGCAAGCAACTTAAACTGCAGTTCACAATTAGACCAAAATCGAACAGAAGGCATCCAGGCATTAAGTGCTCTCAGTTTTGTTTAAAGAATGCCAATTTGCCTTCAAATAATGCTTCTTTGCCTAAAAACAAAAAAAAGCTTTATTCCTTTTATACGAAACATTAAGAAGAAAATTTGCTGCATGGATATGGAATTATGGGGGGAAAAAACTCCCAAATTTGAAAATTGCTTTTCTATTCCTTGATAATGTTTTGAAAGTTGAAAAATGACTAAATATCTTGAAAAGGCCTTAAATATTTGTCATTACAGAAACCAGTAACATGACTAGCATTTTGTGTTTAGGAGAAGTTTTAGCATACAGTAAAATATCTTGTACTTTTTCCAATCTTTAAATTGTACACAATTTTTTAAGTATTTTAGCCACATTAGGTCTGGAATTTTTTTTGGGGGTAGCTGAAAAAGGTCTGGAATGTTTTTTTTTTTAATTTGTGACAGGAACCCAATTCTTCCTCCACCACATATACTTGTTGCAATGTATATATAGCCTGTTGTGTGCTGAAAAAAATAGTGTTAAACTCATAATGGTAATAACAGCACATACAATAAACAGAATTAGAGGAAATTTCTGTAGAAAGCATACTACTGATCCAGCTGTTATTGAATTTGGCAGATGTAGGCTTGGTCAGCAATCTCAGACCCACTTTGATCTCTTGCTCTTGTAATTAGTACTTGATGTTTATATTAATTGTTTGCAAAGTTAAGATTTTAAAACTGATAATTTTACATATTGAATTTCAGCACAGAAGGTTAAATGATCACATGAACTATGGAAGAAAAACTGTTTCGACACAAAATTTCGACTTATGTACTTTATAACTGGACCAAACTTTGTACATGACCTGCATTTAAAATAAGAAAAAATTCTTTAATTTTGGGGTCAAATGTTCAAAGGTCAGTGCCTCAGAAGGCACCTGCATGATATATAGAATTCTTGATCACTTTGGCTAATCATTATACATGCTTTGCATTTGAGATAAATAAGATACCTAATAATTTTTGGGGGAAAGGTCAAAGGTCAAGATCATTTAGAATGAAGGAAGAATAAAAACAATTCTGCCAAACTGCTCATATTCTGTACCACATACTGATGCATGGCTTGTATTTGAGACAAGACAAATACCTACAAATTTTTGGGGTTAAAATGTGGTAGGTAAACATTAGGAGAATTTCAAGAACAAAATTAATTTGTACAAAATAACTCAAGTTCTTTTCCCAAAACCATAACCAGTCTTTGCAGAATGCTTGCATTAGAGTTATGAAAAATACATAATTGTTTTGCGATCTAAAAGCCAAAGGTCATAGTTGCTTCCCACCCTCAAAATATAGTTATTGCCCAAAAAAAATTTGGATTTTCAAACATGAACATTCAGTACACTTTTGTGAATGACCTCCATGGATTAAAAAAACTTCATTGTGGCTGAAAAAAATGACTCCGTTTCAAGACCACATGCCTTGACCAAAGTGTGGGGTTTGCGTTTTAGATAAGGAAGAGAACTATTAATTTAACGCCAGATGATCAAAGGTCGGATTCATTGTGACTCAAAGACAATTGGTTTTGCATAATAACTTTTTCACTATAGGATGATTCTTTACCAAATTGTATGGTTGGTTTGCACATAAGATAGACCACTCTGGTGCCCTGGGTTAGAGCATCCACTGCAGATGATAAAGGTCTGGGGTTCTATCCTCAGCTGAGTCATACCAAAGACTTACAAAAATGGTACTAACAGCTACCTCGATTGGTGCTCAACATTAAGAGGTTAGTGTTAGGACTGGTTGGCTTAGTGCCAGGAAAATGTGACTTGGGCATCATGCTACATGTCTGTGGCATGATGCCCCAGTGCTAGATATCACTATAAACTGCCTCATGCAGACATTGTAGCGATATGACTAAACATTTTGTAAAGCTACGTTAAAAATCCTAATCACACACACACACATAGGTAAATAAGCAGTACCTTTTGCATTCTGGGGTCTAATGATCAAATATTAAATGGTAAGTATACACAAAACAGCATACCTTGACCAAAGATCAATATTATTGATGCCCATTGGTCATTTAACAACTAAGTCAACCATCCCAAGTTAGTATCTACATTGAGGACCACAAAACAGTTCTTGAATCTGACATAATTTTATACTGTTATGTGGGATTCTGATATTTAACAACATTATCCTATTTTTTCTTGAATAATGTGTCATTTTTGACTCTGATAGGAGCAGCCAGATAAAAATGCAGAACTGGACGATGATGAGGACCGGAAGAATCCAGCATACATTCCCAGAAAGGGAATATTCTATGAACATGACATGAGGATTATGGGGGAGAGTACAGAGCCAGACAAGAGGTTGTTGATTCTCTTAAATATCATTCGTTTACTCTATTTTCTCAGAAATTCATACATTTTTAATGAACTCTGTATGGCATTATGAATTGTGTATTGTCATCCTTTTGTCTGTCACTGATTTTATTTCCATGTAATCAAGTTATCTTCAGTTACCAAACAAAGAATTATTTTCATGATTTACCTTTTTTTCTGTTGGACTAAATGGGTTTATTTTCCTGCAGCTTTTTTGCAAATTTTTATTTTTACATTCTTTAGAACAAAATTTGTATCAGCTGTAGGTGGATATTATACCATATATTTGCCCATAATAAATGGTCGTAAGCGCGTATGATAGTCTTCAAGACCTAATTATATAAATTGAATGGCACATAATTTCTTGATGTTAAAACAAATGCATCCTGACTGTTGTCGTTTGTTTAGTAACTAGCCACTTCTTTCTTGAAACAAACTCCTCAAATTGGAACAGAAAGAAAAGTCTATTTCCAGTTCTACATGTTAGCTCATCAGTTGGTTAGCGGTATGTATGTAACAAGAATGGTCCTGTTGTGGTTTAGAATTTATTATTGGTTTGTGATGGTTGCTCCATGTTGATACAAAATCATGCAAAAGAATAGTTGTTTTTGGTTGAGGTTTATAAATTTTTTTAACATTTACATGGTGTATAGTAATAACATTACATGTTGAAAAATGCACTCCAACTGAAATTTTATTTGAATAAATATAGATCTGAACTTGAGATGAAACTCTTTAACAGCATCTCATCAACACATGATCCATTCTTTTGGTTCATGAATATTTTCATTTAGCTTTCTCATACTGTGAATATTTTGGAGGCAACTCATCACCTGAAGCAGAAACTACAAGGACTAAAGTTAGATTTTTTCAAATCTACACCAGTTTTGCTAATTCTCACACTCTTGACCCCATGTTAGTGTTAGTCTGTCCAGGAATCCGATTGAAGTACACTACAATTTCATCCAAGTTAAGGATTTTATTGTTGGCGAGATCAATTGCTTGTCTTCTAGCTTTCACCAATTCATCACATGATTTTATTTTGTCTGAATATTCTGAGCGATGCTGTCGATGTCTTGCATGAAGCTCTATATAGTGCCACTTGAGAATTTTTTTATTGTTTCAATTTATTTTCAAAAATTCAGACTTGGCAACCATTATGATAATGCTGATAATCGTATGAAAATTACTTATAAATTATGGATTTACGGCATTAAAGCAAAAACTATGAACAATTGATCATTGCCAAAAAATCTGGATAATTCAGTACTTCGTAGCTACATGGCCAGTACATCCAGAGGTGGAGTTATTAACTGCCACTCCTATTTTATTAACATTTTTTAAGTTTAACAAATTGATATCTGAGTGATTCTCATAATCTTTGTCTTCCATTGACATGATATATAGTACCATAACTCATTTGTATACTGATCAAAGAGACCAAGGAATGGCTGGTAGCTAATTTATTTATCCTAGTATCATGATAAAATCAAGAAAGCATTAACAATTATTGCTGAAATGAGAATGTATGAATAGTCTGGTAAATCAACAAAAGCTAAGATGAAAACCAAACAGAAAATGAAACTTCTGACAAAGAATTGGATTCCACAATAGCAGGAAAAAGAGGAAGAATATCTTGTGCTTTTACAGTATGATTGGGAGTTTTCAGAAAGGAAAGAGGGTTATTTATTTATGTTTTCATACAAATATCATGTCAATTATACTGTGTAAAATATACCTGATTTCATTTTTGGGTTTTTCCCATTCTGATTACCCACCCTATTGGCCCACTTTATCAAATATATGGTGTCATTTGGCCCTATATTTGTCAAACCTGGCAGAAATGGTGGCTGTGTATAATGTACAGGATGATCAATTCTCATCAACTTCATCGTTAAACTGATGGGAAAGTCATAATTACTTAAAGAGAATGAACAGAAAAAAATTGCTAAGTAAAATGTGGAAATAGTCATTTAAATGGACCATGTAGTACCATCGTCGCTGTCAGTCATGTGCAGGTCCATTTGTATGTGTAAATGTTGCAGCATTTTCATTGTTGTAGACTTAGTTTCTATTTTATCATGGCTCATGAGAAGTACACAGGACATAGATCCAAACATATTATAAAGGGCTGTATGTTAACTATAATAAAATAATTTGTGCCATAAAAAGACCAAAATACGTCTACAAAAATTGAATGGCAAAGTGTATTCTTAGTATTGAACGAATACATTGTCATTTGGTGAACCCAGACATATCTTTAAATTGTCGTCATATTTTTTTTTTACAGTCAGTCTGTTAGTTTGTTCAGAATTGCCTCCCTAACCACTGATTCTTCCTTTCAGGCCCAAGAAAAAGCTATGGCAGGATGAAGGGCGCTGGCATCATGACCGTTATTCTGAGAAAGATCAGGCTCCAAAATCACGAGAAGAATTGATTGCGATGTATGGCTATGATATTAGGTCCCATGACAAACCTCCAGAAAACCTTCCAAATTTCAACAGGCGGCCTAGGTAACGGTTGAGTCGCCTTCATTTTTATTCATATGTTACCCAGTTATAATATCTAAGGAATATAACTACTGTGTTGCATATCAAGAATGCACATGCTAAATGTGTTGCAGTAATCAGAGCTGCAGAAATCCATTGTTGATATTGTCAAAAATTTGTTCTGACTGGCAAGTAACTTTTGAAAGGCTATTTGTCTGTTGACAAGTAATCGTGGCTTGTAACTTGAAAGTGCAGTAGTTGTTGTTCTGTATGAGCAATATTTATAATAGCAATTACCATATGTACATTGTATCTTAACATAGTGTATTCTGAAATTGATTGACTAGAACTGAAACCAACCTCAGTTTCTATGGATACAACCAGAGGAAGCAAACATTAACAGCATGCACAGGCCAAACGTTTTGCTGTGAACGGGTGCAGAAATTCATTTTCCATATTGTCTGAGTCAAAAATTTATTCTTACAGACAATCAACTTTTGCAAGGTTACTTGTATGTGAATAAGAAATTGTCACCTTTAGCTAGAAATGGCAGTAGTTCCCATTTTGTCTGAGCAATATTTTACACAAGCACCATACATACTAATACCAGTGAGTGCAATATGGGTGCATTGTATCTTTATACAATATATTCTGAAATTTGTTGATTATGACATACCAGTGGAAGCAGAAAATATCAGTTTAGTTAATATCTTTTAATGGTTACATCAGAATGAATTTCATTGGCTGAAGGATAGGGCTTCCCTGAGGATCTGTCGTTTTTAACTCATCACTAGTCTGCTTTAACCTTTATGTGTGTCAATGATGGATTTTCCTGGGAATGCATGTGAACGGATTCTTTTCTTACAAAGCTTTAACCGAATAGTAAAAAGTTGAATGAAGTCAACAAAACAGGCTAAAACTAAACTTGACTATGATAGAGAATACAGTTTAAAAGAGAAAACGGGAGTTCAAAGATTCTGCAGGAGTTTCGTTGGCTCTAGGCCAGTGAAGATTGAGTAAAATTTCATCTTGTAATATATGTAAGAGCACTGGAGTCTGTTTAATCAGTAAAATACTACAGAATCTGTGACAACACAAAATAGCCTTATCTGTACGAGAATCCATGAAATAACCTTATGTGTACAGTATAGTACAGGAGTAGTTCTCCAGAATTGGTGACTGCCATGATGGACTGATGTCAAAAATTAAAATAATAATGGTATGGTTGCATTTATGTTTATTAGAAAGCCCAATGTACATAGACTTTCATGTAGAAATAGAAAATCAGTGAGTGAATTCGTTTTCACATAGTTTCAACTTGAAGACAATTGGTGCTAGGGTGTCACGTGTGTTAGTGTGACATAAAGTACCTTGAACTTACATAGCAAGACCACAGTTTAAGACCTTTGTTATAAATTCAAATAGTACAAATAGAAAGAAAGTTTTACAAGCAAAATTATAAATATCTATGTTGAACATTTCATACGATCATCATCAAAAAAGTGTCACACTGTAACACATGGGACATTCGTGTTCAGCCTTTACAATGTAGCCTTATTCAGAGGAAAGGATGATATTATTACTCTTGTAATTTTGTGTGTGTGTGTGTGTGTGTGTGTGTGTGTGTGTGTGTGTGTGTGTGTGTGTGAATCATATTTTAAACATGTATGTGAATGATGTTAAGTTTTCCAATGTTTAGCAACATTTAAAATGGTGGATGGTGTCACAGTGTTACATGTGACATTCAGACTAAATGAAGAAGGTTACAGAAAACACAAAACAACTTTGTAATTTCAAATGTATTTATTGTTTCAAACTTAGTGGAAGACTACTTACCATCTGAGCAATATCAAGATGGCCAACAATGTCAGCATGCACAATCCAGGCATCGTCCTCTGTGTCAGGGAAATAATATTTCCCATCCTTCTGGCGGAGGTACCACACTTCAATATCATCTTACTGGACTTGAAGCACCTGCAATATACAGCAAGTGCTATTATTAGCTTTTAAAATTAATTACAACTGCTGCATTATAAAATATTTTCCTAAAAGCTTTCCCAACTATAAATTCAATCATACAAAGTGCCTTTATCAATGTATACCAATTAGTCTAGTTATTACATCACTGAATTTGAAAAAAGTTTAATTAAAATTGTGGAGATGATGATTTACCAGAGGTGACAGGTCAGTCATGCAGGTTGTCATCATTATACAGACTTGACGAAATAATGGCAAAGAAAAGGATCTTCATACTTACAACAGGTCCATATTCCTTCCTGATGGTTTTGCGACCCTGTTGGACTGGAACACTGACCATAAGATACTGACCAGCTCTGAAATATTGAGAATTTTTTTTTTTTTTAAGGAAACAGGTTAATTTACCAACAATAAATAAGTTAGAATATATGCTCATTATCAAAATGGTTGAAGCATCATTTTCAATTATGCACCCATAATTCCAGAATCTCAGCTACTACTTATACCAATTATTTTCTTGCAAATATTTTACCTGATTGAATTAGCCTGAAACACATCCGTTGCAGCTTCTGAGACTGATGCTGCAATGATACTGGCTGGCACTGGTGATGTGTTTGTGATATTCTTCATTAGCAGATGCAGTTGTTGAGATTTTGGTTGGCTCTGGTAAAAGAAAATGACAATATTTAACTTATGTATTTGTGCATGTCAAACCAAATGTACAAAATAGGTTTTTAAAGCAAATAGAATTTACAGTGGGTTCTGAAAACACTGCATACTTTGTGTTATGGAGCTAAACTTGCGGCATTCATGAAATTTTCCTGTACAAAAATAAGCAGCAGTACATATAATAATACTATTAATAATAATGACATTGCTTAGTACAGTGCCTAATCGTTCGAAGACTGAAGTGCATTACAAGTGAATAAGCATTAAAAGTCTTCAGGCACAAATAACATCTACATTTATTATGAATGTTATCAACACAACAATGCACTCATTTTATTAAATAAAGAAAATTTTATGCAAATTAAAACTGTTCAATTTCTTTAAAACAAAACATTAATTATTACCATTTTGCTGTGGTCTTGCAGTCTTTTTTTTCAAGTGTGCCACTCTCCAGTCACCACAAAATGCTGCATTTGCACACAGGCCCTCCTCAGATGTGCAGGCTAGACAGAAGCAGCTCCTTTCTTGTATGCTCAGGACATATGGTGCCAAGTCACGAGCACAGTGCAAGGTACTAGTACCAGCCACTGTCTTAATCTCCGGTCCAGTCCTGTCTGGTCTGTGCCTGTTGATCATATGTTGAGAAACAAACAAGAATTTTCTCCTGTTGTGACTGTGGGTTTCAGCTGATTCTGGTCGTGTTAGTCTCCTCATGCAAAAGTTGAACATTTCTTCAGCCGTTGATACTTGAGCCTGTCGAGCTTTGACAGCAGTTGAAACAACCTATTTGACAACGCCAATCTCTGCATCACAAGGGCCCTTTTCATGGCAACTGCCAAAAAACTGTTTTTCTGTTGATACACCAATATCCTCTTCCCCGTAAGAGGCATCAACAAAACTTGTTTTCCCTTTGTACTGTGAGGCACATCCATCAGAGAAATGGATTATCTTAGTGAATTGGAGTCCTCTGGATTGTAGCTAACGCATGGCAATCATCTGGTAATGTTGAACAGCATGTGTGTCATGCTGCAGGTCATCTGATATGAAAATCAGAGATTCTGTGATGGTGTCATGATGTTGTAAACAGCGGTAATGGGCAATCGGTGGATGAATTGTTACTTGTTGGCGAGTCCAGTGAGCCTTTTGTGCCTCATCTTGGTAAAAACACCCAACATTTTATGCAAAATCCATACAAAGTAGGAGCCAGTTTTCTGGAAGATTTTCTTTTAAGTTGGCAAAAGCTTTATGCTGCCAATCTGCATTTGTTAGGTGGCATGAAAAGGTATGCAGTTCTTCCTCCAGCTCTGAAAGAACTTGGTCCAGTGTGCCCTGTATTGTTGTAAGTTGCCGTTTACATATTGTTTTGTTGATTCCAGTACGGTCACTTATGTTTTCTTTTATGAGTGTCCACTTTTGCCACTTTACTACAGCACCTGTATACATTTCTGTTGCTGGCTGTAGCTTAGCTCTTACTAGTTTAACTCCACAATTGGAATATTTTATGTCTATGCAGCTGATATTTATTTCCTTGTCACACAAGGTCAGGTCACTCGTGGCAACTTTTGAAGGCATCTTGAGGCAATGGAGTCCCTTTGCTGCCAGAAAGTTGTTGATTGCATTGCTCTTGAGTGTAATATTCGCGCAATATTCACAGCAGCAAGTGTTCAGTTTGGTATATTTCACTCTATTTATCTCCTTGGGCCGACATTTTTCAAATTTAGAAAATGATATTTCTATCTTTGTCTCCTCCACAAACTGCTTGTATGCATCTTTTAAGTTTTTTTCCATATATTGTCTCGGAGCATGGGTCTTTTTGCTCACAGATGTTGGAGAGGGATCGCATCTGGAAATGTCACCTCGTTTAAAAAAGTCAACAACTTTCTGGATTGTTTCCTTTGACAGAGCACAGCTTGAGAGCTTGCACTCAAATGTCTGCGTCGGACACTTTTTATGTAGTGAGAACTGAGACCATACTTCTTCCGTATGAAGTTAATGCTTGATCCTTTGTTGGCCTACAACATAATAATTGCCAAGGCAGTTTGTTTGACATTGTGAGCAGACATCTTTAAGTTCTTCAGCTGTTGATAGCTCTCACTAACTTCATCCAGGACTGCAGTTGAAAAAGCAATTTTCCATCTTGCAAATCTTGGAAGTATGTTTTTTAACTGAAGAGGATGTTTTTAGCGAGGACAAGTAAACTGCACTGTCTCAACAACTTCTTCTATCACTTCTGCAAACAGCTGTGG
This sequence comes from Unio pictorum, assembly GCA_030141615.1. Classification (NCBI taxonomy): domain Eukaryota; kingdom Metazoa; phylum Mollusca; class Bivalvia; order Unionida; family Unionidae; genus Unio; species Unio pictorum. The sequence goes on along the minus strand of JARLTB010000276.1, from coordinate 356,573 downwards.
ATCTTTTGGCAGTTTCTTTATTAACTTCAGAGTCTCCTTTGATTTTAATGCTGGTGTGCAGGCTGGAGACTTTTTAAAATGAGTAGACTTTTCTGTTGAGGATGGTTCCAACATCTCTACCCCTTTTTTAGCTTCTTCTTGCTGAAGTTTCTTCCTAGTCATCCACCCTCTTTTCTGTGGTCGCTGTGCTAATCCTGCCCTATATCTCTGTTGTCTGAGCCTGTCTTTCTATCTTCTTTCTTCTACACATGCTCTCGTCTGAGGCTTTGGATTCTTTAGTGGTCTTCCCAATTCTTTTTGTCTTTTCCTCCATTCAGCTACCCTAATCCTTGTTTTCTCTCTTTCAAACTCCTTTTGTTCAAGTGTCAGCCTTGCCTTGTATATTTTCAGACGCTGTGTCTCTTTCTCCCAGTAAGCATTGTATTGAAGGGGATCTTCTTTTAAACGTTGGCTGTTCGATTCCTTTTCGCTCCAGCTGACAACTTGGGTTCATTTGCAGATTCACTTGTTGTTGCACTTAATTCAGGCTGTTTCGGGTCAGGAAGGCTTCTTTTTTCAGCAAGTCTGATGTCCTTATCATGTTAATAACTATCATGAAACTGAAAATATATTGTGACATAGTTATATTCTAAAAAATACAAATTATGCAATTAGTGACTTTTGGTTGATTTATTGAGGTCTCCGTCAATTTTACTTCTAAGTCCTTTTCCAAAGTTCAAATAATTTTAAAATTCCATTTATAGAACTTTGTCTTTAATATATAGATGAAAAGTTGCAAGAGGATTTATTTTATTGAATAATTTAGTTTCAAGAACAAAATATATGGCATAATGCACATAATGCACGAGTAACAAGTATTTTTTTATAAAAATTACAATGCTGTCTCAATGCATTGAACATATCACTAATCTTGTACAAGAATTTATTAGGGGCAACCACTGCTTAATCAGAAATGACCAAGTGTTCTTAATAACGTGCTGCTACTGGGATGCTAGGAAGAAATTTCAGACTATTGCCAATGAATGTGATCTACAGTTGTCTCAAGTAACACACGTGACATCAACCTCAGTAAATTCATCAAATAATAAAATAAACAAAGAATAAACAGTACAATGATCGATTGTATAAACATAACTTAAATCTTCATTCTAATCTGTCAATTTAAACAATATTTAGAAACATTTGTAGCTGTACTAGCTGCATCCATCCTGTCCATTACATGAGACAACCAATGTACAAAAATGCCTGTGTCATATGTAACGGACCAGACTGAAACCAGAAAAGAAAATGGTAAAGCATATATAGTAAATCTATATATTCAGATCATTATTATAAAAGAAGTGTAAAAAAAATGACGGCATTTGAATTTTATACATGTGCTACATACAGTCATTTGCTAATGTTCTTTATCTTTAAAAATGCAGCTCAAACCATGCCGTTTGCTAGTACTGTGTTTGTAGATAATTCTGACCATCTCGTTCCGTTACAAGCGACATTCATAAAACCAGGCAATACTAAATTTCAGAGTGCTTACAAAGGCAGATGATGGTAGTATAGCTGTAACGTATCATTTGTTTATATAAGAAACGTTGTAAATTAATATTTTACTTACCTCAAATCAGGAAGAATACTCCAAAAGCCGACCTTTTTGAAAAATTACTGACTAATGTTTCAGTTTACTGCCCAGCGTCTCGTTTGTACATAAACGGGATATGTGTGACACGTCATACTATTTTGTTGAACACCTTACTTCAAGTGATATAATTCTGTCGTAAACGTATCAATTTTACATGTTGCTATATTTAGTTTATTTTCAAACAGTTTCTGTGGTACCAATACAGCTCACAATACCGCACTAGGGGATTGAAACTTGGCCATCATGTTACGTTACAACGTGACATGGTTGATTAAAATCGATACAATTTTGGGGGTTTTGACTGGATTTTAAAAATTAAAATTAAATAAATGAGAATTTATTTGTTTAATTTCATGTTTATGATAAATAACAAACTGCATGATTTTGTTTATAAGCTGCAGGCAATTAAACATATTCCCGGAAAACATGACATGAACACCTACGAACAAGACGGTTGAATCCGAGTTCCAAAATATAACAAAAAGACAAAAAAATGTGTTTTGAAGTCATTTATATTGTTTATTGGCATTGTTTTTATAAACTGAAACACAAAAAAGAACCGTAGTCAGTACATGTGGCGTTTCCATCATTAAGCTGTATGACATCGGTAGCTTCAAGTAAATTTTGGTAGCCATTTTCTGCCGATTTCATCAGTTCGAGTCCAATTATTCAGCAAGCAAAAAAAAAGACGTGTCTGATATTGATGCTACTGATTCTTTAGGGTACATTTGATATACTGATTCTCACTCCAAGCTCATAAATATCCCGGAAAAAATAACACTGACAAATAATTGGGACCATACCAGGATGTCACCAATTCAGGAGAACTACTCACAGATAAAGATATTCATGTTGTTATAGATTTTGTCGTACTTGATTGATAGAATGTCAGTCTTGTGTCATAAGAGATTTAGTGCAGACAGAACCATTGGATTGTTTGTAGGATAGGTTATTGCAAAGATAGACACCATTAACATACATGCTGAGGGCCCCGAGTGGCCGAGTGGTCTAAAGCACTCTCCGTTACGGATCGCTGTCATCTCACCTATTTCTGTATGGGTTCGAGTCTAAGATTCGGCTAATGTAGTCTGGGTCATTGGTTCTTTCCTGGGGTTTTCCCGGTTTTTTCCTCCACCAATAATACTGGCCGCCATGTATTTCCTATCATGTGCTGAAAAAATGGCTTTAAATCCTACAGCAACAACAACATACATGCCAACCATTATGCTTTTGGTGTAATCATTATGCTTTTTTCACTAAATTATGCATTACGCATAAACATATATGGATTATGCTTTTAGAATCACAAATAATGCAGGGTTATATTAAACAGAAGCTGTCGCGCATACCCATAAGGAGTCTGATATGGCCCACTGGGGTAAAGGGATGTAGCTACCCCTAGCTCTTAATTCTTCTGCTTTGCTGTGAAGAAAAGTAAACATGCTTCTTCATTAATACATGTTCACTCAAAATACATGTTTCCTCTCAACCTCCCTACAGTATATTTGTTTGTTTGATTATGATTTTTAACGTAGCTTTAACAATTTTTCATTAACCCTTAAAGTGCGTGTCGTGACTATAGTCGCGCTCGAGGTGAGCAACACTGATCGCATTCTGTAACTTCATCTTGCCATAAATGCCTGTAAAACTATATTTGATTGGTTTAAAAAGGCCCGGAACTAGCATTCTGCAGTACTTTACTATATTATTAACGATGTAATTTTACAAATGCTCGCTTCTAAACACATGGTACATGTGCAAAGCTAAAATGGCCAAGGCTGAATATGAAGGTGATTTCTTGCAACAAATATTCGCTTCTGATAGTGATGCTAATAGTGATTTTGAATAATTTGAGAAAAATGACATTATTGGAGCAAGCGAGGTATTGATGGAAATAACATGAATGATTTTGAGCCAGTAATTTACGTGGAACTGGAGTCGGATGTACATGCTCACTTGATGTGAAAAAGTGGCACGCCTGTCAACCCCCATTCACTGGTAATTCAAAATTAAATGTCGAGATGGTGAATAATGAACCTACGGACTATTGAAGACTTTTTCTTAGATGAAGAGCTATTGCATCTGATAGTAGATAAAACAAATCGTGCAGTTCATGGGGCAGACTTGAACGAAAAAGTCGCATGAAGAAATGGCGGCCTGTCACACCTAAGCATCTAAAACATTTTTGCATCGATTAAAACATTGGGTTTGGTACATATGTCTGTTCTCGATTCCTAACGGGCTATTGATGATGTGATATCAACCGCATACATCAGCAAAAAAATAAGTATGGGATAGATTTCAAGCTATTCCAAGCAATTTACACTTGTCAGACAATGAGATTCAGAACAATTAAGGTGACTCTTCACACAAAATCAGCCCGATGATTGAACAGAAATAAAGCCCTTGCTGAGGTTTAATCACCAGATATGGACCTCGGTTTGATGATATTATAATAAATAACAGGTGATCGTTTTTCATGAACATTAATTGCTGACTGGAGGGTTTAAACATACCTCTGACATTCATGGAGTGGATTTTTGCAAAACTGTCATCCTGCCTTTACCTGTGATTTTCACAATTTATATATAACATTGTGACAACGTGCATGGTTGGACTACTAAAGAATATAACATTTCGTAGATATATTTGAACTTTTCCATCAAAAACAAACAAAAATACTGATGAGATACAATTGTAACTTGTTATTTTACCTGTATTTACACCTGTACCTGCAAATATGTTAAACCTACACATGTGTCTTGATGCTAATCTTAAAGTATAGATATGCACCATCATTTTTTATATAGGGTTTGTCTATCAATAGTGTATATTTAATGAAATACATGCAATTTAAAGACTGTACAGTTTTCTTCTTTTCTCCCCTGAAACAATTCAGCACTGAGGGACCTTTTACTGCAAAACAATGCAGCACTTTAAGGGTTAATATGAAAATATTTGAAAACCTTGTTTCTTTGAAAGCTTATAAAATTCAAAATTGTCTTTCTCTGTTATTAACCAGAATAAAGCTTGGTCCCTTTTTGGTCAAAACGTACTGAAACACTGTCATGTATGAAAGGGCTTTTTCCCATGGTGGCACTGGGTGGGGTGGGGGGGCCATTTGAATGTTTGGAAGTTGAAGTTTGTGATGTGTTAAAATTCTTCTTCCATGAAATCAGTGGTAAGGTATATCTTGATACCGTCACTATCCTTCATATTTGGTTGAATTTGATTGTTCAGTTTTTCTGTTCCAAGACAACATTTCTAGTTTAACATGAACACACAAAATCTGTTATGGTTGTAGAAGTTTTTATGACACACATGTCCTGGTGTGTTGGGTAGAAAAATCCTTTTTGGAGGGTGTTAAGAGACTGTATAGTTATTTAGTTTGTTTCCAATAAAAAATATATTGCCTGATAAATGAGTCAGGTTATTAATAATTTTGAAATGAATGATGCATTTTGATGGTATAATGTTTAATGTATAATGAGTGTAATGTTGGTCAGTTTTAATGTTTGCCTTCAACTGTTTTTGCAGATATCCCCCATCACAACGGAGAGCAAAGTTTGGAGAATTTTTCCAGGATGATGATAAACCTCCAAGGAGGGAGGATAATAATGAGCGACGTAATCGTTACAGATCTTTTAAGGATGTAGAAAGGCCGTTTGTTAAAACTGAATACCAGTCAGAGGAGGCAAGTAAATCAAGACAATCAGATTATGTGCAGAAAAATGAATTTGATGATAATTATAGACAGAGTGATCAGAATCAACAGGAATACAATTTTCCAAGCAATAATGGTGATACTAAGCAAAGCCACAACAATGGAAATGATAATCGATCCTATGCCAATAACCAAGACTATGCCAATAATAAAGGGGATATTCGAGATCATCTTATTGAGGAGTATAATCAGAAGGGCAATCGTCGTGACTACTCTGGGCTGCAGCGGAATATACAAGGTGGTAGTCGGCAACGAAATAATGACTATCAAGGAAGAAAACAGAGTCGTTATAGTGAAATGTCCAATTCTGGTCGCCAGTATGCAAATTCAGATGATAGAAGTGGTTCTAAGGAGTCAAAATTCAGACCAAATGATAGATTTGAAAGGACATCTCCGTCACCCAGATTCAAAAACGCATTCCCCCCCAAAAATGTTGAAAATGTAGAAGTACATACAGCAAAAGTAGAAGAAAAAGCATACCAGAAAAAGACACCAGAGAGAGAGGTCATGGTTGTCCCAAGGAGCCTTGATGATAATAAAACAATGTCACAAAAGGTGAATGCTCCTGTCACTAGTGAAAAAAAATCATATTCAAAAGATAGAAGATGTTATGTGGGACAAACTCGAGTTCAGGAGGAAGTAAAAAATGCAGTGGTTGAGGGAATTTCTCAACAAAACGTTGAGGATGACACACCAAGCAAAGATGCTAAACAGTCCCATGGTAAGTCTAATGCTGTGTTTCAGCATCCTTACAGCTGTATGAATACAGTAAGCTAGTAGTTTTTTTTTAAAGTTTTTTTTATGTGTAGTCTGTTAGTAGGTAATATACATATTCATGATTGTACTAATGATTTTGGTTCACTCTAGCCAAGTGAGTTTGGGTTGGTTTTGCTGTTCATGCCCATTTATATCAGATTTTATTAGATAAATTTGAAAGAAATTTAAAGAAACATAGGGGAATTATGTTGTGTTTTCATCAATCATTTTTTTCTTAAAAAAGTCTATCATGTTCTCCAGTTTCCAATGTAAGAAGAGTCAGTAGGCAGACAGCATATCACGACTATGGCTATCAAGGTATATAACATTTGTTCAGCAAATTCAAACTAAAATCATTAGCTTTGATAAAACAAGAACTACTGCTGATAAAGTTATCTACTTTTACAGTTGAGGTTGGCTTCTAAGTGGAAAATAGGGTATTAGCAATGGCTCAGCAGTCTTTTTCTTTACTGGCTAATGTTTAAGGACAACATTAAAATTTAATTGATGACTTTTTCTTAAATTATCTAGGGATCTTTTGATACCAATGAATGTAGACTATATTCACTATTAATCTTTGACATTTTAAAGCAGCAGTTAATTTAGCCTTTGCTACTGTCTCTGATGTAGGTATTTTGCAGTGTACCAAATATTATTTCTCAGCTGTTGCACACAAAATACAGCAAAGGGAAGAAACCCTTGTAATGTGCATGCAAGGAAGGATTTGGCTTAATTAATTAATAAAATTTGTCCTCAGCACATTTTTGATAAGAAAATTTATTGCTTGGACGAAGTTGATCTTGACATTTTTTCACAAGTTTCCCAGCTATACTTGGGATTCTTTGTTTAGTCACAGACATGTACCACTTCAAGTTCCACCAAACAGGTCATTTTCATGTATATTTACAAGTATATTATATTTGTAGTACTATACCATATACACTCACATACAAGTGCAAAACAGATAGAACCAGATATTCCATATCATGATGCACTGGTACATAAAAGCCTTTATTGTTCTCCTGACAAACTGCATGGACCTGGATGTACCAACATGTAATGCATCAGCATGTCTGTGTCTCTGCAGTTTGCTGTTGGACTCTACTTATAAATGAGTACATATTGTACATGTATATATTTGCTTTGAGCAATGGTGTCCTCTGTTTGGATTGCATAAAAAGAGGCGAATCATTACTATAATGGTAATAGCTGCAAATAAGATAACTTTTTTTTGTTCATAGATGTATTTTATTTACTTTTACTTAACAGTGGGGTCACCAGTGTGCTATTCTGTATAAGGGTTTCACAGTAAGATGTTTTGCAGGGCTGTCAGAATTGTGGCTCGTTATCAGCAATGCTGGATAAACTGGGTGAATTGCTCACTTAGAGAGTGACAAGAACATGGTGCCCAGACACTTCATTGACACATCTCTCGCAACTATCCTTCACTGGCATGGGTGAAATAGGGTCAGTCCACTTTGTGTGTTGTGTACCGTACATTTGATGGGTGAGCCATGGTCAATCATTTTAATGTGTACTGTACTTTTTTTGTGTAAAACATGGCCAGTACATTTTTGAGAGTACTGTACCCTAGATGGGTGATACATGAAAAATTGTGTGTAATATACTTTCAGTGGGTGAAACATAGTATATTTTTGTGTACATTATACCTTGTTGGGTGAAGCATGGTCTGTCCATTTTGTATTAGATATCCCTTTGTTGGCTGAAGCATGGTTAATCTTCTTTGCTTTGTGCACACTGTACCTTTATTAGATGAAGCATGGTCTGTCCACTTTGTACTAGATATCCCTTTCTTGTGTGATTTAGATTTTTAATGTAGCTTTAACACTTTTCCAGGCAAACTGGACACATTAAAGAGGCAATTAACACTTTCAGAATCCTAACAAATGACGAATGACTTCACCTTAAGAAATGCAAAATGATGTAGAACGTTCTGCTAATACTGCCCAGGTTTACTTAGAAATACTTAATACATAGAATCCAGCAATACTCCAAATGTTAATATCAGTGACATTTTTGGTAATTAGATTTCAGAATCGATCAAAGAAGGATTCAGAATAGATTTTATTACTCTGTGGACCATTATATGGAATATAGTCTCAACGAAAATCAAAGAATCAAACAAGTATAATGGTTCTTGATCTTTTTGCACTAGCAACCCACTTCTAGGTGTTCTATTTATGGTGAATACATCACCCGTAGCAAGCCCACTTACCACTTGCAGGATGTAAGAGTATATCGTCTTTTCACAGTAGATGTATTAATTAGAAGAAGTCTTAATTGCATATTGGTTATCCACTTTGTGCTTCTTTTTCTTAAAAAAAAATATGTATATTGATATGTGTTATGCATGTGTTTTATCCATCATTAGTGATGATTGACAGCAGTTATTTCATTGGTATACAGTTTTCATGTATGAGTAACTAGTCTTGATCTGTAACTTGGATGTATATAACTGTATGTCTGTGATATGTAATGATTAATTGAACTCTTTAGATCTATGATTTCAGGGGCAGGGTCGCCATGTCCCCGACCCTTAAAATATTTTTAGGGGGGCACAACATTTTAAGGGACAAATGAAAATAGTAGCACCTAATTCACTAATACTGTAGTATCATCAATATTCGTGGGGGATCAATTTTCGTGGTTTTCGTGGTTGCCAGAAACCACGAATTTAAATCCCTAACGAAAAATGAGCCACATAGGTTGATGATTCCCCCCCCCCCCAATTCCCGACCCGTTTTTTTTTTTTACAGTGTTTCATTTAAGTAAGGATAGAGAGAAAATATAGAAAAAGCATAACATATTCAAACAATAGTAACACTAAACAGAAAGAAAGAAAAAAAAAATATAAGTAATACAAAATAACTGCATATGAAAATTAGATTTAATACTTATTCAAGTCGATCCTTCAATCTAGTGCAGCTGTTGTTTAAACAATTTTACCACTCTTAAGCCACTGTGTTAACACCATGATAGTCATAAAGTACTGATATTGCAACTTTATGGACAGTGGTTTAAGTACAAGATCATTGAAACGTACTTTAATAACTGATTGGTCTGGTTTTGTTGGCGGCGTCGGCTTCCTTTGATCTTGAACACTCAAACGAAAACATGGCGAAACTGATTAATCCTGACGGGTGTTTGATATGTGCTCACATCGGTGGAAGTATTGTTTTAGTGTTGTTGGCTGAGTCCGCTTTGACAGATGTTAATCACTTGGTCAAAAACACGTTGTAAGTATTGAACTTGCCAGGTCTTAGATATGTACTCATACAGGTGGTAGTATTGTTTAAACATTAATGTGACCGCCGTTTGCGTCAGCATCGTTTTATTCTTTTGTATTCTTTTTTTAGGTACTTGTAGAGGTTAAACCATGAAATTAACTACCTTATAATATGCAAAATTTGACAGACAAAACCACAAATTTACGTCCCCACGAAAATGCCTTTTTTTTTAACAAAACCACGAAAATTGAGCCCAACGAAAATAAATGATACTACAGTAAACAAAAACAGTTATATGCAATATCCCCTTGAGTGTATATTGAAACAAATTTAGCTCATTTGCATTTTTTCTTATCAGTCCCGATTAAACATCAGCCTACACTCCCACCACGGCTTCAACAGCAGTCTGAACGCAGAAAATTACAACAGCAACAACAACAGCAGCAGCAACAACAACAGAAACAACAAGGCACAGTGAATGTGAAATTAGAGAAGCAAGATGTTCTGCAGCAGGGACGATCAAAACGTTACTCTTCTCAACGGCAGCGGCCAGGTCCAGAAGTTGGCTACCAGGAACAGCAGCAACAGATACCCATGATCCCAGATGGCGGAGCCTCACCTTTCTTCAATCCAGGTATAGTTGGCTGTCAAAAATGATACAATGAATACAGTGTGTGATGTATCATGATGAATACAATGTGTGATGTATCATGATTACTACAATGTGTGATGAATTATGTTGAATATAGTGTGATTTGTTTCATTATGAATATCATGTGAGATGTATCATGATTAATACAGCTGTGATGTATCATGATTAATACAGCTATGTTATTTTTGTTGACAAGCTACCAGTTCCAACCCATACTTTGTTCAACAATTAGTTGATCTTGCCATTGGGCTTTAATGTCACAAAAAAACAACCACCCTAGGCTTTTGTTTGGGCCTATAAAGCTGGCCTCTCGCGGCAACTTAAAAGTAGTGAAATCTGATCAATTCTAGCATTTTCCAAAGAATGCACAGAGGTATAGCTAGGATTCTAAAACTAGGAGTACCACCAGTAAACGTTGCAGTCCCCTACCAGAAGTAAATTGGGCATACCTGATATGGCTATATTTCCAGACGAGTAGAAACAGCGGTTACCATCAAGTAGAATTTTCAACAGCACTGACATGTAGCCATTGTTTGTCCATTAGAGTGAGAGTGAGTTGTCAGGTCAAGGTAAGGTATAATTCCAAGCACTAAGTTCTAGCAACTTTTAACACTCTGTTGAATTTTATTACAAATATTCGCCAATTAGCCATTTAACCCATCTTGTTAAAATTTGCAAACAGCATTTAGTCTTAGCTCTCAACATGTCTTGATTTAGCTACGATGTCGTAGCCTCAACTTGATTTATTGTGGTGTCCACGACGTAGGAGTAAGTATACTAATATTAGTACTAGTCTTGATTTTGAGGTCACAAGCACTACTTAGATTGCTACACTTGGAAATGAAAACAATAATGAAGGCGAAAGTTATTCATGTGATGTACTCTTCTTATACACAAGTACATCAATGGGTCATTCTACCTCTGAAATCAGTCATTGTAAATATCAGCACATTTTCTTACCACTCTGCAGCTAGTCATGTCTTTGATCTTGCTGCCTATCTTGTGGGTGATGTTCTTCAGATGTACTCTTATAATGACAACATGTACATTTGTGGGTCTTTGAGCCGCTGAATGTTTCGATTGTAAACAGCTAAAATGATCAATTGATCGACACATTTTTCCACTCAACAGGTGGTCGAAGCAGGACTAGTAAGCCCGTAAATTTGCTGTCCAGCAAATTGATGCGTACAGTCGTCCCTTGCCACTTCGTGCTCCGACTTTTGCAGCTTCACTCTATTTTCAAATATACATGTAATGTTAAAAACCATATTTAGAGGGTCATGAACAAGTTTTCTATGCTCTAATTACGAAAATATTTGATATATAAATAAAGAATCCTAATTCGTGGAAATTCACTTATCGCGGTAGAGTCTGAAACTGATTAACTGCGATAAACAAGGGACGACTGTACTGAGGAGTCAGTACACGTTATTGTCTGAATCCCAGATATAAAAAAATGCGTACAAATACGCGTGATTACGCTTTTCCAAGACCTTTGAAAGTGATCGATGATTAAAACAAGTTTATTTTGCTGTGAAAGTTTCGTTTTTAACTTTATTTACATTTACAATGGCTACCAACAGCAGTGTAAAATGTAAATTAAATTTACAGTCTCTGGAAACTAAATATCTGGCTGTTAAGGAAGTTGAGGGCTGAACATCTTGCAAAGAGGTCTGTGAAATTTTTTCGCTTAAAAATAACACCCGTTCAAGAAGGATAAAAGCTGCTGAGTCTATAAAGAAAGACTACGTTAAAGGTAACTGTGCCTCCCAAAAGGAAGAAGCAAAAGACTGCTACATTTGAAGATGTAGAGGAAGCCACAAAATGGTTAAATGAAGCATTTGCCCCAAAAAATTAGTGTGGAGAATTTCGCTGCAACAAGTGGTTGGTTCAGTTGCTTTAATGCTCTTCATATTATCCGATACAAAAGTATTTGTGGAGAATACATATACTGTTGACAGCTTTTCATTTCCCTGTGAATAGCACCAATAAGATGGGAAGAAACTGACCAAAATCAAGGCCAATTTAAGTACATGTACTTGAAGCATGTAAATAACAACTATCCAGCGATATGCTAATGAAGACATTGAATATCATACTGTTTTTTGTATTAGGATGTGATCGATGCAATATTTTATTGTGGATTTTATTACATAAAGGTAACCATAATGTAATTTATCAATATACAAGTGTATTTCACACTGATTCTGTCTTCATGTACTCAAAATTTCAATTTTTTCTCAAAGTGTACATGCTACTCACTGACGATGGGTCACCCTTTGCAGACAAATATTAACTTTTCTCCTTTGAATACATTCCCTGATCACATTACTTTAGGGATATAAGCCTGCTACCTTGCGAATCCAGCCTTACCAAAAGACGAAAATTCGTCTTTTCTGTCTATGTCATATAGACAAAGGGCAATAACTCTTGCCCCTTACCTCCCCTTGCCACCCACTAGGTATCGCCAGTTTTTAAGCTTCGCTGTACGGTGAAAATATGTACAATTAGACCTCCACTGAATCCAAGCCATCTTGGTGTAAATTCGGACCATCCGAAGTTAAATTTGGAATTACTGTGTTGGATAATCATTCCTCTACAGGTTGTATACATTATTTTACAATATTTTCCAATTTTGAGTGACTTTGTCACCTTTATGGACTTCCGAAAAACCAGGTTGCAACGTGGTCAGAGCACACTTATGGCGGTACTAGCATGTTATACACACGGCACTAAATAATTTCGCTTATTCTGTATGTAACGGTTATGATATTAGCGAATTAATAACTTGCTGCATTGATATTTGTGCTTTGTTTTATCTTCTTTGTCGTTTCAGTAGACTTTGTCTTTGAACGACCAAGTTGCGACTATTTAATGGCGGACTTCGTGTTGTCTTTACGAGTTCACGCGACACTAAACCATTATGGTAATAGCGAATTAATAACGTGCTGAATTGCTAATTTGTGCTTTGTTTATCTTCTTTTGTTGTTTCAGTAGACTTTGTCTTTGAACGACCCGTTGCAACACGCTCATGGCAGTAACTAGTGTTGTCATTACGAGTTAACATGGCATGGAATAATTTGCCTACTCCGTTAGTAATGGTTCTAGTATTATCGATTTAATAATATGCTGAATTGTTAATTTGTGCTTTGTTCTCTTCTTTTGTCGTTTCAGTAGCAAAGTCGACAACGAAGGCATGAACGGCAAAACGGGTGTTGGCAATGTGGCAATGGAGGAAAATGATGTTGACATGGTACAACAGTCTGCCTTTGAACAGATGCATAGTTGGGTACATTTGGGAGTGTTCCCCCAATTTTAGGCTGCCCAGTGGGCGTAAGTCCCCCCGCATGTCCGTGCATGGCTTCCGGGCCTGTAAGTCAGGACGCATGGGTTTTTTACAAGTTCCATCGCATCCATTTCATTATGTAATCCAGCCGTCCCTTTGTATTGCTGACACGGTCCGAACAACTATGATTTACGGGGATTTTAGTGCCAAATCTGCCAGTCAAGCTGTACCGCAGGCAATATGCCAATATTATGACGGAGATTTTCATGAGATATCTATCCGTCCAGTCAAGCCATGACAGCGGCTTGTAACGGTGATAGCTGGACCGTCACCGACATAACGGCGGACCACATGCCAGGCAAACCAGCTGGCCATCCAGCCGGCACAAGCCGGCACCGGCCATCAAGCCCAGCCGGCACCAGCCGTCCAGCCGACCGTCAAAAAAGAGCCGGCACCATCCATCCAACCGGCACCAGCCATCCAGCTGGCTCGTTGACTGCTTCTGCCAACTTCGACCTGATACGACGTGACGCCTGTAGGTGGTCCACATCGCGCAGGCCCCATCCTGCTCTGGTTTTATAGATGTCTCCGTTTGGGACACCTTTACACTTTGGGGGAAAATTGAAAAAGTTTGGAGGCAGGCAGCTCAGGAACTGCCCCTCCAACTCGTCACCCAACTTTTGCAGGCGTTTCGAAACAATCATCCCCTGACACAGTGGAGGGATGATGGGCTGACCGGGGAAAAGGGATCCTTACAATCAAATGTGTAATATAGATCCCAACCCAATGCAGGGAGCCAACAGTCTAATCAAGCTAGGCGGCAACCATACAGAGGCGGCAAGAACCCAAGTTTCTCCGCCTTCACGCCTCCTAACTCTAGACGTTGACATACCCTGTCCACCACCAGTGGACTGCCTACCTGTGGGCAGCTGCCACCTGCAATTTCAGGACCATTGGACCACTTTGTTACCTTAGAACATTTGGGTGATTCAGGTCATTTCGGAGGGACTTTGGACTTCATTTATCCATCCCCTCCCCTGTCCTCCTCTCCCCTCTTCCCGGATGTATCGTCATCAGATCGGGAGAAGGATGCCTTTATATATATATATATATATATATATATATATATATATATATATATATATATATATATATTATATATATCTTAATAAACCTGCAATAGCTGGGTTTTTATTCATGGCTGTTTCTTATCCAGAGGCCATTCATCGACCTGAGCCGCCTCAACCACCCAGAAAGTCAATGTGGCGCTGGTATGATCAAGCCATCCGACGGGTATGCTGTCAGTCTAGATATGACCGACGCACATTTTCACGTCCCTATCCCATGAGTCACGGACATTTCTCCATTGTGCTTGTTGGGACTCGGTTTATCAGTTCCAGGTCATACCTTTTGGCCTCAACTTCAGCCCTTGGGCTAGTACCAAGGTTATGGATTACGTCGTCACCCTGTTCCGCTTGACTTCATCTATAGCGTCGGCAGTATAATTGGACGACATCCTCCAGAAACATATGTTAAGTTCTACTCTGCTCAAGGGCAGAAACAATCTTATATCACTTTACATCACATAGGCTTTCTTGTGAACTGGATAAAGTCCGATCTCTGTCCAGCCAGGATTTTTGGTCCATCTGGGTGTGGAGTTTCTCCTGATCTGAATCTGGTAAGGCTTCCTCGAGTTTGCGATCATCTAGATAATTGCACTTGTAGAGTCCGTTTCCAACAGGATGCGCAATTTAGCGAGAGAGTTGCAGCTCCTCGGATTATTCAGTGCGGCAGCGGACTTGATCCCGCTCAGACGTCTTTTTATGCGCCCTTTACAAAGGACGTTGCTAGCGTAAAGGCGCCCTTTTCAAGTCCCTTTGATCCCACAATCATGCTCACGCCAGAGATATGATCATTCTTGAGTCAGTGGCACAACTCCTGTGGGCTGTCCACAGGGATTGCTCTGGAGATACCCCAATCGGAGATAACAGTATATTCCGCCGCTAGTACCTACGGTTGGGGTGCCCACCTGTTGCCGGACTTCGATACCGTCAGCGGCACGTGGGTGCCAGGGACGAGCCCTTTCCACATCAACCTTTCAGAAATAACGGCTGTAATCAGTGCCTTTCATTTCTAGCAGGATCAACTCTTATTGCAAACTGTCCTCCTTATGTCAGACAACTTTGTGGTGGTGCCTTGCCTCCTCAAAACAAGGGGGCACCAATCACTAGACCTGTGCAATTTGATCTGGCAGTTTCTACATAGGTGCGACAATCTCCACCTCAATGTACACATCAGACACATTCCTGGCAGACTCAATGTCCTGGCTGACACTCTATCCAGTCATTCACACAGAATGGTCATTCCATCAATCAGGCTTTCTTCCAATCGGCACACTTTGGGGACGTCTGATGATCGATCTTTGCAACAAGTTGGAATCGCAAGTTGTCCACCTTCATCTCGCAGGTTCCAGAAGGGTTGTGGTAATTCTCCTGGGTCTCCAATCTACTCGACCTGGCGATAGATCTACCCAAGAAGATTACAGTCCGCCCAAAGCTTAAGCAACTGCGGCCATGGGTGTTCTACCCCTGTCCAGACCGTCTTTATCTTCAAGCTTGGCTCTTGTCCAGACAGCCTTGCAAGACAATTTAAATCTTCGATTGTGGAGAGAATCTTGAGAGCAAGAAGGCCCTACACTCTGAAGGCTTATGAGGGAAAGTGGCATGTTTTCAGGGACTGGTACCATTTCATTAACATCGTTCCTCTGAGTGTCACAATCCCTCAACTGGCCAACTTTTTTCTCTGGCTTTTCAAAGAGAAACAGCTGGCCTCAATTATTATCAAATGCTACCGCTCCATGATATCAGATACATTCCGCTATTATGGTACATGTGCTATCAGCCATGACAAAGATCTGTCAGATCTTTTAGCCACTTTAGAGTTCAATCGACTAATATCCCTCACCCTGTTTCCAAATGGAATCTGTCCTGGGTTTTAACATGACACAATTCAGACAGTATTGAGTCTTTAACCCACAATTCATTAAAGCTACTATCATACAAATTGGGTTTCTTGGGTTAGCTTCAACATGCAGGGTTTGTTGAGTTAAAGGTCCTTTCTAGTGACCCGAACTATCTTCCGTTCAGATCAGATGGTTTGGTGGTCCTCTTGATGCAGCCAGGCTTCGTAGCCCAAAAATAGGTTACATCACATATTGTATTCATCATGATACCTCATTGTATCCATCATGATTCATGATGGATACAATGAGTGAGGTATCATGATGAATACAATGTGTGATGTATCATGATGAATACAATGTGTGATGTATCATGATGAATATATATGTTCTGTGGTGAATAAATATGTTCTGTGATGAATACAATTTGTGATGTATCATGATGAATACAATGTTTGTTTTGTTATGATGAAAATGGTGTGATTTATTTCATGATGAATACAGCTGTGTGATGTATCGTGATGAATACAGATAATATGTGAAGGATACAATGAGTGAGGTATCATGATGAATACAGTGTGTGATGTATCATGATGAATACATATGTTTTGTGATGTATATTGATGAATACATGTTTTGTGATGAATACATATGTTCTTTGATGAATACAATATGTGATGTGTCATTTTGAATAGTGTGAGAAGTATCATGATGAATATAATTTGTGATGTATCATGATGAATACAATGTGTTGTATCATGATGAATACACTGTGTGAAGTATCATGATGAATACAATGTATGATGTATCATGATGAATACAGTGTGAGAAGTTTCATGATGAATATAATTCGTGATGTATCATGATGAATACAATGTGTAAAGTATCATGATGAATATAATTCGTGATGTATCATGATGAATACACTGTGTGAAGTATCATGATGAATACAGATGCTCTGTGATGAAGTCAATGTGTGATTTTTCATGATGAATGCAATGTGTGAACAGTGATGTATCATGAATGCAGTGTGTGATGTATCGTGATGAATACTGTGTGTGATGTATCATGATGAATACAATGTGTGATGTATCATGATGAAATGTGTGATGTATCATTACAAATACATGTGATGTATCATGATGAATACACTGTGTTATGTATCATGATGAATACAATGTGTGATGTATCATGATGAATACAGTGTGAGAAGTTTCATGATGAATATAATTTGTGATGTATCATGATGAATACAATGTATGATGAATTGTGCTTTATCTTTTAGAACACAGTACAGGGGTGCATTAAATAGTGATCTTATCTTTAGCATAAAGTTAAATAATAAATTTGTATGTTTTGCATCAGCAAAATTAGCAAATAGTCGTTCTCAAAGGGCTGGAAAAATTACAAATTCATCTCTTTTCCATGACCATATTGCAGTTTGCAACACCCTACATGATAACTGGATGACTAGGCTACATTTAACAAATGAAGGAAGTAATGTCAGGCTGATAAAGATAATCTGTTAGTAAATTGGTCAATATTGCATGAATGAAAATAAACACAATTTCTGAAGAATGTGTATTGGCAGAATTCAAGACCCCAATGATAAACATTATTTTGATGTAAAATGATAAATATTACTTTGATGTAAAATGATAAATATTACTTTGATGTAAAATGATAAATATTATTTTGATGTAGAATGTATTTTACATATGTTCATAACCTTCTGCATCAAGGTCACAACAAGGAATAATGAATGTCATGATCCAGATTGTCACCTTGCAATCCCCATAAATATTATGATGAAACTTCTCACCTTGTCATACGGCTGTCAAGGCCCAATGCCATAGCTATATGGTCAAGGTCATTAGACGTGAAAAGCTAATAAGACAGGTTATCATGTACAGTTTGTGGTATTCTTGTCCATTCCAGCATTTCCTCAAGGAGCTTTCCCAGTAGAGAAGCAGGGACCTGAGGGGACTTTCCAAACTCCAATCTTGCAAGCCCATCTTCCTTTCCCAAGGATTCCAGGTTAGATGTTTTATACACATACAACAATTTGTTCATGTGCTGCAGGACCATAATTTTCTCCCTTATCAAATGGAGATTTTCCCCCTATTCCTGTATATGACCTTAGTGAACACAAATTGAGAGAATATCACATGACGCAAAAGTATGGTTTTGATTTGTAATTTGACATTCTGTTGTTTGCTTGATGTTATCTTGTACATAACAGTGTGATTAACTACTATTTTTCAGTGGCATTAATTTACATGTTTATTAGCATTTTGACCACTCCGGTGGACAAATGGAGATTTTCCCCCTATTCCTGTATATGACCTTAGTGAACACAAATTGAGAGAATATCACATGACGCAAAAGTATGGTTTTGATTTGTAATTTGACATTCTGTTGTTTGCTTGATGTTATCTTGTACATAACAGTGTGATTAACTACTATTTTTCAGTGGCATTAATTTACATGTTTATTAGCATTTTGACCACTCCGGTGGACTAGTGGTTAGAGTGTCGGGAGCGTGAGGTTGTGGGTTCGATCTCCGGCCAAGTCATACCAAAGACTTACAAAAATGGTACTAACAGCTGCCTCGCTTGGCACTCAGCATTAAGAGGTTAGTGTTAGGTCTGGTCGGCCTGGTGTCAGGAAAATGTGACTGGGTGGGACATCACGCTGCATATCTGCGGCATGATGCCCCAGTGCTAGACATCATTATAAGCTGCCTCACTGCAGACATCGTAGCGATATGACTGATATTTATTTAAAGCTACATTAAAAATCCTAATCAATCAAACAAACAAATCATTAGCATTTTGGCTACATTTCCAAAGGTGCAACATTTGCTTTTTGAAATATGAACAACTTTTATCATTTTTATGTCTGTAACAGTGAGATTCCATTTTGTTTGTAACCTATGCGTTGTTGCACGATATATGATGTAAAAAAATCCATTAGTTTGCATTGGTGCTTTATAGGAGAATTCCAGTTTTAGCTCAGCTCTGATGGAGACTTCTGGTGGAATTTTATGTTTCACTTATTAATTAAGACTATGGTCTTAAAGCAATAAAATAAGAAAAACTTTAAAAAAAAATTGAATTCTCTAAGTTATAAAATACAAATTTAAGGGGAACTTACAGTATTGTGAATTAAATCCTCAACAATCCTAAATGTTTCTATCACAAGTTCAAAAGATAGTGTTCTGAATGAAGATAGTGTTCTGAATGAATTCCAGTTCTTGAGTGTGCTGATGTACTGATATCTTTGAATATGCTAAAGTGCCAACAGTCTTGATGTATCACAAAGGCAGTGTCCTAAGTTCCTGTGAATCAATTCCCAATAATTACAGAATAATATTTTATCACAAAGCCAATAAGCACTTTGTAATTCCAGTGATATTTCAAACAAATTATTGCTTTCAGATTACATCTAAACATTAGATACAACTGCACTGATTTTAAACAGGAACATAGAAAATATGAATGAAATATTAGTGCCATCTTCAGATTTGGAAAATGCATGTTTTATTTTCAAAAATGTTCTTTAATTCCATTCATTATAGGTCTTATGGTTAACCTTGAAAAAATTAATTTCATCCTGGAAATGACATGGAGATTTATATTTAGAAAAGCATGGGAACCATGATTTATAGTACAGTTACCATGGAAACTAACAGAACACAACCCATTTTGTCATTTTTAATTCAAAATATACTATTATGTTTGTAAAAATAATGAAGATTGTTTGCTGGTCCTATTTATTGGTCCTATTTTTTTAGATTGTTTGTATTTAGCTGTTTTACATGTCATACACCAAAATGCCAAGTAAAAGAATTAAGTGCTGTTAGAAACCCGTAAGAAATAGTCATTGACACATGTTTAGCTTCTTTTGAAATGGCAGTGTTTATTTCTGTTCAGCACACATTCTTTGCATTAAAATAGAAAATAAATGTAATTTTATGAATCTTTCTGACATTGTACAGTCACTTTGGTAAACACATGTTAAAGAAGATAACGTTTCAAGAATTGTATATATTTTCTTTGAAGAACAGTTTTTATTCTTGTACATTTAGCATTTACTTATCCACAGGAACATTGTCACTAAAATAACATATCACTCTTGTGTGTATTATCTAATTATTAGATTATATCAGTACAGTAAGATCATGTTTTTCCAGTCAGTTCTGTATATTTGTACAGTATTATTTAGACAGAAAGAATAAAATCTACTTTTGTTCCCTTTTGTATCTGGTTTGAGAAGTTATCATTTCTTTAAGTGCTCAATTTCTAAAAAATATTTTGTAATTAATTGGTTCAGCTTGGCTTGTGGAAATGTGACACAATCAGCTGTTAGATAACTTGAAGGTGATAATTTAATATTATACAGTCTTATATTTGAGAAGATTTGACACTGATTTTGATCTATAAACCTACTCAGAAGTCACACTCTTATAGTTCCAAATTTGGTACTGCTTGGTACTAAAGTGAGATTTACATAGATAAAGGTGATCTCTGGGTGATAGGGCTGCACAAGGTTGTATGGATATTTATATCCTTTCTTACTACCCGATGGCCCTAGTACATAAGTAGACAGATGAAGGCAACAGTAGAACAAAAGAATATGAAAGCATGATCCAGAAGACTTTTCATGCACTTTCAGTCAGTTAAGATTTTTACTGGATGTGGTAATAATCAGCATCATCATATGACAGCAGTAGTGCTTATCAGTCAGTAGGTGTCTGCATATGGTAGGAACTTGGTAGGTATTGGTTGATTAATTCATAAAAGTGGGTTTTGTTTAAAGGAGATTGTGTTACACCTGGATTAGTGACAAGAGTGCCTTTTTATTTGTTACATTGCTTAGCTCTCATTCGTCAGTTACAGTGTATCATATATTTTGAGTATCACAGAAAAATGGAGATTTATGTGTTTCATTTATTGATTCAGATCTTTAATTTTTTAACAGTATCAACAGTGGCAATACCTAACCCCCCTCCTCCTCCTCCCATATCCATATTAGGGCCTCCACCAAGGGTTTCCATGTCAGCAGCAGTTCCCATAATGACACAGCCATCACAATTCATTGGATCAGGGATGATCTATGCTGCGCCTCCTGCAGCAGCTTTCCCCATTTCCTCAACGCATCTGATCCAGGGAGGCCCAATGCCTGTACAGCAGTTTCCATCACCACCAACGGTACCTCCCCCACCTACACAAGCAATACCTTCACCAATGGTGAGTATTTGCAGACAGTAAGATCTAGAGAGACAAAGCAGGCATCAGTTTTATGGATATTGTTTGTACACACATATAATAAATAGACCCTGATCTGCCATCCCATGATGCATCAGTTTTATGGATAATGTTTGTACAGTATATAATCCGATATAATAAATAGACCCTGATCTGCCTAATGTATGTACAGTATAGAATCACATATAATAAATAGACCCTGATCTGCCTAATGTATGTACAGTATAGAATCACATATAATAAATAGACCCTGATCTGCCATCACATGATGCATCAGTAAATTATTTGTTCAATTTGTTGCTTCTGACAAACTGCACAGGCCCAAAACTGCTGCTGCATTATGCAATGGCAGATCTAGGTCTGTGGAGTTTGAAGTTGGACTTGTATAGAGTTATATACAGTAACTTTATCATTGTTTATTTACACATTTTCTTATTCTTGTTAGTTATACTTTTTTATTTTATTCAAAACCATATGCCTTATCAAGAAATCTAGAAGAAGATCTAACAAGTTCCTTAAACTGTACATAAAATGTTTGAGTAAAAGTCATGACACCGTCAACTAATGCTATTTTTCAGCAAATAGATGAAAAGAGTAAATACTATATATCACAAGTTTTTCAGACATTTAACTTTCCTGTTGATTGGCTAAAAGAACTGGTATCATTTAGGCATTGTAACCAAACCTGTCACAACTTTCCTAGCGTTTTGCATGAACACACAATATTCTCATCAAAATAATAATATACTCTAGTGACATACTGTTTTTATTTTTCGCATAGTCACAGCCCCAGGATGTGTTTCGATCCCGTGGAGGAATTACTTACTACTCACCAGAACTACAACTTCACCTGCAGACACACCAAAAGTCTCCATTGAAAAGACCCAATGCTGCGATACCCATTATAAACCCACAGGTAGAAACATATAAGCTATTAGTAAATATTTAACTTATTCCTATTTTTTATTTTTGTTACCTAGATGTTAACTATCATTTTATCAACTTGTAATTTCCTTGTCTCTGTTAAGTATACTACTATATGCATTAACAGACAGGGTTGGACAACATTACCTAAATTACCTAAATTACCTAACATTACCTAAATTACCTAACATTACCTAAATTACCTAAAAATTGGCAGTATTTTAAGCAGCTAATTTAATTTTAGTTCTCTATCTCACCTAAGTGACTCATTAACAAAAAATCTGGGCTTCATCTTATACTCCAAACTGACTTGTATATATAATATGTTATTCAGATCACTTTATCGTTGGTCATGCAATTTTTCATATGGAAAATATTTTTCTAAAAGTATGTGTACAAATTATGATCATTATGGGGAGGAGATTGTATCATAAAAAATGTAAAACCCGATATTGAGAATGATTTAGAATATTTACTCTGTTTAAAGTATTAAATTCAAGTACAGCAGATGTAACTGCACTGAAGCAGCATGAACTAGTAATATAGTTATTTAAATTTGATTACATGTATGTGTATTAAAATAGAGAAGTTAGGAAATGAATATCCATGACAAAGAATATATATATATATATATATATATATATATATATATATATATATATATATATATATATATATATATATATATATATGTATATATATATATATGTATATATATATATATATATATATATGTATATATATATATATATATATATATATATATATATATATATATATATATATATATATGTATATATATACATATATTTCAGGACTGTATTTATTTCCTGATGATTTGGATCTGCTTCATGTACAATGGCAAAACAGTATTCAATTAATAAGTAAACAGTTTCATTTGGTTTGAATCCGGATCAATTATCAAACCACATATCTTTGCAGTGTTGTTTACCTGTTAATTAAATACTGTATTGCTTTGATCAGGACATTCCACCTGTTTAAGGGCAAGATTTGGCAGACCAGATCAAATTAGTGAGGCAACCTGTAGCTACTCATTGGGTATTATGAACATAGTACCATGTAATGCCAAAAAATGTTAGGTGATACCCAACCATTCACACCTTTTGTTCTCACCAACAAGAATTATCTGAGCAGTTGAATTCAGCAGCTAGCGAAATGCTGCCTCAGTACAAGAAGTGTACATGCACTACCGAAAGGATAATCTTACTTGTTGGGAATGAATAAAGAGGTCATTGTGGTTGAAAAGAAAATTATACAGCATGCTAAATGGTCATTTTGGGGATTTGACCTAAATGGAGACCAAATGGGTATCAATATTTTAAATATTTAAACTTTGAAGGATTATGTATTTTAATAGTTTACATTTACTTTATAATTTATTACTGTTTTCTCTCTTAAAAAACACTTCTGCTAAACAGGATATTAAGGTTCACAATAGCATGAAAGGCTGCTCAATCTGTCACATCTGATTTATTTTATTTTGAAAAGAAGAATATTGTTGTTGTAGAGTTTAATGCCATTTTTTAGCACAAGATAGGCTACACATGGCGGCCAGTATTATTGGTGGAGGAAGAACCTGGGAAAACCCTGGAAGGAACCACTGACCTACAAGAAGCTACTGGCAAGCTTTCTCACATAGCTACATTAGCCAAATCTTAGACTTGAACTCATGCAGACAGAGGTGAGATGGCAGTGATCCGTAACAGAAAGCGCTTTAGACCACTCGGCCACTCTAGGCCGCTTGCTCAATCTCTGTCACATCTGATTTATTTTATTTTGAAAAGAAGAATATTGTGATTGAATACACATGCCTCACTACGTCTGTCTTTAAAAGAAAACTGAAAAAAGCATTTTAGCATCAGTGATGCAGATTCCCAGTTGCGTGTAATCTGAAATAACATGCAGTAATACTATTAATATTCATGAAACCAGAGAAGTAACTATAGTTAACAACACATCATAGTGAAATTTTAATATATCTGTTAACTCGGTCAGTTTTCGGTCATCATCATTAAAGTAGCTAAGAGTTCATTTAAAATACTTCATGTAGAACAAATTAGGTACTGGTAGTTACATTAAATGATTTTGTCCTAAATTTTACTGAGTTACAGATAGGATAAACTTATCAGTGCCATGTCTGGAGTGAACTATAATGAAAAGACAAAGCCAAGGTATTTATCTGACCTATCTCATACTCCACATTGGCTTGCATATGGATGGAGTAAATTTGCAAATTCGACTTATATTTGGCATTGACTTGTAGGCCGCCAAATACGGTAGGTGGTATGGGTGATTCAAGGAATGAAAGATATGAACAGATAAATGCACAAAAATTGATAAAGCTATTATTTCACAGGTTTTTCTTTCATCACTGATTTTGCCTTTTAAGAGAACAAAAAAATGAAATAACAAATGGGTTGTACTGAATGATTAAACAAAATGCTTCTGCCATAATAAACACTAAGCCGTGTTGATTTAACCTTGAGTCAAATTGTCAACATAATGGCAAGAAAATAAAAATGCAGAAAAGCTTGGGATTTAGGTTATCAGTTACCACAAGTAATTAGCGGCCCCGAGTGGTCGAGTGGTCTAAAGCGCTCTTCGTTATGGATCACTGCCATCTCACCTCAATCTGCATGGGTTTGAGTCTTGGATTCAGCCAATATGGGTATGTGAGATAGCTTGCCGGTAGCTTCTTGTGGGTGGGTGGTTCTTCCTGGGGTTTTCCGGGTTCTTTCTCCACCATTAATACTGGCCACCATGTTTAGCCTATCTTGTGCTGAAAATGGTGTTAACCCTAAAACAACAACAAGAAGAAATTAATGTGTTAGTGGCAAAGGAAAGAAGCTGTGTTGATGGCTCCTGTTATGCTAGTTTCCTAGTTTGTATATGATCATCTGTCTTCAAAATGAACATGGGAACCTACTTGTATTAGGGATGATTGTGACCATTAGGTAATTGATAAAAAATAGTATGATTTAAATTAAAGATGTGAAATCTTAATTTTCTTGATTATGAAAAACACACACACACACACACACACACACACACACACACACACACACACACACCTGAGACTTAGCATGAAAGCATCTTATTTTCTTCACAATATACAGAAATTCAGTATGAGAATGAATTTAACATAACATTGTTTTTAAACATCAATAACAGTATATTTGAGGAATGTTTGTTTTTGTATGTTCATACAACAGCCATGATGACTGTTCTCTCAAGTTTAAATCACCCCTCTATAATCCTGTCATTACATAACGTTAGGGAAATAAAAATTTGACATCCATCAATTTGTCAAGAGAGAGGGTGGGAGGGAGAAAAACAGCAATAAAGGCATCCACATGTTTGTAGAGAGAATTTTACAGACGCGTATAGTTGTTATTGAGAGGGATAAATAAATTCTGTCTTCCACTTAATCCATTTGAGCTGCAAAGCAGGATACTACATAAAGAAATCCACCAAATACTATTGAAAGAAATTAGTTTTAATGTTTTATTTTTTTGTATCAGGAACCAAATGCTCCAACTGTCAAAAATAGGAAACTGCATTGAATTAATTAATAGTCGTCTATCTTTATTACATTTAGGTTATTGGCCTAATTTCAACGTGATTAATTTTTTCTATGATGATAAAAAGTTTGTTTTTATATTTTTCTTTACAAGAACAGACAAATATTAGGATACATGTGGAGACAGCTATGCAGAATGTCCTAAAGTTTTTTGGAAATTGAAATCTCTGAACACCTAAGATGCATGAGGTTTCTAAAAAAACATGTGAGCTGTACAGTACTTTAATTGCTTCTCACAGTGTCTTTGCCATTTTTAAGAGTTCTGCAATCTTTGTGTGTCAAAATGGGTCTCATTGGAATGTGTTTTATAACTTATACCATTCTATTAATTCTTATACCAATCTATTATTACTTATACCATTTCTGTTATTACTGACTGCTCCGGTGGCCTAGTGGTTAGACCATCAGCCTCTGATGCAGGAGGTCACAGGTGTGAAACCTGGCCAAGTCATACAAAAGACTTATCATAATGTACTAATAGCTGCCTCAATAGGCACTCAGCTTTGAAAAGTTAGTGTTAGGACTGGTCGGTCTGGTGACAGGATAATGTGACTGGATGGGACATCATGCTATATGTCTGTTTTATGGTCCCCCAGTGCTGAACATCACGATATGACTAAGAAATTGTTAAAGCTATGATAAAAGTCCAAAAACACATACACTCTGTTATTACTTAAGCCAATTGTATCATTACTTATAACAATCCAATTATTACTTATACCAATCCTATTATTACATATACAAATCCCAATTTTCCTAATGCCAATCCTATTATTACTTATGCCAATCCTATTATTACTTATACCAATCATTTTATTACTTATACCAATCCTATTATTACTTATGCCAATCCTATTATTACTTATGCCAATCCTATTATTACTTATTCCAGTCCTATTATTAATTATGCCAATCCTGTTATTACTTATGCCAATCCTATTATTACTTATTCCAATCCTATTATTACTTATACCAGTCCTATTATTACACATACAAATCCCAATTTTCCTAATGCCAATTGTATTATTACTTATACCAATGCTATTATTACTTATGCAAATCCTGTTATTACTTATGCCAGTAGCTTCTCGTTTGTCGGTGGTTGTTTCCTGGGTTTTCCCGGGTTCTTCCTCCACGATTAATGTTGGCTGCCATGTATAGCCTATTGTGTGCTGAAATATAGCATTAAACCCTACAAATACAAAACAAACTAATACCACTCCTATTATTCTTTATACTAATCCTATTATTACTTATACCAGTCCTGCTATACGTATGCCAGTCCTATTATTAATTATACCAATCCTATTATTACTTATGCCAATCATATTCTTATTTATATTTATATGAATCCAATTATTACTTATACCAATCCTATTATTACATATACAAATCCCAATTTTCCTAATGCCAATTGTATTATTACTTATGCCAATCCTATTATTACTTATTCCAATCCTATTATTACTTATACCAATCCTGTTAATACTTCAACCAATCTCATTTTACTCTGTTACTTATGCCAATTGTATTATTGCTTATACCTATTTTGGCATGGATACGAGTCTTGGCCAATGTGTGTACGTGAGAAAGCTAGCCAGTAGCTTCTTATTGGTTAGTGGTTCTTTCCGGGGTGTTCCCAAGTTCTTCCTGCACCATTTGTACTGGCTGCCATGTATAGCCTATCTTGTGCTGAAAAAATGCTTTAAACCCTATAATAACATTCTCTATACCAGCTATATTATTACTTTTACCAATGCTGTTATTACTTATACCATTTTTATTATTACCAATTAATAATTCTAGGATGTGCGAAAAGATAAAACAGAGAAGTCAGGAAAAATGGAACCCACATTTATGACAGTACAAGAGTTGGAGGCAAAGATAGATGCACACATCAATGAAGAAGAACCAAATTTACCTTGTTTGCAGGAAAATTACCAGGATACACTAAAATCATCGCCAGTACAAGATGTTTCCCTGGACAAATCGAAGTTGCTTTCAGCACAAGAGATCTACAAGGAAAGGGATGTAACTCTAAAATACTCTGCATCTGAGAATGGTGAAAAAACTTTTAATAATCGAATAGCAGGTAGTGCAGAGTCAGACCCTTCATTAGATAAGACTGGTGACAAACAAATAACATCACAAGAAATTGTGGAAGTGGCTACTTGATGTATACAGTATTATTATCTGTATTAAATAACTTGTACATTTTACTGTGAAAAGCAAATGTGTGCTTGTATATAATGTTTTATATATATTTGCTGTCCACACAAAGAAATGGTAAAATGCTTTGTATTTAGTCAGATCATATATTTACTCTCATGAAATTAGCAAATCTTATTATGCAATAAATTACATTTCACTTACCTTAATCCTTTATGTCAAATGCATTAAACTTTTTCTGTCTTACCTCAATTCATAATGTCTGATGTAATAGAGATTTTCTGGCTTACCTTAATTCATAATGTATGATGTAATAGAGATTTTCTGACTTACCTTAATTCTTTATGTCTGATGCATTAGACTTTTTCTGGCTTACCTTAATTCATAATGTCTGATGTAATAGAGATTTTCTGGCTTACCTTAATTCATAATGTCTGATGTAATAGAGATTTTCCGACTTACCTTAATTCTTTTTGTCTGATGCATTAGACTTTTTCTGGCTTACCTTAATTCATAATGTCTGATATAATAGAGATTTTCTGTCTTGCCTTAATTCTTAGTGTCTGATGTATAGACTTTATCAAGTTTACCTTAATTCTTGATGTCTGTGTAGTAGACTGTTTCTGGCTTGCCTTAATTCTTCATATCTGATATAATAAACTTTCTGGCTTACCTCAATTCTTAATATATGATGTATAGACTTTTTCTGTTTACATTGAGCCATGTGTCTGATACACAAACTTTTTGGTTTGGTTGAAATTTACATGACACAAATGATGCAATAGTGTATTGGGGACATCTGGGTAAGATAATTCATGCTTCTTTTTGTATATGTGTATAATTGTTTTTTATATTGCTTTTATCATAAAGCAGTATCAATACCTAAACAAAAGTATTATTCAATTGTATCTTTTTGCTTGGTTTTGCATTGGGTGAAAAC
The DNA here is from genome assembly GCA_030141615.1 of Unio pictorum. Lineage (NCBI taxonomy): Eukaryota > Metazoa > Mollusca > Bivalvia > Unionida > Unionidae > Unio > Unio pictorum. Next base: position 327,408 of record JARLTB010000276.1, on the reverse strand, counting down.
AGACAGGTGTGATTCAGCTGTTTTCTGGAAGGTCACTTTCTTTAAAATTCTGCTCCTTTTTTCATATTCAACCTTCTCTAATCTGTCCCACAACTATTCTGAATTTGTTATGTGTTGTAGATACTGCTTAATAAAAGTACAGTTGACCTTTTGATAAATTACAAATCAAACTTGAACTTCATTAAAAGGTATGTAAGGAAATATATTAAAAAAATTGTACCATTTAGTAACATTTTAAAGAAACTTTAACATTTATTTTCCGGGGCCAAGAGTGTCCGAGTGGTCTAAAGCGCAATGGTGAGTGATGGTTCTAAGAGAACGTATTATGACGTGTTCCAGTAGGACATGAGTAGTCTTAAAAAAAGGTAAATTCACGTTAATATGTTTTGAGTGTGTATTTGGTTGCCCATAGCTTACTTTTATTGACGGGGCCCTGAGTGGTCTAAAGCACTCTCAGTTATGAATCACTGCCATTTCACCTCTGTGTGGGTTCGAGTCTCAGATTCGGCCAATGTGGGTATGTGAGAAAGCTTGCCAGTAGCTTCTTGTGGGTGGGTGGTTCTTTCCAGGGAATTTCTCAGGGTTCTTCCTCCACCATTAATACTGGTCGCCATGTGTAGCCATATCGTGTGCTGAAAAATGGCATTAAACCCTACAACAATATTTAATCCCCATGCAGTATGACTTTTAGTATCAATTTTTGTATGTGTTATATTACCTTGTTATGAAGGGGCCCAGAGCAGTCTAAAGCTCTTTCCATTACAGATCACTGCCTTCTCACATTTGTCTGCGAAGGTTTGAGTCTAAGATTCGGCTAATGTAGTTATGTGAGAAAGCTTGCCAGTAGCTTCTCGTGGGTCGGTGGTTCTTTCTGCGTTTTTCCCGGGTTCTTCCTCCACCAGTAATACTGGCCGCCATGTATAGCCTATCATGTGCTGAAAAATGGCATTAAACCCTAAATAACAACAAAACAAAACAACCTTGTTATGAACCTTAGAATGCAGTTTGTGGATGTAACTTCCAGGTGTACAAAATCGGAATATTTTCCCTAAGAAAATACAATGTTACCTCTGCTGACTCTTGTTGTTTTCACTGTTATCAAGACTCCGCATTGACAACAGTTTTTTGGATTTTAACAGCACTTTGATTGCCTGTATCATATCAAGGACACTGGAGCTTTTCTTATGGCACATTAATTTGAGCCATTCAACCCTTTGGATAATAAACTAAACATTTTTGTTCACAAAAACATTTGCTCTCCAACTACGAATTCATATGGAGTGGCTGAAATTGAATGTTTTTTAAATTGTTAGAAGTTCAAGATTGCCTTATGAGTTTTTTCATGGATCAGATGTAAATGCATGACTTTTAAGTATATTTAAGAAAGATTAGAAACATGAGTGCCTTGTAGAATGTTACATGACATATTATGAACATTTTAGTTTAAAGGAAACGGTTAAAACCAGTGCTTCATCACAAGACTGATTCGTGTTGTGAATTTGAAAGGTTTGAGGTAGTTTGGGCTGGCTGAATAATATAGTTACTTATCTTCTGTTGAAGTTATATTTTCTTTTTTTATCAGCAGGTATTGTAAATTTATTATTTCTTGACATATATGTCAAGAGGTTTATTTTTGTTGGTTCAAATTGTATAGTTTACACAAATGTTATTGTATAGTTTACTCACATGTAATAATACGTTAGGAGCGATAATCCCTTGAATAGATTTAAGTATTGTTACTTGGCAACAAAATACTTGTATGGGAGACATGCAAGAAATACTGTCAACATTCTTTATCCTACAAGTTTAAAAAATGTGAGAATTTAATTTGTCTTTTAAAAAATGTGAGAATTTAATTTGTCTTTTAAAAAAATGCAGCACATATCTAACACAGAAGTGAATTTTTATTTTAGTCGCTGCAACATTGGTGATTTTGCAAGGTTACAAAAATATATTTTGCAGTTCATGTCATTGAAAAAGCTCATCAGAGTTAAAGAAATGTTCTTAAATTTTGTCCTTTTTTGGCTGGGGAAAACCATGTGAATGAAATCAGCTATAGAGTGTCAACAGAACTACAGTTGAAATTTGTTTAGCCAGTATATTATTTATCGTACATTAATGCTTTATAAGTCTAGTCAAAATGCAAACTGCACAAACCCAGATCTGTAAGGATTATGCGACTGCAAATCAAGGTCTATGGTTTTGCAATTGGATTCTTCTGATAAGTGAATATATATGGTAATGTGTATGTTCCAGAAGGTGCATTTTGTGATATACAGGCTGATATATATGAACCTTTGATATATTTTCTACCCCAACACAAAGGGGCCACAAGTGGCTGAGTGGTCTGAAGTGCTGACCAGTACAGATCATTGCCATCTCACTGTTATCTGCGTGGGTTCGAGTCTCAGGCTTGGCTAATGTGGGTATGTGAAAAAGCTTGCTGGTAGTTTCTCGTGGGTCGGTGGTTCTTTACGGGGTTTTCCTGGGTTCTTCCTCCACCAATAATACTGGCCGCCAAGTATAGCCTATCTTGTGCTGAAAAATGGCATTAAACCCTAGAACAACAAATACACCACCACAAAATTAAGATTAATACAGTCCTGTTTAATGGTGTTGGATAACACTATGAGTTGTGACATCTCTGCAGGACTGACACTTGCACTTGAGCCTCTCTGCACAAATGATGAACCCAATGGTGGACATTTCTGATTGGACACATATAGATGTGTGTATAATGTTTGTCTGCAATTCCTGGAAACATTTTTGATTTTTAAATGGTGCCAGGACAGATTTTGATCTTAATGCAGAGTGAGGTTTTTACTAAAGAATTTAAAATAAACTTGGTAATCTGGTTCTTACATAGATAGATAATAAAAGAAATCCAGCAGGCTCATGATCATGACATGTATATGTTTATGTCATAAAAGTAAGTTAGGATAGTGATACATTGATACAAATTATAGTTTGAGGTTATCCCATTAAGTCTGAATAATACTCTATAATGATCTGTGCATGTACAGTTGGGGAATGTGAGAGAAATGACATGCAGCTGTTGTAGGTTAAGGTCTAATCCAAAATTTTAGACATGAGTGAGTTAGAACGGACTTAATTTCAAATTTGGTGGTGGATGTAATGAGATTGTTCAGAGTATTTTGTTTAAAAGTCAAATTACATTTTGATGTTGCGTGATATTTGAAAAAATCTGCACCCCAGCCCAATATTTGTTTCTCAAACAGGCCTTTACCAATTCATGATTTTATTTTCCACATACAAACGTACATGAACATGTTGAAATTGGAAAGATGCTCATTGTAAGAAGCGTGTATGAAGCGGGTTTCACTTACATTTACACACGGGGTGCCTGAAGAAAAAGAACTTGAATGGTTTGAAAATAGTAAATTTTGTTGTCAAATGTTGATTTAATTAATTACAGTAGCAGTTTGAAAAGGATGTTATAAACTTAAACATAAAAAGATTATCATAGATAATAATAAATAAAGATATACACAGTTATTCTTGTGAATTTAACTATAAATTGGTATCAATAGCAAATGTGCTCTTTTTAAAGTTGGCGAGGGTCATACTCATGCTTATAAGTCAAGTCCAACTTCAAACAGCATAGACCCAGATCTGCTATTAAATAATACACTAGCATATCACTATAATTCAAATAATACACTAGCATATCACTATAATACAAATAATACACTAGCATATCACTATAATACAAATAATACACTAGCATATCAGGATCAGTTTTGTTTGTTCTGCTGTGACCCACATCTGCTGGCATATTATGCAGTGGCAGGTTGGGGTCTGTGACATTTGCAGTTGGACAACTAAAATGATACTTGTGCACTTATTTTGTACGTTTGACTTTATTTTCTCACAATACAATAGTAAAGTTTTGATATTTATGCTTAACTAACAGATTTTTCAGTATTCAAAATACTGTGATCTGAAAAAAGAAAAAGATAACAAGAAGTACCAAGACATAGCTAAATGATAAATAGGTGAACTTATCACTTAAGCAGATTGAATGTCATCATTGCAAATTTTTCATCATATTTTCTTCATGTACATACATGTACTAAAATGTGTAATTGATTAAGTTTTTGGTATATATACTTATAATCCAGATGTTGTAATATTGTTTTTCACTAAAAAAAGACATTTATCTGTCACAAATATGATTATTGCAGTTTGATGTATAACAGATTTGGAACCCAATGAATGCATGCCGTCCAATGGCATGAAAAGAGGAAAAGGATAGTGTCACTCAAAAAGATCCTACAATTTTAGTTTTGAAAAGTGGAACCCAACGTGAAAATATTTCTAACCTTTATATATTGTACTGTCAAGTTACCATAAAATATTTTTTTGCATGTAATGTGTCATACATTTTCCATTTTCCAGTATTTATGGAACACACAGAAGCTTTGCTTCAATAAAAAATATATATTGGACTCCTTAACATCGGCAAGTACATGGTTATAATTTTCACTTCAGTATTATTCATGAATATTTAGTTTGATTCCTTAGGGAACTATAGAGGTGATAGTAATTACCTTTTCTGTCTGTCCATGTGTCTGACCATAGTAATTACCTTTTCTGTCCGTCCATGTGTCTGACCATCCTATCATACAAGACCTAACATTGCATACCTTACATATGGATGGCATTTGGTAGGTGAACTACCTGTTACATGTAGATATGCCATTGAGAAGGTTTTGTCATTTCAGGTTTTATTTTGACAGCGCTATTGTCCTTTATACATCAATATTATAGATCCACTACAACAGCATCTTGTAGCCAGTATATCTTCGGAACTGTTGAATTTATTCTTATCCATATTGGTGTATATTGTCTTTTTGCCATGGTGTTTTTGTTGTGGGTTTTGTCTTGTGAATTCCATTGTGTGTATTGTTACTGCTCTTGACAGCTAACTTGATATCTCCGTATGTGACCAGTTTATTTAGTAAGTAGATTTCTAATATGTTGGCATGGTGGTTGTGACTGACAATGCACAAGAACCATTCAACATACTGTAGTATCATTTATTTTCATTGGGCTCAATTTTCATGGCTTTGTAGTTTTAGAGAAAGACATTTTCGTGAGTACTTAAATTTGCGGTTTTGCCTGTCAAAGTTTGCATATTAGTAGGTATTTAATTTCATGGTTTTAACCTCTACAAATACCGAAAATAAAGAATCTAAAAGAAATAAAACTATGCCGATGCAAACGGCAGTCACATTAATGTTTAAAACAATACTACCACCTGTATGAGTACAAATCAAAGACTTGGTAAGTTCAATACTTACACCGTGCTTTTGACCAAGTGAAAACACATCCGTCAAAGCCGATGCAGACAACAACACAAAAACAATACTTCCATCTCTATGAGCACAAATAAAACGCATCAAGATGAATCAGTTTAGCTATGTGTTTGTTTGAGAGTTCAACAACAAAGGAAGCCAAATCAGCTAACAAAACCAGACCAGTCAGTTATTAAAGTATATATGACTGATCTCTTACTCAAACCACTGTCCATCAAGTTGCACCATCAGTATATTTGATGTGTTTTAGAGCCCACTACAGTGCGAAAATGCTAACTAAATTTAAAGACAGTGGAATCACTCCTTTGTTTATGCCTGCCTCTTGTACAGACCAACTTCAATCACTGGACCTGACAGTAAATAAAGACTGCAAAGAATTAAAATCACACTTCCGGGAGTGGTATGCTAAACAGGTCATGGATGCCATTACGAAAAAGATGTTTCTGTTGACGATCAGTCCACAGTATTAGCAAACCTTGCAACCTTATTAATAAAGCCAATTCATGTTGAATGGATAATTGCAACCTTATTAATAAAGTCAATTCACGTTGAATGGATAATTGCAACCTTATTAATAAAGTCAATTCACGTTGAATGGATAATTGCAACCTTATTAATAAAGTCAATTCACGTTGAATGGATAATTGCAACCTTATTAATAAAGCTAATTCATGTTGAATGGATAATTGCAACCTTATTAATAAAGTCAATTCACGTTGAATGGATAATTGCAACCTTATTAATAAAGTCAATTCACGTTGAATGGATAATTGCAACCTTATTAATAAAGCCAATTCACGTTGAATGGATAATTGCAACCTTATTAATAAAGCCAATTCACGTTGAATGGATAATTGGCAACCTTATTAATAAAGCCAATTTACGTTGAATGGATAATTGCAACTCCTGCAACAATGAGGAAAAGATCAGACCTAATTATCAGAGGTTTTGAGAAAGCTGGACTTGTTTAATTTAGTAATTTATGGATTATTAACCTGAGAAGCATTTGCAAGGACCATGAGACCTGATTGACATGATGATACAGTGGCTTTGTCCAACAATCTGTGTTATGTGAGCTTTAATAATCTGCTGTAATTAGTATATATATATATATATATATATATATATATATATATATATATATATATATAGTATTTCATTATTAATAGTGTGTTAAGAAAAATTTATAGTATTTTACATGATTGCTGTTCTTTTGGATTAAAATTGCATGGATAAAATGAAATTTGCTTTCAGGATTTAAATATTTAAACAAAGTTGTACTGAAATGAAGGATCGATTTGAATAAGTATTAAATTAATTTTTATATGCTATTATTTTGTGTTATTGTTTTCTTTCATTTTTAGTATTACTATGGTTTGAATACCTTATACTTTTTCTATATTTTCTCTCAATCCTTACCTCGCATATCGATTTAAGGCAGTGAGTATAAAATTACAACTATCGGATATAGTATATATTGAACGTGTGCATTGAAGCAATATAAAATGATTTATAATTCTTGCTTCGAAAGGTTTAAAAAATAAAACAAACACATGTAAAAGCTAATATTTAATTACTAAATTAGAGTATTGACCTTGATTTATTAAAAACATGTAACTGTTAATATCTAGGAATGAAACGCTAAGAAAATGGTGAGGGGGTCATCATCCTAAGTGGCTTTTTTTTCATTGGGGATTTAAATTTGTGGCTCAGGGCAACAACAAAAACCACAAAATTTGTTCCCCATGAATATTGTTGATACTACTGTATTTAGATTTTATTTGTTAACAGTGTCTCTTGAACACATTTGCTTTGTGTGGGTTTAATATTGTTAGGAAAAGATTAGATTGCTCGTCATCCAGACCTTGGTTTTCTGATTTCCCATCCATCAAACTTTGCTTTCCATGCCATAAATGTACTTAAAGAATGATTAACTTTAAAGTTGAGGCAAGATATTGTACTGCACCTAACACAGTTGTTGAAATCCGTACAGATTAAAGCATATACGTATACCATCACCGAATGGCAAACATTCTTTCATCCTAGGTCCTAGGCAAGAGTTTTGATTTGGCTTCAAAGCACCTGCTCCTAGGGGAAAGGGCTAATAGCATACATACACATACATCAGTATTACATCCTAGGGGAAAGGGCTAATAGCATACATACACATACATCAGTATTACATCCTAGGGGAAGGGCTAATAGCATACATACACATACATCAGTATTACATCCTAGGAGAAAGGGCTAATAGCATACATACACATACATCAGTATTTCATCCTAGGAGAAAGGGCTAATAGCATACATACACATACATCAGTATTACACCCTAGGGGAAAGGGCTAATAGCATACATACCGGTACACATACATCAGTATTACATTCTTGGTTCAGATTTGTTTGCACACAGTATGAATACTCTTATACCTGGAATCATGAAAGGGTTAGCACATTGATGAAAGCAACACCCATATCACAAAAGTAGGCGTGTGACACATTTCATGCTTAACTGTCTTTGATTACATTTTATGCTTTATAAGTTTATTTCTTAAGCAAAAGAGCTAGAAGTTTCAAACAAGAATATATATCTCTGCTAGTGTCATACACTTGCACAAAAGACAGCCACTGTGATCAACATTTCACAATTTACTGGCTTCGATGATGGTTTTGCATTTATGCATCTTTTATATATATTTATTGTATGTATATTTAATTACTGAACTAGTTGATTTAATACATCTCCATTACATAATACCAATACAAAGCTATGTCTTTCACATTTCACTGGCATAAGTTTATTTAATGCTATGTACATACTATTCTATATAGAATCCAGAAACTTGCGGACATGGTGCTCCCTCTCTTATGACATTTTGAGTGGGGTCACGTGAATAGTAATTACAAATTAAGTCAGAATGTCACAATTAATTTGGTAGCATTTAATATTTCATTTAAAAAATGTGTTATAGATTTGACATGATACAAAATGTTTCTAAGGTCATATTATGAATAATCATCAGTCTTTAAAAATACCTTTTCTAAGTCACTTTTTTTTGAAGAAAGTGGAACATTCTGGGCTATCATTGTTCAGAACCATTGATTTTTTAAATCGGGGCACAAGCATCTTCTGATTCTTACAGTCTTTCTATCTTCATACCATTTCCACATTTCTGCAGAATATTTTCCTTATCTTTTATAATCGTTTATTTGAGTCACAGTGACACAAAATTTTTGTCAATGAAACTCAAAATCTCTCCCTTTTTATTGAGTCAAATTACTTTACCTTTTTTTCTTCAAGGCATAAGATTTCTTTTCCTCGTTATGTTTATCTTTTCACAGTAATTTGTTCCATGTTGCCAGTTACATCTTGTTTAACACAATTTTTAGCATTTAAATGATATTTACAGAGGTTTTAAAGGAATGATCTTGTGGTACACTGAGCATAGTTTTTGACCTTGTTGAGCTTACATTTATATTTTTATGAGGGAGAAGTAAAAAATGCTATCATATTAACATTAAGCAGATTTATGCTGAACAACAATCACATCATGTTTGTTAGCTTTTGTAATCTTGATCCTTGTTTTCAGCAATTAATATTATTCAGTAATATCAGGTGAAATAATTGACTGCTAAAAGTTAGAAATGCCATCACACCATTTGTATGCCAACTTATGGTAATCAGTACGCTGCATCTCAGATATTATCTTTTATAATTTTGATAATTATGAGCTTTAATAATTTATAGACAGTAATTATCAAAGTGACAAAAGCTGAGGATCACACAGTGGTAAGGATAATCATATTTCTAACCTCTTGGTATGGATCAAAGTTGTTCTTTATCAGCATGTTGGAAAAATGTGGTCACTCATGAGGGTTGTTTGACATTTTTTTGTAGTAATATCCTGGCTGATGGTCACCTAAGTCATCTTAAATGGGTGGCTGTCATTGAGTGGTACCTTTGAACATAAACTCTTCAGTGCTAAGGGCTTCTGGCTGTAAACAGCTGGTGGCCACTGGTCAGGGTTGCTGTTCAAGATGATGACCACTGTACATTTTGATGAGCTTACACCCACATTACAGTAGTAGGCCATTATCGTCTATAACTGACACTTCCCATACTTTGGTTCAATTTTGTGTTTGATCTTCATTTTCAGCCACTAGAATAAGGATATTGAAGATTATCTCTAACTGCCATACTCTTACAACGTAATCATCATGACATGTATTTCAACTTCTACTGGCTTTTGAAAATTGTTGATCTTGCTCATGACCACAAATGTTTTTGGCATGCTTTATGCATACTGCCCTTCACAGAATGATGAAACATGGTGAGTGAATGCATATTGATAAGTAAATAACAAAAGTGAGAATAGTCAGTGGCAGATGGAAAGAAAAGATTTTTGCTTCAAGTTGAATTCATTCCGATGGCTAGAAAATCAGGGCTGAGATTGTAATGTACATGTCATCCCCCTTCAATAAACGAATCTTAAAACTTAAAATGCCAAATTTAAATCTAACAAACAAACAATAAAAATAAATGACATATCAAATATACGCAACAACTATTAAAGATTGCCTGATAGAATGTTATATTTTGCTTCATTAAAGCAGTAAATTTACATGGTTTTATACAAACGTGATAAAATTAAATGAAATTGTTGTCAGTAATGAAATTCCTGATATTTTTAGTGATTAAATCGCAGAAAAAATAATTTAATGTAACACGTACACGTTTGATACACTTATTACGTGAAGACCTTCTTTGAGTTGCCTATTTTCTTAGATTTTTTTTATTGCATGGAATACTATTCAGAAAACAGAGGACCTTTACTTCCAAATAAGGAACTATTGTATGATTGTTTTGCCCTTCTTTTTTCTGCTGATTACTCGATTTTCATATTGTATAAAACACACGCACACACAAAGTATGTATTGACATGAATAACAGGAAGCACGTTGTATTCTGCAACGATATAGCATTTTGAGGCTTGTATTTTTGTGTATTATGGGAGAGAACACAACGACGGTTAGATGGTGCCAAGGCAAGTAAAGTGCCTTGCACATGGACACACAACGATTTAAGACAATTTTCTTTTAGAACCAACTTGCCATATGAAGTCTTCTGTTGAGAATATAATGTCGAGATAACCTAAAGTTCAGGAGTAGCCATAACAAGATTTGTTTAAAATAGCTGTCACAACAACCAAATTTGATGGGAAGGGCAGAAATAATAAAATATTTAAAAATGACGGCCACAGTGGTGGCACTCAACGTTTCATCATTTAGGATAAACTATATTTATGAAATCGTGTCAATATGACGATTTCGTCGGGAGACTTAGCAGTAACAAGATTTTTTAAAATGGCCACTGGTTATACTGGGTTTTCGAACTTTACCATTTTTATTTTGTGTAAAGTGGCCATCTTCCAAAGAATTTAGAGGTAGTAGCTATAACGAATTTGTTCAAATGGATCTCGAACCAAATGCAATCTTAAGCAGCACAGAGTTCTTTCATAACAAAATAGACCTCGAGATATTCAATGGCAATCATTTAGTAGTACAGTAGTCACGATAACAGATAGACATCTAGAACATTTTGGGCATACAACTAAATTTTATATTGTTGCTGTCAACCCTCATATGATTTATGTACATGATACAAATCAATTTTCCCCACGAGGACAATAGCATACAAAGTGGCATGACATGAAGAAGTGGACTGTCCTAAAATATACCACTTAGCTGTGTGTAATGGATTGAAAGACAGAATTCAGTAATGTGTGCACCTTCCACATTTGTGGCAGAGAAAAAATAAAGAGGAAATATATATGCCTTTACTGCATTTTTTTTATTTCATATTTTCTTTTCTTGCAGAAATAACAAAATATTAAACAGATGATGAAAACAGATTTCCAACCGAAGTTTATTTGAATAGTCTTCATGTAGGCATTTAGATATTATACTATATAGAAAAATAGATAAAATAATGTGCACCTTTTTAAAATTATAATACTTATGAAGCATATATATACAACTGTTGCAAATGTCATACTTAAAAAAAACGTTTTTATTCTTTATATAAATGTAAAGCCTGTTTGTAATGTGGCTAAATAAAAAATCACACTGGTAGCTATTATTGAAACATGGATTGATTACATCTTTATTACTATAATATTACATTTCAAATTTCTTACACCGAGCCTACATACTCAATTAAAACAATGATATACACATTCCAATTGATATAATAAAGACTAATACTTGTGTAAATAAAAATAACTCCTCAGGCTAAGAATGAATTAATTGATGTGACCAATTCAGATCACCCCATATCCATGTTATGAAATTTGACACTATGTACATTATAATCTAGTCGATTACGTGAACAATGAAGTCAGTAACCAAGCAATGCTTTTTATAGTAAGAGCATTGATCAGTTTTCAGAGTAAAGCATAACATTTGGTTTATCAAATATTATAAATAATTTGGAGGGAATTTTTTGTGTGCACACAATGATATTAAATCTTACTTTGCAGTCAACATTTGTGGCAGAGAAAAAACAGAGGAAATAAATATGCCTTTAATGCATTTTTGTTATTTCATATATTCTTTTCTTGAAGAAATAACAATACATGAAACAGATGATGAAAACAGGTTTTCAACCGAAGTTTATTTGAATCAAGTCTTCATGTAGGCATTTAGATATTATACTATATAGAAAAATAGATAAAATAATGTGCACCTTTTTAAAACTATAATACTTATGAAGCATATATCTACAACTGTTGCAAATGTCATACTTAAGAAAAACGTTTTTATTCTTTATATAAATGTAAAGCCTGTTTGTAATGCGGCTAAACAAAAAATCACACTGGTAGCTATTATTGAAACATGCATTGACTACATCTTTATTACTATAATATTACAGTTAAAATTTCTTACACCGAGCCTACATACTCAATTACCGAGCCTACATACTCAATTACAACAATGATATACACATTCCAATTGATATAATAAAGGCTAATACTTGTGTTAATAAAAATAACTCCTCAGGCTAAGAATGAATTAATTGATGTGACAAATTCAGATCACCCCATATCCATGTTATGAAATCTGACACTATGTACATTATAATCTAGTTGATTACGTGAACAACTAAGTCAGTAACCAGGCAGTGCTTTTTATAGTAAGAGCATTGATCAGTTTTCAAAGTAAAGCATAACATTTGGTTTATCAAATATTATACATAATTTGAAGGAAATTTTTTCGTGTACACACAATGAAATTAAATCTTATTTTGCAGTCAATAACAGTGCTTTATTGCTTGTATTAAACTGATGAAGAAACTAGCCTAAAAGCATGAAGCAGTTTTTAAATTTTCAGTGGCATAAAAACTGTCAGCTGCTAAAGCACACAGCTTACTCTATAACATCTGGACATTGTTTGCTAGGTTATGTTGCCACTAACAGCTTATACCACAATTCACTCTAAAAAAAAATATGAAAGTTTGACATTGATAAATTAAATGTCACAAAATAAACAAATATATCTGCTTTCACAAACAGCTTTGTAAGACTCATTGGTCTTCATGCACTGGTAATGCAACCAGAATTCTCCACACCCATCACAACCAATCTGAAAAGATATACAAATTAAGATAAATTACCAACTAACTAGTAACCTCAAGATTCAAAATATTCAGTCTACAAATATTGAAAACATCTTAAAGTCTTCTATTGCTCAAAAATTGTTAGTTTTATAAAGGAAAAAGCAAATCAAATGTGCATTAGACAAGGTCCAGCAAAAATGAAAATTGATATCAATATTAGTTTATGTAACTGACTTATTCTCATTAAACATCCTGAATTATGTACAGTTACTGAAATGTGAAAATTCCATTGTCAGATACCAGGACACTGTATCATGCTTAAGTTTCCGATAAATCCTCGAATTTCAAACTTATATAAAATGTTAATAAACCCTAATAAATATCTGAAACATAAGACTAAAGATTCAGGACATTCAAGATACTATTTGTTAATTGTTAAAATTTCATTACTTGTAGTGGCATGTAATGCTTTATTTACAATAAACGAAGAATCAACTAAATAGTTAATTTTAAAAAAACACTAAAACAATAACCACACCCACCCCATGCCAAATACACAAATATACATTCCAACTTACCCACTGAACTCGATTTTCTTTACCTGGAGGCATCTTACATCCACAGAGTCGACACAATTCTTTAATGGCGTTGTCTAAAAGAAATAGAGAAAAAGAAAAAGTAAATTTTTCCAATTTTTCTACTGTCTGTGTCAGAATTCACAAATATAAAAGTAACCATTTAACAAATGAGCCAAAACTGTTTCTTGTTTCATTGGTAGTATATAAAACATGTCTCTTGGTTGTTTGTTAGGATAGCAGCTGTGTAATGTTCATTATAAATTATCAAGTCCTGTAAATAAATAATTGTAATAATGCACATACCTTGATTCTCAGCAATACTTTCCAATATGTCCAGGCGATAATGTAATATGTCATTTGGTTGTGATGGAAGTAACAGCTCCTCTTCTTTCAGGAGCTTTTCTGCAAACTGCAAAAGTAAAAATCAAGCAATACATATTCCTAATATGATATCACTACTACCTTTCAACCAATTACAACACATGATCTTAATCAAGTAGATGGCACAGTATTTTGTGTGTCAAAACACAGTAAGCACCGACCCATTTGTAGCTACGAGCAGCCTCTCACATAACCCGCATTGAGAGAATGTACAACTAAAACATGATGTAATATTTTCAAAATGTGTCCAAAAGAAACTGAAGAAACTAATTTGCTTTTGCCATGATAGTTTCTTAACTAAATATGTATAATATTACCTTTAAACAAAAGATGCCACAGGAGGTGCTATCTGGCTGTTTGCTATGTGGGAGTGTGACAACCTCCCAGTCTGGCCCCAAAGTCATAATTAAATTCTTGTTGCTATTAGCCAAGAAGGACCTAAAATGAAAATTAAAAAAAAAGAGAAAGAATATCTTTTATTATTTTCACACAGATAAGGAACTACACAACTGAGGTTTCATACAAAATGAACACAAGATTATGATACAACAGAACAATTTGAAATTAGCTGTTAAAACTAATGGTTATGTAGCTAAATCATCAAGCATACAATTTTTCCAACTAGCAACCATTCAACACCAATGAAGTCTCCAAGTGGATTTCAAACTCACTATAATACCTCAAATGCTATGAAAATTTGTTTTGGAACAATCTGCAATTTTTGACCTATACACGTCCATCTGCCAAGTATTTATATCAAGCCGCTGCCCTATATTACTTTATTGAATAAAATCCATTGGTATATTCAGTGTCATATTCTGCCCTTGTTCGCTAAATGTTTTATTTGAACAAATTTTGATCTATATTCTGTTGAGGGCATAGTACATAGCATATTTAATAAATGAATTCCTGGATCTCCTAAATGGTAATATGTTATTCAGTGGTACAACTTAAGTCTTCAATTGCTTAGCAGTTAGAGTTTTATTGAAATAACTTGTTTAATAGCTGGTGGAATGGTTATAAATAACATGGTTATGTTTGGTCTCTTATGAAATACACTATAATAGCTTACTTCCATGAGGACAAAAGGCCTGTAAGTGATTCATCGACTTCCCCCAAAGGATCAAGGATGGTCATCCTTCTGGCACTTGCAGAAATTATCTGAAAGACAAATATTTGTTGCAAATAAAAAAACGCCCATAACAACAATTTATAATCACAATTCTTATGTATTCTTTCTGCCAATTTCATTAATTGCTACAATGACATGAAAATCTAACCAGATTATATATATATTTATATCCATTCACACACATATACAACTAGATTTGTGAACCTAAAGTGGATATTGGGCTAACAAGGAATTGTAAAATTAATAAACTATTTTAAAATGTGTAAAAGAAACTGAAATGCTACTATAACAGCTTGAAAATCTAATCATACTTTTTCTTTTTACATATGCAAACAAGTATTAAATCCAAATTATATTTCTCAAGGCCATGTGGAATTTGTGCAATAATAATGCACAGAAGTGCATAAGGAGTCAAATCGAAATACCGCTACTGCAAACAACACAAATATAACCTTTTTGTTGAGAAGACATCCCTGAGACAATGCAAAGTGGTTTAAGTGCCATATGAATGTGCAATAGGAAGAAAACTTTGCAAATCACAAGCAAAGAACTTACTACTAAAATCCAGTGGCGTCGACCATTATTAAACAATCCTATAGTGGACTCTGATGCTATTTGAACCTGTTAATGGAAAGAATGGAAAATTTTCAGAAAAACACCCCACTACTGAATATTGTTTCTCTAACAATTCAGAAAATAGTTGATACAGGAATGATTTATTCAAGGCTAAAAATATCAAAAACAAACTTTAATATCTGCACAATAAAATGCATAATGAAACTTTATTGAGGAATTTAATGATCTATGGAACAAAACATAAATGTGATGATGGAACAAGTATGTTCCAGCACAGATCTTGATGTGAGGACAAACAGATAGGAGGTAACACTGTCATACAAATTAAAACATACAAATTAAAATGAAAACAATTTAAATAGGAATGGCAT
The DNA here is from genome assembly GCA_030141615.1 of Unio pictorum. Taxonomy (NCBI): domain Eukaryota; kingdom Metazoa; phylum Mollusca; class Bivalvia; order Unionida; family Unionidae; genus Unio; species Unio pictorum. Next base: position 311,416 of record JARLTB010000276.1, on the reverse strand, counting down.
GTTTCTTCAAGACAATTTGGTAACAAATATAATCTGCTATTTTGGAATCAAAAGGTTTACAAATAGCTTACATCTGCCACTTTACCCTGGTGTTTTCTACTGAGCATCAGGGACATAACAGAGCATGGTATGAACTGATACTCGCTCTGTAAAATAGAAAATGCACACATTAATGAGAAATGGACTCTTATTTTTATATGTACATTGAATAAATAATTAAAAATGCAGCAAATCTTATCATCTGTTGTACAGATATGGATGTTAATTTGATTTTTTTTTAAAAATAGCTAAAGTTTTTAATGGTACCAAATTGCATCCAATCTATGGACAATATATTGGTCTCATGGTTTTCTGTTTCCATTAATTCCATGATGGAACTGTTAAAATAAATTATGAAGATATAACTGGCTTATTAACTATTAGTTAAAAAATTTTGAATAAATCACATGACTTTACAGCCTCTAAAACATTAGCACATTATTACATTTCCAACTGTGACATATACATCTGGAACATTAGCACATTATTACAACATTCAATACAGCTTTATCATTCACATAAAAAATTCAGAAAAGATGAATATGAAATTTATTATATTTGAAAATTGTACTATAAACACATCAAAACTCACCCTTGTGTCCCTAAGTAGCGAATACATGAAGGCATCAATTATCTGAAATGAAATAATTACATTCACATGAGAACATGAAGCATAGATGAACATCATAGCACTTATATTCAAAATAATAATAATAATAATGAGGACTTTGTATAGCGCCGATTCTTTAGAAGCTTTAATCGCTTACACCATCTATAATGATATGACTACACCACAGAAAAACAAATGACAAAAACAATGAAATTGGAAAACATAAAAACATGATGAAAAAATATCAGATACAAAACATTATAAGGTCTAAGTTTGTCCATGCAGTAGAAAAAGGCGAGTTTTAACCGATCATCTCAGTTCAAGATATGCAACCTTGCACATGTTCATGACATGTTGGTGCAATGTGAGAGTACTGTTTAGAGTAACACCAAGGTTTTGTACTGACTGTGAGAATTTAATGTTGGTGTTGCTGATATTTATTGTCTGAGGTAAAGGATGTCAATGAGAAAGTCTTTGGGTTTGTGATCAGAATGGCGTCAGTTTTATCATCATCTGCTGCTTGTTACATGTCAACCATGATTTCACATCAGAAATGCACCTCTCTACTCCAGGGATGGTAGCAGAAACTTCCGATGGGTTGCTAGACTTGTATATTTGGTTGTCATCAGCGTACAATTGGTGAGACAATGGGTGATGATCTACGACACTTGATAGAGGCTGAGTGTATAGAACGAAGATAACAGGTCCAAGAACATACCCATGTGGAACACCAGCACATACGTCAAATGAGCTGGAATGTATTCCATTTGCAGATAATAATTTGTGTCCTATTGACTAAGTTGGACTTGAACCACTGTAAGGCTATATCCTGAATGCCAAATACATACTGGAGACGGTGAAGTAATATATCATGGTCTATTGTGTACAATGCTGCTGACAAATCCAGGAGGGTAATGACTGCAATCATTCCACTATCCAAAGCAGAGAGAATGTCATTAAATACTTTCAGAAGAGTAGTTTCCGTACTGTGGTAAGGGAGATATGCAGACTGTGCATTGCTAACATGCTAACAAGACCGTTTGAATTCAAATGAGATACAAGTTGGGTGAGAACAAACTTTTTAAAGATAGATATATATATATATTCAGCAGAGGCTTTACAATGGCAGTTTAAAAGCAATCACCAACATTTGCATGCAAGAAACTGCTCATCAGTATCGTTAACTTATCAATTAATAGGAACTAGAATTTCTTAAAAATGATCCCAAAAAGAATGTCATGTTCTACACTTTATGTTACAACACATGAGAGAAATATGAAAATGCACATAGCAGTGAAATGTTGGCATGATAACAAAAAAATTATTATGGTGACCACATGGATCAGGAATAGAATCATAATTTCAAGATCTGTCATACACAATTGAATATTGGAAATAAATAAAGTCTGCAAACATACCTCATCAGGAACTTGGTCTTTTGTGAATGATATGCTTTTGGTGAAAATTTTAATCTTTTCACAAGAGAAAACCAATATGTTCTGTTTGAAACGCTTCTCCCATACATCCAGGGCAACTGTAACAATGATAACTAAGGATAAGAAATTTAGGTGATAAACTATTCATTCTCCCAAAAAAGGCTATTTCTATATATGGTAAGATGCATATTTAAATATATAAATGAAATCTAAATCACAAGTGTATCTTACATCAAACGTTATAGGTCTAGGTCTGTCTGCAATCTGAAATACACATATATTTATACGTATTATATCACAGACTGTGTATGAAGACAAAAACTGAATGTAACATGTATATCATTTCAACTAATGTACAGAGTAAACACACACCAGCATACACACATCATGAAAACAGCATTTGCAGGCAATTAGTTAAAACTGTAAAAATTGTTTATATGCTTAAAGGCCATCCTTCTAAAAAATGAGCAGCATGTGGTGTGGAATGGTTCTGTGTTGTGTGTAACAGGCCTTCATCAATACATAAAATTACTGTGCTTGAATTCAGACAGATCAGAAATTGTGTGTTTTTTTTACATTAAATATAAATCCATTTTAATTGCTTGGTAATTTGACGTACACTGAACAATTTTCGATTTTTCTCTAATTAAATCCTGTGGGTTGGGACCAGAAGGGACATGTTGCTTTTCCATTTGGGAGTCAGTCAAGGAATGATTTGGCTGCTTCATCTCCTCTTCCTTGTGGGAATCCCAACAAGAGGGAACAGGCTGGCCAACTTCATCTTCCAGATGTCCAGCAGACATTTGTAGTACCTGTTCAACCTCTCCCTCCTCTTCCACCATGTGATCCTGACATGTGGCAACGTCACTAACTACTTCATTAACACTATAAATACAAACATAGCTGCTTGTCAATATACTATTTAACAAAATAATACAATTTTAGACTTTATCAACTTATGAGCAATCACTGGAAGTAGTTATGGATTACTATAGTATAAAAGAAAGAAAATACCACAGACCTGCCAACCCCCACGAGTCTGGCTCAATAAGGCAGTTAATTTTATCCATAAGTTTGACCAGTTATAAGTACAGTGTAAAGAATATATCCCAAACTAAATTTGTAAAGCTCAAAAATGTAATTAAAAGTTCGGTATTCAAAACATGCAGTGAAAATAAACATTATGTTCAACTGAAATGTTTGTAAAGTAAACATAAGACTTTATTTGCCACTAGAGTACAGTTACACAAACTAATGTTCTAAACCCTATGCAGCTCAATGACTTGTGGGTATATCCCACTTTGACCAAATTATTATCGTTTTCAATTTCACAAGATGACTGCAATCATATATCTTGCCACAAGACATATTCAAATTGGCATGTGATGTCCAATAAACGTAATCAGTGTAGATTATTAACATTTTTTTCAAGAGGCTTATTTTTCAATTTGTCTTAAACATGCATCTCTTGCTAGATGCAATTTTTAAAAAATTTATAAAATCAATAGTCTGATCATGGCGAAGATTCACATGAACCAACAGATACAGTTTAAACCATCTGTAAAATTAGTCTGGTTCCCTGAGTAATTAAACTAATTCTAACATAAAACATGGATCAAAATCAAACTCAGATCAACAAATATTCTGGATTTTTCAGCATTGGTCATTTTTCTGTAGTTGTTGCTTTTATGCCCCAAGTTTGTATTTTAAGGGTAATTTGTGTAAGACGCACAGCAAAATCTTAAGGGTTGGAAGGTCTGACACCCAACATGGAATTTAATTATGTTGTAAACTTGAGAAAAAATGGCTAAAGCGAACTGTTCATTATTGACCAGTCTCATATTTACCATAATAACAAGCAACAAGTTGCAATTCTACGATTTTAATATATACTTTTTTTTTAAATGCTTCTGATTGAATATTTTATGAACACAACTATATTCTGATAAAGTATTGTAGTGGTCTTTCTATTTTTCCTAATGGTGGCATCAGTAATATAAATGTGAAGGAACTGTAAGCTTGAGATAAATTCATAACATACGCACATACCTGGTCTGATCAATTACATGGGAAAACTCATTACCTACCACTATTATATATAATTCTTTTTATGATACAGACAAATAATATACAGGAAATTATGTCATATATATTCAGCTGCTCCTATAATATTAATACCAGCATATGACACCAATCTTTTAATTAGAAATTCTTTATTTAAAAATTATTCTGATGCTGGCTTTAACTGACTTTCTTTCTTGAACTTTGTACTTTGCTGTATATTATACTGTATTCTGCCAACATCTTAATTATTTTGATTGTTTATCATCTGAACTATTAAAACATGGTGCAACACATTAGTGAATCAAGGAAGTGAAACATTAGCATGCCAACATGCGAACAGTACTTTGGAACAAACTTATTCCTGCAAGTATTAATGGTAAATGCAAATAATACACTCAAAGACTTTGCTATTCTGAATATGAGGCAACTCTTAAAATTAATAGAAACAAATAATCATATGCAAGGTTAGCAATTAAATACTGCCCTAGCCTTCATACTGCAATTGACCATATGAGAAGGCTAACTGTTCATGCCTTAAACATACATTTCAACGAAAATAAATATCATTTCTTTGAATCTTGTACAGATTTCTGGCTTGGAAACATCAAATATGATGTATCTTTTTTTTTCCTACATAATTATTAATCCATTAGCAAACTGGAGGAATATGTCTCGCTAGGAACTCTTAATTAGTTAATTAGACCTCGGGATATGTCCACTAAACAACACAACAAGCTATGCACATATATACCAATCGGATGAAAATTAGTAAGTTTTGTCATGCACATGCAATCATATTTCACTGTAATAAACATGAAATCATTCATGCTATCAAATTTAATCTGATATTGTGCCTGCGAAGGAGACCTGTACATCTCTATAATAGAAAATATAAATACACTTTCGATACTGTATATGATATCCTATATATACCAGCCAGTATATCTGGTGGGAGAAGAGCTACTAAGAATTCCAAGATGAATCACTAACACAATGGAAGATATTGGTCAGGTCAGATTGTTGGCTAAATCAGAGACTTGAACCCATAAAGACAGTGGCATGTGCCTTAGACCACCAGGGACCATGTGAAGGAGAGCAAGAAAAACAAAAAACTTCATGTAATAACAATTACTAATTATTATTTGTTATTTTGAATCAGAAACTACTGAAACTTTATTTGTAGATACATACAATTAGGGCTGTCAACGGGTACCCGGGTAATCAGTTATCCAACCGCAGCAAAAAACCTGGGCATTGAAAATTAATGAAGAGTACCCATTCACAAAAATAAGTTGTCGACAAGACTATCAAAATATGATACATCATCAGCAGCACACTGGTTTGAGTAGTCCGAGTTTCCTCTGACCCTTGCCACCTCATTTTTGATATTTGGACATTCATGTTGGGGTGTAGGGTCAGAGCGCATTTCCTATAAAAGAAAGTTGGAATTCGCCGACACCATTTGATGTCGGCATGGGGTAGCCGCTTACGGCATGGGTTGGCATAACCCAGCAAACTTGAACGATCTTTCATTGAAATACACCTGCATGAAATCGATAGGAATATGACTTATTTTCTCAAAAATCGTGAGCATAGCATTTGTTATGCCTTTAATCCGCTGACAGATGAGACGAAAGTACATCATTGCTGAAATTTCTCCTAGATATGGCTGTTTGCATTCTTAGTCATTTGACTACACAAATCTTGCAACCTAGGTCATACAATCACAGGATATCAACAATAAGCAAATTTCCAAACGTTGTTGTACATACAATTTGGACATATTATATAGTAACCACATAAGTCCACGAACAAGCGTACTTGTATATTGTAGTAAAGCAGTATTTTCTAAAATAGGGTCTGTGGGACTAATGGAATGTTAATAAAATTTTTAGAAGGTGGATATACCGAAAAGCGTAATCCATATACGTTTATGTGTAACACGTAATTTAGTGAGAGTAAAAAAATTGTTGTTCAAGGGTTGTACATGTCGTTCATGTTTTAACGAGTATGCGGGTACCCGTTAAATGGCGCAACATGTACCCAGGTAAGTTTTCCGTGGTTTTTGACAGTCCAACATACAATATTAAATGAAACTTTCTACTTGGTAAGCACAGTCTCCGGAGAAGTAATTTGATCACAATTTACTCACTTAATTGTGAAAAGTTCCTTCTGAACTTGAATAAGGAGACAAACACTATTTTTCAATTAATTAAGACTTGTTAACCATGCTTGTGTTGGCATTCACAATCAACTAATACTAAGGAACAAGAAATTGAAGCAAGAAAAAGTATACAAACATAGTGTATTCATTTCTGCATTGTTGTAAAAATGACTTTAGAGCCATTCGCATCTCTTCAACGCTAAGTCGCTTATTCTCTAGAAACAGCAACATGTTTATTTTGAAATACACCATAACAGCATCTTGATATAATGGATATGTATACAGTTTATATGCAAGCGTGATAAATGTAGTAGATAAATCAGAGCTAATTCCATTACATTGATAATGGAGCAAAATTTATTTTTCTTGCATGTTAGGCAAAATAAAATTAACCATATATGGTACAAAAATATTGTGGAAAAAAGTCTTGAAATTCAAAGTGGAAGATAGTCCAGGTTTGATATCCATGTCTGCAATATGACAATGTACACAGTTCACTAAAAAAAAATTTATTGCATATTTCTCTCTTAATATATAATAATAAACCTATAATGATATGGTGATGCATAAAGCTGCAAAACAAATTGCCCTCACCTACAGAACAATATGAAATCTCTGAACAGGATGATACACATACAATATAATTTAATACATAAAATCGATCTTCAACCTGTGCTTAGCTGATGGGTACAATTTAGAAAGGCAAATATATGAAGGAATTCCTGAACATAGCAATGGTGGCAATACAATATGAAAATCATGATTACCTTGTGTACTGTTGTTAGGAGAGGAAAAGCGAACATCTCTTGGCCACCATGAAGGCTGATTTTCTGGCCTATATGCTGCTTTTCCTGAAAAATGTAAAACAAAAACATTGACATTAAACAGATTGTTTTTACAAATCAAAATACATGTATTTTGTTTGTGGGTACTCAATTAACAAACCTTCATGTGCATAATAATCACAATGATAATCTTTTCAAAGGCAGTGCTAAAACAATAAGATAAACCAACGCCTGGGGCACCTCTAATTTCAGACCAGGACTGTCCTTTTATCTATATAAAAAGAGATGGCCACTGGGCTTATAAAAATAATTTTCAAAAATTGTCAGAAAAAGCTTTGATTGCACTGATGAAATGCACAAAGGTATTTTCAAGATGTTGACATACCTGCCATAGATTAAAATCAAATCGCTGCTGTCACATGTGAAGTGTAGACCTGATTTTAATTAAATGTTACATGGCATGTCATGCTAAAAACATGATTTGAACTCACAAGCCCCCTAATACAGTTGTGTTTTGAGAAAACAATTTTCAGTAATCTTTTGGAAAAAAAGAATAATAACAACTACCATTATCACTATATGCCCATTACATGTAGCAAATAAAAACAGTTAACATTCATAATTGTAGCTGATGTAAAACTATCTTTTGGACAGTTGAAACTGTTAACTAAAAGGCTAAGTAAGAGGTCAGGTTATAAAGCAGCATTTCATATATTATTTAATTGGCTGACAATAGCTTGTGAAATGTGTTTGAACACTGCATTGGGTGAGACTACTGTGCAATCTGCATACGAATGCTAATTGCTCAGGAATTGGAACAACCCAGTAGGTAAATAAATGAGATGCTAGATGCATGTAGTAGAACAAAAGGTATTGTGTATCATTGCTCTGAATGAAAACATTTAAGCCATATGTATTACCGGTTCTTGGCAACTTTGTGAATAGTGGTAATATCTCTTAGAAGTCACATTTTACTGAACATATAAAATGCATAGCATGATCATTTCAACTGCCAGAATAGTAATCAAGTCTGATTCATATCTTAAGTTGATTTAGGAAGCAATTGTTATCAATAGTAACAGCAAAGCCCAACAAATATAAATTTAAGAACTCGAAGATGGAGTTTTAGCTTGTGAAAGAAGCTAACAAAAAAATAAAAAATAAAATATGGCAGGGGAGTGGCACTAAATTCTTTGCACAGAGTTTAAACAACATATTGACACGTCAAATTGGTTCTGACCATGATTGCCTAAAAGAAACCAACAGAAGTTTGAACCAAAGGACAATCCAGTTTCTAGTGAGTGTAGTTACTAACACTAACTAGACATGCATTACCTTCAAACCACCTATCAAAATTTATATTGAATTGTAACAATTGCAATTTTGTGTAAAAAAAAATATTAAAAAAGAAGAAATAAATTGGGAATATGGACATTGGAGCTTCAGGCTTGTGAAACTTCAGTCACGGCTTGTGATGTTGTTTTTTTTAAGCTCGAAAGGCTTGATCATAATTTTTTTTATCCTTTTCTCTTCCAACAATGTTTTCAATATGTCATCATCTAATGATATGCATATTTGTCATTAATAATTTCTGACAGAAAAAAAGTTGCTTTCTTATGGCCCCCAAAAAAGAACCAATAGCACAAATAAGATATCTATGCTGTGCACATCAGGGCTTTGCTTCGATTCTTTCATCTCCACAGAAACATATTAAATACATATCCTTATACTCACCATAAATTCCATTCCTTCTGAGTATTGCTGGTATTATGAAAACAAGCATGTCCCAACTGTACTTGGATGAATCAGCATATGGCAATTCAAGAGGCTCCTCTGTTTCTCTTGCAACATCTATGAACAGATATTAAAAAACCTTGATAAGTGCTGTACCAGACAATTCTCATTGTATGAACCAATATTAACATGATAAAACAATAGGAACATTCAAACACTGTTAAACTTGTTCAGCAGCAATCTTTGTAGTGGGCTTTGACAATAACAGCAAAAAACATATGCACCCATCACCCATTAAAAAAATATGAATCTCAACAAAACTGATTAAAAAAATAGTTATATCTCGTTGATAGACAAAATGTTAGTCATGCCTAGTGCTGTGCAATAAACTTTCTAAAATTTGTACGAAGAAAACTAAATAACAACTAGCATTTCAAACATCATTTTCATGATTTCCTCAAATCTATAAAGTAACTGTGCATGGTAAAAATATTTATGATAACTAACCTTTTCCTTGACTGGGCATGTACAGCCGAGCTAAAGAAACCTGCTTGAATTTGTCCACCACAGTTGGACTAGTAACAAAAGCATTCATGTGGTCAGGTGCTGAAATAAAATGTATCATAAATTTTTTAAAGAAAAATAATGATTATATAAATCTTAATCTATATTTTGTATGAAAGTACTTTTCTAACTTGAAAACAATGACTCACATCTTGTATTTTAAATCAAATCTTAATAAAAGTTATTGTCCTTTATCAGACCTGCCAACATTGCACAAATCAAAATCTGGAATTGGCAACCAAATTACCATTACAAATCAGGAGGTATGGTAAAAAATCAGGGGGATACAAGAGTTAAGTTGTACATTTCATGATAAACATGTTTACTTGTGTTATTTCAGTCTATTGTATGTTGCCGATTGGTATTTCTGAAAAAGTTCATCATTTATTTGTCGTTGAGTGCCAAATTTTCTAACAAGAATAGTTTCCAGGGTTGATACCGACAGGCTAACTCTTTTATTTTCTTCTGACCATTGAGAATGCTGCCTCAGCATTACTGTTGCTGTGCAGTGTTGAAAGTACTGATAGCATTACTCTCCAAATGGTTGGAAACAACAGTTGGCCAGATCCATTTTTTTTTTCTTCCTGAGAGCAACCCACTGAAGGATGACTTACTTACTCATGCAAGCATTGCAATGTTGTCTAAACAATCTGAAGTATCATTTTAAGGACCTGGACATTTTCTTCCACCGAATGGAAGGAAATAACACTGATGATCTGCATAGTTTCAGCTGTCCCAAATCAACAATTTTGACACAGATTTGAATGTGGAAAGAGCCAATCATCAGAGGCAGAATGCATGACAGGCCCCACAAGTCAATGGACAATGAAACCATACTGCTTCTCTCCATCACTCCTGTATATTTTATTATTTCTTTTTCTTGGGTGGTAAAATGTCATCAGTTACTTTCTTTTCCTATGTTTTTTTCGCTTCTTGCAGAGAAACTTATTCATTATGATGCTGAGATTTAATGATGAGGTCGGATAAAGAGAACCACACTGTGAGACAATCTATTTACATTGGCGGATGAAAACCAAAAGCAAGCCAGATATGGTAAAATAATAACAAACATACCAAACAGACCCCACCCCTCCCAAAATAAAAACAAAAAAACAACAAGGAAATGGAAATTGATGTTTTTGTATAAATTTTAAAAAAATACAGTATGTTTTCCCTAGGAGTTTAAACATTTTTGACTTTTTCTTAAAAATCAGAGAATCAGGATACACATTCATAAATCTGGATTTCCCAAAATTTTCAGTAGAGTTGGCAGGACTGCTTTATATAAAATAATTTTTTGACAATTTATTATTTAAAAATTTTTTTAATGAACTTTTTATAATTGATTTGCAAACTCAACAGTTACAGTTAGATTGTTAAAAAAGCAAGAAATGGTACCCTTAAGAACAACTGAGCATATCGATATTAAATGACTGCTTTCTGCACTTTTATTTAAGACTTAAGGTAATAAAACACATTATTCATTAGTTTATGCTAGCTTTTCTCATTAAATGACTCAATCACATTTCTTGGGTGTCTACTTTATGTAAACCCTGCAAGGACACATCCTGGTTAAAACACCAACTCAGGGGGCACGAAAGAAATTCACTTAAAAAGGCCAAAAAGTATAATTAGAAAGTTTTATTGATGGTGTTTATTAATAGTGAAATTGTTGACAAAAAAATGGCTTCAGTAGGGAAGACTATGAAATGGATAAAATAAAATCACCTTTCCATTCCACTCTATCTCCTCGCAAAACCATCATAACAAAATTTGGTGGCTGTTCACATTCTTTGAACCATGCATCAGCCTAGGTAATAAAAAAAAAAAAAAAATATGAGATATGATAAAAGCATTTCTTATTTCAATTTGACTGGCATCATTTATTATTAACATTCATCTCCTGAAATGCCTACAATGAAGTATATAAAGTCAACAAAATGCTATTAGACCGCTCCGGTAGCCTAGTATTGGTTAGAGTGTCCGTCTCAAAAGGAGGATGTCATGTGTTCAACCCCCACCCAACCAAGTCAAATAAAACACGTCTAAAAATGGTACTAGCAGCCTCACTTTGTATTCCGTATTATTTGGTTAGGTTCTGGTGTCAGGATAATGTGACTGGGTGGGATTTCATGCTTCATGATACATGTCTGCAGCATGATGCCCCAGTGCTAGACATCACTAAACTGCAGACATCATAGCGATATGACTGGGAAAATGTAAAAACTAAGTTAAAAATCTAAATCACACACACACACACACACACATACAATGCTCTCAAGACTCTATGCCAAAAAAATTCTAAAATAATTGCACTCACTACTAAAATGTTTGGTGTTGAATGCCTACATGACCAATACGACTTTTACTATAACTGATATCAGAATAATAAAATGGTAGCGACTATGCAATAAAACTTAATACCCTTTTCACCAGCAGATCCCACTGTCTCTTCAATCGCTTCCTCTTACTTTCTTCTTTAATTTGCTGCAAAAGGTGTGATGAATTAAAACTATTATATGTGAAATTCACTGTGCAGTTGTCTTACATTGTAAGACATATCAAATGTTATTTATGTTTCGGTAGAAGCAATATGTGATGTCTCTTATGTTATAGAACAAAGTGTGCAGCAACTTTAAACCGATTAACAAGTAACAATGTTTACACTGGCAAAGTCTAACATATGCGAGAATTGCAGATTTAGGTTAAGAATTCAGTACTATGAACATGTCTACAGGTTTAAATAAGCTGGAGCTTTTCTTCTAAAGTTTCTGCCTAAATAATGGATCACTGAGGACTCTGCCCTAGTCTTACAACGTAAAATACATCACCCAATATTTTTGTTGTTGCGGGTGATGGTAACTAAATCAAAAACATGTGCTATGTCTTACATTGAAGCAATAAATACGTAACTAGAGGGTGCTTCAGTCAAGCAGAGTGCCACAATCTTACTATTTTTATGAGGCTCCGATTCTTTTAACTTTTCAGGCTTGTGGGAATATGGTTGTATTATAACATACTCTTTGTCTCATCTTTAACCGGAAATGTGTCAGTTCTTTCCTTTGAGCAACTGGTAGAGGTAGCAACCAGTCTGACATTTTATCAATAAAGTACAACAAAATCTGTGATAACACAATACCACCTTATCAGTATAAAAAAATCTACATATGTTTTTATATATTTATTTTATAGTACATTAAGGTGATTTATTGTAAGGTACTTTACTGACAAAACATCAGACTCTTTCGGTAGCAACTATACACTCAATGAATATAAATATCATTACTATTGCTTACCTTAACCAGCAGTTTGTTTTTATTAGTACTGATACAAAATAGTATATTTTCTGCTTGATACTTTTAGATATGAAACTAATGTGGTGGTAAAATAGATCAAGACACAATTTATAATTGTATCTTGACAGATGAGACGTGATTGTCTATGTTTGAAAAATAAGACACCCACCGTGTAATAATTTAAAAGAAACTTTGGAAGTGTTAAGGGTTACCCACAGCTCAGGCTGTTGTAGCATTCATACCACCTGCATAAACATCTTCATTTTGTATGTGATTTTATTGTTATTTTACACTGTTTAAAGAATTATTTAATATTAATATGACGAAAAATGCCAACACAATCCAACTATTCAATAAAGCAAATAAAGAAATGAATAAAAAATAAACAGTATATACAGTACAAAAAACGTTAACGTTTTGGAGAATTCTTTTTCTTATGCTGGCAAAATATAAAAAATATATAAAATAAGTTGTTTGCACTTGCTATGAGTAAAAACAAGGTAAAGGAATATACTTTATCTAATTTGTTATTTATTATGCTTCTCAAAAACACCATATGTATTATCCAGAGATGAAATAATGTTCCTTGTTATCTGTTATCCCTATATAATTTGTAGGATTACTCGAGACGAGCGAATCTCGACTGCCAGACTTTTTCTTGCAAACATTCCAATTATGGAAAGAGTATACTTCTATGAAAGTGCAAACCGTAAAGCAATGTCATAGGAAACACATTTTAAACTTTGATTAAAGAACTATGTAACATAGGAAGCATACGCATGTAATTTTATTGAAGTATAAAGATTCGTACCTTCACAGAACCCGCCATTGTTGTTGGAAGTAGAAATTGAAAAACTGCGCATGCTCAGATTTAAGAAGCAGTTTAATACGTCACTGTTCTGTGCGTTCCGTTTTGAGACATTTTTTGTCCAGCAATATACCTCGTATACTACCATACAAAATAGACCTTGCTCTCAAATTTATCGAACAGAAACGCGTCTTAAATAGCATTATCTTCTGTGACTCTTTATCAGTGCTTCAGTCGCTACACAATATAAAACTGGATAATCCATTATTAGTCCATCTCCTCGTCAAAAATACAGAGCTTAGTACCTCCAGCAATATAGTATACTGTTGGCTACCTAGCCATATTGGTATTAGAGGTAATGAAGAAGCAGACCGTGCTGCTAAGATGGCTCTATCCCAAGAACCATCAGATTTTAAATTACCGTTCACTGATTTTAAACCTTGTATCAAAAGGTACCTGCGTCAGAAGTGGCAGACGTCATGGGATCATACAGTCAACAACAAACTTCATGCCATCAAACCAACCCTGGGGGAATGGACTCCTTCCTACAGAACTATCCGTAGGGAGGAGACTGTCATTGCAAGACTCAGAATCGGTCATTCATACATAACCCACTCCCACATACTAAAAGGTGAAGATCCACCAGAGTGCGTCTCTTGCAATGAACCATTCACTGTTAAACACTTCATGACCGAGTGTTCCGACCTGCAACCTACACGTGCTAAGTACTATAATGTACATGACATGAAGGAACTTTTTGATACTGTATCTATCACTTGTATTTTAGATTTCCTGAAGGAAGTAAATCTTTATCTGAAACTTTAACCTGCATGTCATCACCTAGTGCATTTTTATTTAATGCAAATATCACCTCTTATTTACAACATATTTTCATCAACATACACCATTTACATCTCCCGTTGATTGGGAAGCTTCATATTTTACTGTTACCAACAACTTACAATTTTATATTGAACTATTTGGTTTTTTTTTTATATCGCTGGTCGATATTAAACCTTTAGTATTTTTTAACCATGTTTAAATACAACTTGTTGTATGGCGCTAAATAGCCTAAAAGTGCTGGTGCGCCGTTAAATATCAATCAATCAATCAATCAATCAGATCCTGATTGTTCTTGATTTGCTTCGTTAGATGTTTGGCTGATTCTTTTTGTTCCTTTTTTTCTTTTTTTTCTTCCGCATCTCCCACTCGATCCCACTTTGCATCTGTGTATCAGGAATAGCTTCATCGTCTGATATTCTTAAGTCGTTTTCGATATCAATCACTTTCTTGTTCGTCATCATTTCTTTGGTTATTGTAACCTTTCTCTGTGACATTGGCATAAGATCTCCCCTTTGTTACATGTGATGTGCTAGGGATTGGTGCTATGTCTGTATTGTTGGTATTGTTAATGTCGGTGATAGTGTCGTCGTTGTTGTTGTTGTTTTGTATCTGACGATTGATGTTGGAAGCGCTCGCAACTCTTGGTTGCGGACACCTCCACTTGTCATGTCCTGTTTTTTTGCAATTGTCACATGGACGGAAATGAACACTCCCTACATACAAATCCGTACACTTTGAAAAATTTGGGAATTTTGGTGACATCCCTAGAATCTACTTTTACAATAATTTTCCGATTGTTGACATTTGGGAAAGTTTTGTACGTTTCTCTTCGAACATTCAAGGTCAATAGCCAGTACCCACTGTCCCCTGTGTGCTTTAAGCATCGTCCCTTCCGTTTTCTCTTCTATTTCACACCTAAAATGTTTCCGATAAATCTGTTCCATGTTGGAACTCGCGCCAGACACACCCGACATTTTTCACACGTTCAAAAATACACGAACGCAAAGTGAGTTTAATTCAGACGCAGATATCTTCAAATATGAACAGATAAAAAAGGGTTAAATGGTTAAAACTGATTAAAAATGATTAGTCATTAAGAACTGATGAGTAAGTAATTAACTGAAAAGGAAATAATGAGATTGTTACAAAGAAAAGAATAGAAAATTGTGCAGTAAAAGAAAGAAAAGTGAGTGCATAAGGAGATTGTTAAAGAGTGAACAAAGATTAGCTGAGTTATACCGATCAAGCAGTACAATCACCCAATATAGACGGTGTACCTCAATCAACTCGAACCAGCCTGTGCTGGGGAGAGTACCGAGGTTCAACACCTAGCAAGGGCGCGTAATACACTAATTGATAGAGAGCATGGCTGGAGGCGGAAAAGGGAATTAGCCCACTCCAGCAGTATACCGTATCTCAATAACTGTAAGTAAATACCATTGATTTCATGTAGCTTTTACTTTCTTTCGTTTACCATAAGCTAACCTAATCACGTTAGGTTAAGGTTTGTAAATGGGAGCTCCACAACCAATGGTCGGTCCTCTAAAGATATCATGGCCATTATGTCTCGTTCGGTATGGCCGCAAGTGTCTTAGCTGTGTTTCCTGATGATAACATATCTGAAGTTTCCCATAATTATTTCACTTAATGTATTTGATAGTCTATTTGCGAAAATTGTAATTGGTGATTTCACCTTTATTTTTATATAATAAAGTAATGATTCAATTCCTCATTGTGTTTGCCATTATTTCTGATTCGAATATTTTGTTGTATAATTTTTCCAAAATAGGTAATAGAGGTGTTTTGAATTTTTTGTAGAATTCAGCACTAATGCCATAAATTCCAGGAGCCTTCCCTTTAGATAATTTGTCTATGGCCTTTTCTATTTCATGTATTTCTATCTTTTGATCACATAAATCTTTACTTTAATTAGATATAAGAGGAAGAGTTATTTTATTGAGAAAACCAGAAATTTTATTTTCGGTATTATTTTACTTTTGTATAAATTCTTATAAAAATCCCTTACAAATTTTAGAATATCGTTTTTACCTTCAGTAATTGTTATTCTCTTCAAGTTTGGTTAAAGTTTTCTCGCTTCCTTTTCTGCATTCCTCTTTATTGTATATTCTCTTACCTATATTATATATATCATTATAAAACCCGGATCTCTGTTTTCCACCATTAGTTTTATACTTTTCCAACCCCCTGAGGGTTCGGGGTTGTCGAATTGGCCCGACGTGCCTCGCCACGTGTCGTAAAAGGCGACTAAGTAGAGGCAACTTGTTTGCCGTGGTTTGCGTCCCGTGTCGGGGGAGGAAAGGATCCTGGTAGTTGCAACACTACTTTGGCCTCTACTTCTCTTAGACGGGTGGTCGAGATGGGCCCGGTCTCGACAAATCGGCTGGTCACGCCGAGCACTAGGAGGTCTTTTTTCCTTTTTTATTACTTATCTTCTCTTTTTTTCTTGTATCTATCTTGATATCACCGTTTCCCCTACATTCTTTTCCTTTAGCTTTCACTTCCACAAGTTTTAGAAGACTTCCTAGATAGCGGTGGCTCAACGGGTCAATCGGGAGGTAATGTTACCGACCCTAGAAGGAAGCTTCATGGGTCAATCCCAGGTAATTTTATCTAACGAGTATGGCATCTATGTATCCCTGGCACTTGAAAAGTGTCCCCTCGTTGGGCTCCGTGGCGGGTGGGGAGCATGGGTGCTGAAATTTTAAACGCCAATCACCCATAATATTAGGTGTCTCAAAGTGTTTTTAACTACAACAGTGCACCAAGAATTATTATGCAACACTTAAATTAAAGTGGACCAGCATAAATATCAGAATGGATGTCTTGCACTGAAGGGTTAACTGTCATGGATAAATAGACAACATAACCTTATCTCTACAGACTCAAGGATATAAAAAATGTGAAGCAATTTACCTCGTCACAAACCATAGTAATGTACCATGTAACTGATTTACTAGCTCAAGACTAGCTACCTGCAACCTACGCGTGTTAAATACTATAATGTTTTTGTTTCGTCTATCGTTTCACTTCTTGTTTTCGACTGACCACAAAACAAAACCTTTCTTTCATATTTGGTTTTCAAAGTTTTTGATACGCTCCTTGTTGCGCTTTTGAAAGATTAAACAACATAATAGGAAGTAATTATCTACGAAGTCTTGCGCATGCGCAATAAGTGCATCCGGTTCGAGGTCCGGGTACCAGTTTTTAGATCTTAATTTTTAAAAAAAAAAAAAACTTCGCCGGAGGCTTTGAAGGGTATGGTGGGCGGGACTCCAAGCTAATAGTATAAGAGACGTCTGTATTCTTCTCATACCGTATCCTTTGCTGATCTTCGTCGACCAGTCGTCTTTTTTCAGCTTTTTCTGTGAATCAGCGCTGTCACAAAAATTTTCGATCTCCTGTTGACAGGTAGTGCTTAGCGTTTTAACATATTCAGTCAGGAGTGGTTTCTTCGGAATATCATCTCTATTTTCGTGCAGCAGTTTATGTGCAATAGTGCTCAGAATGGTCTATTCACTATCCATCAGCTCTAAGAAGTTTCTACTCTGTTTTATCAATTCTTGTTTATTTTCCTTTATTGCTTTCCCCCTTAGGATAACCCCTAATGATTTCAAACTATCCTATCCGCAACAGAAAGCTCGGTGTTCGTATGTGTATGCCTTTCTCGTCCAGTGTATAAACCGCTAGTTCCTTTGTGGTTGTCAACCATCATGTAAAAAAAAAAAAAAACGCAGGGTCGATGAAACTTTCCATTATTGGCTGAGCCACTAGGCGACCTAAATTCCTGTGTTTGAACTTTCATCCTTGCTTTCCATACCCACTGTGTTCAAAGGGATATTTCCATATAAATAAATTCAAAATAGTGTAATTTTCAACAATACGATACATTTCATCCTTGTACAGTTTTGATAAAATAAGGTGATGGAACATTTTGTTCTTCCAGCTGCCATGGAAATAATCTGCTGGCTAGTCCTTTTAATTTTCGAGCAGAAAATCGAATCCTTTTCTTGGTGTTTTACTGAACTTACTTTGGAATATCTTCGTAGATCTCTATGTTAAAACCATAACAGTGTGTACAGCATCCGTACTCATCATATTTTCTTTCTTTGACCTCTCGATTTCAATAACTTGATGTTCCTCTTGTAATCACCATAATTTCGTACGAATGTCAATTGGTCCTAATGTGTTTTGCAACGAGAAACTTGTCAACTTTTCATTTTGTTTGCAGAGTCTAACAGGTTGGGATACAGGATTGTAAGCTGTGGCTTTATTAGCACTTATCGGTTGTTTGCTTTTGGGATTGACCCTGTACAGCAAGACGATCGGATACTTCGGTTTATTCTCACACCCAGTACAGTCATAACAATAAAATCACAAGATTATAAAATAAAACAACTCAAATTGACGCATCCGCAGTCATAAAATAGGGTAAAGAATAAAAGTACAAAGCTCTTTGTACTGAAGCAGAATGTAAACAAAAAGGTAGTGTCTTTGACAATTGTGCAGGGAAAAAATCGGATATCAAGTTGTAATAGTGTATCCGGGATGTAATTACTAGAACATAAACGACGTTGTACTAGATGGCACTTACGGCCATACCGAACGAGACGTATAATACGCTTTAGAACGCGATGGCCATGCACACCGTCATGCCCCATGTATTGACGACGGAATCCTCCTATGTTACATAGAATAATACGGTCATCTCCCTCTAAAACATGGGCCAATCTTCGGTTTATAGAACGTACGACTCTATTGTAATATGGCACACTTAATCCTCTGGGGCGCAAACCGGGTAACAAGCTTCCAATACAAATGAACATGACTCCACGTGACAGTAACATCTGACACAGATTTACTAAATTCTCCACAATAGCGGCTGAACTTAATTGACCAACATCATTCTCCCCTAATTTCAGATAAACTATGCACGGCACAGGTTCCAAAACAGGGAGACGATTAATAAAACTGCTCACTAACGCCCCAGATCGGCCTTCAAAAGATATCTCCATATCTTGAGGCTTGTTACATACACGACCCAACCATTCTAAACTTCCCATTCTTCGGACAAAACTATGACCACAAATCAGAAAATACATGATGCACTGTAGCGATAATAGAATTAGAATAACCTATATACACTGGTGAAACTAGCCTCATTACAAGTATCAAATTACACTGTAAATTTTTACGGAATAGCACTATATAAAAAGCGAAAAAGAATTATATCGTATACTACCATACAAAATAGACCTTGCTCTCAAATTTATCGAACAGAAACGCGTCTTAAATAGCATTATCTTCTGTGACTCTTTATCAGTGCTTCAGTCGCTACACAATATAAAACTGGATAATCCATTATTAGTCCATAATAATAATACTAAGAAAACTATTCATAACTAAAATGATTAAAATTGAAAATTAAATAATAATATAAGGTAGCTTTGCGAAAAGAATTCAGTTACACATTGTAAAACAAATTAACAAAATAGCATATATCTAACTAAATAATGAGTCATTCTTTAATATTTTCACTGCACAGTCACTTCCGAAGTAACAATTCTCGCCAGATACATCCGCAGTAGGAAATCAATAATTCGGGAATACAGCCACCTATTCCCCGCGTTGTTCAAATGAACACCGTCATGATGCATGAAACGTCGACGAAATCCCTTGATGTTGCAGAGGAACACTCTATCATCATTGT
Source organism: Unio pictorum (assembly GCA_030141615.1). Lineage (NCBI taxonomy): Eukaryota > Metazoa > Mollusca > Bivalvia > Unionida > Unionidae > Unio > Unio pictorum. Next base: position 291,345 of record JARLTB010000276.1, on the reverse strand, counting down.
AAAAAAAATTATGAAGTCCCTGGTTCACTTGACGAACAACACCATTGTAAAAGGAAACAGTTAGCCCACGGGGGTTCAAGCGGGGCAATAATACTCCAACGCATATATATTGCACCCCACGGGCCAATAAACTGTGACATAAATCCAAAATGTTATGAATAATATCATTGGAACTCAAACGTCCTATATCATTCTCACCAACCTTCAAAAATATAACATCTGGTAAGGGATCCAGGGTGGGTGGTCTGATTAAAAAACTTTCAACCATTGCTCCCGACCGTCCGTCATAAAAAATTCGCATATCTTGTGGCTGCTGACAAACTGATGGAAGCCAAGTTAAATAACTCATTCGCCTCACAAAACTGTGGCCGCACATTAAAACATCCATGATCAAACTACTATACAACGGCTAAATCTTCTATATAAGTACCAACGAAGTAATAAACCTAAGCAATAAATTCTGATACAACAAATACTCAAATTAAATCGCAGCCTCCTACCGTATAACCGTATGCAAGCGATGATTTTAAGAGTAATGTTATATGTTTGTTTGGTAAGAATAGTCTATAGAGCTACAGGAGATTGCATACTGGGGGAAAAAAATCCATAGTGACATACGTACCCATATGGAGGAAATTATGGTAATGCCATGGCAAGAAAAAGAATCGAACGATTTGGAAATAAGTGTCGATTAGTTCTCAAAATTTGACCACTTGGAATTGATGAGACTTGATGCAAGCGTTGATTTCTCTCCGCATGATTGGTTTTTACATAATTATTTCATTTAACGTTTTAGATAATCTGTTAGCTAAGATAGATCAGATCATTATCAAATATCGACAAATCAGTCAGAATTAAAGCGTAGTAGACAAAAACGAGAGCTAATATAAGCACGCTCTTTTCCTTTCTTCCTTCTTTCTCTCATTTCGCTTCTTGTACTTGTACACTATAGGTGTTTTTAGCTACTTGAAAAATGCAAACGGGTGTTAGGAAACTAATACTACCTATAGGAACTGTAAAATACAACATTATTCATACAGGCGTATGTACGCATACATACAATAAATAACCTGATAATTATTCCTTACGGTGATGAAATGCAACGTGGCTACCGCATGTACGTATGTACAGACAGACAGACAGACATACATACATACTTCCTATTAACGAGAGCGGATATAAGCACGCTCTTTTCCTTTCTTCCTTCTTTCTCTCATTTCGCTTCTTGTACTAGGCACTATAAATGCATAGTACATATAGTTTTCCTTGATTTATTGTAATTTCTTAATAAAAACATCAAACCCTAGCATACTAAATTTTTATAGTATTGTAGTATTTGATATATCAAATTAAGTTCATTTGTCTGTCCGTGCGCCTACACATTATGATATGGCAGGAGACAACGGTAAAATAAGCGGCTGTCCTGTTAGCCAAGCACACTTTGTTCTTAGAAAATGTGCTTGTTACACCTCTCCGCGACGATGACGCCGACAGCCATGGGAGAGGACCCACCCACACCCCATGCCGGAAATGACAATTTCGAAGATACTTTCTTATTGATACCCCCCCCCCCAAAAAAAAAAAAAAATGATAGATCAGATCAGTATCAAATATCGACGAATCAGAATTAAAGCGTAGTAGACAAAAAAGATATGGATAAACAATGTAAGAATCGGATCAAATCGTAACATATGCCAGGAGTCAAATGGTAGCAGAAGCTCATGTCTTTGTTTCAATTTTAAAAAGAAGGTATCCTTATATTATTTGTAAGTCGAGTACTCTTACTGCTAAAAATTGCCAGTTCAACTCTCTTATTCTATCTAAGAATAAGTGGGCTTCCTGAAACGTCCAGAATTCAAGTAAACTCGTCCATCCATAATTTGTGTATTCAGCATACAAATCGTATTGTTCAACAATATTTTCCATTGCACTCCATATTTATGTCTTCCATTCTGATTAGAATAACTACTGCAGGTATCTGCGCCATTTTGGTAATGACCGAATCGTAATAATCTAAGCAACGCCAGCCTCATTTTGAAATGAGCCCTTTTCTCATGTGAAAACCTGCAACTGTAGGAACAATGCACGACACCTCACTAAAAAATTCCTGAAATATCTGGCTTGTACAACCGAATAAAAGAAAAGCATTGTCATGTACCCCATGCTGTAGTACTCAATATGACAGCTATTTTCACAAATATAAGATATGATATATCTCTCCAATTGCTCTGCCCTCCCACCTGCTGGATACAAACGTATTAAAAATATTCTGATTGGAATTGGCATCTTCTCTTTCTGGCAGTTTGAAATGAAATGGCGGTAGCTGTTTGAAATGGTTTCAAAGTCCTCTATCAAGTCCGCTACGAGTGAATAAATCTAGTTATATCTTGCACGCTTCTATCGAGAGAGACATGCCGATCAGAGACGCTTCTGGCATTGAAAGATGGATGGACATATACAAAGGGCGAGAAATGTTACCAAAAATTAGACTGTTATCTGTGACAGAAGCTTGGACTATACTTATGCCGTTTCTGACTTGAAAAACAAACCAGTTACTCAAGTAAAGTAATTTACATAGATATATACATACAGACAGACACATGCACACTAAATATTATTTCCTTTAAGTTGGCATTTTTCAATTTTTTAATATGGTTATATTTGGAAAACATACAAAGGGAGAGAAATCTAATAAAAAATGTGGCTGTTATCTTTGTTTACCAAAACCGTTTCTGCCTGCCTTGAATAGAATTAAAAAAAATTAGACTTTATCACCAGTTATTTATACACACAAAAACTGATTCCAACATAAATACGTATATGTATACAATATTACACTTTTCTGTCATTTAAATTGGCATTCTTCTGTTATTTAAGATGATCGGACTTTGGGACACGAACAAAGGGAGAGAAATCTTAAATAAAATGTGACTATCTTAGACAGAAATTTTTATTTACCAAAATAGTTTCTGCCTTGAAAAGAATAAAAACATTTGACCAATTTTATCACCAGTTTATAATACAATTTTATTTACACTGATGTATTCCAACATACATATATAATATTAGTTTTTCCTTCATTTAAGTTGACATTCCTACTTCATTTATTTATATGATGGTTGGACTTGCTACACGTACACAGGAAGAGAAATCTAAAAAAAACCTGACTATCTTAGACAAATTATTTATTTAACCAAATAGTTTCTGCTTTGAAATGAATAAAAAAAAAAATTAGACCCAACTTTATCACCGGCTTCTAATGCAAAATTTGCATACTAACTTTAAGGAACGAATTTTGCATAGGCATTTCATAAGATTATGAATTACAGACACATTTCAGAAAGTTGGACTTTTTATTGGTGTAGTACATTGTGCAATTTCGCCTTATTCCGTTATTTAAGATGGATTGATATTGTTAAATTGGGGACACCTACAAGGAGACTAATATTACAAAAAAAGTTTGTACTTTGTCATCTTTGACAGAAACTTGTAGTTTATGAAAGCTGTTTTCTATCACGAATTACTTACATTGACTGAATATTTTATAATAGTTGTCCTTCATTTATTACAATATTGTCATAAAATTACTTATAAGAATAAATTGCACATTAAATTTAACCAATCTGCATCGGCATTTCATACGATTACGAATTAAAGTAATCCATGGATATACAAACACAGACACACCCCCAAAATATTATTTCAGAAAGTGTTTATTATTTCCAGAACAAAATTCACCATTTTCTGACCTACAGCATTTTTTCTGTTGTCCTATCATATCCCATATCTCAATTTATCAAATCGCAACGAAATACTTGCAATTGTGCTTTATTTCACAAATATTTGATTCATTTCCAAGCAAAAAAAAAATTTAATTCGTGTTATTCTAACTCAAATAGTGAATGCGTAAATATGTACGCATCCAGCTTTGTTTGAAAATCAGCTGCGTAATCAGCCATTCCAAAGCCCAATGCGGTTCTTTGTTATCAATTCATCCTATCCCATTGAAGTCGGTGCTTATACTTATTATTTCCTTGTATATTGATAAACATTCAATGAAATACTTGAAATTTATGCTTTATTTGACTAATTTCCCGTTCAAAAAAGCGTGTAATTCCTATCAAATAAGGAATGCGTACGAAAAATCAGCTTTGACCAAAATCAGCCAAATCAAAGCCCAATGCGGTTCTTTGTTATCATTTCCTCGTCTCCCATTGAAATCCGTGCATATATACTTATTATTTCCTTGTATATTTGAGAACCTTTCAATGAAATACTTGCAATTATGCTTTATTTGACTAATTTCCCGTTGAAAAAAACGTGTAATTCCTATCAAATAAGGAATGCGTACGAAAAACCAGCTTTGACCAAAATCAGCCAATTCAAAGCCCAATGCGGTTCTTTGTTATCATTTCTTCGTCTCCCATTGAAATCCGAGAAGATACTTATTATTTCCTTGTATATTTTAGAACCTTGCAATAAAATACTTGCAATTATACCTTATTTGACCAATTCCCAGTTCACAAACGTATAATTCCTATTAAAAATAAGTAATTATTGCAAAGCCCAATGCGCACATATTTGACCAAAATCAGCCACTTCAAAGCCCAATCCGCACATAACTACGCATTTCTACGCATTTCTACGCATCCGGTGACCAAAGTCAGCCATCTTTGACCAAAATCAGCCAGCTTTGTTTTGTCGGCCAATTCAAAGCCAGCGAGTCAAGCTCATTGGCCTGATCTTTCCAAAAGCCCCTCTTGGAGTATGTTTCATTTAGCAGCTGGGCAGCTTCCCCATCTCTTCTTTTATTAAAAATAACGACTTTAGCTAGTGTAGCTTCAACCAGTTGGCTCCAAACTGGATATGCTACATCAGTTTTCATCGTTTTAATCAGGTCTTCCATCTGCTTCTCAAGATATAATTTCAACATAAGATCAGAAGTTAGTGGAATGATCTCCTTTTTATTGAATTTATTTGTTTTCAGTGTTGCAAGGGCAGTACTGGAAACTATCAGACCATTCAGCATCTAAAAGTTCCAGAAACTGTTGGAAACTATCAGACCATTCAGCATCTAAGAGTTCCAGAAACTTTGATGACTCTCAGTATGCGATGTCATCATCTTGCTTCAGTGCTATGCCACGCTTAATTTGAGCACATTTCAAAAGGTTGTGGCCTAGGCGCAGGGCTAGCCCAGGCTTTTCTAGCACAATGTGTGGCATTTACTACCAAGTCAAACTGCTTGCCACATATCATATCAGTTAGTTGTTGATTTTTTGTTTGCAAGTTCATTTTAATCCTGGCTAGCTGGCGCATTCGTTCCGAGATGTTGTGCTTCCTTCGAATGCCCAGTTTTTGGAGGAGGATGTTTCCAAAGGTTAAGATTAAGTTAATATTTTTTAGGCAACTGAATACTTCATCTCTGTGCATGGTGTCTAAAATCGGATCTAGTTTCTTAAAATTGGCACATGATTCAGTTTCTATTGTGCTGCTCAAAAGCAGTCTTGATCTTGCTTGAATGGAGGACTCGTTGGATGTGGCATCCTTGGGAATGAATTTACAAACTGCAATCTTTCCACAACTCTCCCTTTTTGAAAAAGTCTAAACAGTGAATACATGGGAGATAATCATCATACTTTTGGTTTGTGCTTGATCTTCTTGCCACAGTAAGTTCACCCTGTTTAGATTGCAATATGCTAATGTTATCTACGTAATTATCTTTGTTTTATTTTTCAATGGCCCAGGTACTCTCTTTGCCAGATTTGGCAAGGGCCTGTACTACTTCCAATTGGTCATTATGTTTCGAATTTAGGTGCTCCACATTTCTATGTTTAAGAAGTTTTCTACAATATATACAGGCTAATATTTTATTGTAGACTCTGCTGCCAGACTCCTTGTTTAACACTCTTTGTACAATAACTGAAATGTTAAGAAATTTCAAATTATCATAATTGTTTGAAAAGTATTCTAGTTTTTTGTGCTATGGAGTAATTTTAAGCCTATATTCTTTCCCAAAACTGTAATTTAACTGATGAAACATATTTTCTTTGTATAACATTTTGATTTAGATACCTACAATGTCGTAATGCTGGTAAACATCAAATACTGTAAAATTTACATTATAATGTTTATATTTTCAACACCTTACTTGTGTATTTATTGTTATAACTAACATCATACAAAACCAAAGTTGCTGATACTAAAACCTGGCTAAATATGAGTTTGTTTTGTAACAAGTTTAATGGTGATGAAACTCCGGCTGGCAGCAAAAACATGGCCAAAAATAGTGGCTGGGGACAATGTTCAACCACAGTGTTGGCCATGGCTACGGGGAAATTCCTAACATTGTATGGAAACGCATATTTATATGCGTTTGATATTTGAAGACAATGCAAAGTTGACCACAGTTTGCTGTAGCTACTACAGCTTTGCATGTTTTATGCTGGAAAAGTCGCACTTTGCTTTTCCTTTCCTAGAAAGATGCTTCTCGATGAAATTACTTTAGTTTACAATTGGACCCTTCTAGGTTCAAACGTCAAAATCTTTACCTCGATTCATAATTCATGCAATGGCAGTGCTGTGTAAAAGTTTCTCTTGGATACAGTCACTTAATGTTTGCGTGTCTATTCATAGCACTGTACCTGTTTTGCAGCAAGATTTTTCTGTTTCCTGAAAATTGTCCGTACAGATGAAAAAGATGTATAAATATTTATCTTTGCAGTTAGTTCATATTTAGTTCCCCCAGGCTGTTGCGGTATTATAGAAGGGCATCTTATTCCCATACGATGCACGAATTGTTTTCAGTACTGTCAGAGATGGCTGTGAAAGGCTAGTGTGGCATACACGATAAAAATTGAAAGCTGTTATTCGTCCTACACGATATATGTGCCAGAAGAGACAATTTGATTGGCCCCTTGTCTCCTTCGAAACAGATATGTCTGTAGCACTAGACTTATCTAACACCTGCTCGTATGATGAATCTGAACAACTTGTATCCTTACTGCATAAGCATAACTGACTCGAATCAATGGGTCACTCTGCAAATAATGATTTAGGTTTGAAGTTTTCTGAAAATTTGCCCTTGCCTTTTAATGATAGAATGGCAGCCTTTGGCAAATTTTGATGAAGTTCATCCCAAAATAGGATTCCCTTATTTTCAGTAGGCGATGATATGTCTGACACTGCTCGTTTCTCAGAAACAATGGATCATTATTACATTGTGCATGATATGAAAGAACTTTTTGATACTATAAACATCACTCGTATTATTGAGTTCCTGAAAGCAGTAAATCTTTACTCTAAACTTTGACTTTAATGCTATGACCTTGTGCAGTTTTATACAATATATATACCGTTCCATTTTAATACCTTTTTATCGTTTTTCATTAACATAGAATATTTACCTCTACCGTTGATCGGGAAGCTTTACTTTGCACCGTTACCTTCTTACCGTTTTTAATTTCAACCATCTGTTCTTTTATATCGCTGGTCAATATAGGACCTTTTATAAATTTTAAAAGATTACATACTTTAATTGTGCGGCAAATACCAATATCTTACCATTTTACTTTGGGCTGTTTGATTTTCTATGTCGCTGGTCGATGTTAAACCTTTCTTATTTTCAAACATATAACCTATTGTATGTCGCTGAATAGCCTAAGAGTGCTGGTGCGCCGTTAAAATTCAATTAATCAATCGATCAATCAATCAGAAACAATGTGCACAGATTCATTACTTGAAAGTTGTCGTTTTTTTTAATGCAGACTGAAAGTCCATATCTTTAATTCGTTTATATGGTGTCTCAAATTTAGCTGAAGCAGGAAACATCCAGTATGCAGGTACATCAGTCACAGTAACTTCCTTGCATATTCTCGATCCAGTCGCCAAGGCAAACAAAACTGCTGCAACGTGAGTACAACATTCCCCGAGTCCTGCCATGCATGTGCAATGTGCTGTTTCCACACTCCCATCTGTGGCAACAATAACCCATGGCTCTAGAGGTTTCTCTCTGGCTCGCATAGAGTGAGTCACCTGGAATTTAGAATGAAGGAAACATTACAAAATATAATATATAATGTTCAATATTATGTCAGTACTTGAGGTTTTTGTGCATGTTGAATGTCTCCATACATGTTCATGAGGAATGTTCACATGTACTTGCATGTACTTTTTTACAGTCTTGAAAATAAGATGTGAAAGGATGTTAAATTTGAATGAAAATGTTATCATTGTGTGGCTATTTCATAATTTTCAGTCACCATATATTTGATTTTAATAGAACAACTTCTAGTCTGCTCCTTTGGGAATTGATATAACCAAATTAGCCTAAGAGAGCGCCTCCACCCCAAACTTGTGCTGATACTGATGAACAATGTGTGCGGTATTATGCCACCTACTCATAGCATTTGCGAAATTTTGCATAGTTTTGGTCCTTTACGGCACAAGAGAGAGAGAGAGAGAGAGAGAGAAAGAGAGATTTGGGTTGGGGGTCAACCGCTTACATTCTGGAGAAGCCTCGTACGATTAAATTGTGGATTACTTCGTACGAATGTCAATTGGTCTTGATGTGTTCTGCAACGATAAACATGTAAACTTTTCATTTTGTTTGCTGAGTCTGACAGGTTGGGATACAGGATTGTAAGCTGTGGCTTTATTAGTACTATCGGTTGTTTGCTTTTGGGATTGACCATGTACAGCAATACGATCGGATACTTCGGTTTATTCTCACACCCACGAGTCATCACAATAAAATCACAATATTATAAAATCAAACAACTCAGAGTGGACAAAGGAGGATAAATCGTCACAGGTGATCTGCAAGTCAAAGCTGCTGTTTCCAATAGTAGTGAAGTTGTTGGAATCATTAAGGGTTCTTCCGAATGTGGTGGCGCTGTGGCTCTGGGAGTTGATGAGATGAAGCTGGGCGGTGTAAAGTCAGATGGTCGTAGTAATTCTGGGCCAAATCTGTTGCGTAGATTATAGTTATGTGGGGTGACACCTTTATTCATGTTCTTGTCTCCACCAACTTTTATGAAAATTTTAAGTAAAGGATTACGGTTTGTTCTCATAAAAACATACTGGGAAGAAAAGAATGAGTTCCTAGATAAAGGATGTCGCCAGATGATGGAAATGTCTTGGGGAAAATTCAGGTACGGAATCGTATCTGTAATGAAGAGACAAACATATTGCTTGTCTTGCCGGTTCAGGAACTTTATTTATATAATCAGCACATGTATATTACATGTACTACATTCTAGAAACACGTATATAGGTTTTATAATTAAAATTCATGAAATACATATTATATTTTCCTTATTAAGCTTTCCAACTTCATTCATTCGTATAACTAATGCATTTTAGAATATTATACAAAATTGGTTGATTCTCAACCAATTTCAAGATAACAAAATTATAAAATGCAATAACTGTAACTAATGCCACAATTAATTTAAAGAAATGCATTTTACTTATTTTAAAATAGAATAATGATTTAGAAGATATAGCTAGATATTATTCTAAACGAGGATGAAAGAGCTGGCATAGTCTGTTGTTTATAGTACATACAGTCTGTTCTCTCTTATTTTCCTCTTTGTTTCAGGCTGTTCTCTTTCAAGTTTATTCACATTCATTTTACTTGGATTATATAAGTATATCTGAACTGTTATATTTTCTCTACATTGATCTTCTCTGTCAAAGATGTACGTAGAAAACAGATCATTGGATATTATCCTGGATAACTTTATTCTGTTTTTCATGCAGGCGCTGCAGTATATATATATATATATATATATATATATATATATATATATATGTGTCTTTGGGATGAACAAACAACAATCCTTTTGTTTTCCCTTTAAGTCACTTGTTTCCTTATCTTGCCGTTCTTTATATTGGCGGAATTCACTGGGAATAAATTCCGCGGGAAGTTGTCCATGTGGACAGAACACTCAATAACTATCAGCATTAACTACTTCTTTGTGTTGAATTTGTGGATTGGGTAGCATTGGCATGTAAAATCCATGTTGAATACATGGACCTCGTATTGGAGGTGGAAACCTTGGGACATCCACCAAATCTCTGTGCGGATGTTCAAGTATACTTGGCTGCATTTGTTCAATGTTGTGACGATACACCTGTGTTTGATAGTTACAGCATTGAAATTTTCTTCTACAAATCCATCCGGATTTTCCTCGTACCCTTTCGATTTTAGTTCAGTTTGGAGTGGATTACATTCTGGAGAAGCCTCGTACGATTAAATGGTGGAGTACTTCGTACGAATGTCAATTGGTCTTAATGTGTTTTGCAACGAGAAACTTGTCAACTTTTCATTTTGTTTGCAGAGTCTAACAGGTTGGGATACAGGATTGTAAGCTGTGGCTTTATTAGCACTTATCGGTTGTTTGCTTTTGGGATTGACCCTGTACAGCAAGACGATCGGATACTTCGGTTTATTCTCACACCCAGTACATTCACAACAATAAAATCACAAGATTATAAAATAAAACAACTCAAATTGACGCATCCGCAGTCATAAAATAGGGTAAAGAATAAAAGTACAAAGCTCTTTGTACTGAAGCAGAATGTAAACAAAAAGGTAGTGTCTTTGACAATTGTGCAGGGAATAAATCGGATATCAAGTTGTAATAGTGTATCCTGGATGTAATTACTAGAACATAAAACGATGTTGTACTAGATGGCACTTACGGCCATACCGAACGAGACGTATAATACGCTTTAGAACGCGATGGCCATGCACACCGTCATGCCCCATGTATTGACGACGGAATCCTCCTATGTTACATAGAATAATACGGTCATCTCCCTCTAAAACATGGGCCAATCTTCGGTTTATAAAACGTACGACTCTATTGTAATATGGCACACTTAATCCTCTGGGGCGCAAACCGGGTAACAAGCTTCCAATACAAATGAACATGACTCCACGTGACAGTAACATCTGACACAGATTTACTAAATTCTCCACAATAGCGGCTGAACTTAATTGACCAACATCATTCTCCCCTAATTTCAGATAAACTATGCACGGCACAGGTTCCAAAACAGGGAGACGATTAATAAAACTGCTCACTAACGCCCCAGATCGGCCTTCAAAAGATATCTCCATATCTTGAGGCTTGTTACATGCACGACCCAACCATTCTAAACTTCCCATTCTTCGGACAAAACTATGACCACAAATCAGAAAATACATGGTGCACTGTAGCGATAATAGAATTAGAATAACCTATATACACTGGTGAAACTAGCCTCATTACAAGTATCAAATTACACAGTAAATTTTTACCGAATAGCACTATATAAAAAGCGAAAAAGAATTATATCGTATACTACCATACAAAATAGACCTTGCTCTCAAATTTATCGAACAGAAACGCGTCTTAAATAGCATTATCTTCTGTGACTCTTTATCAGTGCTTCAGTCGCTACACAATATAAAACTGGATAATCCATTATTAGTCCATCTCCTCGTCAAAAATACAGAGCTTAGTACCTCCAGCAATATAGTATACTGTTGGCTACCTAGCCATATTGGTATTAGAGGTAATGAAGAAGCAGACCGTGCTGCTAAGATGGCTCTATCCCAAGAACCATCGGATTTTAAATTACCGTTCACTGATTTTAAACCTTGTATCAAAAGGTACCTGCGTCAGAAGTGGCAGACGTCATGGGATCATACAGTCAACAACAAACTTCATGCCATCAAACCAACCCTGGGGGAATGGACTCCTTCCTACAGAACTATCCGTAGGGAGGAGACTGTCATTGCAAGACTCAGAATCGGTCATTCATACATAACCCACTCCCACATACTAAAAGGTGAAGATCCACCAGAGTGCGTCTCTTGCAATGAACCATTCACTGTTAAACACTTCATGACCGAGTGTTCCGACCTGCAACCTACACGTGCTAAGTATAATGTACATGACATGAAGGAACTTTTTGATACTGTATCTATCACTTGTATTTTAGATTTCCTGAAGGAAGTAAATCTTTATCTGAAACTTTAACCTGCATGTCATCACCTAGTGCATTTTTATTTAATGCAAATATCACCTCTTATTTACAACATATTTTCATCAACATACACCATTTACATCTCCCGTTGATTGGGAAGCTTCATATTTTACTGTTACCAACAACTTACAATTTTATATTGAACTATTTGGTTTTTTTTTATATCGCTGGTCGATATTAAACCTTTAGTATTTTTTAACCATGTTTAAATACAACTTGTTGTATGGCGCTAAATAGCCTAAAAGTGCTGGTGCGCCGTTAAATATCAATCAATCAATCAATCAATCAGATCGTGATTGTTCTTGATTTGCTTCGTTAGATGTTTGGCTGATTCTTTTTGTTCCTTTTTTCTTTTTTTTCTTCCGCATCTCCCACTCGCTCCCACTTTGCATCTGTGTATCAGGAATAGCTTCATCGTCTGATATTCTTAAGTCGTTTTCGATATCAATCACTTTCTTGTTCGTCATCATTTCTTTGGTTATTGTAACCTTTCTCGGTGACATTGGCATAAGATCTCCCCTTTGTTACATGTGATGTGCTAGGGATTGGTGCTATGTCTGTATTGTTGGTATTGTTAATGTCGGTGATAGTGTCATCGTTGTTGTTGTTGTTTTGTATCTGACGATTGATGTTGGAAGCGCTCGCAACTCTTGGTTGCGGACACCTCCACTTGTCATGTCCTGTTTTTTTGCAATTGTCACATGGACGGAAATGAACACTCCCTACATACAAATCCGTACACTTTGAAAAATTTGGGAATTTTGGTGACATCCCTAGAATCTACTTTTACAATAATTTTCCGATTGTTGACATTTGGGAAAGTTTTGTACGTTTCTCTTCGAACATTCAAGGTCAATAGCCAGTACCCACTGTCCCCTGTGTGCTTTAAGCATCGTCCCTTCCGGTTTCTCTTCTATTTCACACCTAAAATGTTTCCGATAAATCTGTTCCATGTTGGAACTCGCGCCAGACACACCCGACATTTTTCACACGTTCAAAAATACACGAACGCAAAGTGAGTTTAATTCAGACGCAGATATCTTCAAATATGAACAGATAAAAAAGGGTTAAATGGTTAAAACTGATTAAAAATGATTAGTCATTAAGAACTGATGAGTAAGTAATTAACTGAAAAGGAAATAATGAGATTGTTACAAAGAAAAGAATAGAAAATTGTGCAGTAAAAGAAAGAAAAGTGAGTGCATAAGGAGATTGTTAAAGAGTGAACAAAGATTAGCTGAGTTATACCGATCAAGCAGTACAATCACCCAATATAGACGGTGTACCTCAATCAACTCGAACCAGCCTGTGCTGGGGAGAGTACCGAGGTTCAACACCTAGCAAGGGCGCGTAATACACTAATTGATAGAGAGCATGGCTGGAGGCGGAAAAGGGAATTAGCCCACTCCAGCAGTATACCGTATCTCAATAACTGTAAGTAAATACCACTGATTTCATGTAGCTTTTACTTTCTTTCGTTTACCATAAGCTAACCTAATCACGTTAGGTTAAGGTTTGTAAATGGGAGCTCCACAACCAATGGTCGGTCCTCTAAAGATATCATGGCCATTATGTCTCGTTCGGTATGGCCGCAAGTGTCTTAGCTGTGTTTCCTGATGATAACATATCTGAAGTTTCCCATAATTATTTCACTTAATGTATTTGATAGTCTATTTGCGAAAATTGTAATTGGTGATTTCACCTTTATTTTTATATAATAAAGTAATAATTCAATTCCTCATTGTGTTTGCCATTATTTCTGATTCGAATATTTTGTTGTATAATTTTTCCAAAATAGGTAATAGAGGTGTTTTGAATTTTTTGTAGAATTCAGCACTAATGCCATAAATTCCAGGAGCCTTCCCTTTAGATAATTTGTCTATGGCCTTTTCTATTTCATGTATTTCTATCTTTTGATCACATAAATTTTTACTTTAATTAGATATAAGAGGAAGAGTTATTTTATTGAGAAAACCAGAAATTTTATTTTCGGTATTATTTTACTTTTGTATAAATTCTTATAAAAATCCCTTACAAATTTTAGAATATCGTTTTTACCTTCAGTAATTGTTATTCTCTTCAAGTTTGGTTAAAGTTTTCTCGCTTCCTTTTCTGCATTCCTCTTTATTGTATATTCTCTTACCTATATTATATATATCATTATAAAACCCGGATCTCTGTTTTCCACCATTAGTTTTATACTTTTCCAACCCCCTGAGGGTTCGGGGTTGTCGAATTGGCCCGACGTGCCTCGCCACGTGTCGTAAAAGGCGACTAAGTAGAGGCAACTTGTTTGCCGTGGGTTGCGTCCCGTGTCGGGGGAGGAAAGGATCCTGGTAGTTGCAACACTACTTTGGCCTCTACTTCTCTTAGACGGGTGGTCGAGATGGGCCCGGTCTCGACAAATCGGCTGGTCACGCCGAGCACTAGGAGGTCTTTTTTCCTTTTTTATTACTTATCTTCTCTTTTTTTCTTGTATCTATCTTGATATCACCGTTTCCCCTACATTCTTTTCCTTTAGCTTTCACTTCCACAAGTTTTAGAAGACTTCCTAGATAGCGGTGGCTCAACGGGTCAATCGGGAGGTAATGTTACCGACCCTAGAAGGAAGCTTCATGGGTCAATCCCAGGTAATTTTATCTAACGAGTATGGCATCTATGTATCCCTGGCACTTGAAAAGTGTCCCCTCGTTGGGCTCCGTGGCGGGTGGGGAGCATGGGTGCTGAAATTTTAAACGCCAATCACCCATAATATTAGGTGTCTCAAAGTGTTTTTAACTACAACAGTGCACCAAGAATTATTATGTAACACTTAAATTAAAGTGGACCAGCATAAATATCAGAATGGATGTCTTGCACTGAAGGGTTAACTGTCATGGATAAATAGACAACATAACCTTATCTCTACAGACTCAAGGATATAAAAAATGTGAAGCAATTTACCTCGTCACAAACCATAGTAATGTACCATGTAACTGATTTACTAGCTCAAGACTAGCTACCTGCAACCTACGCGTGTTAAATACTATAATGTTTTTGTTTCGTCTATCGTTTCACTTCTTGTTTTCGACTGACCACAAAACAAAACCTTTCTTTCATATTTGGTTTTCAAAGTTTTTGATACGCTCCTTGTTGCGCTTTTGAAAGATTAAACAACATAATAGGAAGTAATTATCTACGAAGTCTTGCGCATGCGCAATAAGTGCATCCGGTTCGAGGTCCGGGTACCAGTTTTTAGATCTTAATTTTTTAAAAAAAAAAAACTTCGCCGGAGGCTTTGAAGGGTATGGTGGGCGGGACTCCAAGCTAATAGTATAAGAGACGTCTGTATTCTTCTCATACCGTATCCTTTGCTGATCTTCGTCGACCAGTCGTCTTTTTTCAGCTTTTTCTGTGAATCGGCGCTGTCACAAAAATTTTCGATCTCCTGTTGACAGGTAGTGCTTAGCGTTTTAACATATTCAGTCAGGAGTGGTTTCTTCGGAATATCATCTCTATTTTCGTGCAGCAGTTTATGTGCAATAGTGCTCAGAATGGTCTATTCACGATCCATCAGCTCTAAGAAGTTTCTACTCTGTTTTATCAATTCTTGTTTATTTTCCTTTATTGCTTTCCCCCTTAGGATAACCCCTAATGATTTCAAACTATCCTATCCGCAACAGAAAGCTCGGTGTTCGTATGTGTATGCCTTTCTCGTCCAGTGTATAAACCGCTAGTTCCTTTGTGGTTGTCAACCATCATGTAAAAAAAAAAAAAACGCAGGGTCGATGAAACTTTCCATTATTGGCTGAGCCACTAGGCGACCTAAATTCCTGTGTTTGAACTTTCATCCTTGCTTTCCATACCCACTGTGTTCAAAGGGATATTTCCATATAAATAAATTCAAAATAGTGTAATTTTCAACAATACGATACATTTCATCCTTGTACAGTTTTGATAAAATAAGGTGATGGAACATTTTGTTCTTCCAGCTGCCATGGAAATAATCTGCTGGCTAGTCCTTTTAATTTTCGAGCAGAAAATCGAATCCTTTTCTTGGTGTTTTACTGAACTTACTTTGGAATATCTTCGTAGATCTCTATGTTAAAACCATAACAGTGTGTACAGCATCCGTACTCATCATATTTTCTTTCTTTGACCTCTCGATTTCAATAACTTGATGTTCCTCTTGTAATCACCATAATTTCGTACGAATGTCAATTGGTCCTAATGTGTTTTGCAACGAGAAACTTGTCAACTTTTCATTTTGTTTGCAGAGTCTAACAGGTTGGGATACAGGATTGTAAGCTGTGGCTTTATTAGCACTTATCGGTTGTTTGCTTTTGGGATTGACCCTGTACAGCAAGACGATCGGATACTTCGGTTTATTCTCACACCCAGTACAGTCATAACAATAAAATCACAAGATTATAAAATAAAACAACTCAAATTGACGCATCCGCAGTCATAAAATAGGGTAAAGAATAAAAGTACAAAGCTCTTTGTACTGAAGCAGAATGTAAACAAAAAGGTAGTGTCTTTGACAATTGTGCAGGGAAAAAAATCTGATATCAAGTTGTAATAGTGTATCCGGGATGTAATTACTAGAACATAAACGACGTTGTACTAGATGGCACTTACGGCCATACCGAACGAGACGTATAATACGCTTTAGAACGCGATGGCCATGCACACCGTCATGCCCCATGTATTGACGACGGAATCCTCCTATGTTACATAGAATAATACGGTCATCTCCCTCTAAAACATGGGCCAATCTTCGGTTTATAGAACGTACGACTCTATTGTAATATGGCACACTTAATCCTCTGGGGCGCAAACCGGGTAACAAGCTTCCAATACAAATGAACATGACTCCACGTGACAGTAACATCTGACACAGATTTACTAAATTCTCCACAATAGCGGCTGAACTTAATTGACCAACATCATTCTCCCCTAATTTCAGATAAACTATGCACGGCACAGGTTCCAAAACAGGGAGACGATTAATAAAACTGCTCACTAACGCCCCAGATCGGCCTTCAAAAGATATCTCCATATCTTGAGGCTTGTTACATACACGACCCAACCATTCTAAACTTCCCATTCTTCGGACAAAACTATGACCACAAATCAGAAAATACATGATGCACTGTAGCGATAATAGAATTAGAATAACCTATATACATCCCCCTGCGGGTTCGGGGTTGTAGAATTGGCCCGACGTGCCTCGCCACGTGTCGTAAAAGGCGACTAAGTAGAGGCGACCTGTTTGCCGTGGGTTGCGACCCGTGTCGGAGGAGGAAAGGATCCTGGTAGTTGAGCGGAGGCTTTTCCGATGCAATACACTACTTTGGCCTCTACTTCTCTTAGACGGGTGGTCGAGATGGGCACGGTCTCGACAAATCGGCTGGTCACGCCGAGCACTGGGAGGTCTCTCTTTACTGGCTCACCTTCTATATCTTTATTGTATCTCTCTTGATACCACCGTTGCCCCTTCATTCTATCATTCTAGCTTTCATTTTCAAAAAGTACTAGAGGACCTTCCAGATAGCGGTGGCTTAACGGGTCAATCGGGAGGTAATTTTGCCGATCCTAGGTAATTTTATCTAACGAGTATAGCATCTGTGTATCCCTGGCACTTGAAAAGTGTCCCCTTGTTGGGCTCCATGGTGGGCGGGGAGCATGGGTGCTGAAACTTTAAAACTAAATCATGGAAAATTCAAAAAAAAATCAAAACAAACGAACGAAACCACTATCCGACTCTGATGAAGAACCATGTGGTGTGGAGTCATTCCCACGCTTCATGGTCATACAGTCAACAGATGCTGAAAAACAAATTGCTGCACTATCTCCTTTTGTTATTGAAAAAACTTTAATGGGTTTGATCGGCACACCAAAAGGTGTCAAGAAATTGAAATCGGGCTGTCTTCTCGTTGAATGTGAGCGAAAAAGTCAAACTGAAAATCTGAAAAAGATGAAAACATTCTTCAACATTCCAGTAACCTCATTCGCTCACACTTCATTGAATACGTCTAAAGGCGTGATGCGGTGTCGTGACTTGGCTGGAGTCAACGACACAGATATCATCGAGGGGATGAAACATGAAGGTGTCACTGCAGTACGTAGAATACGTATTAAACGTAATAACACCCTGCAGGACACCAACACATTTGTACTCACCTTTAATAAACCGACAGTGCCCAAAGTGGTCAAGGTTGGGTTTCTGCAAGTAAAGGTTGAGATTTACATACCAAATCCTCTTCGATGCTACAAGTGTCAGAAATACGGCCATCACGAAGACCGATGTTCCAGAGTCAAGGTCTGTGGCCGATGCGGAGACCACTCTCATCAGGAAGCTGATTGTAGAGCAACTCCGCACTGTGTCAACTGTGGCAAAGAGCATCACGCCAATTCTAAGGATTGTGATACATGGAAACAGGAGAAGGAAATTCAGAGGGTAAAGTTTTCCTCCAACATACCCTACCCAGAGGCCAGAAAACTTGTCCAGGCAAGAACATCCCTTCCTGGCCCATCCTTCTCCACAGTTGTGAAACACAACCCCAAAATCACCAAGGACGCACAAACACAGACAGATCAGCCCGATTCAACAAGTGCCAACATCCCTAATTACCAACCACAGAAAAGCACAGCATCAACTCAGACAACATTTAATAACAACCCACCACCAAAAGCTCAAAAAAATAAACAAAAACAACAAACAAATAAGCAGCAAAAGGGGTCAGATGACCCCATTAAACTTTACAATATGTTTGGAGAACTTGAGAGTATGGATGCAGAAGAAACTGCTCCATGTACTCAAGGTTCCTCCAAACCTAGCAAAACCAAATATACTCCCGTACTTCCTCCAGACAAATAACAACACATTTTCTCCGCGAATAGTCTTACCTAGATCCAGAATCTCCAGCATAACTTTATAATGAAGAACACCATCATACAATGGAACTGTCGAGGACTGAAAGCAAACTACAATGATATTCTTCTGCTTTTAAATGAACATGATCCCGCTGTACTATGTTTACAGGAAACATTCCTGAAAGACACAGATAAAATTACATTTAAAAACTTTTCCCTGTTCAACACGTACTTACAAAACGCTGACAGGGCCTCAGGAGGAGTCTCTGTTATTGTGAACAATAGAGCCCCTCACAGAGTCATTCCTTTAAATACAAATTTACAAGCTATTGCTGTAAGCGTCACTTTACATCGAGTGATTACATTTTGCTCTATTTACTTGTCACCAAACACCAAACTAGTACCAAATGAATTAGACAATATTGTTCAACAACTTCCCACACCCTTCATTTTACTCGGGGATTTTAATGCCCATAACATCCTATGGGGATCGAATCACATAAACGACAGAGGCCATAAAGTAGAAGATTTCCTTTCTAGACATGATCTGTGTCTATATAATACTAACTCATCGACATATTTACACCCAGGAACGGGTACGTACACGTCCATTGATTTAACAATTTGCTCTCCTTCATTGCTTTTGGACTATGAATGGAAGGTCGCTGATGACCTTCACAGTAGTGATCATTTTCCAATCACTCTTGAAAATAACACTAAAATTGATGACGCAATTCCACAATGGAATATAAAGAAAGCTGACTGGGCTTACTTTGAAACACTATGTCAAACTAGACTAAATAATGATACAATATTCAACGCTGTTAATCCTATACAGCATTTTACTTCAATTCTAATTTCAATTGCAGATGAATCTATTCCTAAGTCCTCACCGAACAGTAAAAAACCGCAAAAACCTTGGGTAACCAAGGAATGCAAAGAGGCCATTAGACAACGCCGAGAAGCATTAAAACAATTCAACACTCGTCCTACGCCCGAAAATCTAAACAAATATCGTATTGTGCGGGCTAAAACACGACGCACAATCAAAGAATGTAAACGTACATCCTGGAAGAAATATGTTTCTTCTATAAACTCTCGTTCCTCAATGAAACAAGTTTGGGATACTATTCGCAAAATAAATGGAAAGGGTAAACACAATTCTATTCGACAACTGAAAACAAACAATAACAATTTTAGTTCGAAACGTGACATAGCAAATATTCTTGCCAATAGTTTCTCAAAAAACTCGTCATCATCTAATTATTCAGAAACCTTTCGAAGATTAAAATCTCAAAAAGAAAAGTCACGTTTAAAGTTTACATCTAACAACTCTG
Organism: Unio pictorum; assembly: GCA_030141615.1. Taxonomy (NCBI): domain Eukaryota; kingdom Metazoa; phylum Mollusca; class Bivalvia; order Unionida; family Unionidae; genus Unio; species Unio pictorum. The sequence goes on along the minus strand of JARLTB010000276.1, from coordinate 271,114 downwards.
AAAGCTATAACCAGCTGTTTTCTTTAATGGAGCTTAGGGAGGCTTTAGACAAGGCCCACGATACATCCGCTGGGCCCGACGAAGTCCATTATCAGTTTTTGAAACACCTGCCAGAATCTTCTCTGACATTACTACTGAAAATCTTCAATGATTTATGGATTGCTGGTAATGTACCTAAGAGCTGGAAAGAAGCAATAGTAATACCGATTCCCAAACCAGGCAAAGACAGCGAAGATCCTAACAGCTATCGGCCCATTGCACTCACAAGCTGCGTATGCAAAACAATGGAACGAATGATTAATTCTCGGCTTGTATGGTACTTGGAAAGTAACAATTTAATATCTTCTTTCCAAAGCGGTTTCCGTTCTGGTCGTAGTACAAACGATCATCTGGTTAGACTGGAAACATTTATTCGCGATGCATTTATCAAGAAGGAACATTTAGTAGCAGTCTTCTTTGATTTAGAAAAGGCCTATGACACAACATGGAAGTACGGGATACTAAATGACCTGCACGATCTAGGTCTAAAAGGCCGCCTGCCCGCTTTCATCTCCAGTTTTCTCTCAGACAGAGAATTCAAAGTACGAGTGGGCTCTACCATTTCCGATATGCACCAGCAAGAGATGGGTGTGCCCCAGGGCAGTATTTTATCTGTGACTCTATTTAATATCAAAATCAATAGCATCACCAAGTGCTTGGCTCCCGGTGTGGATTGCTCTTTATATGTAGATGATTTTTTAATTTGTTATCGATCAAAGCACATGCATACAATTGAAAGGCAACTCCAGCAAAATATCAATAAGATCCAATGTTGGGCCAGTAATAACGGTTTCAAATTTTCTAAATCGAAAACAGTATGCATGCATTTCTGTCAATTGCGAAGACATCATGATGACCCTAAACTCACGCTGGATGGAACACTTATTCCAGTTGTTGAGGAAACAAAGTTTTTGGGTATTATCTTCGACAGAAAGCTGACTTTTATACCACACATCAAGAATTTAAAAGCTAAATGTTTAAAAGCTTTAAATTTACTAAAAGTAATTGCGCACACTGACTGGGGTGCTGATAAAAAAGTACTCCTTAATTTGTATAGAACATTTATCCGTTCTATACTAGACTATGGATGCATTGTTTATGGTTCAGCTAGGAAGTCCTATTTGAAAATGCTTGATCCAATTCATCATCAAGGAATAAGACTCGCTCTAGGAGCATTTAAGACATCTCCATGTGAAAGCCTTCTCGCGGAAGCGAATGAGCCACCACTATCACTTCGCAGAGAAATGCTTTCTGCACAATACGCTCTTAAATTAAGATCAAACCCTCGGAACCCTGCTTTTTCGGCTGTATTTCAACCAAAATACAAAACTTTATACGAAAACAAACCAAATGCCATACCTTCATTTGGTATTAGAATATCATCCAGCCTCGACAATATCAAAAGTAATTTCTCTACAATTCAGAAAACGTTTGTCTCGAAAACACCACCTTGGCTACTTAAGCAACCCAAAGTGATTTTTACGTTACACGATGGGAATAAATCTGAGACCAACCCTGCCATATTCCTGAACTCTTATCATGAACTTCTCAACGATTTTACAAATTACACTAAATTTTATACTGATGGATCAAAGGTTGATGAAAAGGCTGCTGCAGCCTTCGTTAGTGGCAAGCACATAACCAAAGTGCGCTTGCCAAACAATGCGTCCATTTTTTCAGCGGAAATCAGAGCAATAGACCTTGCTCTCAAATTTATCGAAGAGAAACGCGTCTTAAATAGTGTTATCTTCTGTGACTCTTTATCAGTGCTTCAGTCGCTACACAATAGAAAACTGGATAATCCATTATTAGTCCATCTCCTCGTCAAAAATACAACGCTTAGTACCTCCAACAATATAGTATACTGTTGGTTACCTAGCCATATTGGTATTAGAGGTAATGAAGAAGCAGACCGTGCTGCTAAGATGGCTCTATCCCAAGAACCATCAGATTTTAAACTACCGTTTACTGATTTTAAACCTTGTATCAAAAGGTACCTGCGTCAGAAGTGGCAGACGTCATGGGATCATACAGTCAACAACAAACTTCATGCCATCAAACCAACCCTGGGGGAATGGACTCCTTCCTACAGAACTATCCGTAGGGAGGAGACTGTCATTGCAAGACTCAGAATCGGTCATTCATACATAACCCACTCCCACATACTAAAAGGTGAAGATCCACCAGAGTGCGTCTCTTGCAATGACCCATTCACTGTTAAACACTTCATGACCGAGTGTTCCGACCTGCAACCTACACGTGCTAAGTACTATAATGTACATGACATGAAGGAACTTTTTGATACTGTATCTATCACTTGTATTTTAGATTTCCTGAAGGAAGTAAATCTTTATCTTAAACTTTAACTTGTATGTCATCACCTAGTGCATTTTTATTTAATGCAAATATCACCTCTTATTTACAACATATTTTCATCAACATACACCATTTACATCTCCCGTTGATTGGGAAGCTTCATATTTTACTGTTACCAACAACTTACAATTTTATATTGAACTATTTGTTTTTTTTTTATATCGCTGGTCGATATTAAACCTTTAGTATTTTTAACCATGTTTAAATACAACCTGTTGTATGGCGCTAAATAGCCTAAAAGTGCTGGTGCGCCGTTAAATATCAATCAATCAATCAATCAATCAACCTATATACACTGGTGAAACTAGCCTCATTACAAGTATCAAATTACACTGTAAATTTTTACGGAATAGCACTATATAAAAAGCGAAAAAGAATTATATCGTATACTACCATACAAAATAGACCTTGCTCTCAAATTTATCGAACAGAAACGCGTCTTAAATAGCATTATCTTCTGTGACTCTTTATCAGTGCTTCAGTCGCTACACAATATAAAACTGGATAATCCATTATTAGTCCATAATAATAATACTAAGAAAACTATTCATAACTAAAATGATTAAAATTGAAAATTAAATAATAATATAAGGTAGCTTTGCGAAAAGAATTCAGTTACACATTGTAAAACAAATTAACAAAATAGCATATATCTAACTAAATAATGAGTCATTCTTTAATATTTTCACTGCACAGTCACTTCCGAAGTAACAATTCTCGCCAGATACATCCGCAGTAGGAAATCAATAATTCGGGAATACAGCCACCTATTCCCCGCGTTGTTCAAATGAACACCGTCATGATGCATGAAACGTCGACGAAATCCCTTGATGTTGCAGAGGAACACTCTATCATCATTGTAAAAAAAATTATGAAGTCCCTGGTTCACTTGACGAACAACACCATTGTAAAAGGAAACAGTTAGCCCACGGGGGTTCAAGCGGGGCAATAATACTCCAACGCATATATATTGCACCCCACGGGCCAATAAACTGTGACATAAATCCAAAATGTTATGAATAATATCATTGGAACTCAAACGTCCTATATCATTCTCACCAACCTTCAAAAATATAACATCTGGTAAGGGATCCAGGGTGGGTGGTCTGATTAAAAAACTTTCAACCATTGCTCCCGACCGTCCGTCATAAAAAATTCGCATATCTTGTGGCTGCTGACAAACTGATGGAAGCCAAGTTAAATAACTCATTCGCCTCACAAAACTGTGGCCGCACATTAAAACATCCATGATCAAACTACTATACAACGGCTAAATCTTCTATATAAGTACCAACGAAGTAATAAACCTAAGCAATAAATTCTGATACAACAAATACTCAAATTAAATCGCAGCCTCCTACCGTATAACCGTATGCAAGCGATGATTTTAAGAGTAATGTTATATGTTTGTTTGGTAAGAATAGTCTATAGAGCTACAGGAGATTGCATACTGGGGGAAAAAAATCCATAGTGACATACGTACCCATATGGAGGAAATTATGGTAATGCCATGGCAAGAAAAAGAATCGAACGATTTGGAAATAAGTGTCGATTAGTTCTCAAAATTTGACCACTTGGAATTGATGAGACTTGATGCAAGCGTTGATTTCTCTCCGCATGATTGGTTTTTACATAATTATTTCATTTAACGTTTTAGATAATCTGTTAGCTAAGATAGATCAGATCATTATCAAATATCGACAAATCAGTCAGAATTAAAGCGTAGTAGACAAAAACGAGAGCTAATATAAGCACGCTCTTTTCCTTTCTTCCTTCTTTCTCTCATTTCGCTTCTTGTACTTGTACACTATAGGTGTTTTTAGCTACTTGAAAAATGCAAACGGGTGTTAGGAAACTAATACTACCTATAGGAACTGTAAAATACAACATTATTCATACAGGCGTATGTACGCATACATACAATAAATAACCTGATAATTATTCCTTACGGTGATGAAATGCAACGTGGCTACCGCATGTACGTATGTACAGACAGACAGACAGACATACATACATACTTCCTATTAACGAGAGCGGATATAAGCACGCTCTTTTCCTTTCTTCCTTCTTTCTCTCATTTCGCTTCTTGTACTAGGCACTATAAATGCATAGTACATATAGTTTTCCTTGATTTATTGTAATTTCTTAATAAAAACATCAAACCCTAGCATACTAAATTTTTATAGTATTGTAGTATTTGATATATCAAATTAAGTTCATTTGTCTGTCCGTGCGCCTACACATTATGATATGGCAGGAGACAACGGTAAAATAAGCGGCTGTCCTGTTAGCCAAGCACACTTTGTTCTTAGAAAATGTGCTTGTTACACCTCTCCGCGACGATGACGCCGACAGCCATGGGAGAGGACCCACCCACACCCCATGCCGGAAATGACAATTTCGAAGATACTTTCTTATTGATACCCCCCCCCCCAAAAAAAAAAAAAAATGATAGATCAGATCAGTATCAAATATCGACAAATCAGAATCAGAATTAAAGCGTAGTAGACAAAAAAGATATGGATAAACAATGTAAGAATCGGATCAAATCGTAACATATGCCAGGAGTCAAATGGTAGCAGAAGCTCATGTCTTTGTTTCAATTTTAAAAAGAAGGTATCCTTATATTATTTGTAAGTCGAGTACTCTTACTGCTAAAAATTGCCAGTTCAACTCTCTTATTCTATCTAAGAATAAGTGGGCTTCCTGAAACGTCCAGAATTCAAGTAAACTCGTCCATCCATAATTTGTGTATTCAGCATACAAATCGTATTGTTCAACAATATTTTCCATTGCACTCCATATTTATGTCTTCCATTCTGATTAGAATAACTACTGCAGGTATCTGCGCCATTTTGGTAATGACCGAATCGTAATAATCTAAGCAACGCCAGCCTCATTTTGAAATGAGCCCTTTTCTCATGTGAAAACCTGCAACTGTAGGAACAATGCACGACACCTCACTAAAAAATTCCTGAAATATCTGGCTTGTACAACCGAATAAAAGAAAAGCATTGTCATGTACCCCATGCTGTAGTACTCAATATGACAGCTATTTTCACAAATATAAGATATGATATATCTCTCCAATTGCTCTGCCCTCCCACCTGCTGGATACAAACGTATTAAAAATATTCTGATTGGAATTGGCATCTTCTCTTTCTGGCAGTTTGAAATGAAATGGCGGTAGCTGTTTGAAATGGTTTCAAAGTCCTCTATCAAGTCCGCTACGAGTGAATAAATCTAGTTATATCTTGCACGCTTCTATCGAGAGAGACATGCCGATCAGAGACGCTTCTGGCATTGAAAGATGGATGGACATATACAAAGGGCGAGAAATGTTACCAAAAATTAGACTGTTATCTGTGACAGAAGCTTGGACTATACTTATGCCGTTTCTGACTTGAAAAACAAACCAGTTACTCAAGTAAAGTAATTTACATAGATATATACATACAGACAGACACATGCACACTAAATATTATTTCCTTTAAGTTGGCATTTTTCAATTTTTTAATATGGTTATATTTGGAAAACATACAAAGGGAGAGAAATCTAATAAAAAATGTGGCTGTTATCTTTGTTTACCAAAACCGTTTCTGCCTGCCTTGAATAGAATTAAAAAAAATTAGACTTTATCACCAGTTATTTATACACACAAAAACTGATTCCAACATAAATACGTATATGTATACAATATTACACTTTTCTGTCATTTAAATTGGCATTCTTCTGTTATTTAAGATGATCGGACTTTGGGACACGAACAAAGGGAGAGAAATCTTAAATAAAATGTGACTATCTTAGACAGAAATTTTTATTTACCAAAATAGTTTCTGCCTTGAAAAGAATAAAAACATTTGACCAATTTTATCACCAGTTTATAATACAATTTTATTTACACTGATGTATTCCAACATACATATATAATATTAGTTTTTCCTTCATTTAAGTTGACATTCCTACTTCATTTATTTATATGATGGTTGGACTTGCTACACGTACACAGGAAGAGAAATCTAAAAAAAACCTGACTATCTTAGACAAATTATTTATTTAACCAAATAGTTTCTGCTTTGAAATGAATAAAAAAAAAAATTAGACCCAACTTTATCACCGGCTTCTAATGCAAAATTTGCATACTAACTTTAAGGAACGAATTTTGCATAGGCATTTCATAAGATTATGAATTACAGACACATTTCAGAAAGTTGGACTTTTTATTGGTGTAGTACATTGTGCAATTTCGCCTTATTCCGTTATTTAAGATGGATTGATATTGTTAAATTGGGGACACCTACAAGGAGACTAATATTACAAAAAAAGTTTGTACTTTGTCATCTTTGACAGAAACTTGTAGTTTATGAAAGCTGTTTTCTATCACGAATTACTTACATTGACTGAATATTTTATAATAGTTGTCCTTCATTTATTACAATATTGTCATAAAATTACTTATAAGAATAAATTGCACATTAAATTTAACCAATCTGCATCGGCATTTCATACGATTACGAATTAAAGTAATCCATGGATATACAAACACAGACACACCCCCAAAATATTATTTCAGAAAGTGTTTATTATTTCCAGAACAAAATTCACCATTTTCTGACCTACAGCATTTTTTCTGTTGTCCTATCATATCCCATATCTCAATTTATCAAATCGCAACGAAATACTTGCAATTGTGCTTTATTTCACAAATATTTGATTCATTTCCAAGCAAAAAAAAAATTTAATTCGTGTTATTCTAACTCAAATAGTGAATGCGTAAATATGTACGCATCCAGCTTTGTTTGAAAATCAGCTGCGTAATCAGCCATTCCAAAGCCCAATGCGGTTCTTTGTTATCAATTCATCCTATCCCATTGAAGTCGGTGCTTATACTTATTATTTCCTTGTATATTGATAAACATTCAATGAAATACTTGAAATTTATGCTTTATTTGACTAATTTCCCGTTCAAAAAAGCGTGTAATTCCTATCAAATAAGGAATGCGTACGAAAAATCAGCTTTGACCAAAATCAGCCAATTCAAAGCCCAATGCGGTTCTTTGTTATCATTTCCTCGTCTCCCATTGAAATCCGTGCATATATACTTATTATTTCCTTGTATATTTGAGAACCTTTCAATGAAATACTTGCAATTATGCTTTATTTGACTAATTTCCCGTTGAAAAAAACGTGTAATTCCTATCAAATAAGGAATGCGTACGAAAAACCAGCTTTGACCAAAATCAGCCAATTCAAAGCCCAATGCGGTTCTTTGTTATCATTTCTTCGTCTCCCATTGAAATCCGAGAAGATACTTATTATTTCCTTGTATATTTTAGAACCTTGCAATAAAATACTTGCAATTATACCTTATTTGACCAATTCCCAGTTCACAAACGTATAATTCCTATTAAAAATAAGTAATTATTGCAAAGCCCAATGCGCACATATTTGACCAAAATCAGCCACTTCAAAGCCCAATCCGCACATAACTACGCATTTCTACGCATTTCTACGCATCCGGTGACCAAAGTCAGCCATCTTTGACCAAAATCAGCCAGCTTTGTTTTGTCGGCCAATTCAAAGCCAGCGAGTCAAGCTCATTGGCCTGATCTTTCCAAAAGCCCCTCTTGGAGTATGTTTCATTTAGCAGCTGGGCAGCTTCCCCATCTCTTCTTTTATTAAAAATAACGACTTTAGCTAGTGTAGCTTCAACCAGTTGGCTCCAAACTGGATATGCTACATCAGTTTTCATCGTTTTAATCAGGTCTTCCATCTGCTTCTCAAGATATAATTTCAACATAAGATCAGAAGTTAGTGGAATGATCTCCTTTTTATTGAATTTATTTGTTTTCAGTGTTGCAAGGGCAGTACTGGAAACTATCAGACCATTCAGCATCTAAAAGTTCCAGAAACTGTTGGAAACTATCAGACCATTCAGCATCTAAGAGTTCCAGAAACTTTGATGACTCTCAGTATGCGATGTCATCATCTTGCTTCAGTGCTATGCCACGCTTAATTTGAGCACATTTCAAAAGGTTGTGGCCTAGGCGCAGGGCTAGCCCAGGCTTTTCTAGCACAATGTGTGGCATTTACTACCAAGTCAAACTGCTTGCCACATATCATATCAGTTAGTTGTTGATTTTTTGTTTGCAAGTTCATTTTAATCCTGGCTAGCTGGCGCATTCGTTCCGAGATGTTGTGCTTCCTTCGAATGCCCAGTTTTTGGAGGAGGATGTTTCCAAAGGTTAAGATTAAGTTAATATTTTTTAGGCAACTGAATACTTCATCTCTGTGCATGGTGTCTAAAATCGGATCTAGTTTCTTAAAATTGGCACATGATTCAGTTTCTATTGTGCTGCTCAAAAGCAGTCTTGATCTTGCTTGAATGGAGGACTCGTTGGATGTGGCATCCTTGGGAATGAATTTACAAACTGCAATCTTTCCACAACTCTCCCTTTTTGAAAAAGTCTAAACAGTGAATACATGGGAGATAATCATCATACTTTTGGTTTGTGCTTGATCTTCTTGCCACAGTAAGTTCACCCTGTTTAGATTGCAATATGCTAATGTTATCTACGTAATTATCTTTGTTTTATTTTTCAATGGCCCAGGTACTCTCTTTGCCAGATTTGGCAAGGGCCTGTACTACTTCCAATTGGTCATTATGTTTCGAATTTAGGTGCTCCACATTTCTATGTTTAAGAAGTTTTCTACAATATATACAGGCTAATATTTTATTGTAGACTCTGCTGCCAGACTCCTTGTTTAACACTCTTTGTACAATAACTGAAATGTTAAGAAATTTCAAATTATCATAATTGTTTGAAAAGTATTCTAGTTTTTTGTGCTATGGAGTAATTTTAAGCCTATATTCTTTCCCAAAACTGTAATTTAACTGATGAAACATATTTTCTTTGTATAACATTTTGATTTAGATACCTACAATGTCGTAATGCTGGTAAACATCAAATACTGTAAAATTTACATTATAATGTTTATATTTTCAACACCTTACTTGTGTATTTATTGTTATAACTAACATCATACAAAACCAAAGTTGCTGATACTAAAACCTGGCTAAATATGAGTTTGTTTTGTAACAAGTTTAATGGTGATGAAACTCCGGCTGGCAGCAAAAACATGGCCAAAAATAGTGGCTGGGGACAATGTTCAACCACAGTGTTGGCCATGGCTACGGGGAAATTCCTAACATTGTATGGAAACGCATATTTATATGCGTTTGATATTTGAAGACAATGCAAAGTTGACCACAGTTTGCTGTAGCTACTACAGCTTTGCATGTTTTATGCTGGAAAAGTCGCACTTTGCTTTTCCTTTCCTAGAAAGATGCTTCTCGATGAAATTACTTTAGTTTACAATTGGACCCTTCTAGGTTCAAACGTCAAAATCTTTACCTCGATTCATAATTCATGCAATGGCAGTGCTGTGTAAAAGTTTCTCTTGGATACAGTCACTTAATGTTTGCGTGTCTATTCATAGCACTGTACCTGTTTTGCAGCAAGATTTTTCTGTTTCCTGAAAATTGTCCGTACAGATGAAAAAGATGTATAAATATTTATCTTTGCAGTTAGTTCATATTTAGTTCCCCCAGGCTGTTGCGGTATTATAGAAGGGCATCTTATTCCCATACGATGCACGAATTGTTTTCAGTACTGTCAGAGATGGCTGTGAAAGGCTAGTGTGGCATACACGATAAAAATTGAAAGCTGTTATTCGTCCTACACGATATATGTGCCAGAAGAGACAATTTGATTGGCCCCTTGTCTCCTTCGAAACAGATATGTCTGTAGCACTAGACTTATCTAACACCTGCTCGTATGATGAATCTGAACAACTTGTATCCTTACTGCATAAGCATAACTGACTCGAATCAATGGGTCACTCTGCAAATAATGATTTAGGTTTGAAGTTTTCTGAAAATTTGCCCTTGCCTTTTAATGATAGAATGGCAGCCTTTGGCAAATTTTGATGAAGTTCATCCCAAAATAGGATTCCCTTATTTTCAGTAGGCGATGATATGTCTGACACTGCTCGTTTCTCAGAAACAATGGATCATTATTACATTGTGCATGATATGAAAGAACTTTTTGATACTATAAACATCACTCGTATTATTGAGTTCCTGAAAGCAGTAAATCTTTACTCTAAACTTTGACTTTAATGCTATGACCTTGTGCAGTTTTATACAATATATATACCGTTCCATTTTAATACCTTTTTATCGTTTTTCATTAACATAGAATATTTACCTCTACCGTTGATCGGGAAGCTTTACTTTGCACCGTTACCTTCTTACCGTTTTTAATTTCAACCATCTGTTCTTTTATATCGCTGGTCAATATAGGACCTTTTATAAATTTTAAAAGATTACATACTTTAATTGTGCGGCAAATACCAATATCTTACCATTTTACTTTGGGCTGTTTGATTTTCTATGTCGCTGGTCGATGTTAAACCTTTCTTATTTTCAAACATATAACCTATTGTATGTCGCTGAATAGCCTAAGAGTGCTGGTGCGCCGTTAAAATTCAATTAATCAATCGATCAATCAATCAGAAACAATGTGCACAGATTCATTACTTGAAAGTTGTCGTTTTTTTTAATGCAGACTGAAAGTCCATATCTTTAATTCGTTTATATGGTGTCTCAAATTTAGCTGAAGCAGGAAACATCCAGTATGCAGGTACATCAGTCACAGTAACTTCCTTGCATATTCTCGATCCAGTCGCCAAGGCAAACAAAACTGCTGCAACGTGAGTACAACATTCCCCGAGTCCTGCCATGCATGTGCAATGTGCTGTTTCCACACTCCCATCTGTGGCAACAATAACCCATGGCTCTAGAGGTTTCTCTCTGGCTCGCATAGAGTGAGTCACCTGGAATTTAGAATGAAGGAAACATTACAAAATATAATATATAATGTTCAATATTATGTCAGTACTTGAGGTTTTTGTGCATGTTGAATGTCTCCATACATGTTCATGAGGAATGTTCACATGTACTTGCATGTACTTTTTTACAGTCTTGAAAATAAGATTGATTGATTGATTGATTGATATTTAACGGCGCACCAGCACTTTTAGGCTATTTAGCGCCATACAACAGGTTGTATTTAAACATGGTTAAAAATACTAAAGGTTTAATATCGACCAGCGATATAAAAAAAAACAAATAGTTCAATATAAAATTGTAAGTTGTTGGTAACAGTAAAATATGAAGCTTCCCAATCAACGGGAGATGTAAATGGTGTATGTTGATGAAAATATGTTGTAAATAAGAGGTGATATTTGCATTAAATAAAAATGCACTAGGTGATGACATACAAGTTAAAGTTTAAGATAAAGATTTACTTCCTTCAGGAAATCTAAAATACAAGTGATAGATACAGTATCAAAAAGTTCCTTCATGTCATGTACATTATAGTACTTAGCACGTGTAGGTTGCAGGTCGGAACACTCGGTCATGAAGTGTTTAACAGTGAATGGGTCATTGCAAGAGACGCACTCTGGTGGATCTTCACCTTTTAGTATGTGGGAGTGGGTTATGTATGAATGACCGATTCTGAGTCTTGCAATGACAGTCTCCTCCCTACGGATAGTTCTGTAGGAAGGAGTCCATTCCCCCAGGGTTGGTTTGATGGCATGAAGTTTGTTGTTGACTGTATGATCCCATGACGTCTGCCACTTCTGACGCAGGTACCTTTTGATACAAGGTTTAAAATCAGTAAACGGTAGTTTAAAATCTGATGGTTCTTGGGATAGAGCCATCTTAGCAGCACGGTCTGCTTCTTCATTACCTCTAATACCAATATGGCTAGGTAACCAACAGTATACTATATTGTTGGAGGTACTAAGCGTTGTATTTTTGACGAGGAGATGGACTAATAATGGATTATCCAGTTTTCTATTGTGTAGCGACTGAAGCACTGATAAAGAGTCACAGAAGATAACACTATTTAAGACGCGTTTCTCTTCGATAAATTTGAGAGCAAGGTCTATTGCTCTGATTTCCGCTGAAAAAATGGACGCATTGTTTGGCAAGCGCACTTTGGTTATGTGCTTGCCACTAACGAAGGCTGCAGCAGCCTTTTCATCAACCTTTGATCCATCAGTATAAAATTTAGTGTAATTTGTAAAATCGTTGAGAAGTTCATGATAAGAGTTCAGGAATATGGCAGGGTTGGTCTCAGATTTATTCCCATCGTGTAACGTAAAAATCACTTTGGGTTGCTTAAGTAGCCAAGGTGGTGTTTTCGAGACAAACGTTTTCTGAATTGTAGAGAAATTATTTTTGATATTGTCGAGGCTGGATGATATTCTAATACCAAATGAAGGTATGGCATTTGGTTTGTTTTCGTATAAAGTTTTGTATTTTGGTTGAAATACAGCCGAAAAAGCAGGGTTCCGAGGGTTTGATCTTAATTTAAGAGCGTATTGTGCAGAAAGCATTTCTCTGCGAAGTGATAGTGGAGGCTCATTCGCTTCCGCGAGAAGGCTTTCACATGGAGATGTCTTAAATGCTCCTAGAGCGAGTCTTATTCCTTGATGATGAATTGGATCAAGCATTTTCAAATAGGACTTCCTAGCTGAACCATAAACAATGCATCCATAGTCTAGTATAGAACGGATAAATGTTCTATACAAATTAAGGAGTACTTTTTTATCAGCACCCCAGTCAGTGTGCGCAATTACTTTTAGTAAATTTAAAGCTTTTAAACATTTAGCTTTTAAATTCTTGATGTGTGGTATAAAAGTCAGCTTTCTGTCGAAGATAATACCCAAAAACTTTGTTTCCTCAACAACTGGAATAAGTGTTCCATCCAGCGTGAGTTTAGGGTCATCATGATGTCTTCGCAATTGACAGAAATGCATGCATACTGTTTTCGATTTAGAAAATTTGAAACCGTTATTACTGGCCCAACATTGGATCTTATTGATATTTTGCTGGAGTTGCCTTTCAATTGTATGCATGTGCTTTGATCGATAACAAATTAAAAAATCATCTACATATAAAGAGCAATCCACACCGGGAGCCAAGCACTTGGTGATGCTATTGATTTTGATATTAAATAGAGTCACAGATAAAATACTGCCCTGGGGCACACCCATCTCTTGCTGGTGCATATCGGAAATGGTAGAGCCCACTCGTACTTTGAATTCTCTGTCTGAGAGAAAACTGGAGATGAAAGCGGGCAGGCGGCCTTTTAGACCTAGATCGTGCAGGTCATTTAGTATCCCGTACTTCCATGTTGTGTCATAGGCCTTTTCTAAATCAAAGAAGACTGCTACTAAATGTTCCTTCTTGATAAATGCATCGCGAATACATGTTTCCAGTCTAACCAGATGATCGTTTGTACTACGACCAGAACGGAAACCGCTTTGGAAAGAAGATATTAAATTGTTACTTTCCAAGTACCATACAAGCCGAGAATTAATCATTCGTTCCATTGTTTTGCATATGCAGCTTGTCAATGCAATAGGCCGATAGCTGTTAGGATCTTCGTTATCTTTGCCTGGTTTGGGAATCGGTATCACAGTTGCTTCTTTCCAGCTCTTAGGTATATTACCAGAAATCCATAAATCGTTAAAGATTTTAAGAAGCAATGTCAGAGAAGATTCTGGGAGGTGTTTCAAGAACTGGTAATGTACTTCGTCAGGCCCAGCGGATGTATCATGGGCCTTGTCTAATGCCTCCCTAAGCTCCAATAAAGAAAACAGCTGGTTATAATTTTCAGTGTTATTCGATGTAAATTTTAAACGTGACTTTTCTTTTTGAGATTTTAATCTTCTAAAGCCATCTGAATAATTAGATGATGATGAGTTTTTCGAAAAACTATCGGCAAGAATATTTGCTATGTCACGTTTCGAACTGAAATTGATATTGTTTATTTTTAGGTGTCGAATAGAATTGTGTTTCCTTTTTCCATTTATTTTCCGAATAGTATCCCAAACTTGTTTCATTGAGGAACGAGAGTTTAAAGAAGAAATATATTTCTTCCAGGATGCACGCTTACATTCTTTGATTGTGCGTCGAGTTTTAGCCCGGGCAATACGATATTTATTTAAATTTTCGGGCGTTGGACGAGTGTTGAATGTTTTTAATGCTTCTCGGCGTTGTCTAATGGCTTCTTTGCATTCCTTGGTTACCCAAGGTTTTTGCGATCTCTTACTGTTCGTTGAGGACTTGGGAATGGATTCATCTGCAATTGAAATTAGAACGGAGGTAAATTGCTGTATAGGATTAACAGCGTTGAATACTGTATCATTATTTAGTCTGGTTTTACATAATGCTTCAAACATAGCCCAATCGGCCTTCTTTATATTCCATTGTGGAATTGTATCATCAATTTTAGTGTTATTTTCAAGAGTGATCGGAAAGTGATCACTGCTGTGAAGGTCATCAGCGACCTTCCATTCATAGTCCAAAAGCAGTGAGGGAGAGCAAATTGTCAAATCTATGCATGTGTACGTACCGGTTCCTGGGTGTAAATATGTTGGTGAATTAGTGTTATATAGACACAGATCGTGTCTAGAAATGAAATCTTCTATTTTATGGCCTCTGTCGTTTATGTGATTTGATCCCCATAAAATGTTATGGGCATTAAAATCGCCGAGTAAAACGAAGGGCGCGGGAAGTTGTTCAAGAAGATTGTCTAATTCCTTTTGTACTAGGTTGGTGTTTGGTGGTAAGTAAATGGAACAAAAAGTAATCACTCGATGTAGAGTGACACTTACAGCAATGGCTTGTAAATTTGTGTTTAAAGGAATGACTCTGTGAGGTGCTCTATTGTTCACAGCAATAGAGACTCCTCCTGAGGCCCTGTCTGCGTTTTGAAAGTACGCATTAAACAGGGAAAAGTTTTTAAAAGTAATTTTATCTGTCTCTTTCAGGAATGTTTCCTGTAAACATAGTACAGCAGGATCGTGTTCATTTAAAAGCAGAAGAATATCATTGTAGTTAGCTTTAAGTCCTCGACAGTTCCATTGTATGATGGTGTTCTTCATTCTAATGTCATGCTGGAGATTCTGGAACCAGGTTAGACTATTCGCGAAGGAAGTATGTGTTGTTATTTGTCTGGAGGAAGTACGGGGGTATATTTAGTTTTATTAGGTTTGGAGCTACTTTGAGTACACGGAGCAGTTTCTTCTGCATCCATGCTCTCAATGTCTCCAAACCTGTTGTATAGTTTAATGGGGTCATCTGACCC
Organism: Unio pictorum; assembly: GCA_030141615.1. NCBI lineage: Eukaryota > Metazoa > Mollusca > Bivalvia > Unionida > Unionidae > Unio > Unio pictorum. The sequence goes on along the minus strand of JARLTB010000276.1, from coordinate 255,470 downwards.
CTTTTGCTGTTTATTTGTTTGTGCTTTGTGTTTCTGTTTTGGTGATTTTGGTGGTGGATTGTTATTAAAAGTTGTCTGAGTTGATGTTGTGCTTTTCTGTGGCTTATAATTAGGGATATTGGCACTTGTGGTTGAATCGGGCTGATCCGTCTGTGTTTGAGCGTCCTTCGTGCTTTTTGGATTGTGTTTTAAGACTGTGGAGAAGGATGGGCCAGGAAGGGATGTTTTCGCCTGGACAAGTTTTCTGGCCTCTGGGTAGGGAATGTTCGAGGTAAACTTTACCCTCTGAATTTCCTTCTCCTGTTTCCATGTATCACAATCTTTGGAACTGGCGTGATGTTCCTTGCCGCAGTTGACACAATGCGGAGTTGCTCTACAATCAGCTTCCTGATGAGAGTGGTCTCCGCATCGGCCACATACCTTGGCTCTGGAACATCGAACTTCGTGATGGCCGTATTTTTGACATTTATAGCATCGAAGGGGGTTTGGAATGTAGATCTCGACCTTTACTTGTAAAAACCCAACCTTGACCACTTTGGGCACTGTTGGTTTATTAAAGGTGAGTACAAATGTATTGGTGTCCTGCAGGGTGTTATTACGTTTAATACGTATTCTTCGAACCGCAGTGACACCTTCATGTTTCATCCCTTCGATGATATCTGCGTCGGTGACTCCAGCCAAGTCACGACATCGCATCACGCCTTTGGACGAATTCAGAGTAGTGTGGGCGAATGAGGTCACTGGAATATCAAAGAATGTTTTCATTCTCATGATATTGTCTGTTTGCCTCTTTCGCTCACACTCTACAAGAAGACAACCCGATTTTAGTTTTTTAACACTTTTTGGTGTGCCAATGGAGCCGGAAATTGTTTTCTCAATAACGAATGGAGATAAACTTGAAAGCGGTTTTGTATCATCCTTGGACTGAATAACCATGAAACGTGGAAATGATTCCACGCCGCATGGCTCTTCATCCGAATCAGACAATGGTTTGGTACGTTTATTGTTGGTTTTTTTGGTTTTGTTTTCCATGATTAATTATTTAAAATTTCAGCACCCATGCTCCCCACCCGCCACGGAGCCCAACGAGGGGACACTTGTCAAGTGCCAGGGATACATAGATGCCATACTCGTTAGATAAAATTACCTGGGATTGACCCATGAAGCTTCCTTCTAGGGTCGGTAAAATTACCTCCCGATTGACCCGTTGAGCCACCGCTATCTAGGAAGTCTTCTAAAACTTGGGAAATTAAAGGAAAATAATGTAGGGGCAACGGTGGTATCAAGAGAGATACAAGAAAGAATGAAAAGATGAGCAAGTAAAAGAAAGACCTCCTAGTGCTCGGCGTGACCAGCCGATTTGTCGAGACCGGGCCCATCTCGACCACCCGTCTAAGAGAAGTAGAGGCCAAAGTAGTGTGTTGCAACTACCAGGATCCTTTCCTCCCCCGACACGGGACGCAACCCACGGCAAACAGGTTGCCTCTACTTAGTCGCCTTTTACGACACGTGGCGAGGCACGTCGGGCCAATTCTACAACCCCGAACCCGCAGGGGGTCTTGAAAATAAGATGTGAAAGGATGTTAAATTTGAATGAAAATGTTATCATTGTGTGGCTATTTCATAATTTTCAGTCACCATATATTTGATTTTAATAGAACAACTTCTAGTCTGCTCCTTTGGGAATTGATATAACCAAATTAGCCTAAGAGAGCGCCTCCACCCCAAACTTGTGCTGATACTGATGAACAATGTGTGCGGTATTATGCCACCTACTCATAGCATTTGCGAAATTTTGCATAGTTTTGGTCCTTTACGGCACAAGAGAGAGAGAGAGAGAGAGAGAGAAAGAGAGATTTGGGTTGGGGGTCAACCGCTTACATTCTGGAGAAGCCTCGTACGATTAAATTGTGGATTACTTCGTACGAATGTCAATTGGTCTTGATGTGTTCTGCAACGATAAACATGTAAACTTTTCATTTTGTTTGCTGAGTCTGACAGGTTGGGATACAGGATTGTAAGCTGTGGCTTTATTAGTACTATCGGTTGTTTGCTTTTGGGATTGACCATGTACAGCAATACGATCGGATACTTCGGTTTATTCTCACACCCACGAGTCATCACAATAAAATCACAATATTATAAAATCAAACAACTCAGAGTGGACAAAGGAGGATAAATCGTCACAGGTGATCTGCAAGTCAAAGCTGCTGTTTCCAATAGTAGTGAAGTTGTTGGAATCATTAAGGGTTCTTCCGAATGTGGTGGCGCTGTGGCTCTGGGAGTTGATGAGATGAAGCTGGGCGGTGTAAAGTCAGATGGTCGTAGTAATTCTGGGCCAAATCTGTTGCGTAGATTATAGTTATGTGGGGTGACACCTTTATTCATGTTCTTGTCTCCACCAACTTTTATGAAAATTTTAAGTAAAGGATTACGGTTTGTTCTCATAAAAACATACTGGGAAGAAAAGAATGAGTTCCTAGATAAAGGATGTCGCCAGATGATGGAAATGTCTTGGGGAAAATTCAGGTACGGAATCGTATCTGTAATGAAGAGACAAACATATTGCTTGTCTTGCCGGTTCAGGAACTTTATTTATATAATCAGCACATGTATATTACATGTACTACATTCTAGAAACACGTATATAGGTTTTATAATTAAAATTCATGAAATACATATTATATTTTCCTTATTAAGCTTTCCAACTTCATTCATTCGTATAACTAATGCATTTTAGAATATTATACAAAATTGGTTGATTCTCAACCAATTTCAAGATAACAAAATTATAAAATGCAATAACTGTAACTAATGCCACAATTAATTTAAAGAAATGCATTTTACTTATTTTAAAATAGAATAATGATTTAGAAGATATAGCTAGATATTATTCTAAACGAGGATGAAAGAGCTGGCATAGTCTGTTGTTTATAGTACATACAGTCTGTTCTCTCTTATTTTCCTCTTTGTTTCAGGCTGTTCTCTTTCAAGTTTATTCACATTCATTTTACTTGGATTATATAAGTATATCTGAACTGTTATATTTTCTCTACATTGATCTTCTCTGTCAAAGATGTACGTAGAAAACAGATCATTGGATATTATCCTGGATAACTTTATTCTGTTTTTCATGCAGGCGCTGCAGTATATATATATATATATATATATATATATATATATATATATATATATATGTGTCTTTGGGATGAACAAACAACAATCCTTTTGTTTTCCCTTTAAGTCACTTGTTTCCTTATCTTGCCGTTCTTTATATTGGCGGAATTCACTGGGAATAAATTCCGCGGGAAGTTGTCCATGTGGACAGAACACTCAATAACTATCAGCATTAACTACTTCTTTGTGTTGAATTTGTGGATTGGGTAGCATTGGCATGTAAAATCCATGTTGAATACATGGACCTCGTATTGGAGGTGGAAACCTTGGGACATCCACCAAATCTCTGTGCGGATGTTCAAGTATACTTGGCTGCATTTGTTCAATGTTGTGACGATACACCTGTGTTTGATAGTTACAGCATTGAAATTTTCTTCTACAAATCCATCCGGATTTTCCTCGTACCCTTTCGATTTTAGTTCAGTTTGGAGTGGATTACATTCTGGAGAAGCCTCGTACGATTAAATGGTGGAGTACTTCGTACGAATGTCAATTGGTCTTAATGTGTTTTGCAACGAGAAACTTGTCAACTTTTCATTTTGTTTGCAGAGTCTAACAGGTTGGGATACAGGATTGTAAGCTGTGGCTTTATTAGCACTTATCGGTTGTTTGCTTTTGGGATTGACCCTGTACAGCAAGACGATCGGATACTTCGGTTTATTCTCACACCCAGTACATTCACAACAATAAAATCACAAGATTATAAAATAAAACAACTCAAATTGACGCATCCGCAGTCATAAAATAGGGTAAAGAATAAAAGTACAAAGCTCTTTGTACTGAAGCAGAATGTAAACAAAAAGGTAGTGTCTTTGACAATTGTGCAGGGAATAAATCGGATATCAAGTTGTAATAGTGTATCCTGGATGTAATTACTAGAACATAAAACGATGTTGTACTAGATGGCACTTACGGCCATACCGAACGAGACGTATAATACGCTTTAGAACGCGATGGCCATGCACACCGTCATGCCCCATGTATTGACGACGGAATCCTCCTATGTTACATAGAATAATACGGTCATCTCCCTCTAAAACATGGGCCAATCTTCGGTTTATAAAACGTACGACTCTATTGTAATATGGCACACTTAATCCTCTGGGGCGCAAACCGGGTAACAAGCTTCCAATACAAATGAACATGACTCCACGTGACAGTAACATCTGACACAGATTTACTAAATTCTCCACAATAGCGGCTGAACTTAATTGACCAACATCATTCTCCCCTAATTTCAGATAAACTATGCACGGCACAGGTTCCAAAACAGGGAGACGATTAATAAAACTGCTCACTAACGCCCCAGATCGGCCTTCAAAAGATATCTCCATATCTTGAGGCTTGTTACATGCACGACCCAACCATTCTAAACTTCCCATTCTTCGGACAAAACTATGACCACAAATCAGAAAATACATGGTGCACTGTAGCGATAATAGAATTAGAATAACCTATATACACTGGTGAAACTAGCCTCATTACAAGTATCAAATTACACAGTAAATTTTTACCGAATAGCACTATATAAAAAGCGAAAAAGAATTATATCGTATACTACCATACAAAATAGACCTTGCTCTCAAATTTATCGAACAGAAACGCGTCTTAAATAGCATTATCTTCTGTGACTCTTTATCAGTGCTTCAGTCGCTACACAATATAAAACTGGATAATCCATTATTAGTCCATCTCCTCGTCAAAAATACAGAGCTTAGTACCTCCAGCAATATAGTATACTGTTGGCTACCTAGCCATATTGGTATTAGAGGTAATGAAGAAGCAGACCGTGCTGCTAAGATGGCTCTATCCCAAGAACCATCGGATTTTAAATTACCGTTCACTGATTTTAAACCTTGTATCAAAAGGTACCTGCGTCAGAAGTGGCAGACGTCATGGGATCATACAGTCAACAACAAACTTCATGCCATCAAACCAACCCTGGGGGAATGGACTCCTTCCTACAGAACTATCCGTAGGGAGGAGACTGTCATTGCAAGACTCAGAATCGGTCATTCATACATAACCCACTCCCACATACTAAAAGGTGAAGATCCACCAGAGTGCGTCTCTTGCAATGAACCATTCACTGTTAAACACTTCATGACCGAGTGTTCCGACCTGCAACCTACACGTGCTAAGTATAATGTACATGACATGAAGGAACTTTTTGATACTGTATCTATCACTTGTATTTTAGATTTCCTGAAGGAAGTAAATCTTTATCTGAAACTTTAACCTGCATGTCATCACCTAGTGCATTTTTATTTAATGCAAATATCACCTCTTATTTACAACATATTTTCATCAACATACACCATTTACATCTCCCGTTGATTGGGAAGCTTCATATTTTACTGTTACCAACAACTTACAATTTTATATTGAACTATTTGGTTTTTTTTTATATCGCTGGTCGATATTAAACCTTTAGTATTTTTTAACCATGTTTAAATACAACTTGTTGTATGGCGCTAAATAGCCTAAAAGTGCTGGTGCGCCGTTAAATATCAATCAATCAATCAATCAATCAGATCGTGATTGTTCTTGATTTGCTTCGTTAGATGTTTGGCTGATTCTTTTTGTTCCTTTTTTCTTTTTTTTCTTCCGCATCTCCCACTCGCTCCCACTTTGCATCTGTGTATCAGGAATAGCTTCATCGTCTGATATTCTTAAGTCGTTTTCGATATCAATCACTTTCTTGTTCGTCATCATTTCTTTGGTTATTGTAACCTTTCTCGGTGACATTGGCATAAGATCTCCCCTTTGTTACATGTGATGTGCTAGGGATTGGTGCTATGTCTGTATTGTTGGTATTGTTAATGTCGGTGATAGTGTCATCGTTGTTGTTGTTGTTTTGTATCTGACGATTGATGTTGGAAGCGCTCGCAACTCTTGGTTGCGGACACCTCCACTTGTCATGTCCTGTTTTTTTGCAATTGTCACATGGACGGAAATGAACACTCCCTACATACAAATCCGTACACTTTGAAAAATTTGGGAATTTTGGTGACATCCCTAGAATCTACTTTTACAATAATTTTCCGATTGTTGACATTTGGGAAAGTTTTGTACGTTTCTCTTCGAACATTCAAGGTCAATAGCCAGTACCCACTGTCCCCTGTGTGCTTTAAGCATCGTCCCTTCCGGTTTCTCTTCTATTTCACACCTAAAATGTTTCCGATAAATCTGTTCCATGTTGGAACTCGCGCCAGACACACCCGACATTTTTCACACGTTCAAAAATACACGAACGCAAAGTGAGTTTAATTCAGACGCAGATATCTTCAAATATGAACAGATAAAAAAGGGTTAAATGGTTAAAACTGATTAAAAATGATTAGTCATTAAGAACTGATGAGTAAGTAATTAACTGAAAAGGAAATAATGAGATTGTTACAAAGAAAAGAATAGAAAATTGTGCAGTAAAAGAAAGAAAAGTGAGTGCATAAGGAGATTGTTAAAGAGTGAACAAAGATTAGCTGAGTTATACCGATCAAGCAGTACAATCACCCAATATAGACGGTGTACCTCAATCAACTCGAACCAGCCTGTGCTGGGGAGAGTACCGAGGTTCAACACCTAGCAAGGGCGCGTAATACACTAATTGATAGAGAGCATGGCTGGAGGCGGAAAAGGGAATTAGCCCACTCCAGCAGTATACCGTATCTCAATAACTGTAAGTAAATACCACTGATTTCATGTAGCTTTTACTTTCTTTCGTTTACCATAAGCTAACCTAATCACGTTAGGTTAAGGTTTTTAAATGGGAGCTCCACAACCAATGGTCGGTCCTCTAAAGATATCATGGCCATTATGTCTCGTTCGGTATGGCCGCAAGTGTCTTAGCTGTGTTTCCTGATGATAACATATCTGAAGTTTCCCATAATTATTTCACTTAATGTATTTGATAGTCTATTTGCGAAAATTGTAATTGGTGATTTCACCTTTATTTTTATATAATAAAGTAATAATTCAATTCCTCATTGTGTTTGCCATTATTTCTGATTCGAATATTTTGTTGTATAATTTTTCCAAAATAGGTAATAGAGGTGTTTTGAATTTTTTGTAGAATTCAGCACTAATGCCATAAATTCCAGGAGCCTTCCCTTTAGATAATTTGTCTATGGCCTTTTCTATTTCATGTATTTCTATCTTTTGATCACATAAATTTTTACTTTAATTAGATATAAGAGGAAGAGTTATTTTATTGAGAAAACCAGAAATTTTATTTTCGGTATTATTTTACTTTTGTATAAATTCTTATAAAAATCCCTTACAAATTTTAGAATATCGTTTTTACCTTCAGTAATTGTTATTCTCTTCAAGTTTGGTTAAAGTTTTCTCGCTTCCTTTTCTGCATTCCTCTTTATTGTATATTCTCTTACCTATATTATATATATCATTATAAAACCCGGATCTCTGTTTTCCACCATTAGTTTTATACTTTTCCAACCCCCTGAGGGTTCGGGGTTGTCGAATTGGCCCGACGTGCCTCGCCACGTGTCGTAAAAGGCGACTAAGTAGAGGCAACTTGTTTGCCGTGGGTTGCGTCCCGTGTCGGGGGAGGAAAGGATCCTGGTAGTTGCAACACTACTTTGGCCTCTACTTCTCTTAGACGGGTGGTCGAGATGGGCCCGGTCTCGACAAATCGGCTGGTCACGCCGAGCACTAGGAGGTCTTTTTTCCTTTTTTATTACTTATCTTCTCTTTTTTTCTTGTATCTATCTTGATATCACCGTTTCCCCTACATTCTTTTCCTTTAGCTTTCACTTCCACAAGTTTTAGAAGACTTCCTAGATAGCGGTGGCTCAACGGGTCAATCGGGAGGTAATGTTACCGACCCTAGAAGGAAGCTTCATGGGTCAATCCCAGGTAATTTTATCTAACGAGTATGGCATCTATGTATCCCTGGCACTTGAAAAGTGTCCCCTCGTTGGGCTCCGTGGCGGGTGGGGAGCATGGGTGCTGAAATTTTAAACGCCAATCACCCATAATATTAGGTGTCTCAAAGTGTTTTTAACTACAACAGTGCACCAAGAATTATTATGTAACACTTAAATTAAAGTGGACCAGCATAAATATCAGAATGGATGTCTTGCACTGAAGGGTTAACTGTCATGGATAAATAGACAACATAACCTTATCTCTACAGACTCAAGGATATAAAAAATGTGAAGCAATTTACCTCGTCACAAACCATAGTAATGTACCATGTAACTGATTTACTAGCTCAAGACTAGCTACCTGCAACCTACGCGTGTTAAATACTATAATGTTTTTGTTTCGTCTATCGTTTCACTTCTTGTTTTCGACTGACCACAAAACAAAACCTTTCTTTCATATTTGGTTTTCAAAGTTTTTGATACGCTCCTTGTTGCGCTTTTGAAAGATTAAACAACATAATAGGAAGTAATTATCTACGAAGTCTTGCGCATGCGCAATAAGTGCATCCGGTTCGAGGTCCGGGTACCAGTTTTTAGATCTTAATTTTTTAAAAAAAAAAAACTTCGCCGGAGGCTTTGAAGGGTATGGTGGGCGGGACTCCAAGCTAATAGTATAAGAGACGTCTGTATTCTTCTCATACCGTATCCTTTGCTGATCTTCGTCGACCAGTCGTCTTTTTTCAGCTTTTTCTGTGAATCAGCGCTGTCACAAAAATTTTCGATCTCCTGTTGACAGGTAGTGCTTAGCGTTTTAACATATTCAGTCAGGAGTGGTTTCTTCGGAATATCATCTCTATTTTCGTGCAGCAGTTTATGTGCAATAGTGCTCAGAATGGTCTATTCACGATCCATCAGCTCTAAGAAGTTTCTACTCTGTTTTATCAATTCTTGTTTATTTTCCTTTATTGCTTTCCCCCTTAGGATAACCCCTAATGATTTCAAACTATCCTATCCGCAACAGAAAGCTCGGTGTTCGTATGTGTATGCCTTTCTCGTCCAGTGTATAAACCGCTAGTTCCTTTGTGGTTGTCAACCATCATGTAAAAAAAAAAAAAACGCAGGGTCGATGAAACTTTCCATTATTGGCTGAGCCACTAGGCGACCTAAATTCCTGTGTTTGAACTTTCATCCTTGCTTTCCATACCCACTGTGTTCAAAGGGATATTTCCATATAAATAAATTCAAAATAGTGTAATTTTCAACAATACGATACATTTCATCCTTGTACAGTTTTGATAAAATAAGGTGATGGAACATTTTGTTCTTCCAGCTGCCATGGAAATAATCTGCTGGCTAGTCCTTTTAATTTTCGAGCAGAAAATCGAATCCTTTTCTTGGTGTTTTACTGAACTTACTTTGGAATATCTTCGTAGATCTCTATGTTAAAACCATAACAGTGTGTACAGCATCCGTACTCATCATATTTTCTTTCTTTGACCTCTCGATTTCAATAACTTGATGTTCCTCTTGTAATCACCATAATTTCGTACGAATGTCAATTGGTCCTAATGTGTTTTGCAACGAGAAACTTGTCAACTTTTCATTTTGTTTGCAGAGTCTAACAGGTTGGGATACAGGATTGTAAGCTGTGACTTTATTAGCACTTATCGGTTGTTTGCTTTTGGGATTGACCCTGTACAGCAAGACGATCGGATACTTCGGTTTATTCTCACACCCAGTACAGTCATAACAATAAAATCACAAGATTATAAAATAAAACAACTCAAATTGACGCATCCGCAGTCATAAAATAGGGTAAAGAATAAAAGTACAAAGCTCTTTGTACTGAAGCAGAATGTAAACAAAAAGGTAGTGTCTTTGACAATTGTGCAGGGAAAAAAATCTGATATCAAGTTGTAATAGTGTATCCGGGATGTAATTACTAGAACATAAACGACGTTGTACTAGATGGCACTTACGGCCATACCGAACGAGACGTATAATACGCTTTAGAACGCGATGGCCATGCACACCGTCATGCCCCATGTATTGACGACGGAATCCTCCTATGTTACATAGAATAATACGGTCATCTCCCTCTAAAACATGGGCCAATCTTCGGTTTATAGAACGTACGACTCTATTGTAATATGGCACACTTAATCCTCTGGGGCGCAAACCGGGTAACAAGCTTCCAATACAAATGAACATGACTCCACGTGACAGTAACATCTGACACAGATTTACTAAATTCTCCACAATAGCGGCTGAACTTAATTGACCAACATCATTCTCCCCTAATTTCAGATAAACTATGCACGGCACAGGTTCCAAAACAGGGAGACGATTAATAAAACTGCTCACTAACGCCCCAGATCGGCCTTCAAAAGATATCTCCATATCTTGAGGCTTGTTACATACACGACCCAACCATTCTAAACTTCCCATTCTTCGGACAAAACTATGACCACAAATCAGAAAATACATGATGCACTGTAGCGATAATAGAATTAGAATAACCTATATACATCCCCCTGCGGGTTCGGGGTTGTAGAATTGGCCCGACGTGCCTCGCCACGTGTCGTAAAAGGCGACTAAGTAGAGGCGACCTGTTTGCCGTGGGTTGCGACCCGTGTCGGAGGAGGAAAGGATCCTGGTAGTTGAGCGGAGGCTTTTCCGATGCAATACACTACTTTGGCCTCTACTTCTCTTAGACGGGTGGTCGAGATGGGCCCGGTCTCGACAAATCGGCTGGTCACGCCGAGCACTGGGAGGTCTCTCTTTACTGGCTCACCTTCTATATCTTTATTGTATCTCTCTTGATACCACCGTTGCCCCTTCATTCTATCATTCTAGCTTTCATTTTCAAAAAGTACTAGAGGACCTTCCAGATAGCGGTGGCTTAACGGGTCAATCGGGAGGTAATTTTGCCGATCCTAGGTAATTTTATCTAACGAGTATAGCATCTGTGTATCCCTGGCACTTGAAAAGTGTCCCCTTGTTGGGCTCCATGGTGGGCGGGGAGCATGGGTGCTGAAACTTTAAAACTAAATCATGGAAAATTCAAAAAAAAATCAAAACAAACGAACGAAACCACTATCCGACTCTGATGAAGAACCATGTGGTGTGGAGTCATTCCCACGCTTCATGGTCATACAGTCAACAGATGCTGAAAAACAAATTGCTGCACTATCTCCTTTTGTTATTGAAAAAACTTTAATGGGTTTGATCGGCACACCAAAAGGTGTCAAGAAATTGAAATCGGGCTGTCTTCTCGTTGAATGTGAGCGAAAAAGTCAAACTGAAAATCTGAAAAAGATGAAAACATTCTTCAACATTCCAGTAACCTCATTCGCTCACACTTCATTGAATACGTCTAAAGGCGTGATGCGGTGTCGTGACTTGGCTGGAGTCAACGACACAGATATCATCGAGGGGATGAAACATGAAGGTGTCACTGCAGTACGTAGAATACGTATTAAACGTAATAACACCCTGCAGGACACCAACACATTTGTACTCACCTTTAATAAACCGACAGTGCCCAAAGTGGTCAAGGTTGGGTTTCTGCAAGTAAAGGTTGAGATTTACATACCAAATCCTCTTCGATGCTACAAGTGTCAGAAATACGGCCATCACGAAGACCGATGTTCCAGAGTCAAGGTCTGTGGCCGATGCGGAGACCACTCTCATCAGGAAGCTGATTGTAGAGCAACTCCGCACTGTGTCAACTGTGGCAAAGAGCATCACGCCAATTCTAAGGATTGTGATACATGGAAACAGGAGAAGGAAATTCAGAGGGTAAAGTTTTCCTCCAACATACCCTACCCAGAGGCCAGAAAACTTGTCCAGGCAAGAACATCCCTTCCTGGCCCATCCTTCTCCACAGTTGTGAAACACAACCCCAAAATCACCAAGGACGCACAAACACAGACAGATCAGCCCGATTCAACAAGTGCCAACATCCCTAATTACCAACCACAGAAAAGCACAGCATCAACTCAGACAACATTTAATAACAACCCACCACCAAAAGCTCAAAAAAATAAACAAAAACAACAAACAAATAAGCAGCAAAAGGGGTCAGATGACCCCATTAAACTTTACAATATGTTTGGAGAACTTGAGAGTATGGATGCAGAAGAAACTGCTCCATGTACTCAAGGTTCCTCCAAACCTAGCAAAACCAAATATACTCCCGTACTTCCTCCAGACAAATAACAACACATTTTCTCCGCGAATAGTCTTACCTAGATCCAGAATCTCCAGCATAACTTTATAATGAAGAACACCATCATACAATGGAACTGTCGAGGACTGAAAGCAAACTACAATGATATTCTTCTGCTTTTAAATGAACATGATCCCGCTGTACTATGTTTACAGGAAACATTCCTGAAAGACACAGATAAAATTACATTTAAAAACTTTTCCCTGTTCAACACGTACTTACAAAACGCTGACAGGGCCTCAGGAGGAGTCTCTGTTATTGTGAACAATAGAGCCCCTCACAGAGTCATTCCTTTAAATACAAATTTACAAGCTATTGCTGTAAGCGTCACTTTACATCGAGTGATTACATTTTGCTCTATTTACTTGTCACCAAACACCAAACTAGTACCAAATGAATTAGACAATATTGTTCAACAACTTCCCACACCCTTCATTTTACTCGGGGATTTTAATGCCCATAACATCCTATGGGGATCGAATCACATAAACGACAGAGGCCATAAAGTAGAAGATTTCCTTTCTAGACATGATCTGTGTCTATATAATACTAACTCATCGACATATTTACACCCAGGAACGGGTACGTACACGTCCATTGATTTAACAATTTGCTCTCCTTCATTGCTTTTGGACTATGAATGGAAGGTCGCTGATGACCTTCACAGTAGTGATCATTTTCCAATCACTCTTGAAAATAACACTAAAATTGATGACGCAATTCCACAATGGAATATAAAGAAAGCTGACTGGGCTTACTTTGAAACACTATGTCAAACTAGACTAAATAATGATACAATATTCAACGCTGTTAATCCTATACAGCATTTTACTTCAATTCTAATTTCAATTGCAGATGAATCTATTCCTAAGTCCTCACCGAACAGTAAAAAACCGCAAAAACCTTGGGTAACCAAGGAATGCAAAGAGGCCATTAGACAACGCCGAGAAGCATTAAAACAATTCAACACTCGTCCTACGCCCGAAAATCTAAACAAATATCGTATTGTGCGGGCTAAAACACGACGCACAATCAAAGAATGTAAACGTACATCCTGGAAGAAATATGTTTCTTCTATAAACTCTCGTTCCTCAATGAAACAAGTTTGGGATACTATTCGCAAAATAAATGGAAAGGGTAAACACAATTCTATTCGACAACTGAAAACAAACAATAACAATTTTAGTTCGAAACGTGACATAGCAAATATTCTTGCCAATAGTTTCTCAAAAAACTCGTCATCATCTAATTATTCAGAAACCTTTCGAAGATTAAAATCTCAAAAAGAAAAGTCACGTTTAAAGTTTACATCTAACAACTCTGAAAGCTATAACCAGCTGTTTTCTTTAATGGAGCTTAGGGAGGCTTTAGACAAGGCCCACGATACATCCGCTGGGCCCGACGAAGTCCATTATCAGTTTTTGAAACACCTGCCAGAATCTTCTCTGACATTACTACTGAAAATCTTCAATGATTTATGGATTGCTGGTAATGTACCTAAGAGCTGGAAAGAAGCAATAGTAATACCGATTCCCAAACCAGGCAAAGACAGCGAAGATCCTAACAGCTATCGGCCCATTGCACTCACAAGCTGCGTATGCAAAACAATGGAACGAATGATTAATTCTCGGCTTGTATGGTACTTGGAAAGTAACAATTTAATATCTTCTTTCCAAAGCGGTTTCCGTTCTGGTCGTAGTACAAACGATCATCTGGTTAGACTGGAAACATTTATTCGCGATGCATTTATCAAGAAGGAACATTTAGTAGCAGTCTTCTTTGATTTAGAAAAGGCCTATGACACAACATGGAAGTACGGGATACTAAATGACCTGCACGATCTAGGTCTAAAAGGCCGCCTGCCCGCTTTCATCTCCAGTTTTCTCTCAGACAGAGAATTCAAAGTACGAGTGGGCTCTACCATTTCCGATATGCACCAGCAAGAGATGGGTGTGCCCCAGGGCAGTATTTTATCTGTGACTCTATTTAATATCAAAATCAATAGCATCACCAAGTGCTTGGCTCCCGGTGTGGATTGCTCTTTATATGTAGATGATTTTTTAATTTGTTATCGATCAAAGCACATGCATACAATTGAAAGGCAACTCCAGCAAAATATCAATAAGATCCAATGTTGGGCCAGTAATAACGGTTTCAAATTTTCTAAATCGAAAACAGTATGCATGCATTTCTGTCAATTGCGAAGACATCATGATGACCCTAAACTCACGCTGGATGGAACACTTATTCCAGTTGTTGAGGAAACAAAGTTTTTGGGTATTATCTTCGACAGAAAGCTGACTTTTATACCACACATCAAGAATTTAAAAGCTAAATGTTTAAAAGCTTTAAATTTACTAAAAGTAATTGCGCACACTGACTGGGGTGCTGATAAAAAAGTACTCCTTAATTTGTATAGAACATTTATCCGTTCTATACTAGACTATGGATGCATTGTTTATGGTTCAGCTAGGAAGTCCTATTTGAAAATGCTTGATCCAATTCATCATCAAGGAATAAGACTCGCTCTAGGAGCATTTAAGACATCTCCATGTGAAAGCCTTCTCGCGGAAGCGAATGAGCCACCACTATCACTTCGCAGAGAAATGCTTTCTGCACAATACGCTCTTAAATTAAGATCAAACCCTCGGAACCCTGCTTTTTCGGCTGTATTTCAACCAAAATACAAAACTTTATACGAAAACAAACCAAATGCCATACCTTCATTTGGTATTAGAATATCATCCAGCCTCGACAATATCAAAAGTAATTTCTCTACAATTCAGAAAACGTTTGTCTCGAAAACACCACCTTGGCTACTTAAGCAACCCAAAGTGATTTTTACGTTACACGATGGGAATAAATCTGAGACCAACCCTGCCATATTCCTGAACTCTTATCATGAACTTCTCAACGATTTTACAAATTACACTAAATTTTATACTGATGGATCAAAGGTTGATGAAAAGGCTGCTGCAGCCTTCGTTAGTGGCAAGCACATAACCAAAGTGCGCTTGCCAAACAATGCGTCCATTTTTTCAGCGGAAATCAGAGCAATAGACCTTGCTCTCAAATTTATCGAAGAGAAACGCGTCTTAAATAGTGTTATCTTCTGTGACTCTTTATCAGTGCTTCAGTCGCTACACAATAGAAAACTGGATAATCCATTATTAGTCCATCTCCTCGTCAAAAATACAACGCTTAGTACCTCCAACAATATAGTATACTGTTGGTTACCTAGCCATATTGGTATTAGAGGTAATGAAGAAGCAGACCGTGCTGCTAAGATGGCTCTATCCCAAGAACCATCAGATTTTAAACTACCGTTTACTGATTTTAAACCTTGTATCAAAAGGTACCTGCGTCAGAAGTGGCAGACGTCATGGGATCATACAGTCAACAACAAACTTCATGCCATCAAACCAACCCTGGGGGAATGGACTCCTTCCTACAGAACTATCCGTAGGGAGGAGACTGTCATTGCAAGACTCAGAATCGGTCATTCATACATAACCCACTCCCACATACTAAAAGGTGAAGATCCACCAGAGTGCGTCTCTTGCAATGACCCATTCACTGTTAAACACTTCATGACCGAGTGTTCCGACCTGCAACCTACACGTGCTAAGTACTATAATGTACATGACATGAAGGAACTTTTTGATACTGTATCTATCACTTGTATTTTAGATTTCCTGAAGGAAGTAAATCTTTATCTTAAACTTTAACTTGTATGTCATCACCTAGTGCATTTTTATTTAATGCAAATATCACCTCTTATTTACAACATATTTTCATCAACATACACCATTTACATCTCCCGTTGATTGGGAAGCTTCATATTTTACTGTTACCAACAACTTACAATTTTATATTGAACTATTTGTTTTTTTTTTATATCGCTGGTCGATATTAAACCTTTAGTATTTTTAACCATGTTTAAATACAACCTGTTGTATGGCGCTAAATAGCCTAAAAGTGCTGGTGCGCCGTTAAATATCAATCAATCAATCAATCAATCAACCTATATACACTGGTGAAACTAGCCTCATTACAAGTATCAAATTACACTGTAAATTTTTACGGAATAGCACTATATAAAAAGCGAAAAAGAATTATATCGTATACTACCATACAAAATAGACCTTGCTCTCAAATTTATCGAACAGAAACGCGTCTTAAATAGCATTATCTTCTGTGACTCTTTATCAGTGCTTCAGTCGCTACACAATATAAAACTGGATAATCCATTATTAGTCCATAATAATAATACTAAGAAAACTATTCATAACTAAAATGATTAAAATTGAAAATTAAATAATAATATAAGGTAGCTTTGCGAAAAGAATTCAGTTACACATTGTAAAACAAATTAACAAAATAGCATATATCTAACTAAATAATGAGTCATTCTTTAATATTTTCACTGCACAGTCACTTCCGAAGTAACAATTCTCGCCAGATACATCCGCAGTAGGAAATCAATAATTCGGGAATACAGCCACCTATTCCCCGCGTTGTTCAAATGAACACCGTCATGATGCATGAAACGTCGACGAAATCCCTTGATGTTGCAGAGGAACACTCTATCATCATTGTAAAAAAAATTATGAAGTCCCTGGTTCACTTGACGAACAACACCATTGTAAAAGGAAACAGTTAGCCCACGGGGGTTCAAGCGGGGCAATAATACTCCAACGCATATATATTGCACCCCACGGGCCAATAAACTGTGACATAAATCCAAAATGTTATGAATAATATCATTGGAACTCAAACGTCCTATATCATTCTCACCAACCTTCAAAAATATAACATCTGGTAAGGGATCCAGGGTGGGTGGTCTGATTAAAAAACTTTCAACCATTGCTCCCGACCGTCCGTCATAAAAAATTCGCATATCTTGTGGCTGCTGACAAACTGATGGAAGCCAAGTTAAATAACTCATTCGCCTCACAAAACTGTGGCCGCACATTAAAACATCCATGATCAAACTACTATACAACGGCTAAATCTTCTATATAAGTACCAACGAAGTAATAAACCTAAGCAATAAATTCTGATACAACAAATACTCAAATTAAATCGCAGCCTCCTACCGTATAACCGTATGCAAGCGATGATTTTAAGAGTAATGTTATATGTTTGTTTGGTAAGAATAGTCTATAGAGCTACAGGAGATTGCATACTGGGGGAAAAAAATCCATAGTGACATACGTACCCATATGGAGGAAATTATGGTAATGCCATGGCAAGAAAAAGAATCGAACGATTTGGAAATAAGTGTCGATTAGTTCTCAAAATTTGACCACTTGGAATTGATGAGACTTGATGCAAGCGTTGATTTCTCTCCGCATGATTGGTTTTTACATAATTATTTCATTTAACGTTTTAGATAATCTGTTAGCTAAGATAGATCAGATCATTATCAAATATCGACAAATCAGTCAGAATTAAAGCGTAGTAGACAAAAACGAGAGCTAATATAAGCACGCTCTTTTCCTTTCTTCCTTCTTTCTCTCATTTCGCTTCTTGTACTTGTACACTATAGGTGTTTTTAGCTACTTGAAAAATGCAAACGGGTGTTAGGAAACTAATACTACCTATAGGAACTGTAAAATACAACATTATTCATACAGGCGTATGTACGCATACATACAATAAATAACCTGATAATTATTCCTTACGGTGATGAAATGCAACGTGGCTACCGCATGTACGTATGTACAGACAGACAGACAGACATACATACATACTTCCTATTAACGAGAGCGGATATAAGCACGCTCTTTTCCTTTCTTCCTTCTTTCTCTCATTTCGCTTCTTGTACTAGGCACTATAAATGCATAGTACATATAGTTTTCCTTGATTTATTGTAATTTCTTAATAAAAACATCAAACCCTAGCATACTAAATTTTTATAGTATTGTAGTATTTGATATATCAAATTAAGTTCATTTGTCTGTCCGTGCGCCTACACATTATGATATGGCAGGAGACAACGGTAAAATAAGCGGCTGTCCTGTTAGCCAAGCACACTTTGTTCTTAGAAAATGTGCTTGTTACACCTCTCCGCGACGATGACGCCGACAGCCATGGGAGAGGACCCACCCACACCCCATGCCGGAAATGACAATTTCGAAGATACTTTCTTATTGATACCCCCCCCCCCAAAAAAAAAAAAAAATGATAGATCAGATCAGTATCAAATATCGACAAATCAGAATCAGAATTAAAGCGTAGTAGACAAAAAAGATATGGATAAACAATGTAAGAATCGGATCAAATCGTAACATATGCCAGGAGTCAAATGGTAGCAGAAGCTCATGTCTTTGTTTCAATTTTAAAAAGAAGGTATCCTTATATTATTTGTAAGTCGAGTACTCTTACTGCTAAAAATTGCCAGTTCAACTCTCTTATTCTATCTAAGAATAAGTGGGCTTCCTGAAACGTCCAGAATTCAAGTAAACTCGTCCATCCATAATTTGTGTATTCAGCATACAAATCGTATTGTTCAACAATATTTTCCATTGCACTCCATATTTATGTCTTCCATTCTGATTAGAATAACTACTGCAGGTATCTGCGCCATTTTGGTAATGACCGAATCGTAATAATCTAAGCAACGCCAGCCTCATTTTGAAATGAGCCCTTTTCTCATGTGAAAACCTGCAACTGTAGGAACAATGCACGACACCTCACTAAAAAATTCCTGAAATATCTGGCTTGTACAACCGAATAAAAGAAAAGCATTGTCATGTACCCCATGCTGTAGTACTCAATATGACAGCTATTTTCACAAATATAAGATATGATATATCTCTCCAATTGCTCTGCCCTCCCACCTGCTGGATACAAACGTATTAAAAATATTCTGATTGGAATTGGCATCTTCTCTTTCTGGCAGTTTGAAATGAAATGGCGGTAGCTGTTTGAAATGGTTTCAAAGTCCTCTATCAAGTCCGCTACGAGTGAATAAATCTAGTTATATCTTGCACGCTTCTATCGAGAGAGACATGCCGATCAGAGACGCTTCTGGCATTGAAAGATGGATGGACATATACAAAGGGCGAGAAATGTTACCAAAAATTAGACTGTTATCTGTGACAGAAGCTTGGACTATACTTATGCCGTTTCTGACTTGAAAAACAAACCAGTTACTCAAGTAAAGTAATTTACATAGATATATACATACAGACAGACACATGCACACTAAATATTATTTCCTTTAAGTTGGCATTTTTCAATTTTTTAATATGGTTATATTTGGAAAACATACAAAGGGAGAGAAATCTAATAAAAAATGTGGCTGTTATCTTTGTTTACCAAAACCGTTTCTGCCTGCCTTGAATAGAATTAAAAAAAATTAGACTTTATCACCAGTTATTTATACACACAAAAACTGATTCCAACATAAATACGTATATGTATACAATATTACACTTTTCTGTCATTTAAATTGGCATTCTTCTGTTATTTAAGATGATCGGACTTTGGGACACGAACAAAGGGAGAGAAATCTTAAATAAAATGTGACTATCTTAGACAGAAATTTTTATTTACCAAAATAGTTTCTGCCTTGAAAAGAATAAAAACATTTGACCAATTTTATCACCAGTTTATAATACAATTTTATTTACACTGATGTATTCCAACATACATATATAATATTAGTTTTTCCTTCATTTAAGTTGACATTCCTACTTCATTTATTTATATGATGGTTGGACTTGCTACACGTACACAGGAAGAGAAATCTAAAAAAAACCTGACTATCTTAGACAAATTATTTATTTAACCAAATAGTTTCTGCTTTGAAATGAATAAAAAAAAAAATTAGACCCAACTTTATCACCGGCTTCTAATGCAAAATTTGCATACTAACTTTAAGGAACGAATTTTGCATAGGCATTTCATAAGATTATGAATTACAGACACATTTCAGAAAGTTGGACTTTTTATTGGTGTAGTACATTGTGCAATTTCGCCTTATTCCGTTATTTAAGATGGATTGATATTGTTAAATTGGGGACACCTACAAGGAGACTAATATTACAAAAAAAGTTTGTACTTTGTCATCTTTGACAGAAACTTGTAGTTTATGAAAGCTGTTTTCTATCACGAATTACTTACATTGACTGAATATTTTATAATAGTTGTCCTTCATTTATTACAATATTGTCATAAAATTACTTATAAGAATAAATTGCACATTAAATTTAACCAATCTGCATCGGCATTTCATACGATTACGAATTAAAGTAATCCATGGATATACAAACACAGACACACCCCCAAAATATTATTTCAGAAAGTGTTTATTATTTCCAGAACAAAATTCACCATTTTCTGACCTACAGCATTTTTTCTGTTGTCCTATCATATCCCATATCTCAATTTATCAAATCGCAACGAAATACTTGCAATTGTGCTTTATTTCACAAATATTTGATTCATTTCCAAGCAAAAAAAAAATTTAATTCGTGTTATTCTAACTCAAATAGTGAATGCGTAAATATGTACGCATCCAGCTTTGTTTGAAAATCAGCTGCGTAATCAGCCATTCCAAAGCCCAATGCGGTTCTTTGTTATCAATTCATCCTATCCCATTGAAGTCGGTGCTTATACTTATTATTTCCTTGTATATTGATAAACATTCAATGAAATACTTGAAATTTATGCTTTATTTGACTAATTTCCCGTTCAAAAAAGCGTGTAATTCCTATCAAATAAGGAATGCGTACGAAAAATCAGCTTTGACCAAAATCAGCCAATTCAAAGCCCAATGCGGTTCTTTGTTATCATTTCCTCGTCTCCCATTGAAATCCGTGCATATATACTTATTATTTCCTTGTATATTTGAGAACCTTTCAATGAAATACTTGCAATTATGCTTTATTTGACTAATTTCCCGTTGAAAAAAACGTGTAATTCCTATCAAATAAGGAATGCGTACGAAAAACCAGCTTTGACCAAAATCAGCCAATTCAAAGCCCAATGCGGTTCTTTGTTATCATTTCTTCGTCTCCCATTGAAATCCGAGAAGATACTTATTATTTCCTTGTATATTTTAGAACCTTGCAATAAAATACTTGCAATTATACCTTATTTGACCAATTCCCAGTTCACAAACGTATAATTCCTATTAAAAATAAGTAATTATTGCAAAGCCCAATGCGCACATATTTGACCAAAATCAGCCACTTCAAAGCCCAATCCGCACATAACTACGCATTTCTACGCATTTCTACGCATCCGGTGACCAAAGTCAGCCATCTTTGACCAAAATCAGCCAGCTTTGTTTTGTCGGCCAATTCAAAGCCAGCGAGTCAAGCTCATTGGCCTGATCTTTCCAAAAGCCCCTCTTGGAGTATGTTTCATTTAGCAGCTGGGCAGCTTCCCCATCTCTTCTTTTATTAAAAATAACGACTTTAGCTAGTGTAGCTTCAACCAGTTGGCTCCAAACTGGATATGCTACATCAGTTTTCATCGTTTTAATCAGGTCTTCCATCTGCTTCTCAAGATATAATTTCAACATAAGATCAGAAGTTAGTGGAATGATCTCCTTTTTATTGAATTTATTTGTTTTCAGTGTTGCAAGGGCAGTACTGGAAACTATCAGACCATTCAGCATCTAAAAGTTCCAGAAACTGTTGGAAACTATCAGACCATTCAGCATCTAAGAGTTCCAGAAACTTTGATGACTCTCAGTATGCGATGTCATCATCTTGCTTCAGTGCTATGCCACGCTTAATTTGAGCACATTTCAAAAGGTTGTGGCCTAGGCGCAGGGCTAGCCCAGGCTTTTCTAGCACAATGTGTGGCATTTACTACCAAGTCAAACTGCTTGCCACATATCATATCAGTTAGTTGTTGATTTTTTGTTTGCAAGTTCATTTTAATCCTGGCTAGCTGGCGCATTCGTTCCGAGATGTTGTGCTTCCTTCGAATGCCCAGTTTTTGGAGGAGGATGTTTCCAAAGGTTAAGATTAAGTTAATATTTTTTAGGCAACTGAATACTTCATCTCTGTGCATGGTGTCTAAAATCGGATCTAGTTTCTTAAAATTGGCACATGATTCAGTTTCTATTGTGCTGCTCAAAAGCAGTCTTGATCTTGCTTGAATGGAGGACTCGTTGGATGTGGCATCCTTGGGAATGAATTTACAAACTGCAATCTTTCCACAACTCTCCCTTTTTGAAAAAGTCTAAACAGTGAATACATGGGAGATAATCATCATACTTTTGGTTTGTGCTTGATCTTCTTGCCACAGTAAGTTCACCCTGTTTAGATTGCAATATGCTAATGTTATCTACGTAATTATCTTTGTTTTATTTTTCAATGGCCCAGGTACTCTCTTTGCCAGATTTGGCAAGGGCCTGTACTACTTCCAATTGGTCATTATGTTTCGAATTTAGGTGCTCCACATTTCTATGTTTAAGAAGTTTTCTACAATATATACAGGCTAATATTTTATTGTAGACTCTGCTGCCAGACTCCTTGTTTAACACTCTTTGTACAATAACTGAAATGTTAAGAAATTTCAAATTATCATAATTGTTTGAAAAGTATTCTAGTTTTTTGTGCTATGGAGTAATTTTAAGCCTATATTCTTTCCCAAAACTGTAATTTAACTGATGAAACATATTTTCTTTGTATAACATTTTGATTTAGATACCTACAATGTCGTAATGCTGGTAAACATCAAATACTGTAAAATTTACATTATAATGTTTATATTTTCAACACCTTACTTGTGTATTTATTGTTATAACTAACATCATACAAAACCAAAGTTGCTGATACTAAAACCTGGCTAAATATGAGTTTGTTTTGTAACAAGTTTAATGGTGATGAAACTCCGGCTGGCAGCAAAAACATGGCCAAAAATAGTGGCTGGGGACAATGTTCAACCACAGTGTTGGCCATGGCTACGGGGAAATTCCTAACATTGTATGGAAACGCATATTTATATGCGTTTGATATTTGAAGACAATGCAAAGTTGACCACAGTTTGCTGTAGCTACTACAGCTTTGCATGTTTTATGCTGGAAAAGTCGCACTTTGCTTTTCCTTTCCTAGAAAGATGCTTCTCGATGAAATTACTTTAGTTTACAATTGGACCCTTCTAGGTTCAAACGTCAAAATCTTTACCTCGATTCATAATTCATGCAATGGCAGTGCTGTGTAAAAGTTTCTCTTGGATACAGTCACTTAATGTTTGCGTGTCTATTCATAGCACTGTACCTGTTTTGCAGCAAGATTTTTCTGTTTCCTGAAAATTGTCCGTACAGATGAAAAAGATGTATAAATATTTATCTTTGCAGTTAGTTCATATTTAGTTCCCCCAGGCTGTTGCGGTATTATAGAAGGGCATCTTATTCCCATACGATGCACGAATTGTTTTCAGTACTGTCAGAGATGGCTGTGAAAGGCTAGTGTGGCATACACGATAAAAATTGAAAGCTGTTATTCGTCCTACACGATATATGTGCCAGAAGAGACAATTTGATTGGCCCCTTGTCTCCTTCGAAACAGATATGTCTGTAGCACTAGACTTATCTAACACCTGCTCGTATGATGAATCTGAACAACTTGTATCCTTACTGCATAAGCATAACTGACTCGAATCAATGGGTCACTCTGCAAATAATGATTTAGGTTTGAAGTTTTCTGAAAATTTGCCCTTGCCTTTTAATGATAGAATGGCAGCCTTTGGCAAATTTTGATGAAGTTCATCCCAAAATAGGATTCCCTTATTTTCAGTAGGCGATGATATGTCTGACACTGCTCGTTTCTCAGAAACAATGGATCATTATTACATTGTGCATGATATGAAAGAACTTTTTGATACTATAAACATCACTCGTATTATTGAGTTCCTGAAAGCAGTAAATCTTTACTCTAAACTTTGACTTTAATGCTATGACCTTGTGCAGTTTTATACAATATATATACCGTTCCATTTTAATACCTTTTTATCGTTTTTCATTAACATAGAATATTTACCTCTACCGTTGATCGGGAAGCTTTACTTTGCACCGTTACCTTCTTACCGTTTTTAATTTCAACCATCTGTTCTTTTATATCGCTGGTCAATATAGGACCTTTTATAAATTTTAAAAGATTACATACTTTAATTGTGCGGCAAATACCAATATCTTACCATTTTACTTTGGGCTGTTTGATTTTCTATGTCGCTGGTCGATGTTAAACCTTTCTTATTTTCAAACATATAACCTATTGTATGTCGCTGAATAGCCTAAGAGTGCTGGTGCGCCGTTAAAATTCAATTAATCAATCGATCAATCAATCAGAAACAATGTGCACAGATTCATTACTTGAAAGTTGTCGTTTTTTTTAATGCAGACTGAAAGTCCATATCTTTAATTCGTTTATATGGTGTCTCAAATTTAGCTGAAGCAGGAAACATCCAGTATGCAGGTACATCAGTCACAGTAACTTCCTTGCATATTCTCGATCCAGTCGCCAAGGCAAACAAAACTGCTGCAACGTGAGTACAACATTCCCCGAGTCCTGCCATGCATGTGCAATGTGCTGTTTCCACACTCCCATCTGTGGCAACAATAACCCATGGCTCTAGAGGTTTCTCTCTGGCTCGCATAGAGTGAGTCACCTGGAATTTAGAATGAAGGAAACATTACAAAATATAATATATAATGTTCAATATTATGTCAGTACTTGAGGTTTTTGTGCATGTTGAATGTCTCCATACATGTTCATGAGGAATGTTCACATGTACTTGCATGTACTTTTTTACAGTCTTGAAAATAAGATGTGAAAGGATGTTAAATTTGAATGAAAATGTTATCATTGTGTGGCTATTTCATAATTTTCAGTCACCATATATTTGATTTTAATAGAACAACTTCTAGTCTGCTCCTTTGGGAATTGATATAACCAAATTAGCCTAAGAGAGCGCCTCCACCCCAAACTTGTGCTGATACTGATGAACAATGTGTGCGGTATTATGCCACCTACTCATAGCATTTGCGAAATTTTGCATAGTTTTGGTCCTTTACGGCACAAGAGAGAGAGAGAGAGAGAGAGAGAAAGAGAGATTTGGGTTGGGGGTCAACCGCTTACATTCTGGAGAAGCCTCGTACGATTAAATTGTGGATTACTTCGTACGAATGTCAATTGGTCTTGATGTGTTCTGCAACGATAAACATGTAAACTTTTCATTTTGTTTGCTGAGTCTGACAGGTTGGGATACAGGATTGTAAGCTGTGGCTTTATTAGTACTATCGGTTGTTTGCTTTTGGGATTGACCATGTACAGCAATACGATCGGATACTTCGGTTTATTCTCACACCCACGAGTCATCACAATAAAATCACAATATTATAAAATCAAACAACTCAGAGTGGACAAAGGAGGATAAATCGTCACAGGTGATCTGTAAGTCAAAGCTGCTGTTTCCAATAGTAGTGAAGTTGTTGGAATCATAGAGGGTTCTTCCGAATGTGGTGGCGCTGTGGCTCTGGGAGTTGATGAGATGAAGCTGGGCGGTGTAAAGTCAGATGGTCGTAGTAATTCTGGGCCAAATCTGTTGCGTAGATTATAGTTATGTGGGGTGACACCTTTATTCATGTTCTTGTCTCCACCAACTTTTATGAAAATTTTAAGTAAAGGATTACGGTTTGTTCTCATAAAAACATACTGGGAAGAAAAGAATGAGTTCCTAGATAAAGGATGTCGCCAGATGATGGAAATGTCTTGGGGAAAATTCAGGTACGGAATCGTATCTGTAATGAAGAGACAAACATATTGCTTGTCTTGCCGGTTCAGGAACTTTATTTATATAATCAGCACATGTATATTACATGTACTACATTCTAGAAACACGTATATAGGTTTTATAATTAAAATTCATGAAATACATATTATATTTTCCTTATTAAGCTTTCCAACTTCATTCATTCGTATAACTAATGCATTTTAGAATATTATACAAAATTGGTTGATTCTCAACCAATTTCAAGATAACAAAATTATAAAATGCAATAACTGTAACTAATGCCACAATTAATTTAAAGAAATGCATTTTACTTATTTTAAAATAGAATAATGATTTAGAAGATATAGCTAGATATTATTCTAAACGAGGATGAAAGAGCTGGCATAGTCTGTTGTTTATAGTACATACAGTCTGTTCTCTCTTATTTTCCTCTTTGTTTCAGGCTGTTCTCTTTCAAGTTTATTCACATTCATTTTACTTGGATTATATAAGTATATCTGAACTGTTATATTTTCTCTACATTGATCTTCTCTGTCAAAGATGTACGTAGAAAACAGATCATTGGATATTATCCTGGATAACTTTATTCTGTTTTTCATGCAGGCGCTGCAGTATATATATATATATATATATATATATATATATATATATATATATATATATATATATATATATATATATGTGTCTTTGGGATGAACAAACAACAATCCTTTTGTTTTCCCTTTAAGTCACTTGTTTCCTTATCTTGCCGTTCTTTATATTGGCGGAATTCACTGGGAATAAATTCCGCGGGAAGTTGTCCATGTGGACAGAACACTCAATAACTATCAGCATTAACTACTTCTTTGTGTTGAATTTGTGGATTGGGTAGCATTGGCATGTAAAATCCATGTTGAATACATGGACCTCGTATTGGAGGTGGAAACCTTGGGACATCCACCAAATCTCTGTGCGGATGTTCAAGTATACTTGGCTGCATTTGTTCAATGTTGTGACGATACACCTGTGTTTGATAGTTACAGCATTGAAATTTTCTTCTACAAATCCATCCGGATTTTCCTCGTACCCTTTCGATTTTAGTTCAGTTTGGAGTGGATTACATTCTGGAGAAGCCTCGTACGATTAAATGGTGGAGTACTTCGTACGAATGTCAATTGGTCTTAATGTGTTTTGCAACGAGAAACTTGTCAACTTTTCATTTTGTTTGCAGAGTCTAACAGGTTGGGATACAGGATTGTAAGCTGTGGCTTTATTAGCACTTATCGGTTGTTTGCTTTTGGGATTGACCCTGTACAGCAAGACGATCGGATACTTCGGTTTATTCTCACACCCAGTACATTCACAACAATAAAATCACAAGATTATAAAATAAAACAACTCAAATTGACGCATCCGCAGTCATAAAATAGGGTAAAGAATAAAAGTACAAAGCTCTTTGTACTGAAGCAGAATGTAAACAAAAAGGTAGTGTCTTTGACAATTGTGCAGGGAATAAATCGGATATCAAGTTGTAATAGTGTATCCTGGATGTAATTACTAGAACATAAAACGATGTTGTACTAGATGGCACTTACGGCCATACCGAACGAGACGTATAATACGCTTTAGAACGCGATGGCCATGCACACCGTCATGCCCCATGTATTGACGACGGAATCCTCCTATGTTACATAGAATAATACGGTCATCTCCCTCTAAAACATGGGCCAATCTTCGGTTTATAAAACGTACGACTCTATTGTAATATGGCACACTTAATCCTCTGGGGCGCAAACCGGGTAACAAGCTTCCAATACAAATGAACATGACTCCACGTGACAGTAACATCTGACACAGATTTACTAAATTCTCCACAATAGCGGCTGAACTTAATTGACCAACATCATTCTCCCCTAATTTCAGATAAACTATGCACGGCACAGGTTCCAAAACAGGGAGACGATTAATAAAACTGCTCACTAACGCCCCAGATCGGCCTTCAAAAGATATCTCCATATCTTGAGGCTTGTTACATGCACGACCCAACCATTCTAAACTTCCCATTCTTCGGACAAAACTATGACCACAAATCAGAAAATACATGGTGCACTGTAGCGATAATAGAATTAGAATAACCTATATACACTGGTGAAACTAGCCTCATTACAAGTATCAAATTACACAGTAAATTTTTACCGAATAGCACTATATAAAAAGCGAAAAAGAATTATATCGTATACTACCATACAAAATAGACCTTGCTCTCAAATTTATCGAACAGAAACGCGTCTTAAATAGCATTATCTTCTGTGACTCTTTATCAGTGCTTCAGTCGCTACACAATATAAAACTGGATAATCCATTATTAGTCCATCTCCTCGTCAAAAATACAGAGCTTAGTACCTCCAGCAATATAGTATACTGTTGGCTACCTAGCCATATTGGTATTAGAGGTAATGAAGAAGCAGACCGTGCTGCTAAGATGGCTCTATCCCAAGAACCATCGGATTTTAAATTACCGTTCACTGATTTTAAACCTTGTATCAAAAGGTACCTGCGTCAGAAGTGGCAGACGTCATGGGATCATACAGTCAACAACAAACTTCATGCCATCAAACCAACCCTGGGGGAATGGACTCCTTCCTACAGAACTATCCGTAGGGAGGAGACTGTCATTGCAAGACTCAGAATCGGTCATTCATACATAACCCACTCCCACATACTAAAAGGTGAAGATCCACCAGAGTGCGTCTCTTGCAATGAACCATTCACTGTTAAACACTTCATGACCGAGTGTTCCGACCTGCAACCTACACGTGCTAAGTATAATGTACATGACATGAAGGAACTTTTTGATACTGTATCTATCACTTGTATTTTAGATTTCCTGAAGGAAGTAAATCTTTATCTGAAACTTTAACCTGCATGTCATCACCTAGTGCATTTTTATTTAATGCAAATATCACCTCTTATTTACAACATATTTTCATCAACATACACCATTTACATCTCCCGTTGATTGGGAAGCTTCATATTTTACTGTTACCAACAACTTACAATTTTATATTGAACTATTTGGTTTTTTTTTATATCGCTGGTCGATATTAAACCTTTAGTATTTTTTAACCATGTTTAAATACAACTTGTTGTATGGCGCTAAATAGCCTAAAAGTGCTGGTGCGCCGTTAAATATCAATCAATCAATCAATCAATCAGATCGTGATTGTTCTTGATTTGCTTCGTTAGATGTTTGGCTGATTCTTTTTGTTCCTTTTTTCTTTTTTTTCTTCCGCATCTCCCACTCGCTCCCACTTTGCATCTGTGTATCAGGAATAGCTTCATCGTCTGATATTCTTAAGTCGTTTTCGATATCAATCACTTTCTTGTTCGTCATCATTTCTTTGGTTATTGTAACCTTTCTCGGTGACATTGGCATAAGATCTCCCCTTTGTTACATGTGATGTGCTAGGGATTGGTGCTATGTCTGTATTGTTGGTATTGTTAATGTCGGTGATAGTGTCATCGTTGTTGTTGTTGTTTTGTATCTGACGATTGATGTTGGAAGCGCTCGCAACTCTTGGTTGCGGACACCTCCACTTGTCATGTCCTGTTTTTTTGCAATTGTCACATGGACGGAAATGAACACTCCCTACATACAAATCCGTACACTTTGAAAAATTTGGGAATTTTGGTGACATCCCTAGAATCTACTTTTACAATAATTTTCCGATTGTTGACATTTGGGAAAGTTTTGTACGTTTCTCTTCGAACATTCAAGGTCAATAGCCAGTACCCACTGTCCCCTGTGTGCTTTAAGCATCGTCCCTTCCGGTTTCTCTTCTATTTCACACCTAAAATGTTTCCGATAAATCTGTTCCATGTTGGAACTCGCGCCAGACACACCCGACATTTTTCACACGTTCAAAAATACACGAACGCAAAGTGAGTTTAATTCAGACGCAGATATCTTCAAATATGAACAGATAAAAAAGGGTTAAATGGTTAAAACTGATTAAAAATGATTAGTCATTAAGAACTGATGAGTAAGTAATTAACTGAAAAGGAAATAATGAGATTGTTACAAAGAAAAGAATAGAAAATTGTGCAGTAAAAGAAAGAAAAGTGAGTGCATAAGGAGATTGTTAAAGAGTGAACAAAGATTAGCTGAGTTATACCGATCAAGCAGTACAATCACCCAATATAGACGGTGTACCTCAATCAACTCGAACCAGCCTGTGCTGGGGAGAGTACCGAGGTTCAACACCTAGCAAGGGCGCGTAATACACTAATTGATAGAGAGCATGGCTGGAGGCGGAAAAGGGAATTAGCCCACTCCAGCAGTATACCGTATCTCAATAACTGTAAGTAAATACCACTGATTTCATGTAGCTTTTACTTTCTTTCGTTTACCATAAGCTAACCTAATCACGTTAGGTTAAGGTTTGTAAATGGGAGCTCCACAACCAATGGTCGGTCCTCTAAAGATATCATGGCCATTATGTCTCGTTCGGTATGGCCGCAAGTGTCTTAGCTGTGTTTCCTGATGATAACATATCTGAAGTTTCCCATAATTATTTCACTTAATGTATTTGATAGTCTATTTGCGAAAATTGTAATTGGTGATTTCACCTTTATTTTTATATAATAAAGTAATAATTCAATTCCTCATTGTGTTTGCCATTATTTCTGATTCGAATATTTTGTTGTATAATTTTTCCAAAATAGGTAATAGAGGTGTTTTGAATTTTTTGTAGAATTCAGCACTAATGCCATAAATTCCAGGAGCCTTCCCTTTAGATAATTTGTCTATGGCCTTTTCTATTTCATGTATTTCTATCTTTTGATCACATAAATTTTTACTTTAATTAGATATAAGAGGAAGAGTTATTTTATTGAGAAAACCAGAAATTTTATTTTCGGTATTATTTTACTTTTGTATAAATTCTTATAAAAATCCCTTACAAATTTTAGAATATCGTTTTTACCTTCAGTAATTGTTATTCTCTTCAAGTTTGGTTAAAGTTTTCTCGCTTCCTTTTCTGCATTCCTCTTTATTGTATATTCTCTTACCTATATTATATATATCATTATAAAACCCGGATCTCTGTTTTCCACCATTAGTTTTATACTTTTCCAACCCCCTGAGGGTTCGGGGTTGTCGAATTGGCCCGACGTGCCTCGCCACGTGTCGTAAAAGGCGACTAAGTAGAGGCAACTTGTTTGCCGTGGGTTGCGTCCCGTGTCGGGGGAGGAAAGGATCCTGGTAGTTGCAACACTACTTTGGCCTCTACTTCTCTTAGACGGGTGGTCGAGATGGGCCCGGTCTCGACAAATCGGCTGGTCACGCCGAGCACTAGGAGGTCTTTTTTCCTTTTTTATTACTTATCTTCTCTTTTTTTCTTGTATCTATCTTGATATCACCGTTTCCCCTACATTCTTTTCCTTTAGCTTTCACTTCCACAAGTTTTAGAAGACTTCCTAGATAGCGGTGGCTCAACGGGTCAATCGGGAGGTAATGTTACCGACCCTAGAAGGAAGCTTCATGGGTCAATCCCAGGTAATTTTATCTAACGAGTATGGCATCTATGTATCCCTGGCACTTGAAAAGTGTCCCCTCGTTGGGCTCCGTGGCGGGTGGGGAGCATGGGTGCTGAAATTTTAAACGCCAATCACCCATAATATTAGGTGTCTCAAAGTGTTTTTAACTACAACAGTGCACCAAGAATTATTATGTAACACTTAAATTAAAGTGGACCAGCATAAATATCAGAATGGATGTCTTGCACTGAAGGGTTAACTGTCATGGATAAATAGACAACATAACCTTATCTCTACAGACTCAAGGATATAAAAAATGTGAAGCAATTTACCTCGTCACAAACCATAGTAATGTACCATGTAACTGATTTACTAGCTCAAGACTAGCTACCTGCAACCTACGCGTGTTAAATACTATAATGTTTTTGTTTCGTCTATCGTTTCACTTCTTGTTTTCGACTGACCACAAAACAAAACCTTTCTTTCATATTTGGTTTTCAAAGTTTTTGATACGCTCCTTGTTGCGCTTTTGAAAGATTAAACAACATAATAGGAAGTAATTATCTACGAAGTCTTGCGCATGCGCAATAAGTGCATCCGGTTCGAGGTCCGGGTACCAGTTTTTAGATCTTAATTTTTTAAAAAAAAAAAACTTCGCCGGAGGCTTTGAAGGGTATGGTGGGCGGGACTCCAAGCTAATAGTATAAGAGACGTCTGTATTCTTCTCATACCGTATCCTTTGCTGATCTTCGTCGACCAGTCGTCTTTTTTCAGCTTTTTCTGTGAATCAGCGCTGTCACAAAAATTTTCGATCTCCTGTTGACAGGTAGTGCTTAGCGTTTTAACATATTCAGTCAGGAGTGGTTTCTTCGGAATATCATCTCTATTTTCGTGCAGCAGTTTATGTGCAATAGTGCTCAGAATGGTCTATTCACGATCCATCAGCTCTAAGAAGTTTCTACTCTGTTTTATCAATTCTTGTTTATTTTCCTTTATTGCTTTCCCCCTTAGGATAACCCCTAATGATTTCAAACTATCCTATCCGCAACAGAAAGCTCGGTGTTCGTATGTGTATGCCTTTCTCGTCCAGTGTATAAACCGCTAGTTCCTTTGTGGTTGTCAACCATCATGTAAAAAAAAAAAAAACGCAGGGTCGATGAAACTTTCCATTATTGGCTGAGCCACTAGGCGACCTAAATTCCTGTGTTTGAACTTTCATCCTTGCTTTCCATACCCACTGTGTTCAAAGGGATATTTCCATATAAATAAATTCAAAATAGTGTAATTTTCAACAATACGATACATTTCATCCTTGTACAGTTTTGATAAAATAAGGTGATGGAACATTTTGTTCTTCCAGCTGCCATGGAAATAATCTGCTGGCTAGTCCTTTTAATTTTCGAGCAGAAAATCGAATCCTTTTCTTGGTGTTTTACTGAACTTACTTTGGAATATCTTCGTAGATCTCTATGTTAAAACCATAACAGTGTGTACAGCATCCGTACTCATCATATTTTCTTTCTTTGACCTCTCGATTTCAATAACTTGATGTTCCTCTTGTAATCACCATAATTTCGTACGAATGTCAATTGGTCCTAATGTGTTTTGCAACGAGAAACTTGTCAACTTTTCATTTTGTTTGCAGAGTCTAACAGGTTGGGATACAGGATTGTAAGCTGTGGCTTTATTAGCACTTATCGGTTGTTTGCTTTTGGGATTGACCCTGTACAGCAAGACGATCGGATACTTCGGTTTATTCTCACACCCAGTACAGTCATAACAATAAAATCACAAGATTATAAAATAAAACAACTCAAATTGACGCATCCGCAGTCATAAAATAGGGTAAAGAATAAAAGTACAAAGCTCTTTGTACTGAAGCAGAATGTAAACAAAAAGGTAGTGTCTTTGACAATTGTGCAGGGAAAAAATCGGATATCAAGTTGTAATAGTGTATCCGGGATGTAATTACTAGAACATAAACGACGTTGTACTAGATGGCACTTACGGCCTCCCCCTGCGGGTTCGGGGTTGTAGAATTGGCCCGACGTGCCTCGCCACGTGTCGTAAAAGGCGACTAAGTAGAGGCGACCTGTTTGCCGTGGGTTGCGACCCGTGTCGGAGGAGGAAAGGATCCTGGTAGTTGAGCGGAGGCTTTTCCGATGCAATACACTACTTTGGCCTCTACTTCTCTTAGACGGGTGGTCGAGATGGGCCCGGTCTCGACAAATCGGCTGGTCACGCCGAGCACTGGGAGGTCTCTCTTTACTGGCTCACCTTCTATATCTTTATTGTATCTCTCTTGATACCACCGTTGCCCCTTCATTCTATCATTCTAGCTTTCATTTTCAAAAAGTACTAGAGGACCTTCCAGATAGCGGTGGCTTAACGGGTCAATCGGGAGGTAATTTTGCCGATCCTAGGTAATTTTATCTAACGAGTATAGCATCTGTGTATCCCTGGCACTTGAAAAGTGTCCCCTTGTTGGGCTCCATGGTGGGCGGGGAGCATGGGTGCTGAAACTTTAAAACTAAATCATGGAAAATTCAAAAAAAAATCAAAACAAACGAACGAAACCACTATCCGACTCTGATGAAGAACCATGTGGTGTGGAGTCATTCCCACGCTTCATGGTCATACAGTCAACAGATGCTGAAAAACAAATTGCTGCACTATCTCCTTTTGTTATTGAAAAAACTTTAATGGGTTTGATCGGCACACCAAAAGGTGTCAAGAAATTGAAATCGGGCTGTCTTCTCGTTGAATGTGAGCGAAAAAGTCAAACTGAAAATCTGAAAAAGATGAAAACATTCTTCAACATTCCAGTAACCTCATTCGCTCACACTTCATTGAATACGTCTAAAGGCGTGATGCGGTGTCGTGACTTGGCTGGAGTCAACGACACAGATATCATCGAGGGGATGAAACATGAAGGTGTCACTGCAGTACGTAGAATACGTATTAAACGTAATAACACCCTGCAGGACACCAACACATTTGTACTCACCTTTAATAAACCGACAGTGCCCAAAGTGGTCAAGGTTGGGTTTCTGCAAGTAAAGGTTGAGATTTACATACCAAATCCTCTTCGATGCTACAAGTGTCAGAAATACGGCCATCACGAAGACCGATGTTCCAGAGTCAAGGTCTGTGGCCGATGCGGAGACCACTCTCATCAGGAAGCTGATTGTAGAGCAACTCCGCACTGTGTCAACTGTGGCAAAGAGCATCACGCCAATTCTAAGGATTGTGATACATGGAAACAGGAGAAGGAAATTCAGAGGGTAAAGTTTTCCTCCAACATACCCTACCCAGAGGCCAGAAAACTTGTCCAGGCAAGAACATCCCTTCCTGGCCCATCCTTCTCCACAGTTGTGAAACACAACCCCAAAATCACCAAGGACGCACAAACACAGACAGATCAGCCCGATTCAACAAGTGCCAACATCCCTAATTACCAACCACAGAAAAGCACAGCATCAACTCAGACAACATTTAATAACAACCCACCACCAAAAGCTCAAAAAAATAAACAAAAACAACAAACAAATAAGCAGCAAAAGGGGTCAGATGACCCCATTAAACTTTACAATATGTTTGGAGAACTTGAGAGTATGGATGCAGAAGAAACTGCTCCATGTACTCAAGGTTCCTCCAAACCTAGCAAAACCAAATATACTCCCGTACTTCCTCCAGACAAATAACAACACATTTTCTCCGCGAATAGTCTTACCTAGATCCAGAATCTCCAGCATAACTTTATAATGAAGAACACCATCATACAATGGAACTGTCGAGGACTGAAAGCAAACTACAATGATATTCTTCTGCTTTTAAATGAACATGATCCCGCTGTACTATGTTTACAGGAAACATTCCTGAAAGACACAGATAAAATTACATTTAAAAACTTTTCCCTGTTCAACACGTACTTACAAAACGCTGACAGGGCCTCAGGAGGAGTCTCTGTTATTGTGAACAATAGAGCCCCTCACAGAGTCATTCCTTTAAATACAAATTTACAAGCTATTGCTGTAAGCGTCACTTTACATCGAGTGATTACATTTTGCTCTATTTACTTGTCACCAAACACCAAACTAGTACCAAATGAATTAGACAATATTGTTCAACAACTTCCCACACCCTTCATTTTACTCGGGGATTTTAATGCCCATAACATCCTATGGGGATCGAATCACATAAACGACAGAGGCCATAAAGTAGAAGATTTCCTTTCTAGACATGATCTGTGTCTATATAATACTAACTCATCGACATATTTACACCCAGGAACGGGTACGTACACGTCCATTGATTTAACAATTTGCTCTCCTTCATTGCTTTTGGACTATGAATGGAAGGTCGCTGATGACCTTCACAGTAGTGATCATTTTCCAATCACTCTTGAAAATAACACTAAAATTGATGACGCAATTCCACAATGGAATATAAAGAAAGCTGACTGGGCTTACTTTGAAACACTATGTCAAACTAGACTAAATAATGATACAATATTCAACGCTGTTAATCCTATACAGCATTTTACTTCAATTCTAATTTCAATTGCAGATGAATCTATTCCTAAGTCCTCACCGAACAGTAAAAAACCGCAAAAACCTTGGGTAACCAAGGAATGCAAAGAGGCCATTAGACAACGCCGAGAAGCATTAAAACAATTCAACACTCGTCCTACGCCCGAAAATCTAAACAAATATCGTATTGTGCGGGCTAAAACACGACGCACAATCAAAGAATGTAAACGTACATCCTGGAAGAAATATGTTTCTTCTATAAACTCTCGTTCCTCAATGAAACAAGTTTGGGATACTATTCGCAAAATAAATGGAAAGGGTAAACACAATTCTATTCGACAACTGAAAACAAACAATAACAATTTTAGTTCGAAACGTGACATAGCAAATATTCTTGCCAATAGTTTCTCAAAAAACTCGTCATCATCTAATTATTCAGAAACCTTTCGAAGATTAAAATCTCAAAAAGAAAAGTCACGTTTAAAGTTTACATCTAACAACTCTGAAAGCTATAACCAGCTGTTTTCTTTAATGGAGCTTAGGGAGGCTTTAGACAAGGCCCACGATACATCCGCTGGGCCCGACGAAGTCCATTATCAGTTTTTGAAACACCTGCCAGAATCTTCTCTGACATTACTACTGAAAATCTTCAATGATTTATGGATTGCTGGTAATGTACCTAAGAGCTGGAAAGAAGCAATAGTAATACCGATTCCCAAACCAGGCAAAGACAGCGAAGATCCTAACAGCTATCGGCCCATTGCACTCACAAGCTGCGTATGCAAAACAATGGAACGAATGATTAATTCTCGGCTTGTATGGTACTTGGAAAGTAACAATTTAATATCTTCTTTCCAAAGCGGTTTCCGTTCTGGTCGTAGTACAAACGATCATCTGGTTAGACTGGAAACATTTATTCGCGATGCATTTATCAAGAAGGAACATTTAGTAGCAGTCTTCTTTGATTTAGAAAAGGCCTATGACACAACATGGAAGTACGGGATACTAAATGACCTGCACGATCTAGGTCTAAAAGGCCGCCTGCCCGCTTTCATCTCCAGTTTTCTCTCAGACAGAGAATTCAAAGTACGAGTGGGCTCTACCATTTCCGATATGCACCAGCAAGAGATGGGTGTGCCCCAGGGCAGTATTTTATCTGTGACTCTATTTAATATCAAAATCAATAGCATCACCAAGTGCTTGGCTCCCGGTGTGGATTGCTCTTTATATGTAGATGATTTTTTAATTTGTTATCGATCAAAGCACATGCATACAATTGAAAGGCAACTCCAGCAAAATATCAATAAGATCCAATGTTGGGCCAGTAATAACGGTTTCAAATTTTCTAAATCGAAAACAGTATGCATGCATTTCTGTCAATTGCGAAGACATCATGATGACCCTAAACTCACGCTGGATGGAACACTTATTCCAGTTGTTGAGGAAACAAAGTTTTTGGGTATTATCTTCGACAGAAAGCTGACTTTTATACCACACATCAAGAATTTAAAAGCTAAATGTTTAAAAGCTTTAAATTTACTAAAAGTAATTGCGCACACTGACTGGGGTGCTGATAAAAAAGTACTCCTTAATTTGTATAGAACATTTATCCGTTCTATACTAGACTATGGATGCATTGTTTATGGTTCAGCTAGGAAGTCCTATTTGAAAATGCTTGATCCAATTCATCATCAAGGAATAAGACTCGCTCTAGGAGCATTTAAGACATCTCCATGTGAAAGCCTTCTCGCGGAAGCGAATGAGCCACCACTATCACTTCGCAGAGAAATGCTTTCTGCACAATACGCTCTTAAATTAAGATCAAACCCTCGGAACCCTGCTTTTTCGGCTGTATTTCAACCAAAATACAAAACTTTATACGAAAACAAACCAAATGCCATACCTTCATTTGGTATTAGAATATCATCCAGCCTCGACAATATCAAAAGTAATTTCTCTACAATTCAGAAAACGTTTGTCTCGAAAACACCACCTTGGCTACTTAAGCAACCCAAAGTGATTTTTACGTTACACGATGGGAATAAATCTGAGACCAACCCTGCCATATTCCTGAACTCTTATCATGAACTTCTCAACGATTTTACAAATTACACTAAATTTTATACTGATGGATCAAAGGTTGATGAAAAGGCTGCTGCAGCCTTCGTTAGTGGCAAGCACATAACCAAAGTGCGCTTGCCAAACAATGCGTCCATTTTTTCAGCGGAAATCAGAGCAATAGACCTTGCTCTCAAATTTATCGAAGAGAAACGCGTCTTAAATAGTGTTATCTTCTGTGACTCTTTATCAGTGCTTCAGTCGCTACACAATAGAAAACTGGATAATCCATTATTAGTCCATCTCCTCGTCAAAAATACAACGCTTAGTACCTCCAACAATATAGTATACTGTTGGTTACCTAGCCATATTGGTATTAGAGGTAATGAAGAAGCAGACCGTGCTGCTAAGATGGCTCTATCCCAAGAACCATCAGATTTTAAACTACCGTTTACTGATTTTAAACCTTGTATCAAAAGGTACCTGCGTCAGAAGTGGCAGACGTCATGGGATCATACAGTCAACAACAAACTTCATGCCATCAAACCAACCCTGGGGGAATGGACTCCTTCCTACAGAACTATCCGTAGGGAGGAGACTGTCATTGCAAGACTCAGAATCGGTCATTCATACATAACCCACTCCCACATACTAAAAGGTGAAGATCCACCAGAGTGCGTCTCTTGCAATGACCCATTCACTGTTAAACACTTCATGACCGAGTGTTCCGACCTGCAACCTACACGTGCTAAGTACTATAATGTACATGACATGAAGGAACTTTTTGATACTGTATCTATCACTTGTATTTTAGATTTCCTGAAGGAAGTAAATCTTTATCTTAAACTTTAACTTGTATGTCATCACCTAGTGCATTTTTATTTAATGCAAATATCACCTCTTATTTACAACATATTTTCATCAACATACACCATTTACATCTCCCGTTGATTGGGAAGCTTCATATTTTACTGTTACCAACAACTTACAATTTTATATTGAACTATTTGTTTTTTTTTTATATCGCTGGTCGATATTAAACCTTTAGTATTTTTAACCATGTTTAAATACAACCTGTTGTATGGCGCTAAATAGCCTAAAAGTGCTGGTGCGCCGTTAAATATCAATCAATCAATCAATCAATCAATCAGCACTTACGGCCATACCGAACGAGACGTATAATACGCTTTAGAACGCGATGGCCATGCACACCGTCATGCCCCATGTATTGACGACGGAATCCTCCTATGTTACATAGAATAATACGGTCATCTCCCTCTAAAACATGGGCCAATCTTCGGTTTATAGAACGTACGACTCTATTGTAATATGGCACACTTAATCCTCTGGGGCGCAAACCGGGTAACAAGCTTCCAATACAAATGAACATGACTCCACGTGACAGTAACATCTGACACAGATTTACTAAATTCTCCACAATAGCGGCTGAACTTAATTGACCAACATCATTCTCCCCTAATTTCAGATAAACTATGCACGGCACAGGTTCCAAAACAGGGAGACGATTAATAAAACTGCTCACTAACGCCCCAGATCGGCCTTCAAAAGATATCTCCATATCTTGAGGCTTGTTACATACACGACCCAACCATTCTAAACTTCCCATTCTTCGGACAAAACTATGACCACAAATCAGAAAATACATGATGCACTGTAGCGATAATAGAATTAGAATAACCTATATACACTGGTGAAACTAGCCTCATTACAAGTATCAAATTACACTGTAAATTTTTACGGAATAGCACTATATAAAAAGCGAAAAAGAATTATATCGTATACTACCATACAAAATAGACCTTGCTCTCAAATTTATCGAACAGAAACGCGTCTTAAATAGCATTATCTTCTGTGACTCTTTATCAGTGCTTCAGTCGCTACACAATATAAAACTGGATAATCCATTATTAGTCCATAATAATAATACTAAGAAAACTATTCATAACTAAAATGATTAAAATTGAAAATTAAATAATAATATAAGGTAGCTTTGCGAAAAGAATTCAGTTACACATTGTAAAACAAATTAACAAAATAGCATATATCTAACTAAATAATGAGTCATTCTTTAATATTTTCACTGCACAGTCACTTCCGAAGTAACAATTCTCGCCAGATACATCCGCAGTAGGAAATCAATAATTCGGGAATACAGCCACCTATTCCCCGCGTTGTTCAAATGAACACCGTCATGATGCATGAAACGTCGACGAAATCCCTTGATGTTGCAGAGGAACACTCTATCATCATTGTAAAAAAAATTATGAAGTCCCTGGTTCACTTGACGAACAACACCATTGTAAAAGGAAACAGTTAGCCCACGGGGGTTCAAGCGGGGCAATAATACTCCAACGCATATATATTGCACCCCACGGGCCAATAAACTGTGACATAAATCCAAAATGTTATGAATAATATCATTGGAACTCAAACGTCCTATATCATTCTCACCAACCTTCAAAAATATAACATCTGGTAAGGGATCCAGGGTGGGTGGTCTGATTAAAAAACTTTCAACCATTGCTCCCGACCGTCCGTCATAAAAAATTCGCATATCTTGTGGCTGCTGACAAACTGATGGAAGCCAAGTTAAATAACTCATTCGCCTCACAAAACTGTGGCCGCACATTAAAACATCCATGATCAAACTACTATACAACGGCTAAATCTTCTATATAAGTACCAACGAAGTAATAAACCTAAGCAATAAATTCTGATACAACAAATACTCAAATTAAATCGCAGCCTCCTACCGTATAACCGTATGCAAGCGATGATTTTAAGAGTAATGTTATATGTTTGTTTGGTAAGAATAGTCTATAGAGCTACAGGAGATTGCATACTGGGGGAAAAAAATCCATAGTGACATACGTACCCATATGGAGGAAATTATGGTAATGCCATGGCAAGAAAAAGAATCGAACGATTTGGAAATAAGTGTCGATTAGTTCTCAAAATTTGACCACTTGGAATTGATGAGACTTGATGCAAGCGTTGATTTCTCTCCGCATGATTGGTTTTTACATAATTATTTCATTTAACGTTTTAGATAATCTGTTAGCTAAGATAGATCAGATCATTATCAAATATCGACAAATCAGTCAGAATTAAAGCGTAGTAGACAAAAACGAGAGCTAATATAAGCACGCTCTTTTCCTTTCTTCCTTCTTTCTCTCATTTCGCTTCTTGTACTTGTACACTATAGGTGTTTTTAGCTACTTGAAAAATGCAAACGGGTGTTAGGAAACTAATACTACCTATAGGAACTGTAAAATACAACATTATTCATACAGGCGTATGTACGCATACATACAATAAATAACCTGATAATTATTCCTTACGGTGATGAAATGCAACGTGGCTACCGCATGTACGTATGTACAGACAGACAGACAGACATACATACATACTTCCTATTAACGAGAGCGGATAT
Organism: Unio pictorum; assembly: GCA_030141615.1. Classification (NCBI taxonomy): domain Eukaryota; kingdom Metazoa; phylum Mollusca; class Bivalvia; order Unionida; family Unionidae; genus Unio; species Unio pictorum. Next base: position 213,854 of record JARLTB010000276.1, on the reverse strand, counting down.
AAGCACGCTCTTTTCCTTTCTTCCTTCTTTCTCTCATTTCGCTTCTTGTACTAGGCACTATAAATGCATAGTACATATAGTTTTCCTTGATTTATTGTAATTTCTTAATAAAAACATCAAACCCTAGCATACTAAATTTTTATAGTATTGTAGTATTTGATATATCAAATTAAGTTCATTTGTCTGTCCGTGCGCCTACACATTATGATATGGCAGGAGACAACGGTAAAATAAGCGGCTGTCCTGTTAGCCAAGCACACTTTGTTCTTAGAAAATGTGCTTGTTACACCTCTCCGCGACGATGACGCCGACAGCCATGGGAGAGGACCCACCCACACCCCATGCCGGAAATGACAATTTCGAAGATACTTTCTTATTGATACCCCCCCCCCCAAAAAAAAAAAAAAAATGATAGATCAGATCAGTATCAAATATCGACAAATCAGAATCAGAATTAAAGCGTAGTAGACAAAAAAGATATGGATAAACAATGTAAGAATCGGATCAAATCGTAACATATGCCAGGAGTCAAATGGTAGCAGAAGCTCATGTCTTTGTTTCAATTTTAAAAAGAAGGTATCCTTATATTATTTGTAAGTCGAGTACTCTTACTGCTAAAAATTGCCAGTTCAACTCTCTTATTCTATCTAAGAATAAGTGGGCTTCCTGAAACGTCCAGAATTCAAGTAAACTCGTCCATCCATAATTTGTGTATTCAGCATACAAATCGTATTGTTCAACAATATTTTCCATTGCACTCCATATTTATGTCTTCCATTCTGATTAGAATAACTACTGCAGGTATCTGCGCCATTTTGGTAATGACCGAATCGTAATAATCTAAGCAACGCCAGCCTCATTTTGAAATGAGCCCTTTTCTCATGTGAAAACCTGCAACTGTAGGAACAATGCACGACACCTCACTAAAAAATTCCTGAAATATCTGGCTTGTACAACCGAATAAAAGAAAAGCATTGTCATGTACCCCATGCTGTAGTACTCAATATGACAGCTATTTTCACAAATATAAGATATGATATATCTCTCCAATTGCTCTGCCCTCCCACCTGCTGGATACAAACGTATTAAAAATATTCTGATTGGAATTGGCATCTTCTCTTTCTGGCAGTTTGAAATGAAATGGCGGTAGCTGTTTGAAATGGTTTCAAAGTCCTCTATCAAGTCCGCTACGAGTGAATAAATCTAGTTATATCTTGCACGCTTCTATCGAGAGAGACATGCCGATCAGAGACGCTTCTGGCATTGAAAGATGGATGGACATATACAAAGGGCGAGAAATGTTACCAAAAATTAGACTGTTATCTGTGACAGAAGCTTGGACTATACTTATGCCGTTTCTGACTTGAAAAACAAACCAGTTACTCAAGTAAAGTAATTTACATAGATATATACATACAGACAGACACATGCACACTAAATATTATTTCCTTTAAGTTGGCATTTTTCAATTTTTTAATATGGTTATATTTGGAAAACATACAAAGGGAGAGAAATCTAATAAAAAATGTGGCTGTTATCTTTGTTTACCAAAACCGTTTCTGCCTGCCTTGAATAGAATTAAAAAAAATTAGACTTTATCACCAGTTATTTATACACACAAAAACTGATTCCAACATAAATACGTATATGTATACAATATTACACTTTTCTGTCATTTAAATTGGCATTCTTCTGTTATTTAAGATGATCGGACTTTGGGACACGAACAAAGGGAGAGAAATCTTAAATAAAATGTGACTATCTTAGACAGAAATTTTTATTTACCAAAATAGTTTCTGCCTTGAAAAGAATAAAAACATTTGACCAATTTTATCACCAGTTTATAATACAATTTTATTTACACTGATGTATTCCAACATACATATATAATATTAGTTTTTCCTTCATTTAAGTTGACATTCCTACTTCATTTATTTATATGATGGTTGGACTTGCTACACGTACACAGGAAGAGAAATCTAAAAAAAACCTGACTATCTTAGACAAATTATTTATTTAACCAAATAGTTTCTGCTTTGAAATGAATAAAAAAAAAAATTAGACCCAACTTTATCACCGGCTTCTAATGCAAAATTTGCATACTAACTTTAAGGAACGAATTTTGCATAGGCATTTCATAAGATTATGAATTACAGACACATTTCAGAAAGTTGGACTTTTTATTGGTGTAGTACATTGTGCAATTTCGCCTTATTCCGTTATTTAAGATGGATTGATATTGTTAAATTGGGGACACCTACAAGGAGACTAATATTACAAAAAAAGTTTGTACTTTGTCATCTTTGACAGAAACTTGTAGTTTATGAAAGCTGTTTTCTATCACGAATTACTTACATTGACTGAATATTTTATAATAGTTGTCCTTCATTTATTACAATATTGTCATAAAATTACTTATAAGAATAAATTGCACATTAAATTTAACCAATCTGCATCGGCATTTCATACGATTACGAATTAAAGTAATCCATGGATATACAAACACAGACACACCCCCAAAATATTATTTCAGAAAGTGTTTATTATTTCCAGAACAAAATTCACCATTTTCTGACCTACAGCATTTTTTCTGTTGTCCTATCATATCCCATATCTCAATTTATCAAATCGCAACGAAATACTTGCAATTGTGCTTTATTTCACAAATATTTGATTCATTTCCAAGCAAAAAAAAAATTTAATTCGTGTTATTCTAACTCAAATAGTGAATGCGTAAATATGTACGCATCCAGCTTTGTTTGAAAATCAGCTGCGTAATCAGCCATTCCAAAGCCCAATGCGGTTCTTTGTTATCAATTCATCCTATCCCATTGAAGTCGGTGCTTATACTTATTATTTCCTTGTATATTGATAAACATTCAATGAAATACTTGAAATTTATGCTTTATTTGACTAATTTCCCGTTCAAAAAAGCGTGTAATTCCTATCAAATAAGGAATGCGTACGAAAAATCAGCTTTGACCAAAATCAGCCAATTCAAAGCCCAATGCGGTTCTTTGTTATCATTTCCTCGTCTCCCATTGAAATCCGTGCATATATACTTATTATTTCCTTGTATATTTGAGAACCTTTCAATGAAATACTTGCAATTATGCTTTATTTGACTAATTTCCCGTTGAAAAAAACGTGTAATTCCTATCAAATAAGGAATGCGTACGAAAAACCAGCTTTGACCAAAATCAGCCAATTCAAAGCCCAATGCGGTTCTTTGTTATCATTTCTTCGTCTCCCATTGAAATCCGAGAAGATACTTATTATTTCCTTGTATATTTTAGAACCTTGCAATAAAATACTTGCAATTATACCTTATTTGACCAATTCCCAGTTCACAAACGTATAATTCCTATTAAAAATAAGTAATTATTGCAAAGCCCAATGCGCACATATTTGACCAAAATCAGCCACTTCAAAGCCCAATCCGCACATAACTACGCATTTCTACGCATTTCTACGCATCCGGTGACCAAAGTCAGCCATCTTTGACCAAAATCAGCCAGCTTTGTTTTGTCGGCCAATTCAAAGCCAGCGAGTCAAGCTCATTGGCCTGATCTTTCCAAAAGCCCCTCTTGGAGTATGTTTCATTTAGCAGCTGGGCAGCTTCCCCATCTCTTCTTTTATTAAAAATAACGACTTTAGCTAGTGTAGCTCCAACCAGTTGGCTCCAAACTGGATATGCTACATCAGTTTTCATCGTTTTAATCAGGTCTTCCATCTGCTTCTCAAGATATAATTTCAACATAAGATCAGAAGTTAGTGGAATGATCTCCTTTTTATTGAATTTATTTGTTTTCAGTGTTGCAAGGGCAGTACTGGAAACTATCAGACCATTCAGCATCTAAAAGTTCCAGAAACTGTTGGAAACTATCAGACCATTCAGCATCTAAGAGTTCCAGAAACTTTGATGACTCTCAGTATGCGATGTCATCATCTTGCTTCAGTGCTATGCCACGCTTAATTTGAGCACATTTCAAAAGGTTGTGGCCTAGGCGCAGGGCTAGCCCAGGCTTTTCTAGCACAATGTGTGGCATTTACTACCAAGTCAAACTGCTTGCCACATATCATATCAGTTAGTTGTTGATTTTTTGTTTGCAAGTTCATTTTAATCCTGGCTAGCTGGCGCATTCGTTCCGAGATGTTGTGCTTCCTTCGAATGCCCAGTTTTTGGAGGAGGATGTTTCCAAAGGTTAAGATTAAGTTAATATTTTTTAGGCAACTGAATACTTCATCTCTGTGCATGGTGTCTAAAATCGGATCTAGTTTCTTAAAATTGGCACATGATTCAGTTTCTATTGTGCTGCTCAAAAGCAGTCTTGATCTTGCTTGAATGGAGGACTCGTTGGATGTGGCATCCTTGGGAATGAATTTACAAACTGCAATCTTTCCACAACTCTCCCTTTTTGAAAAAGTCTAAACAGTGAATACATGGGAGATAATCATCATACTTTTGGTTTGTGCTTGATCTTCTTGCCACAGTAAGTTCACCCTGTTTAGATTGCAATATGCTAATGTTATCTACGTAATTATCTTTGTTTTATTTTTCAATGGCCCAGGTACTCTCTTTGCCAGATTTGGCAAGGGCCTGTACTACTTCCAATTGGTCATTATGTTTCGAATTTAGGTGCTCCACATTTCTATGTTTAAGAAGTTTTCTACAATATATACAGGCTAATATTTTATTGTAGACTCTGCTGCCAGACTCCTTGTTTAACACTCTTTGTACAATAACTGAAATGTTAAGAAATTTCAAATTATCATAATTGTTTGAAAAGTATTCTAGTTTTTTGTGCTATGGAGTAATTTTAAGCCTATATTCTTTCCCAAAACTGTAATTTAACTGATGAAACATATTTTCTTTGTATAACATTTTGATTTAGATACCTACAATGTCGTAATGCTGGTAAACATCAAATACTGTAAAATTTACATTATAATGTTTATATTTTCAACACCTTACTTGTGTATTTATTGTTATAACTAACATCATACAAAACCAAAGTTGCTGATACTAAAACCTGGCTAAATATGAGTTTGTTTTGTAACAAGTTTAATGGTGATGAAACTCCGGCTGGCAGCAAAAACATGGCCAAAAATAGTGGCTGGGGACAATGTTCAACCACAGTGTTGGCCATGGCTACGGGGAAATTCCTAACATTGTATGGAAACGCATATTTATATGCGTTTGATATTTGAAGACAATGCAAAGTTGACCACAGTTTGCTGTAGCTACTACAGCTTTGCATGTTTTATGCTGGAAAAGTCGCACTTTGCTTTTCCTTTCCTAGAAAGATGCTTCTCGATGAAATTACTTTAGTTTACAATTGGACCCTTCTAGGTTCAAACGTCAAAATCTTTACCTCGATTCATAATTCATGCAATGGCAGTGCTGTGTAAAAGTTTCTCTTGGATACAGTCACTTAATGTTTGCGTGTCTATTCATAGCACTGTACCTGTTTTGCAGCAAGATTTTTCTGTTTCCTGAAAATTGTCCATACAGATGAAAAAGATGTATAAATATTTATCTTTGCAGTTAGTTCATATTTAGTTCCCCCAGGCTGTTGCGGTATTATAGAAGGGCATCTTATTCCCATACGATGCACGAATTGTTTTCAGTACTGTCAGAGATGGCTGTGAAAGGCTAGTGTGGCATACACGATAAAAATTGAAAGCTGTTATTCGTCCTACACGATATATGTGCCAGAAGAGACAATTTGATTGGCCCCTTGTCTCCTTCGAAACAGATATGTCTGTAGCACTAGACTTATCTAACACCTGCTCGTATGATGAATCTGAACAACTTGTATCCTTACTGCATAAGCATAACTGACTCGAATCAATGGGTCACTCTGCAAATAATGATTTAGGTTTGAAGTTTTCTGAAAATTTGCCCTTGCCTTTTAATGATAGAATGGCAGCCTTTGGCAAATTTTGATGAAGTTCATCCCAAAATAGGATTCCCTTATTTTCAGTAGGCGATGATATGTCTGACACTGCTCGTTTCTCAGAAACAATGGATCATTATTACATTGTGCATGATATGAAAGAACTTTTTGATACTATAAACATCACTCGTATTATTGAGTTCCTGAAAGCAGTAAATCTTTACTCTAAACTTTGACTTTAATGCTATGACCTTGTGCAGTTTTATACAATATATATACCGTTCCATTTTAATACCTTTTTATCGTTTTTCATTAACATAGAATATTTACCTCTACCGTTGATCGGGAAGCTTTACTTTGCACCGTTACCTTCTTACCGTTTTTAATTTCAACCATCTGTTCTTTTATATCGCTGGTCAATATAGGACCTTTTATAAATTTTAAAAGATTACATACTTTAATTGTGCGGCAAATACCAATATCTTACCATTTTACTTTGGGCTGTTTGATTTTCTATGTCGCTGGTCGATGTTAAACCTTTCTTATTTTCAAACATATAACCTATTGTATGTCGCTGAATAGCCTAAGAGTGCTGGTGCGCCGTTAAAATTCAATTAATCAATCGATCAATCAATCAGAAACAATGTGCACAGATTCATTACTTGAAAGTTGTCGTTTTTTTTAATGCAGACTGAAAGTCCATATCTTTAATTCGTTTATATGGTGTCTCAAATTTAGCTGAAGCAGGAAACATCCAGTATGCAGGTACATCAGTCACAGTAACTTCCTTGCATATTCTCGATCCAGTCGCCAAGGCAAACAAAACTGCTGCAACGTGAGTACAACATTCCCCGAGTCCTGCCATGCATGTGCAATGTGCTGTTTCCACACTCCCATCTGTGGCAACAATAACCCATGGCTCTAGAGGTTTCTCTCTGGCTCGCATAGAGTGAGTCACCTGGAATTTAGAATGAAGGAAACATTACAAAATATAATATATAATGTTCAATATTATGTCAGTACTTGAGGTTTTTGTGCATGTTGAATGTCTCCATACATGTTCATGAGGAATGTTCACATGTACTTGCATGTACTTTTTTACAGTCTTGAAAATAAGATGTGAAAGGATGTTAAATTTGAATGAAAATGTTATCATTGTGTGGCTATTTCATAATTTTCAGTCACCATATATTTGATTTTAATAGAACAACTTCTAGTCTGCTCCTTTGGGAATTGATATAACCAAATTAGCCTAAGAGAGCGCCTCCACCCCAAACTTGTGCTGATACTGATGAACAATGTGTGCGGTATTATGCCACCTACTCATAGCATTTGCGAAATTTTGCATAGTTTTGGTCCTTTACGGCACAAGAGAGAGAGAGAGAGAGAGAGAAAGAGAGATTTGGGTTGGGGGTCAACCGCTTACATTCTGGAGAAGCCTCGTACGATTAAATTGTGGATTACTTCGTACGAATGTCAATTGGTCTTGATGTGTTCTGCAACGATAAACATGTAAACTTTTCATTTTGTTTGCTGAGTCTGACAGGTTGGGATACAGGATTGTAAGCTGTGGCTTTATTAGTACTATCGGTTGTTTGCTTTTGGGATTGACCATGTACAGCAATACGATCGGATACTTCGGTTTATTCTCACACCCACGAGTCATCACAATAAAATCACAATATTATAAAATCAAACAACTCAGAGTGGACAAAGGAGGATAAATCGTCACAGGTGATCTGTAAGTCAAAGCTGCTGTTTCCAATAGTAGTGAAGTTGTTGGAATCATAGAGGGTTCTTCCGAATGTGGTGGCGCTGTGGCTCTGGGAGTTGATGAGATGAAGCTGGGCGGTGTAAAGTCAGATGGTCGTAGTAATTCTGGGCCAAATCTGTTGCGTAGATTATAGTTATGTGGGGTGACACCTTTATTCATGTTCTTGTCTCCACCAACTTTTATGAAAATTTTAAGTAAAGGATTACGGTTTGTTCTCATAAAAACATACTGGGAAGAAAAGAATGAGTTCCTAGATAAAGGATGTCGCCAGATGATGGAAATGTCTTGGGGAAAATTCAGGTACGGAATCGTATCTGTAATGAAGAGACAAACATATTGCTTGTCTTGCCGGTTCAGGAACTTTATTTATATAATCAGCACATGTATATTACATGTACTACATTCTAGAAACACGTATATAGGTTTTATAATTAAAATTCATGAAATACATATTATATTTTCCTTATTAAGCTTTCCAACTTCATTCATTCGTATAACTAATGCATTTTAGAATATTATACAAAATTGGTTGATTCTCAACCAATTTCAAGATAACAAAATTATAAAATGCAATAACTGTAACTAATGCCACAATTAATTTAAAGAAATGCATTTTACTTATTTTAAAATAGAATAATGATTTAGAAGATATAGCTAGATATTATTCTAAACGAGGATGAAAGAGCTGGCATAGTCTGTTGTTTATAGTACATACAGTCTGTTCTCTCTTATTTTCCTCTTTGTTTCAGGCTGTTCTCTTTCAAGTTTATTCACATTCATTTTACTTGGATTATATAAGTATATCTGAACTGTTATATTTTCTCTACATTGATCTTCTCTGTCAAAGATGTACGTAGAAAACAGATCATTGGATATTATCCTGGATAACTTTATTCTGTTTTTCATGCAGGCGCTGCAGTATATATATATATATATATATATATATATATATATATATATATATATATATATATATATATATATATATGTGTGTCTTTGGGATGAACAAACAACAATCCTTTTGTTTTCCCTTTAAGTCACTTGTTTCCTTATCTTGCCGTTCTTTATATTGGCGGAATTCACTGGGAATAAATTCCGCGGGAAGTTGTCCATGTGGACAGAACACTCAATAACTATCAGCATTAACTACTTCTTTGTGTTGAATTTGTGGATTGGGTAGCATTGGCATGTAAAATCCATGTTGAATACATGGACCTCGTATTGGAGGTGGAAACCTTGGGACATCCACCAAATCTCTGTGCGGATGTTCAAGTATACTTGGCTGCATTTGTTCAATGTTGTGACGATACACCTGTGTTTGATAGTTACAGCATTGAAATTTTCTTCTACAAATCCATCCGGATTTTCCTCGTACCCTTTCGATTTTAGTTCAGTTTGGAGTGGATTACATTCTGGAGAAGCCTCGTACGATTAAATGGTGGAGTACTTCGTACGAATGTCAATTGGTCTTAATGTGTTTTGCAACGAGAAACTTGTCAACTTTTCATTTTGTTTGCAGAGTCTAACAGGTTGGGATACAGGATTGTAAGCTGTGGCTTTATTAGCACTTATCGGTTGTTTGCTTTTGGGATTGACCCTGTACAGCAAGACGATCGGATACTTCGGTTTATTCTCACACCCAGTACATTCACAACAATAAAATCACAAGATTATAAAATAAAACAACTCAAATTGACGCATCCGCAGTCATAAAATAGGGTAAAGAATAAAAGTACAAAGCTCTTTGTACTGAAGCAGAATGTAAACAAAAAGGTAGTGTCTTTGACAATTGTGCAGGGAATAAATCGGATATCAAGTTGTAATAGTGTATCCTGGATGTAATTACTAGAACATAAAACGATGTTGTACTAGATGGCACTTACGGCCATACCGAACGAGACGTATAATACGCTTTAGAACGCGATGGCCATGCACACCGTCATGCCCCATGTATTGACGACGGAATCCTCCTATGTTACATAGAATAATACGGTCATCTCCCTCTAAAACATGGGCCAATCTTCGGTTTATAAAACGTACGACTCTATTGTAATATGGCACACTTAATCCTCTGGGGCGCAAACCGGGTAACAAGCTTCCAATACAAATGAACATGACTCCACGTGACAGTAACATCTGACACAGATTTACTAAATTCTCCACAATAGCGGCTGAACTTAATTGACCAACATCATTCTCCCCTAATTTCAGATAAACTATGCACGGCACAGGTTCCAAAACAGGGAGACGATTAATAAAACTGCTCACTAACGCCCCAGATCGGCCTTCAAAAGATATCTCCATATCTTGAGGCTTGTTACATGCACGACCCAACCATTCTAAACTTCCCATTCTTCGGACAAAACTATGACCACAAATCAGAAAATACATGGTGCACTGTAGCGATAATAGAATTAGAATAACCTATATACACTGGTGAAACTAGCCTCATTACAAGTATCAAATTACACAGTAAATTTTTACCGAATAGCACTATATAAAAAGCGAAAAAGAATTATATCGTATACTACCATACAAAATAGACCTTGCTCTCAAATTTATCGAACAGAAACGCGTCTTAAATAGCATTATCTTCTGTGACTCTTTATCAGTGCTTCAGTCGCTACACAATATAAAACTGGATAATCCATTATTAGTCCATCTCCTCGTCAAAAATACAGAGCTTAGTACCTCCAGCAATATAGTATACTGTTGGCTACCTAGCCATATTGGTATTAGAGGTAATGAAGAAGCAGACCGTGCTGCTAAGATGGCTCTATCCCAAGAACCATCGGATTTTAAATTACCGTTCACTGATTTTAAACCTTGTATCAAAAGGTACCTGCGTCAGAAGTGGCAGACGTCATGGGATCATACAGTCAACAACAAACTTCATGCCATCAAACCAACCCTGGGGGAATGGACTCCTTCCTACAGAACTATCCGTAGGGAGGAGACTGTCATTGCAAGACTCAGAATCGGTCATTCATACATAACCCACTCCCACATACTAAAAGGTGAAGATCCACCAGAGTGCGTCTCTTGCAATGAACCATTCACTGTTAAACACTTCATGACCGAGTGTTCCGACCTGCAACCTACACGTGCTAAGTATAATGTACATGACATGAAGGAACTTTTTGATACTGTATCTATCACTTGTATTTTAGATTTCCTGAAGGAAGTAAATCTTTATCTGAAACTTTAACCTGCATGTCATCACCTAGTGCATTTTTATTTAATGCAAATATCACCTCTTATTTACAACATATTTTCATCAACATACACCATTTACATCTCCCGTTGATTGGGAAGCTTCATATTTTACTGTTACCAACAACTTACAATTTTATATTGAACTATTTGGTTTTTTTTTATATCGCTGGTCGATATTAAACCTTTAGTATTTTTTAACCATGTTTAAATACAACTTGTTGTATGGCGCTAAATAGCCTAAAAGTGCTGGTGCGCCGTTAAATATCAATCAATCAATCAATCAATCAGATCGTGATTGTTCTTGATTTGCTTCGTTAGATGTTTGGCTGATTCTTTTTGTTCCTTTTTTCTTTTTTTTCTTCCGCATCTCCCACTCGCTCCCACTTTGCATCTGTGTATCAGGAATAGCTTCATCGTCTGATATTCTTAAGTCGTTTTCGATATCAATCACTTTCTTGTTCGTCATCATTTCTTTGGTTATTGTAACCTTTCTCGGTGACATTGGCATAAGATCTCCCCTTTGTTACATGTGATGTGCTAGGGATTGGTGCTATGTCTGTATTGTTGGTATTGTTAATGTCGGTGATAGTGTCATCGTTGTTGTTGTTGTTTTGTATCTGACGATTGATGTTGGAAGCGCTCGCAACTCTTGGTTGCGGACACCTCCACTTGTCATGTCCTGTTTTTTTGCAATTGTCACATGGACGGAAATGAACACTCCCTACATACAAATCCGTACACTTTGAAAAATTTGGGAATTTTGGTGACATCCCTAGAATCTACTTTTACAATAATTTTCCGATTGTTGACATTTGGGAAAGTTTTGTACGTTTCTCTTCGAACATTCAAGGTCAATAGCCAGTACCCACTGTCCCCTGTGTGCTTTAAGCATCGTCCCTTCCGGTTTCTCTTCTATTTCACACCTAAAATGTTTCCGATAAATCTGTTCCATGTTGGAACTCGCGCCAGACACACCCGACATTTTTCACACGTTCAAAAATACACGAACGCAAAGTGAGTTTAATTCAGACGCAGATATCTTCAAATATGAACAGATAAAAAAGGGTGAAATGGTTAAAACTGATTAAAAATGATTAGTCATTAAGAACTGATGAGTAAGTAATTAACTGAAAAGGAAATAATGAGATTGTTACAAAGAAAAGAATAGAAAATTGTGCAGTAAAAGAAAGAAAAGTGAGTGCATAAGGAGATTGTTAAAGAGTGAACAAAGATTAGCTGAGTTATACCGATCAAGCAGTACAATCACCCAATATAGACGGTGTACCTCAATCAACTCGAACCAGCCTGTGCTGGGGAGAGTACCGAGGTTCAACACCTAGCAAGGGCGCGTAATACACTAATTGATAGAGAGCATGGCTGGAGGCGGAAAAGGGAATTAGCCCACTCCAGCAGTATACCGTATCTCAATAACTGTAAGTAAATACCACTGATTTCATGTAGCTTTTACTTTCTTTCGTTTACCATAAGCTAACCTAATCACGTTAGGTTAAGGTTTGTAAATGGGAGCTCCACAACCAATGGTCGGTCCTCTAAAGATATCATGGCCATTATGTCTCGTTCGGTATGGCCGCAAGTGTCTTAGCTGTGTTTCCTGATGATAACATATCTGAAGTTTCCCATAATTATTTCACTTAATGTATTTGATAGTCTATTTGCGAAAATTGTAATTGGTGATTTCACCTTTATTTTTATATAATAAAGTAATAATTCAATTCCTCATTGTGTTTGCCATTATTTCTGATTCGAATATTTTGTTGTATAATTTTTCCAAAATAGGTAATAGAGGTGTTTTGAATTTTTTGTAGAATTCAGCACTAATGCCATAAATTCCAGGAGCCTTCCCTTTAGATAATTTGTCTATGGCCTTTTCTATTTCATGTATTTCTATCTTTTGATCACATAAATTTTTACTTTAATTAGATATAAGAGGAAGAGTTATTTTATTGAGAAAACCAGAAATTTTATTTTCGGTATTATTTTACTTTTGTATAAATTCTTATAAAAATCCCTTACAAATTTTAGAATATCGTTTTTACCTTCAGTAATTGTTATTCTCTTCAAGTTTGGTTAAAGTTTTCTCGCTTCCTTTTCTGCATTCCTCTTTATTGTATATTCTCTTACCTATATTATATATATCATTATAAAACCCGGATCTCTGTTTTCCACCATTAGTTTTATACTTTTCCAACCCCCTGAGGGTTCGGGGTTGTCGAATTGGCCCGACGTGCCTCGCCACGTGTCGTAAAAGGCGACTAAGTAGAGGCAACTTGTTTGCCGTGGGTTGCGTCCCGTGTCGGGGGAGGAAAGGATCCTGGTAGTTGCAACACTACTTTGGCCTCTACTTCTCTTAGACGGGTGGTCGAGATGGGCCCGGTCTCGACAAATCGGCTGGTCACGCCGAGCACTAGGAGGTCTTTTTTCCTTTTTTATTACTTATCTTCTCTTTTTTTCTTGTATCTATCTTGATATCACCGTTTCCCCTACATTCTTTTCCTTTAGCTTTCACTTCCACAAGTTTTAGAAGACTTCCTAGATAGCGGTGGCTCAACGGGTCAATCGGGAGGTAATGTTACCGACCCTAGAAGGAAGCTTCATGGGTCAATCCCAGGTAATTTTATCTAACGAGTATGGCATCTATGTATCCCTGGCACTTGAAAAGTGTCCCCTCGTTGGGCTCCGTGGCGGGTGGGGAGCATGGGTGCTGAAATTTTAAACGCCAATCACCCATAATATTAGGTGTCTCAAAGTGTTTTTAACTACAACAGTGCACCAAGAATTATTATGTAACACTTAAATTAAAGTGGACCAGCATAAATATCAGAATGGATGTCTTGCACTGAAGGGTTAACTGTCATGGATAAATAGACAACATAACCTTATCTCTACAGACTCAAGGATATAAAAAATGTGAAGCAATTTACCTCGTCACAAACCATAGTAATGTACCATGTAACTGATTTACTAGCTCAAGACTAGCTACCTGCAACCTACGCGTGTTAAATACTATAATGTTTTTGTTTCGTCTATCGTTTCACTTCTTGTTTTCGACTGACCACAAAACAAAACCTTTCTTTCATATTTGGTTTTCAAAGTTTTTGATACGCTCCTTGTTGCGCTTTTGAAAGATTAAACAACATAATAGGAAGTAATTATCTACGAAGTCTTGCGCATGCGCAATAAGTGCATCCGGTTCGAGGTCCGGGTACCAGTTTTTAGATCTTAATTTTTTAAAAAAAAAAAACTTCGCCGGAGGCTTTGAAGGGTATGGTGGGCGGGACTCCAAGCTAATAGTATAAGAGACGTCTGTATTCTTCTCATACCGTATCCTTTGCTGATCTTCGTCGACCAGTCGTCTTTTTTCAGCTTTTTCTGTGAATCAGCGCTGTCACAAAAATTTTCGATCTCCTGTTGACAGGTAGTGCTTAGCGTTTTAACATATTCAGTCAGGAGTGGTTTCTTCGGAATATCATCTCTATTTTCGTGCAGCAGTTTATGTGCAATAGTGCTCAGAATGGTCTATTCACGATCCATCAGCTCTAAGAAGTTTCTACTCTGTTTTATCAATTCTTGTTTATTTTCCTTTATTGCTTTCCCCCTTAGGATAACCCCTAATGATTTCAAACTATCCTATCCGCAACAGAAAGCTCGGTGTTCGTATGTGTATGCCTTTCTCGTCCAGTGTATAAACCGCTAGTTCCTTTGTGGTTGTCATTCTATCATTCTAGCATTCATTTTCAAAAAGTACTAGAGGACCTTCCAGATAGCGGTGGCTTAACGGGTCAATCGGGAGGTAATTTTGCCGATCCTAGGTAATTTTATCTAACGAGTATAGCATCTGTGTATCCCTGGCACTTGAAAAGTGTCCCCTTGTTGGGCTCCATGGTGGGCGGGGAGCATGGGTGCTGAAACTTTAAAACTAAATCATGGAAAATTCAAAAAAAAACCAAAACAAACGAACGAAACCACTATCCGACTCTGATGAAGAACCATGTGGTGTGGAGTCATTCCCACGCTTCATGGTCATACAATCAACAGATGCTGAAAAACAAATTGCTGCACTATCTCCGTTTGTTATTGAAAAAACTTTAATGGGTTTGATCGGCACACCAAAAGGTGTCAAGAAATTGAAATCGGGCTGTCTTCTCGTTGAATGTGAGCGAAAAAGTCAAACTGAAAATCTGAAAAAGATGAAAACATTCTTCAACATTCCAGTAACCTCATTCGCTCACACTTCATTGAATACGTCTAAAGGCGTGATGCGGTGTCGTGACTTGGCTGGAGTCAACGACACAGATATCATCGAGGGGATGAAACATGAAGGTGTCACTGCAGTACGTAGAATACGTATTAAACGTAATAACACACTGCAGGACACCAACACATTTGTACTCACCTTTAATAAACCGACAGTGCCCAAAGTGGTCAAGGTTGGGTTTCTGCAAGTAAAGGTTGAGATTTACATACCAAATCCTCTTCGATGCTACAAGTGTCAGAAATACGGCCATCACGAAGACCGATGTTCCAGAGTCAAGGTCTGTGGCCGATGCGGAGACCACTCTCATCAGGAAGCTGATTGTAGAGCAACTCCGCACTGTGTCAACTGTGGCAAAGAGCATCACGCCAATTCTAAGGATTGTGATACATGGAAACAGGAGAAGGAAATTCAGAGGGTAAAGTTTTCCTCCAACATACCCTACCCAGAGGCCAGAAAACTTGTCCAGGCAAGAACATCCCTTCCTGGCCCATCCTTCTCCACAGTTGTGAAACACAACCCCAAAATCACCAAGGACGCACAAACACAGACAGATCAGCCCGATTCAACAAGTGCCAACATCCCTAATTACCAACCACAGAAAAGCACAGCATCAACTCAGACAACATTTAATAACAACCCACCACCAAAAGCTCAAAAAAATAAACAAAAACAACAAACAAATAAGCAGCAAAAGGGGTCAGATGACCCCATTAAACTTTACAATATGTTTGGAGAACTTGAGAGTATGGATGCAGAAGAAACTGCTCCATGTACTCAAGGTTCCTCCAAACCTAGCAAAACCAAATATACTCCCGTACTTCCTCCAGACAAATAACAACACATTTTCTCCGCGAATAGTCCTACCTAGATCCAGAATCTCCAGCATAACTTTATAATGAAGAACACCATCATACAATGGAACTGTCGAGGACTGAAAGCAAACTACAATGATATTCTTCTGCTTTTAAATGAACATGATCCCGCTGTACTATGTTTACAGGAAACATTCCTGAAAGACACAGATAAAATTACATTTAAAAACTTTTCCCTGTTCAACACGTACTTACAAAACGCTGACAGGGCCTCAGGAGGAGTCTCTGTTATTGTGAACAATAGAGCCCCTCACAGAGTCATTCCTTTAAATACAAATTTACAAGCTATTGCTGTAAGCGTCACTTTACATCGAGTGATTACATTTTGCTCTATTTACTTATCACCAAACACCAAACTAGTACCAAATGAATTAGACAATATTGTTCAACAACTTCCCACACCCTTCATTTTACTCGGGGATTTTAATGCCCATAACATCCTATGGGGATCGAATCACATAAACGACAGAGGCCATAAAGTAGAAGATTTCCTTTCTAGACATGATCTGTGTCTATATAATACTAACTCATCGACATATTTACACCCAGGAACGGGTACGTACACGTCCATTGATTTAACAATTTGCTCTCCTTCATTGCTTTTGGACTATGAATGGAAGGTCGCTGATGACCTTCACAGTAGTGATCATTTTCCAATCACTCTTGAAAATAACACTAAAATTGATGACGCAATTCCACAATGGAATATAAAGAAAGCTGACTGGGCTTACTTTGAAACACTATGTCAAACTAGACTAAATAATGATACAATATTCAACGCTGTTAACCCTATACAGCATTTTACTTCAATTCTAATTTCAATTGCAGATGAATCTATTCCTAAGTCCTCACCGAACAGTAAAAAACCGCAAAAACCTTGGGTAACCAAGGAATGCAAAGAGGCCATTAGACAACGCCGAGAAGCATTAAAACAATTCAACACTCGTCCTACGCCCGAAAATCTAAACAAATATCGTATTGTGCGGGCTAAAACACGACGCACAATCAAAGAATGTAAACGTACATCCTGGAAGAAATATGTTTCTTCTATAAATTCTCGTTCCTCAATGAAACAAGTTTGGGATGCTATTCGCAAAATAAATGGAAAGGGTAAACACAATTCTATTCGACAACTGAAAACAAACAATAACAATTTTAGTTCGAAACGTGACATAGCAAATATTCTTGCCAATAGTTTCTCAAAAAACTCGTCATCATCTAATTATTCAGAAACCTTTCGAAGATTAAAATCTCAGAAAGAAAAGTCACGTTTAAAGTTTACATCTAACAACTCTGAAAGCTATAACCAGCTGTTTTCTTTAATGGAGCTTAGGGAGGCTTTAGACAAGGCCCACGATACATCCGCTGGGCCCGACGAAGTCCATTACCAGTTTTTGAAACACCTGCCAGAATCTTCTCTGACATTACTACTGAAAATCTTCAATGATTTATGGATTGCTGGTAATGTACCTAAGAGCTGGAAAGAAGCAATAGTAATACCGATTCCCAAACCAGGCAAAGACAGCGAAGATCCTAACAGCTATCGGCCCATTGCACTCACAAGCTGCGTATGCAAAACAATGGAACGAATGATTAATTCTCGGCTTGTATGGTACTTGGAAAGTAACAATTTAATATCTTCTTTCCAAAGCGGTTTCCGTTCTGGTCGTAGTACAAACGATCATCTGGTTAGACTGGAAACATTTATTCGCGATGCATTTATCAAGAAGGAACATTTAGTAGCAGTCTTCTTTGATTTAGAAAAGGCCTATGACACAACATGGAAGTACGGGATACTAAATGACCTGCACGATCTAGGTCTAAAAGGCCGCCTGCCCGCTTTCATCTCCAGTTTTCTCTCAGACAGAGAATTCAAAGTACGAGTGGGCTCTACCCTCTCCGATATGCACCAGCAAGAGATGGGTGTGCCCCAGGGCAGTATTTTATCTGTGACTCTATTTAATATCAAAATCAATAGCATCACCAAGTGCTTGGCTCCCGGTGTGGATTGCTCTTTATATGTAGATGATTTTTTAATTTGTTATCGATCAAAGCACATGCATACAATTGAAAGGCAACTCCAGCAAAATATCAATAAGATCCAATGTTGGGCCAGTAATAACGGTTTCAAATTTTCTAAATCGAAAACAGTATGCATGCATTTCTGTCAATTGCGAAGACATCATGATGACCCTAAACTCACGCTGGATGGAACACGTATTCCAGTTGTTGAGGAAACAAAGTTTTTGGGTATTATCTTCGACAGAAAGCTGACTTTTATACCACACATCAAGAATTTAAAAGCTAAATGTTTAAAAGCTTTAAATTTACTAAAAGTAATTGCGCACACTGACTGGGGTGCTGATAAAAAAGTACTCCTTAATTTGTATAGAACATTTATCCGTTCTATACTAGACTATGGATGCATTGTTTATGGTTCAGCTAGGAAGTCCTATTTGAAAATGCTTGATCCAATTCATCATCAAGGAATAAGACTCGCTCTAGGAGCATTTAAGACATCTCCATGTGAAAGCCTTCTCGCGGAAGCGAATGAGCCACCACTATCACTTCGCAGAGAAATGCTTTCTGCACAATACGCTCTTAAATTAAGATCAAACCCTCGGAACCCTGCTTTTTCGGCTGTATTTCAACCAAAATACAAAACTTTATACGAAAACAAACCAAATGCCATACCTTCATTTGGCATTAGAATATCATCCAGCCTCGACAATATCAAAAGTAATTTCTCTACAATTCAGAAAACGTTTGTCTCGAAAACACCACCTTGGCTACTTAAGCAACCCAAAGTGATTTTTACGTTACACGATGGGAATAAATCTGAGACCAACCCTGCCACATTCCTGAACTCTTATCATGAACTTCTCAACGATTTTACAAATTACACTAAATTTTATACTGATGGATCAAAGGTTGATGAAAAGGCTGCTGCAGCCTTCGTTAGTGGCAAGCACATAACCAAAGTGCGCTTGCCAAACAATGCGTCCATTTTTTCAGCGGAAATCAGAGCAATAGACCTTGCTCTCAAATTTATCGAAGAGAAACGCGTCTTAAATAGTGTTATCTTCTGTGACTCTTTATCAGTGCTTCAGTCGCTACACAATAGAAAACTGGATAATCCATTATTAGTCCATCTCCTCGTCAAAAATACAACGCTTAGTACCTCCAACAATATAGTATACTGTTGGTTACCTAGCCATATTGGTATTAGAGGTAATGAAGAAGCAGACCGTGCTGCTAAGATGGCTCTATCCCAAGAACCATCAGATTTTAAACTACCGTTTACTGATTTTAAACCTTGTATCAAAAGGTACCTGCGTCAGAAGTGGCAGACGTCATGGGATCATACAGTCAACAACAAACTTCATGCCATCAAACCAACCCTGGGGGAATGGACTCCTTCCTACAGAACTATCCGTAGGGAGGAGACTGTCATTGCAAGACTCAGAATCGGTCATTCATACATAACCCACTCCCACATACTAAAAGGTGAAGATCCACCAGAGTGCGTATCTTGCAATGAACCATTCACTGTTAAACACTTCATGACCGAGTGTTCCGACCTGCAACCTACACGTGCTAAGTACTATAATGTACATGACATGAAGGAACTTTTTGATACTGTATCTATCACTTGTATTTTAGATTTCCTGAAGGAAGTAAATCTTTATCTTAAACTTTAACTTGTATGTCATCACCTAGTGCATTTTTATTTAATGCAAATATCACCTCTTATTTACAACATATTTTCATCAACATACACCATTTACATCTCCCGTTGATTGGGAAGCTTCATATTTTACTGTTACCAACAACTTACAATTTTATATGGAACTATTTGTTTTTTTTTTATATCGCTGGTCGATATTAAACCTTTAGTATTTTTAACCATGTTTAAATACAACCTGTTGTATGGCGCTAAATAGCCTAAAAGTGCTGGTGCGCCGTTAAATATCAATCAATCAATCAATCAACCTTTGTGGTTGTCAACCATCATGTAAAAAAAAAAAAAACGCAGGGTCGATGAAACTTTCCATTATTGGCTGAGCCACTAGGCGACCTAAATTCCTGTGTTTGAACTTTCATCCTTGCTTTCCATACCCACTGTGTTCAAAGGGATATTTCCATATAAATAAATTCAAAATAGTGTAATTTTCAACAATACGATACATTTCATCCTTGTACAGTTTTGATAAAATAAGGTGATGGAACATTTTGTTCTTCCAGCTGCCATGGAAATAATCTGCTGGCTAGTCCTTTTAATTTTCGAGCAGAAAATCGAATCCTTTTCTTGGTGTTTTACTGAACTTACTTTGGAATATCTTCGTAGATCTCTATGTTAAAACCATAACAGTGTGTACAGCATCCGTACTCATCATATTTTCTTTCTTTGACCTCTCGATTTCAATAACTTGATGTTCCTCTTGTAATCACCATAATTTCGTACGAATGTCAATTGGTCCTAATGTGTTTTGCAACGAGAAACTTGTCAACTTTTCATTTTGTTTGCAGAGTCTAACAGGTTGGGATACAGGATTGTAAGCTGTGGCTTTATTAGCACTTATCGGTTGTTTGCTTTTGGGATTGACCCTGTACAGCAAGACGATCGGATACTTCGGTTTATTCTCACACCCAGTACAGTCATAACAATAAAATCACAAGATTATAAAATAAAACAACTCAAATTGACGCATCCGCAGTCATAAAATAGGGTAAAGAATAAAAGTACAAAGCTCTTTGTACTGAAGCAGAATGTAAACAAAAAGGTAGTGTCTTTGACAATTGTGCAGGGAAAAAATCGGATATCAAGTTGTAATAGTGTATCCGGGATGTAATTACTAGAACATAAACGACGTTGTACTAGATGGCACTTACGGCCATACCGAACGAGACGTATAATACGCTTTAGAACGCGATGGCCATGCACACCGTCATGCCCCATGTATTGACGACGGAATCCTCCTATGTTACATAGAATAATACGGTCATCTCCCTCTAAAACATGGGCCAATCTTCGGTTTATAGAACGTACGACTCTATTGTAATATGGCACACTTAATCCTCTGGGGCGCAAACCGGGTAACAAGCTTCCAATACAAATGAACATGACTCCACGTGACAGTAACATCTGACACAGATTTACTAAATTCTCCACAATAGCGGCTGAACTTAATTGACCAACATCATTCTCCCCTAATTTCAGATAAACTATGCACGGCACAGGTTCCAAAACAGGGAGACGATTAATAAAACTGCTCACTAACGCCCCAGATCGGCCTTCAAAAGATATCTCCATATCTTGAGGCTTGTTACATACACGACCCAACCATTCTAAACTTCCCATTCTTCGGACAAAACTATGACCACAAATCAGAAAATACATGATGCACTGTAGCGATAATAGAATTAGAATAACCTATATACACTGGTGAAACTAGCCTCATTACAAGTATCAAATTACACTGTAAATTTTTACGGAATAGCACTATATAAAAAGCGAAAAAGAATTATATCGTATACTACCATACAAAATAGACCTTGCTCTCAAATTTATCGAACAGAAACGCGTCTTAAATAGCATTATCTTCTGTGACTCTTTATCAGTGCTTCAGTCGCTACACAATATAAAACTGGATAATCCATTATTAGTCCATAATAATAATACTAAGAAAACTATTCATAACTAAAATGATTAAAATTGAAAATTAAATAATAATATAAGGTAGCTTTGCGAAAAGAATTCAGTTACACATTGTAAAACAAATTAACAAAATAGCATATATCTAACTAAATAATGAGTCATTCTTTAATATTTTCACTGCACAGTCACTTCCGAAGTAACAATTCTCGCCAGATACATCCGCAGTAGGAAATCAATAATTCGGGAATACAGCCACCTATTCCCCGCGTTGTTCAAATGAACACCGTCATGATGCATGAAACGTCGACGAAATCCCTTGATGTTGCAGAGGAACACTCTATCATCATTGTAAAAAAAATTATGAAGTCCCTGGTTCACTTGACGAACAACACCATTGTAAAAGGAAACAGTTAGCCCACGGGGGTTCAAGCGGGGCAATAATACTCCAACGCATATATATTGCACCCCACGGGCCAATAAACTGTGACATAAATCCAAAATTTTATGAATAATATCATTGGAACTCAAACGTCCTATATCATTCTCACCAACCTTCAAAAATATAACATCTGGTAAGGGATCCAGGGTGGGTGGTCTGATTAAAAAACTTTCAACCATTGCTCCCGACCGTCCGTCATAAAAAATTCGCATATCTTGTGGCTGCTGACAAACTGATGGAAGCCAAGTTAAATAACTCATTCGCCTCACAAAACTGTGGCCGCACATTAAAACATCCATGATCAAACTACTATACAACGGCTAAATCTTCTATATAAGTACCAACGAAGTAATAAACCTAAGCAATAAATTCTGATACAACAAATACTCAAATTAAATCGCAGCCTCCTACCGTATAACCGTATGCAAGCGATGATTTTAAGAGTAATGTTATATGTTTGTTTGGTAAGAATAGTCTATAGAGCTACAGGAGATTGCATACTGGGGGAAAAAAATCCATAGTGACATACGTACCCATATGGAGGAAATTATGGTAATGCCATGGCAAGAAAAAGAATCGAACGATTTGGAAATAAGTGTCGATTAGTTCTCAAAATTTGACCACTTGGAATTGATGAGACTTGATGCAAGCGTTGATTTCTCTCCGCATGATTGGTTTTTACATAATTATTTCATTTAACGTTTTAGATAATCTGTTAGCTAAGATAGATCAGATCATTATCAAATATCGACAAATCAGTCAGAATTAAAGCGTAGTAGACAAAAACGAGAGCTAATATAAGCACGCTCTTTTCCTTTCTTCCTTCTTTCTCTCATTTCGCTTCTTGTACTTGTACACTATAGGTGTTTTTAGCTACTTGAAAAATGCAAACGGGTGTTAGGAAACTAATACTACCTATAGGAACTGTAAAATACAACATTATTCATACAGGCGTATGTACGCATACATACAATAAATAAACTGATAATTATTCCTTACGGTGATGAAATGCAACGTGGCTACCGCATGTACGTATGTACAGACAGACAGACAGACATACATACATACTTCCTATTAACGAGAGCGGATATAAGCACGCTCTTTTCCTTTCTTCCTTCTTTCTCTCATTTCGCTTCTTGTACTAGGCACTATAAATGCATAGTACATATAGTTTTCCTTGATTTATTGTAATTTCTTAATAAAAACATCAAACCCTAGCATACTAAATTTTTATAGTATTGTAGTATTTGATATATCAAATTAAGTTCATTTGTCTGTCCGTGCGCCTACACATTATGATATGGCAGGAGACAACGGTAAAATAAGCGGCTGTCCTGTTAGCCAAGCACACTTTGTTCTTAGAAAATGTGCTTGTTACACCTCTCCGCGACGATGACGCCGACAGCCATGGGAGAGGACCCACCCACACCCCATGCCGGAAATGACAATTTCGAAGATACTTTCTTATTGATACCCCCCCCCCCCAAAAAAAAAAAAAATGATAGATCAGATCAGTATCAAATATCGACAAATCAGAATCAGAATTAAAGCGTAGTAGACAAAAAAGATATGGATAAACAATGTAAGAATCGGATCAAATCGTAACATATGCCAGGAGTCAAATGGTAGCAGAAGCTCATGTCTTTGTTTCAATTTTAAAAAGAAGGTATCCTTATATTATTTGTAAGTCGAGTACTCTTACTGCTAAAAATTGCCAGTTCAACTCTCTTATTCTATCTAAGAATAAGTGGGCTTCCTGAAACGTCCAGAATTCAAGTAAACTCGTCCATCCATAATTTGTGTATTCAGCATACAAATCGTATTGTTCAACAATATTTTCCATTGCACTCCATATTTATGTCTTCCATTCTGATTAGAATAACTACTGCAGGTATCTGCGCCATTTTGGTAATGACCGAATCGTAATAATCTAAGCAACGCCAGCCTCATTTTGAAATGAGCCCTTTTCTCATGTGAAAACCTGCAACTGTAGGAACAATGCACGACACCTCACTAAAAAATTCCTGAAATATCTGGCTTGTACAACCGAATAAAAGAAAAGCATTGTCATGTACCCCATGCTGTAGTACTCAATATGACAGCTATTTTCACAAATATAAGATATGATATATCTCTCCAATTGCTCTGCCCTCCCACCTGCTGGATACAAACGTATTAAAAATATTCTGATTGGAATTGGCATCTTCTCTTTCTGGCAGTTTGAAATGAAATGGCGGTAGCTGTTTGAAATGGTTTCAAAGTCCTCTATCAAGTCCGCTACGAGTGAATAAATCTAGTTATATCTTGCACGCTTCTATCGAGAGAGACATGCCGATCAGAGACGCTTCTGGCATTGAAAGATGGATGGACATATACAAAGGGCGAGAAATGTTACCAAAAATTAGACTGTTATCTGTGACAGAAGCTTGGACTATACTTATGCCGTTTCTGACTTGAAAAACAAACCAGTTACTCAAGTAAAGTAATTTACATAGATATATACATACAGACAGACACATGCACACTAAATATTATTTCCTTTAAGTTGGCATTTTTCAATTTTTTAATATGGTTATATTTGGAAAACATACAAAGGGAGAGAAATCTAATAAAAAATGTGGCTGTTATCTTTGTTTACCAAAACCGTTTCTGCCTGCCTTGAATAGAATTAAAAAAAATTAGACTTTATCACCAGTTATTTATACACACAAAAACTGATTCCAACATAAATACGTATATGTATACAATATTACACTTTTCTGTCATTTAAATTGGCATTCTTCTGTTATTTAAGATGATCGGACTTTGGGACACGAACAAAGGGAGAGAAATCTTAAATAAAATGTGACTATCTTAGACAGAAATTTTTATTTACCAAAATAGTTTCTGCCTTGAAAAGAATAAAAACATTTGACCAATTTTATCACCAGTTTATAATACAATTTTATTTACACTGATGTATTCCAACATACATATATAATATTAGTTTTTCCTTCATTTAAGTTGACATTCCTACTTCATTTATTTATATGATGGTTGGACTTGCTACACGTACACAGGAAGAGAAATCTAAAAAAAACCTGACTATCTTAGACAAATTATTTATTTAACCAAATAGTTTCTGCTTTGAAATGAATAAAAAAAAAAATTAGACCCAACTTTATCACCGGCTTCTAATGCAAAATTTGCATACTAACTTTAAGGAACGAATTTTGCATAGGCATTTCATAAGATTATGAATTACAGACACATTTCAGAAAGTTGGACTTTTTATTGGTGTAGTACATTGTGCAATTTCGCCTTATTCCGTTATTTAAGATGGATTGATATTGTTAAATTGGGGACACCTACAAGGAGACTAATATTACAAAAAAAGTTTGTACTTTGTCATCTTTGACAGAAACTTGTAGTTTATGAAAGCTGTTTTCTATCACGAATTACTTACATTGACTGAATATTTTATAATAGTTGTCCTTCATTTATTACAATATTGTCATAAAATTACTTATAAGAATAAATTGCACATTAAATTTAACCAATCTGCATCGGCATTTCATACGATTACGAATTAAAGTAATCCATGGATATACAAACACAGACACACCCCCAAAATATTATTTCAGAAAGTGTTTATTATTTCCAGAACAAAATTCACCATTTTCTGACCTACAGCATTTTTTCTGTTGTCCTATCATATCCCATATCTCAATTTATCAAATCGCAACGAAATACTTGCAATTGTGCTTTATTTCACAAATATTTGATTCATTTCCAAGCAAAAAAAAAATTTAATTCGTGTTATTCTAACTCAAATAGTGAATGCGTAAATATGTACGCATCCAGCTTTGTTTGAAAATCAGCTGCGTAATCAGCCATTCCAAAGCCCAATGCGGTTCTTTGTTATCAATTCATCCTATCCCATTGAAGTCGGTGCTTATACTTATTATTTCCTTGTATATTGATAAACATTCAATGAAATACTTGAAATTTATGCTTTATTTGACTAATTTCCCGTTCAAAAAAGCGTGTAATTCCTATCAAATAAGGAATGCGTACGAAAAATCAGCTTTGACCAAAATCAGCCAATTCAAAGCCCAATGCGGTTCTTTGTTATCATTTCCTCGTCTCCCATTGAAATCCGTGCATATATACTTATTATTTCCTTGTATATTTGAGAACCTTTCAATGAAATACTTGCAATTATGCTTTATTTGACTAATTTCCCGTTCAAAAAAACGTGTAATTCCTATCAAATAAGGAATGCGTACGAAAAACCAGCTTTGACCAAAATCAGCCAATTCAAAGCCCAATGCGGTTCTTTGTTATCATTTCTTCGTCTCCCATTGAAATCCGAGAAGATACTTATTATTTCCTTGTATATTTTAGAACCTTGCAATAAAATACTTGCAATTATACCTTATTTGACCAATTCCCAGTTCACAAACGTATAATTCCTATTAAAAATAAGTAATTATTGCAAAGCCCAATGCGCACATATTTGACCAAAATCAGCCACTTCAAAGCCCAATCCGCACATAACTACGCATTTCTACGCATTTCTACGCATCCGGTGACCAAAGTCAGCCATCTTTGACCAAAATCAGCCAGCTTTGTTTTGTCGGCCAATTCAAAGCCAGCGAGTCAAGCTCATTGGCCTGATCTTTCCAAAAGCCCCTCTTGGAGTATGTTTCATTTAGCAGCTGGGCAGCTTCCCCATCTCTTCTTTTATTAAAAATAACGACTTTAGCTAGTGTAGCTTCAACCAGTTGGCTCCAAACTGGATATGCTACATCAGTTTTCATCGTTTTAATCAGGTCTTCCATCTGCTTCTCAAGATATAATTTCAACATAAGATCAGAAGTTAGTGGAATGATCTCCTTTTTATTGAATTTATTTGTTTTCAGTGTTGCAAGGGCAGTACTGGAAACTATCAGACCATTCAGCATCTAAAAGTTCCAGAAACTGTTGGAAACTATCAGACCATTCAGCATCTAAGAGTTCCAGAAACTTTGATGACTCTCAGTATGCGATGTCATCATCTTGCTTCAGTGCTATGCCACGCTTAATTTGAGCACATTTCAAAAGGTTGTGGCCTAGGCGCAGGGCTAGCCCAGGCTTTTCTAGCACAATGTGTGGCATTTACTACCAAGTCAAACTGCTTGCCACATATCATATCAGTTAGTTGTTGATTTTTTGTTTGCAAGTTCATTTTAATCCTGGCTAGCTGGCGCATTCGTTCCGAGATGTTGTGCTTCCTTCGAATGCCCAGTTTTTGGAGGAGGATGTTTCCAAAGGTTAAGATTAAGTTAATATTTTTTAGGCAACTGAATACTTCATCTCTGTGCATGGTGTCTAAAATCGGATCTAGTTTCTTAAAATTGGCACATGATTCAGTTTCTATTGTGCTGCTCAAAAGCAGTCTTGATCTTGCTTGAATGGAGGACTCGTTGGATGTGGCATCCTTGGGAATGAATTTACAAACTGCAATCTTTCCACAACTCTCCCTTTTTGAAAAAGTCTAAACAGTGAATACATGGGAGATAATCATCATACTTTTGGTTTGTGCTTGATCTTCTTGCCACAGTAAGTTCACCCTGTTTAGATTGCAATATGCTAATGTTATCTACGTAATTATCTTTGTTTTATTTTTCAATGGCCCAGGTACTCTCTTTGCCAGATTTGGCAAGGGCCTGTACTACTTCCAATTGGTCATTATGTTTCGAATTTAGGTGCTCCACATTTCTATGTTTAAGAAGTTTTCTACAATATATACAGGCTAATATTTTATTGTAGACTCTGCTGCCAGACTCCTTGTTTAACACTCTTTGTACAATAACTGAAATGTTAAGAAATTTCAAATTATCATAATTGTTTGAAAAGTATTCTAGTTTTTTGTGCTATGGAGTAATTTTAAGCCTATATTCTTTCCCAAAACTGTAATTTAACTGATGAAACATATTTTCTTTGTATAACATTTTGATTTAGATACCTACAATGTCGTAATGCTGGTAAACATCAAATACTGTAAAATTTACATTATAATGTTTATATTTTCAACACCTTACTTGTGTATTTATTGTTATAACTAACATCATACAAAACCAAAGTTGCTGATACTAAAACCTGGCTAAATATGAGTTTGTTTTGTAACAAGTTTAATGGTGATGAAACTCCGGCTGGCAGCAAAAACATGGCCAAAAATAGTGGCTGGGGACAATGTTCAACCACAGTGTTGGCCATGGCTACGGGGAAATTCCTAACATTGTATGGAAACGCATATTTATATGCGTTTGATATTTGAAGACAATGCAAAGTTGACCACAGTTTGCTGTAGCTACTACAGCTTTGCATGTTTTATGCTGGAAAAGTCGCACTTTGCTTTTCCTTTCCTAGAAAGATGCTTCTCGATGAAATTACTTTAGTTTACAATTGGACCCTTCTAGGTTCAAACGTCAAAATCTTTACCTCGATTCATAATTCATGCAATGGCAGTGCTGTGTAAAAGTTTCTCTTGGATACAGTCACTTAATGTTTGCGTGTCTATTCATAGCACTGTACCTGTTTTGCAGCAAGATTTTTCTGTTTCCTGAAAATTGTCCGTACAGATGAAAAAGATGTATAAATATTTATCTTTGCAGTTAGTTCATATTTAGTTCCCCCAGGCTGTTGCGGTATTATAGAAGGGCATCTTATTCCCATACGATGCACGAATTGTTTTCAGTACTGTCAGAGATGGCTGTGAAAGGCTAGTGTGGCATACACGATAAAAATTGAAAGCTGTTATTCGTCCTACACGATATATGTGCCAGAAGAGACAATTTGATTGGCCCCTTGTCTCCTTCGAAACAGATATGTCTGTAGCCCTAGACTTATCTAACACCTGCTCGTATGATGAATCTGAACAACTTGTATCCTTACTGCATAAGCATAACTGACTCGAATCAATGGGTCACTCTGCAAATAATGATTTAGGTTTGAAGTTTTCTGAAAATTTGCCCTTGCCTTTTAATGATAGAATGGCAGCCTTTGGCAAATTTTGATGAAGTTCATCCCAAAATAGGATTCCCTTATTTTCAGTAGGCGATGATATGTCTGACACTGCTCGTTTCTCAGAAACAATGGATCATTATTACATTGTGCATGATATGAAAGAACTTTTTGATACTATAAACATCACTCGTATTATTGAGTTCCTGAAAGCAGTAAATCTTTACTCTAAACTTTGACTTTAATGCTATGACCTTGTGCAGTTTTATATAATATATATATACCGTTCCATTTTAATACCTTTTTATCGTTTTTCATTAACATAGAATATTTACCTCTACCGTTGATCGGGAAGCTTTACTTTGCACCGTTACCTTCTTACCGTTTTTAATTTCAACCATCTGTTCTTTTATATCGCTGGTCAATATAGGACCTTTTATAAATTTTAAAAGATTACATACTTTAATTGTGCGGCAAATACCAATATCTTACCATTTTACTTTGGGCTGTTTGATTTTCTATGTCGCTGGTCGATGTTAAACCTTTCTTATTTTCAAACATATAACCTATTGTATGTCGCTGAATAGCCTAAGAGTGCTGGTGCGCCGTTAAAATTCAATTAATCGATCAATCAATCAGAAACAATGTGCACAGATTCATTACTTGAAAGTTGTCGTTTTTTTTAATGCAGACTGAAAGTCCATATCTTTAATTCGTTTATATGGTGTCTCAAATTTAGCTGAAGCAGGAAACATCCAGTATGCAGGTACATCAGTCACAGTAACTTCCTTGCATATTCTCGATCCAGTCGCCAAGGCAAACAAAACTGCTGCAACGTGAGTACAACATTCCCCGAGTCCTGCCATGCATGTGCAATGTGCTGTTTCCACACTCCCATCTGTGGCAACAATAACCCATGGCTCTAGAGGTTTCTCTCTGGCTCGCATAGAGTGAGTCACCTGGAATTTAGAATGAAGGAAACATTACAAAATATAATATATAATGTTCAATATTATGTCAGTACTTGAGGTTTTTGTGCATGTTGAATGTCTCCATACATGTTCATGAGGAATGTTCACATGTACTTGCATGTACTTTTTTACAGTCTTGAAAATAAGATGTGAAAGGATGTTAAATTTGAATGAAAATGTTATCATTGTGTGGCTATTTCATAATTTTCAGTCACCATATATTTGATTTTAATAGAACAACTTCTAGTCTGCTCCTTTGGGAATTGATATAACCAAATTAGCCTAAGAGAGCGCCTCCACCCCAAACTTGTGCTGATACTGATGAACAATGTGTGCGGTATTATGCCACCTACTCATAGCATTTGCGAAATTTTGCATAGTTTTGGTCCTTTACGGCACAAGAGAGAGAGAGAGAGAGAGAGAGAAAGAGAGATTTGGGTTGGGGGTCAACCGCTTACATTCTGGAGAAGCCTCGTACGATTAAATTGTGGATTACTTCGTACGAATGTCAATTGGTCTTGATGTGTTCTGCAACGATAAACATGTAAACTTTTCATTTTGTTTGCTGAGTCTGACAGGTTGGGATACAGGATTGTAAGCTGTGGCTTTATTAGTACTATCGGTTGTTTGCTTTTGGGATTGACCATGTACAGCAATACGATCGGATACTTCGGTTTATTCTCACACCCACGAGTCATCACAATAAAATCACAATATTATAAAATCAAACAACTCAGAGTGGACAAAGGAGGATAAATCGTCACAGGTGATCTGTAAGTCAAAGCTGCTGTTTCCAATAGTAGTGAAGTTGTTGGAATCATAGAGGGTTCTTCCGAATGTGGTGGCGCTGTGGCTCTGGGAGTTGATGAGATGAAGCTGGGCGGTGTAAAGTCAGATGGTCGTAGTAATTCTGGGCCAAATCTGTTGCGTAGATTATAGTTATGTGGGGTGACACCTTTATTCATGTTCTTGTCTCCACCAACTTTTATGAAAATTTTAAGTAAAGGATTACGGTTTGTTCTCATAAAAACATACTGGGAAGAAAAGAATGAGTTCCTAGATAAAGGATGTCGCCAGATGATGGAAATGTCTTGGGGAAAATTCAGGTACGGAATCGTATCTGTAATGAAGAGACAAACATATTGCTTGTCTTGCCGGTTCAGGAACTTTATTTATATAATCAGCACATGTATATTACATGTACTACATTCTAGAAACACGTATATAGGTTTTATAATTAAAATTCATGAAATACATATTATATTTTCCTTATTAAGCTTTCCAACTTCATTCATTCGTATAACTAATGCATTTTAGAATATTATACAAAATTGGTTGATTCTCAACCAATTTCAAGATAACAAAATTATAAAATGCAATAACTGTAACTAATGCCACAATTAATTTAAAGAAATGCATTTTACTTATTTTAAAATAGAATAATGATTTAGAAGATATAGCTAGATATTATTCTAAACGAGGATGAAAGAGCTGGCATAGTCTGTTGTTTATAGTACATACAGTCTGTTCTCTCTTATTTTCCTCTTTGTTTCAGGCTGTTCTCTTTCAAGTTTATTCACATTCATTTTACTTGGATTATATAAGTATATCTGAACTGTTATATTTTCTCTACATTGATCTTCTCTGTCAAAGATGTACGTAGAAAACAGATCATTGGATATTATCCTGGATAACTTTATTCTGTTTTTCATGCAGGCGCTGCAGTATATATATATATATATATATATATATATATATATATATATATATATATATATATATATATATATATATATATGTGTGTCTTTGGGATGAACAAACAACAATCCTTTTGTTTTCCCTTTAAGTCACTTGTTTCCTTATCTTGCCGTTCTTTATATTGGCGGAATTCACTGGGAATAAATTCCGCGGGAAGTTGTCCATGTGGACAGAACACTCAATAACTATCAGCATTAACTACTTCTTTGTGTTGAATTTGTGGATTGGGTAGCATTGGCATGTAAAATCCATGTTGAATACATGGACCTCGTATTGGAGGTGGAAACCTTGGGACATCCACCAAATCTCTGTGCGGATGTTCAAGTATACTTGGCTGCATTTGTTCAATGTTGTGACGATACACCTGTGTTTGATAGTTACAGCATTGAAATTTTCTTCTACAAATCCATCCGGATTTTCCTCGTACCCTTTCGATTTTAGTTCAGTTTGGAGTGGATTACATTCTGGAGAAGCCTCGTACGATTAAATGGTGGAGTACTTCGTACGAATGTCAATTGGTCTTAATGTGTTTTGCAACGAGAAACTTGTCAACTTTTCATTTTGTTTGCAGAGTCTAACAGGTTGGGATACAGGATTGTAAGCTGTGGCTTTATTAGCACTTATCGGTTGTTTGCTTTTGGGATTGACCCTGTACAGCAAGACGATCGGATACTTCGGTTTATTCTCACACCCAGTACATTCACAACAATAAAATCACAAGATTATAAAATAAAACAACTCAAATTGACGCATCCGCAGTCATAAAATAGGGTAAAGAATAAAAGTACAAAGCTCTTTGTACTGAAGCAGAATGTAAACAAAAAGGTAGTGTCTTTGACAATTGTGCAGGGAATAAATCGGATATCAAGTTGTAATAGTGTATCCTGGATGTAATTACTAGAACATAAAACGATGTTGTACTAGATGGCACTTACGGCCATACCGAACGAGACGTATAATACGCTTTAGAACGCGATGGCCATGCACACCGTCATGCCCCATGTATTGACGACGGAATCCTCCTATGTTACATAGAATAATACGGTCATCTCCCTCTAAAACATGGGCCAATCTTCGGTTTATAAAACGTACGACTCTATTGTAATATGGCACACTTAATCCTCTGGGGCGCAAACCGGGTAACAAGCTTCCAATACAAATGAACATGACTCCACGTGACAGTAACATCTGACACAGATTTACTAAATTCTCCACAATAGCGGCTGAACTTAATTGACCAACATCATTCTCCCCTAATTTCAGATAAACTATGCACGGCACAGGTTCCAAAACAGGGAGACGATTAATAAAACTGCTCACTAACGCCCCAGATCGGCCTTCAAAAGATATCTCCATATCTTGAGGCTTGTTACATGCACGACCCAACCATTCTAAACTTCCCATTCTTCGGACAAAACTATGACCACAAATCAGAAAATACATGGTGCACTGTAGCGATAATAGAATTAGAATAACCTATATACACTGGTGAAACTAGCCTCATTACAAGTATCAAATTACACAGTAAATTTTTACCGAATAGCACTATATAAAAAGCGAAAAAGAATTATATCGTATACTACCATACAAAATAGACCTTGCTCTCAAATTTATCGAACAGAAACGCGTCTTAAATAGCATTATCTTCTGTGACTCTTTATCAGTGCTTCAGTCGCTACACAATATAAAACTGGATAATCCATTATTAGTCCATCTCCTCGTCAAAAATACAGAGCTTAGTACCTCCAGCAATATAGTATACTGTTGGCTACCTAGCCATATTGGTATTAGAGGTAATGAAGAAGCAGACCGTGCTGCTAAGATGGCTCTATCCCAAGAACCATCGGATTTTAAATTACCGTTCACTGATTTTAAACCTTGTATCAAAAGGTACCTGCGTCAGAAGTGGCAGACGTCATGGGATCATACAGTCAACAACAAACTTCATGCCATCAAACCAACCCTGGGGGAATGGACTCCTTCCTACAGAACTATCCGTAGGGAGGAGACTGTCATTGCAAGACTCAGAATCGGTCATTCATACATAACCCACTCCCACATACTAAAAGGTGAAGATCCACCAGAGTGCGTCTCTTGCAATGAACCATTCACTGTTAAACACTTCATGACCGAGTGTTCCGACCTGCAACCTACACGTGCTAAGTATAATGTACATGACATGAAGGAACTTTTTGATACTGTAACTATCACTTGTATTTTAGATTTCCTGAAGGAAGTAAATCTTTATCTGAAACTTTAACCTGCATGTCATCACCTAGTGCATTTTTATTTAATGCAAATATCACCTCTTATTTACAACATATTTTCATCAACATACACCATTTACATCTCCCGTTGATTGGGAAGCTTCATATTTTACTGTTACCAACAACTTACAATTTTATATTGAACTATTTGGTTTTTTTTTATATCGCTGGTCGATATTAAACCTTTAGTATTTTTTAACCATGTTTAAATACAACTTGTTGTATGGCGCTAAATAGCCTAAAAGTGCTGGTGCGCCGTTAAATATCAATCAATCAATCAATCAATCAGATCGTGATTGTTCTTGATTTGCTTCGTTAGATGTTTGGCTGATTCTTTTTGTTCCTTTTTTCTTTTTTTTCTTCCGCATCTCCCACTCGCTCCCACTTTGCATCTGTGTATCAGGAATAGCTTCATCGTCTGATATTCTTAAGTCGTTTTCGATATCAATCACTTTCTTGTTCGTCATCATTTCTTTGGTTATTGTAACCTTTCTCGGTGACATTGGCATAAGATCTCCCCTTTGTTACATGTGATGTGCTAGGGATTGGTGCTATGTCTGTATTGTTGGTATTGTTAATGTCGGTGATAGTGTCATCGTTGTTGTTGTTGTTTTGTATCTGACGATTGATGTTGGAAGCGCTCGCAACTCTTGGTTGCGGACACCTCCACTTGTCATGTCCTGTTTTTTTGCAATTGTCACATGGACGGAAATGAACACTCCCTACATACAAATCCGTACACTTTGAAAAATTTGGGAATTTTGGTGACATCCCTAGAATCTACTTTTACAATAATTTTCCGATTGTTGACATTTGGGAAAGTTTTGTACGTTTCTCTTCGAACATTCAAGGTCAATAGCCAGTACCCACTGTCCCCTGTGTGCTTTAAGCATCGTCCCTTCCGGTTTCTCTTCTATTTCACACCTAAAATGTTTCCGATAAATCTGTTCCATGTTGGAACTCGCGCCAGACACACCCGACATTTTTCACACGTTCAAAAATACACGAACGCAAAGTGAGTTTAATTCAGACGCAGATATCTTCAAATATGAACAGATAAAAAAGGGTGAAATGGTTAAAACTGATTAAAAATGATTAGTCATTAAGAACTGATGAGTAAGTAATTAACTGAAAAGGAAATAATGAGATTGTTACAAAGAAAAGAATAGAAAATTGTGCAGTAAAAGAAAGAAAAGTGAGTGCATAAGGAGATTGTTAAAGAGTGAACAAAGATTAGCTGAGTTATACCGATCAAGCAGTACAATCACCCAATATAGACGGTGTACCTCAATCAACTCGAACCAGCCTGTGCTGGGGAGAGTACCGAGGTTCAACACCTAGCAAGGGCGCGTAATACACTAATTGATAGAGAGCATGGCTGGAGGCGGAAAAGGGAATTAGCCCACTCCAGCAGTATACCGTATCTCAATAACTGTAAGTAAATACCACTGATTTCATGTAGCTTTTACTTTCTTTCGTTTACCATAAGCTAACCTAATCACGTTAGGTTAAGGTTTGTAAATGGGAGCTCCACAACCAATGGTCGGTCCTCTAAAGATATCATGGCCATTATGTCTCGTTCGGTATGGCCGCAAGTGTCTTAGCTGTGTTTCCTGATGATAACATATCTGAAGTTTCCCATAATTATTTCACTTAATGTATTTGATAGTCTATTTGCGAAAATTGTAATTGGTGATTTCACCTTTATTTTTATATAATAAAGTAATAATTCAATTCCTCATTGTGTTTGCCATTATTTCTGATTCGAATATTTTGTTGTATAATTTTTCCAAAATAGGTAATAGAGGTGTTTTGAATTTTTTGTAGAATTCAGCACTAATGCCATAAATTCCAGGAGCCTTCCCTTTAGATAATTTGTCTATGGCCTTTTCTATTTCATGTATTTCTATCTTTTGATCACATAAATTTTTACTTTAATTAGATATAAGAGGAAGAGTTATTTTATTGAGAAAACCAGAAATTTTATTTTCGGTATTATTTTACTTTTGTATAAATTCTTATAAAAATCCCTTACAAATTTTAGAATATCGTTTTTACCTTCAGTAATTGTTATTCTCTTCAAGTTTGGTTAAAGTTTTCTCGCTTCCTTTTCTGCATTCCTCTTTATTGTATATTCTCTTACCTATATTATATATATCATTATAAAACCCGGATCTCTGTTTTCCACCATTAGTTTTATACTTTTCCAACCCCCTGAGGGTTCGGGGTTGTCGAATTGGCCCGACGTGCCTCGCCACGTGTCGTAAAAGGCGACTAAGTAGAGGCAACTTGTTTGCCGTGGGTTGCGTCCCG
The DNA here is from genome assembly GCA_030141615.1 of Unio pictorum. NCBI lineage: Eukaryota > Metazoa > Mollusca > Bivalvia > Unionida > Unionidae > Unio > Unio pictorum. Next base: position 177,422 of record JARLTB010000276.1, on the reverse strand, counting down.
TGTCGGGGAGGAAAGGATCCTGGTAGTTGCAACACTACTTTGGCCTCTACTTCTCTTAGACGGGTGGTCGAGATGGGCCCGGTCTCGACAAATCGGCTGGTCACGCCGAGCACTAGGAGGTCTTTTTTCCTTTTTTATTACTTATCTTCTCTTTTTTTCTTGTATCTATCTTGATATCACCGTTTCCCCTACATTCTTTTCCTTTAGCTTTCACTTCCACAAGTTTTAGAAGACTTCCTAGATAGCGGTGGCTCAACGGGTCAATCGGGAGGTAATGTTACCGACCCTAGAAGGAAGCTTCATGGGTCAATCCCAGGTAATTTTATCTAACGAGTATGGCATCTATGTATCCCTGGCACTTGAAAAGTGTCCCCTCGTTGGGCTCCGTGGCGGGTGGGGAGCATGGGTGCTGAAATTTTAAACGCCAATCACCCATAATATTAGGTGTCTCAAAGTGTTTTTAACTACAACAGTGCACCAAGAATTATTATGTAACACTTAAATTAAAGTGGACCAGCATAAATATCAGAATGGATGTCTTGCACTGAAGGGTTAACTGTCATGGATAAATAGACAACATAACCTTATCTCTACAGACTCAAGGATATAAAAAATGTGAAGCAATTTACCTCGTCACAAACCATAGTAATGTACCATGTAACTGATTTACTAGCTCAAGACTAGCTACCTGCAACCTACGCGTGTTAAATACTATAATGTTTTTGTTTCGTCTATCGTTTCACTTCTTGTTTTCGACTGACCACAAAACAAAACCTTTCTTTCATATTTGGTTTTCAAAGTTTTTGATACGCTCCTTGTTGCGCTTTTGAAAGATTAAACAACATAATAGGAAGTAATTATCTACGAAGTCTTGCGCATGCGCAATAAGTGCATCCGGTTCGAGGTCCGGGTACCAGTTTTTAGATCTTAATTTTTTAAAAAAAAAAAACTTCGCCGGAGGCTTTGAAGGGTATGGTGGGCGGGACTCCAAGCTAATAGTATAAGAGACGTCTGTATTCTTCTCATACCGTATCCTTTGCTGATCTTCGTCGACCAGTCGTCTTTTTTCAGCTTTTTCTGTGAATCAGCGCTGTCACAAAAATTTTCGATCTCCTGTTGACAGGTAGTGCTTAGCGTTTTAACATATTCAGTCAGGAGTGGTTTCTTCGGAATATCATCTCTATTTTCGTGCAGCAGTTTATGTGCAATAGTGCTCAGAATGGTCTATTCACGATCCATCAGCTCTAAGAAGTTTCTACTCTGTTTTATCAATTCTTGTTTATTTTCCTTTATTGCTTTCCCCCTTAGGATAACCCCTAATGATTTCAAACTATCCTATCCGCAACAGAAAGCTCGGTGTTCGTATGTGTATGCCTTTCTCGTCCAGTGTATAAACCGCTAGTTCCTTTGTGGTTGTCAACCATCATGTAAAAAAAAAAAAAACGCAGGGTCGATGAAACTTTCCATTATTGGCTGAGCCACTAGGCGACCTAAATTCCTGTGTTTGAACTTTCATCCTTGCTTTCCATACCCACTGTGTTCAAAGGGATATTTCCATATAAATAAATTCAAAATAGTGTAATTTTCAACAATACGATACATTTCATCCTTGTACAGTTTTGATAAAATAAGGTGATGGAACATTTTGTTCTTCCAGCTGCCATGGAAATAATCTGCTGGCTAGTCCTTTTAATTTTCGAGCAGAAAATCGAATCCTTTTCTTGGTGTTTTACTGAACTTACTTTGGAATATCTTCGTAGATCTCTATGTTAAAACCATAACAGTGTGTACAGCATCCGTACTCATCATATTTTCTTTCTTTGACCTCTCGATTTCAATAACTTGATGTTCCTCTTGTAATCACCATAATTTCGTACGAATGTCAATTGGTCCTAATGTGTTTTGCAACGAGAAACTTGTCAACTTTTCATTTTGTTTGCAGAGTCTAACAGGTTGGGATACAGGATTGTAAGCTGTGGCTTTATTAGCACTTATCGGTTGTTTGCTTTTGGGATTGACCCTGTACAGCAAGACGATCGGATACTTCGGTTTATTCTCACACCCAGTACAGTCATAACAATAAAATCACAAGATTATAAAATAAAACAACTCAAATTGACGCATCCGCAGTCATAAAATAGGGTAAAGAATAAAAGTACAAAGCTCTTTGTACTGAAGCAGAATGTAAACAAAAAGGTAGTGTCTTTGACAATTGTGCAGGGAAAAAATCGGATATCAAGTTGTAATAGTGTATCCGGGATGTAATTACTAGAACATAAACGACGTTGTACTAGATGGCACTTACGGCCATACCGAACGAGACGTATAATACGCTTTAGAACGCGATGGCCATGCACACCGTCATGCCCCATGTATTGACGACGGAATCCTCCTATGTTACATAGAATAATACGGTCATCTCCCTCTAAAACATGGGCCAATCTTCGGTTTATAGAACGTACGACTCTATTGTAATATGGCACACTTAATCCTCTGGGGCGCAAACCGGGTAACAAGCTTCCAATACAAATGAACATGACTCCACGTGACAGTAACATCTGACACAGATTTACTAAATTCTCCACAATAGCGGCTGAACTTAATTGACCAACATCATTCTCCCCTAATTTCAGATAAACTATGCACGGCACAGGTTCCAAAACAGGGAGACGATTAATAAAACTGCTCACTAACGCCCCAGATCGGCCTTCAAAAGATATCTCCATATCTTGAGGCTTGTTACATACACGACCCAACCATTCTAAACTTCCCATTCTTCGGACAAAACTATGACCACAAATCAGAAAATACATGATGCACTGTAGCGATAATAGAATTAGAATAACCTATATACACTGGTGAAACTAGCCTCATTACAAGTATCAAATTACACTGTAAATTTTTACGGAATAGCACTATATAAAAAGCGAAAAAGAATTATATCGTATACTACCATACAAAATAGACCTTGCTCTCAAATTTATCGAACAGAAACGCGTCTTAAATAGCATTATCTTCTGTGACTCTTTATCAGTGCTTCAGTCGCTACACAATATAAAACTGGATAATCCATTATTAGTCCATAATAATAATACTAAGAAAACTATTCATAACTAAAATGATTAAAATTGAAAATTAAATAATAATATAAGGTAGCTTTGCGAAAAGAATTCAGTTACACATTGTAAAACAAATTAACAAAATAGCATATATCTAACTAAATAATGAGTCATTCTTTAATATTTTCACTGCACAGTCACTTCCGAAGTAACAATTCTCGCCAGATACATCCGCAGTAGGAAATCAATAATTCGGGAATACAGCCACCTATTCCCCGCGTTGTTCAAATGAACACCGTCATGATGCATGAAACGTCGACGAAATCCCTTGATGTTGCAGAGGAACACTCTATCATCATTGTAAAAAAAATTATGAAGTCCCTGGTTCACTTGACGAACAACACCATTGTAAAAGGAAACAGTTAGCCCACGGGGGTTCAAGCGGGGCAATAATACTCCAACGCATATATATTGCACCCCACGGGCCAATAAACTGTGACATAAATCCAAAATGTTATGAATAATATCATTGGAACTCAAACGTCCTATATCATTCTCACCAACCTTCAAAAATATAACATCTGGTAAGGGATCCAGGGTGGGTGGTCTGATTAAAAAACTTTCAACCATTGCTCCCGACCGTCCGTCATAAAAAATTCGCATATCTTGTGGCTGCTGACAAACTGATGGAAGCCAAGTTAAATAACTCATTCGCCTCACAAAACTGTGGCCGCACATTAAAACATCCATGATCAAACTACTATACAACGGCTAAATCTTCTATATAAGTACCAACGAAGTAATAAACCTAAGCAATAAATTCTGATACAACAAATACTCAAATTAAATCGCAGCCTCCTACCGTATAACCGTATGCAAGCGATGATTTTAAGAGTAATGTTATATGTTTGTTTGGTAAGAATAGTCTATAGAGCTACAGGAGATTGCATACTGGGGGAAAAAAATCCATAGTGACATACGTACCCATATGGAGGAAATTATGGTAATGCCATGGCAAGAAAAAGAATCGAACGATTTGGAAATAAGTGTCGATTAGTTCTCAAAATTTGACCACTTGGAATTGATGAGACTTGATGCAAGCGTTGATTTCTCTCCGCATGATTGGTTTTTACATAATTATTTCATTTAACGTTTTAGATAATCTGTTAGCTAAGATAGATCAGATCATTATCAAATATCGACAAATCAGTCAGAATTAAAGCGTAGTAGACAAAAACGAGAGCTAATATAAGCACGCTCTTTTCCTTTCTTCCTTCTTTCTCTCATTTCGCTTCTTGTACTTGTACACTATAGGTGTTTTTAGCTACTTGAAAAATGCAAACGGGTGTTAGGAAACTAATACTACCTATAGGAACTGTAAAATACAACATTATTCATACAGGCGTATGTACGCATACATACAATAAATAACCTGATAATTATTCCTTACGGTGATGAAATGCAACGTGGCTACCGCATGTACGTATGTACAGACAGACAGACAGACATACATACATACTTCCTATTAACGAGAGCGGATATAAGCACGCTCTTTTCCTTTCTTCCTTCTTTCTCTCATTTCGCTTCTTGTACTAGGCACTATAAATGCATAGTACATATAGTTTTCCTTGATTTATTGTAATTTCTTAATAAAAACATCAAACCCTAGCATACTAAATTTTTATAGTATTGTAGTATTTGATATATCAAATTAAGTTCATTTGTCTGTCCGTGCGCCTACACATTATGATATGGCAGGAGACAACGGTAAAATAAGCGGCTGTCCTGTTAGCCAAGCACACTTTGTTCTTAGAAAATGTGCTTGTTACACCTCTCCGCGACGATGACGCCGACAGCCATGGGAGAGGACCCACCCACACCCCATGCCGGAAATGACAATTTCGAAGATACTTTCTTATTGATACCCCCCCCCCCAAAAAAAAAAAAAAATGATAGATCAGATCAGTATCAAATATCGACAAATCAGAATCAGAATTAAAGCGTAGTAGACAAAAAAGATATGGATAAACAATGTAAGAATCGGATCAAATCGTAACATATGCCAGGAGTCAAATGGTAGCAGAAGCTCATGTCTTTGTTTCAATTTTAAAAAGAAGGTATCCTTATATTATTTGTAAGTCGAGTACTCTTACTGCTAAAAATTGCCAGTTCAACTCTCTTATTCTATCTAAGAATAAGTGGGCTTCCTGAAACGTCCAGAATTCAAGTAAACTCGTCCATCCATAATTTGTGTATTCAGCATACAAATCGTATTGTTCAACAATATTTTCCATTGCACTCCATATTTATGTCTTCCATTCTGATTAGAATAACTACTGCAGGTATCTGCGCCATTTTGGTAATGACCGAATCGTAATAATCTAAGCAACGCCAGCCTCATTTTGAAATGAGCCCTTTTCTCATGTGAAAACCTGCAACTGTAGGAACAATGCACGACACCTCACTAAAAAATTCCTGAAATATCTGGCTTGTACAACCGAATAAAAGAAAAGCATTGTCATGTACCCCATGCTGTAGTACTCAATATGACAGCTATTTTCACAAATATAAGATATGATATATCTCTCCAATTGCTCTGCCCTCCCACCTGCTGGATACAAACGTATTAAAAATATTCTGATTGGAATTGGCATCTTCTCTTTCTGGCAGTTTGAAATGAAATGGCGGTAGCTGTTTGAAATGGTTTCAAAGTCCTCTATCAAGTCCGCTACGAGTGAATAAATCTAGTTATATCTTGCACGCTTCTATCGAGAGAGACATGCCGATCAGAGACGCTTCTGGCATTGAAAGATGGATGGACATATACAAAGGGCGAGAAATGTTACCAAAAATTAGACTGTTATCTGTGACAGAAGCTTGGACTATACTTATGCCGTTTCTGACTTGAAAAACAAACCAGTTACTCAAGTAAAGTAATTTACATAGATATATACATACAGACAGACACATGCACACTAAATATTATTTCCTTTAAGTTGGCATTTTTCAATTTTTTAATATGGTTATATTTGGAAAACATACAAAGGGAGAGAAATCTAATAAAAAATGTGGCTGTTATCTTTGTTTACCAAAACCGTTTCTGCCTGCCTTGAATAGAATTAAAAAAAATTAGACTTTATCACCAGTTATTTATACACACAAAAACTGATTCCAACATAAATACGTATATGTATACAATATTACACTTTTCTGTCATTTAAATTGGCATTCTTCTGTTATTTAAGATGATCGGACTTTGGGACACGAACAAAGGGAGAGAAATCTTAAATAAAATGTGACTATCTTAGACAGAAATTTTTATTTACCAAAATAGTTTCTGCCTTGAAAAGAATAAAAACATTTGACCAATTTTATCACCAGTTTATAATACAATTTTATTTACACTGATGTATTCCAACATACATATATAATATTAGTTTTTCCTTCATTTAAGTTGACATTCCTACTTCATTTATTTATATGATGGTTGGACTTGCTACACGTACACAGGAAGAGAAATCTAAAAAAAACCTGACTATCTTAGACAAATTATTTATTTAACCAAATAGTTTCTGCTTTGAAATGAATAAAAAAAAAAATTAGACCCAACTTTATCACCGGCTTCTAATGCAAAATTTGCATACTAACTTTAAGGAACGAATTTTGCATAGGCATTTCATAAGATTATGAATTACAGACACATTTCAGAAAGTTGGACTTTTTATTGGTGTAGTACATTGTGCAATTTCGCCTTATTCCGTTATTTAAGATGGATTGATATTGTTAAATTGGGGACACCTACAAGGAGACTAATATTACAAAAAAAGTTTGTACTTTGTCATCTTTGACAGAAACTTGTAGTTTATGAAAGCTGTTTTCTATCACGAATTACTTACATTGACTGAATATTTTATAATAGTTGTCCTTCATTTATTACAATATTGTCATAAAATTACTTATAAGAATAAATTGCACATTAAATTTAACCAATCTGCATCGGCATTTCATACGATTACGAATTAAAGTAATCCATGGATATACAAACACAGACACACCCCCAAAATATTATTTCAGAAAGTGTTTATTATTTCCAGAACAAAATTCACCATTTTCTGACCTACAGCATTTTTTCTGTTGTCCTATCATATCCCATATCTCAATTTATCAAATCGCAACGAAATACTTGCAATTGTGCTTTATTTCACAAATATTTGATTCATTTCCAAGCAAAAAAAAAATTTAATTCGTGTTATTCTAACTCAAATAGTGAATGCGTAAATATGTACGCATCCAGCTTTGTTTGAAAATCAGCTGCGTAATCAGCCATTCCAAAGCCCAATGCGGTTCTTTGTTATCAATTCATCCTATCCCATTGAAGTCGGTGCTTATACTTATTATTTCCTTGTATATTGATAAACATTCAATGAAATACTTGAAATTTATGCTTTATTTGACTAATTTCCCGTTCAAAAAAGCGTGTAATTCCTATCAAATAAGGAATGCGTACGAAAAATCAGCTTTGACCAAAATCAGCCAATTCAAAGCCCAATGCGGTTCTTTGTTATCATTTCCTCGTCTCCCATTGAAATCCGTGCATATATACTTATTATTTCCTTGTATATTTGAGAACCTTTCAATGAAATACTTGCAATTATGCTTTATTTGACTAATTTCCCGTTCAAAAAAACGTGTAATTCCTATCAAATAAGGAATGCGTACGAAAAACCAGCTTTGACCAAAATCAGCCAATTCAAAGCCCAATGCGGTTCTTTGTTATCATTTCTTCGTCTCCCATTGAAATCCGAGAAGATACTTATTATTTCCTTGTATATTTTAGAACCTTGCAATAAAATACTTGCAATTATACCTTATTTGACCAATTCCCAGTTCACAAACGTATAATTCCTATTAAAAATAAGTAATTATTACAAATCAGCCAATGCAAAGCCCAATGCGCACATATTTGACCAAAATCAGCCACTTCAAAGCCCAATCCGCACATAACTACGCATTTCTACGCATTTCTACGCATCCGGTGACCAAAGTCAGCCATCTTTGACCAAAATCAGCCAGCTTTGTTTTGTCGGCCAATTCAAAGCCAGCGAGTCAAGCTCATTGGCCTGATCTTTCCAAAAGCCCCTCTTGGAGTATGTTTCATTTAGCAGCTGGGCAGCTTCCCCATCTCTTCTTTTATTAAAAATAACGACTTTAGCTAGTGTAGCTTCAACCAGTTGGCTCCAAACTGGATATGCTACATCAGTTTTCATCGTTTTAATCAGGTCTTCCATCTGCTTCTCAAGATATAATTTCAACATAAGATCAGAAGTTAGTGGAATGATCTCCTTTTTATTGAATTTATTTGTTTTCAGTGTTGCAAGGGCAGTACTGGAAACTATCAGACCATTCAGCATCTAAAAGTTCCAGAAACTGTTGGAAACTATCAGACCATTCAGCATCTAAGAGTTCCAGAAACTTTGATGACTCTCAGTATGCGATGTCATCATCTTGCTTCAGTGCTATGCCACGCTTAATTTGAGCACATTTCAAAAGGTTGTGGCCTAGGCGCAGGGCTAGCCCAGGCTTTTCTAGCACAATGTGTGGCATTTACTACCAAGTCAAACTGCTTGCCACATATCATATCAGTTAGTTGTTGATTTTTTGTTTGCAAGTTCATTTTAATCCTGGCTAGCTGGCGCATTCGTTCCGAGATGTTGTGCTTCCTTCGAATGCCCAGTTTTTGGAGGAGGATGTTTCCAAAGGTTAAGATTAAGTTAATATTTTTTAGGCAACTGAATACTTCATCTCTGTGCATGGTGTCTAAAATCGGATCTAGTTTCTTAAAATTGGCACATGATTCAGTTTCTATTGTGCTGCTCAAAAGCAGTCTTGATCTTGCTTGAATGGAGGACTCGTTGGATGTGGCATCCTTGGGAATGAATTTACAAACTGCAATCTTTCCACAACTCTCCCTTTTTGAAAAAGTCTAAACAGTGAATACATGGGAGATAATCATCATACTTTTGGTTTGTGCTTGATCTTCTTGCCACAGTAAGTTCACCCTGTTTAGATTGCAATATGCTAATGTTATCTACGTAATTATCTTTGTTTTATTTTTCAATGGCCCAGGTACTCTCTTTGCCAGATTTGGCAAGGGCCTGTACTACTTCAAATTGGTCATTATGTTTCGAATTTAGGTGCTCCACATTTCTATGTTTAAGAAGTTTTCTACAATATATACAGGCTAATATTTTATTGTAGACTCTGCTGCCAGACTCCTTGTTTAACACTCTTTGTACAATAACTGAAATGTTAAGAAATTTCAAATTATCATAATTGTTTGAAAAGTATTCTAGTTTTTTGTGCTATGGAGTAATTTTAAGCCTATATTCTTTCCCAAAACTGTAATTTAACTGATGAAACATATTTTCTTTGTATAACATTTTGATTTAGATACCTACAATGTCGTAATGTTGGTAAACATCAAATACTGTAAAATTTACATTATAATGTTTATATTTTCAACACCTTACTTGTGTATTTATTGTTATAACTAACATCATACAAAACCAAAGTTGCTGATACTAAAACCTGGCTAAATATGAGTTTGTTTTGTAACAAGTTTAATGGTGATGAAACTCCGGCTGGCAGCAAAAACATGGCCAAAAATAGTGGCTGGGGACAATGTTCAACCACAGTGTTGGCCATGGCTACGGGGAAATTCCTAACATTGTATGGAAACGCATATTTATATGCGTTTGATATTTGAAGACAATGCAAAGTTGACCACAGTTTGCTGTAGCTACTACAGCTTTGCATGTTTTATGCTGGAAAAGTCGCACTTTGCTTTTCCTTTCCTAGAAAGATGCTTCTCGATGAAATTACTTTAGTTTACAATTGGACCCTTCTAGGTTCAAACGTCAAAATCTTTACCTCGATTCATAATTCATGCAATGGCAGTGCTGTGTAAAAGTTTCTCTTGGATACAGTCACTTAATGTTTGCGTGTCTATTCATAGCACTGTACCTGTTTTGCAGCAAGATTTTTCTGTTTCCTGAAAATTGTCCATACAGATGAAAAAGATGTATAAATATTTATCTTTGCAGTTAGTTCATATTTAGTTCCCCCAGGCTGTTGCGGTATTATAGAAGGGCATCTTATTCCCATACGATGCACGAATTGTTTTCAGTACTGTCAGAGATGGCTGTGAAAGGCTAGTGTGGCATACACGATACAAATTGGAAGCTGTTATTCGTCCTACACGATATATGTGCCAGAAGAGACTATTTGATTGGCCCCTTGTCTCCTTCGAAACAGATATGTCTGTAGCACTAGACTTATCTAACACCTGCTCGTATGATGAATCTGAACAACTTGTATCCTTACTGCATAAGCATAACTGACTCGAATCAATGGGTCACTCTGCAAATAATGATTTAGGTTTGAAGTTTTCTGAAAATTTGCCCTTGCCTTTTAATGATAGGATGGCAGCCTTTGGCAAATTTTGATGAAGTTCATCCCAAAATAGGATTCCCTCATTTTCAGTAGGCGATGATATGTCTGACACTGCTCGTTTCTCAGAAACAATGGATCATTATTACATTGTGCATGATATGAAATAACTTTTTGATACTATAAACATCACTCGTATTATTGAGTTCCTGAAAGCAGTAAATCTTTACTCTAAACTTTGACTTTAATGCTATGACCTTGTGCAGTTTTATATAATATATATATACCGTTCCATTTTAATACCTTTTTATCGTTTTTCATTAACATAGAATATTTACCTCTACCGTTGATCGGGAAGCTTTACTTTGCACCGTTACCTTCTTACCGTTTTTAATTTCAACCATCTGTTCTTTTATATCGCTGGTCAATATAGGACCTTTTATAAATTTTAAAAGATTACATACTTTAATTGTGCGGCAAATACCAATATCTTACCATTTTACTTTGGGCTGTTTGATTTTCTATGTCGCTGGTCGATGTTAAACCTTTCTTATTTTCAAACATATAACCTATTGTATGTCGCTGAATAGCCTAAGAGTGCTGGTGCGCCGTTAAAATTCAATTAATCAATCGATCAATCAATCAGAAACAATGTGCACAGATTCATTACTTGAAAGTTGTCGTTTTTTTTAATGCAGACTGAAAGTCCATATCTTTAATTCGTTTATATGGTGTCTCAAATTTAGCTGAAGCAGGAAACATCCAGTATGCAGGTACATCAGTCACAGTAACTTCCTTGCATATTCTCGATCCAGTCGCCAAGGCAAACAAAACTGCTGCAACGCGAGTACAACATTCCCCGAGTCCTGCCATGCATGTGCAATGTGCTGTTTCCACACTCCCATCTGTGGCAACAATAACCCATGGCTCTAGAGGTTTCTCTCTGGCTCGCATAGAGTGAGTCACCTGGAATTTAGAATGAAGGAAACATTACAAAATATAATATATAATGTTCAATATTATGTCAGTACTTGAGGTTTTTGTGCATGTTGAATGTCTCCATACATGTTCATGAGGAATGTTCACATGTACTTGCATGTACTTTTTTACAGTCTTGAAAATAAGATGTGAAAGGATGTTAAATTTGAATGAAAATGTTATCATTGTGTGGCTATTTCATAATTTTCAGTCACCATATATTTGATTTTAATAGAACAACTTCTAGTCTGCTCCTTTGGGAATTGATATAACCAAATTAGCCTAAGAGAGCGCCTCCACCCCAAACTTGTGCTGATACTGATGAACAATGTGTGCGGTATTATGCCACCTACTCATAGCATTTGCGAAATTTTGCATAGTTTTGGTCCTTTACGGCACAAGAGAGAGAGAGAGAGAGAGAGAAAGAGAGATTTGGGTTGGGGGTCAACCGCTTACATTCTGGAGAAGCCTCGTACGATTAAATTGTGGATTACTTCGTACGAATGTCAATTGGTCTTGATGTGTTTTGCAACGATAAACATGTAAACTTTTCATTTTGTTTGCTGAGTCTGACAGGTTGGGATACAGGATTGTAAGCTGTGGCTTTATTAGTACTATCGGTTGTTTGCTTTTGGGATTGACCATGTACAGCAATACGATCGGATACTTCGGTTTATTCTCACACCCACGAGTCATCACAATAAAATCACAATATTATAAAATCAAACAACTCAGAGTGGACAAAGGAGGATAAATCGTCACAGGTGATCTGTAAGTCAAAGCTGCTGTTTCCAATAGTAGTGAAGTTGTTGGAATCATAGAGGGTTCTTCCGAATGTGGTGGCGCTGTGGCTCTGGGAGTTGATGAGATGAAGCTGGGCGGTGTAAAGTCAGATGGTCGTAGTAATTCTGGGCCAAATCTGTTGCGTAGATTATAGTTATGTGGGGTGACACCTTTATTCATGTTCTTGTCTCCACCAACTTTTATGAAAATTTTAAGTAAAGGATTACGGTTTGTTCTCATAAAAACATACTGGGAAGAAAAGAATGAGTTCCTAGATAAAGGATGTCGCCAGATGATGGAAATGTCTTGGGGAAAATTCAGGTACGGAATCGTATCTGTAATGAAGAGACAAACATATTGCTTGTCTTGCCGGTTCAGGAACTTTATTTATATAATCAGCACATGTATATTACATGTACTACATTCTAGAAACACGTATATAGGTTTTATAATTAAAATTCATGAAATACATATTATATTTTCCTTATTAAGCTTTCCAACTTCATTCATTCGTATAACTAATGCATTTTAGAATATTATACAAAATTAGTTGATTCTCAACCAATTTCAAGATAACAAAATTATAAAATGCAATAACTGTAACTAATGCCACAATTAATTTAAAGAAATGCATTTTACTTATTTTAAAATAGAATATTGATTTAGAACATATAGCTAGATATTATTCTAAACGAGGATGAAAGAGCTGGCATAGTCTGTTGTTTATAGTACATACAGTCTGTTCTCTCTTATTTTCCTCTTTGTTTCAGGCTGTTCTCTTTCAAGTTTATTCACATTCATTTTACTTGGATTATATAAGTATATCTGAACTGTTATATTTTCTCTACATTGATCTTCTCTGTCAAAGATGTACGTAGAAAACAGATCATTGGATATTATCCTGGATAACTTTATTCTGTTTTTCATGCAGGCGCTGCAGTATATATATATATATATATATATATATATATATATATATATATATGTCTTTGGGATGAACAAACAACAATCCTTTTGTTTTCCCTTTAAGTCACTTGTTTCCTTATCTTGCCGTTCTTTATATTGGCGGAATTCACTGGGAATAAATTCCGCGGGAAGTTGTCCATGTGGACAGAACACTCAATAACTATCAGCATTAACTACTTCTTTGTGTTGAATTTGTGGATTGGGTAGCATTGGCATGTAAAATCCATGTTGAATACATGGACCTCGTATTGGAGGTGGAAACCTTGGGACATCCACCAAATCTCTGTGCGGATGTTCAAGTATACTTGGCTGCATTTGTTCAATGTTGTGACGATACACCTGTGTTTGATAGTTACAGCATTGAAATTTTCTTCTACAAATCCATCCGGATTTTCCTCGTACCCTTTCGATTTTAGTTCAGTTTGGAGTGGATTACATTCTGGAGAAGCCTCGTACGATTAAATGGTGGAGTACTTCGTACGAATGTCAATTGGTCTTAATGTGTTTTGCAACGAGAAACTTGTCAACTTTTCATTTTGTTTGCAGAGTCTAACAGGTTGGGATACAGGATTGTAAGCTGTGGCTTTATTAGCACTTATCGGTTGTTTGCTTTTGGGATTGACCCTGTACAGCAAGACGATCGGATACTTCGGTTTATTCTCACACCCAGTACATTCACAACAATAAAATCACAAGATTATAAAATAAAACAACTCAAATTGACGCATCCGCAGTCATAAAATAGGGTAAAGAATAAAAGTACAAAGCTCTTTGTACTGAAGCAGAATGTAAACAAAAAGGTAGTGTCTTTGACAATTGTGCAGGGAATAAATCGGATATCAAGTTGTAATAGTGTATCCTGGATGTAATTACTAGAACATAAAACGATGTTGTACTAGATGGCACTTACGGCCATACCGAACGAGACGTATAATACGCTTTAGAACGCGATGGCCATGCACAAGGAAATGATTTGGCAGATCAAATTGCGAAAGAAAAACTAAAAGAATTGACCTATGAACAAGTACAGTATAGTCATACAGAGATATACACATTTATTTCTGACAATATCAATAATATATGGCAACAAAACTGGAATACATCACTAAAAGGGAGATCACTCTATAATAGTATGAAAACAGTCAAAAGGAAAACCACTCCTCTTGGTAAAACAAGAACTCATCAAATCAAAATGAATAGGATAATGGTAGGAAAAACTAAACTGGCTAACAGCTTCGGAAAATACTTAGGACCATTCCCTCACAATATTAAATGTTTTATGTGTAATCAAGTAGAAGATTTGGATCATATTTTTAATAAATGTCTCAATAACATAGCACATAGAAATATCCTTAAAAATAAATTGAAAATAAGCAAAACAACTAACTTATATCCTAAATTACTTGATCTAAAGCAGTCAAATTTACAATTAATTACTACTCATATTATGGACTTTCTCACAAACTCGAATCTAATACACAAAATATAATATCTACTAAACATACTTAATAATAGACAGTATTAGAGTTATAAAGGAGATAACACACCTCTTCAATATACATTTAACATGGAAGATAGAATTCAAATCTAATGCACAAAATATAATAATAACCAAACATACTCAATAATAAACAATTAGAATTATATAGCAGATAATACACCTCCTCTATATAAATCCAACATTGAAGATATAACATGGGAAAAAAACCATATATTTCCCTCGTCATTTAAATGGACACCGTCAACATTCATAAATCTTCGCCGAAATCCTGAGGGCTGACACAAAACAATTTGATCTTCTCTCATTATAGCCCTGGCCAAACGCCGGTTGATATCTCGGCACTTCCGATTGTAATATTGAATGGACATACCCCTTGGTCGTATGCGGGGTAAAAGGCCTCCAACACATACATATTGAACTCCCCGCCTCAGGAAATTATGGCATATCGAAACCAAATCGCACACTATCGAAGAGGGATCTCGCTGCCCAATGTCATTTTCCCCCAATTTGATGTAAACTGTGTTGGGCAAAGGATTCATCAATGGCAAATTATCCAGAAAACTGGAGCAACGTGCCCCAGGGCGTCCATCAAACCTTATAAACATATCCCTTGGCTGGTGACAAACTTCACCCAGCCAATTCAACCTCTCTATCCTTTTAACAAAGCTGTGTCCACACAATAAGAAACTCATTCTGTAACTGTGCTGCAAACCAGTATAAAATAACCTAAATATGCCAGAAGGAAATCTCCATACAGTATCAAATTACTACAATTCGAATTACCGTATATCACTAAGGAAAAAGCGTATTGGTTAAATTACCGTACACTAACGCATAAAAAACGCATTAAAAGAAATAACATTAATAACCTATCTAACTCACAATTAAAAGTTGATAAATCAAAAATAGGAAAACCTTAGGCAAAAAACAACAAACTAGAAAACAAATTAGCTTCAAATAATCTAATACAAACTAACTTAAGAGAATTAAAATTAGCCTGTGACTCTGATTGACTCGAAATGGAAGGGATGTGTAGATAGTTAGTTCGAAAGAGCTGATACGTTTTCACGGGTCTACATTATCTCATACTATTTTGATCTGCAGAGATTACCGCTAAAAATTTAATATTAATAAAAACAAAAAAAAACAATATAGGGGTAAACTTAAATGGCCTGTGACTCTGATTGAAACATTATATGGGTGGATATAGATAGTTAGCTCATAATGAGCTAATACGTTTTCACGAGTCTATATCTGCTTATTATGGTGCGATACAGAGGTTACCGCTTTAATCTAATTATGATATACAATTGGCCTGTGACTCTGACTGAGGTGTGATATGGATGGGTGTAGGTAGGGAGTTCATAATGAGCTTTTACGTATATCACGGACCTACACTCATCTCATGGCGTGCTCTACAGAGATCACCGCTTGAACTGTCAAGTAATTAAAATTTCAAATCTTATTTAAACTGTAGTCTGTCATCAAAGTTACTAACACCCTTACTTACCACTTCCAACTTAGAACAAAGTCATTGGCACTTGATATTCAAAAAGCATAATTAACTCTATGAAAGTGGACAGCTTAAGAATATCAACGGACTTTATGGTGCTATCCCTGATGTCGGTGGAAACGTGGAGGACGGACTGCAGATTCATAGGATTATCAAACAGCCCTTCTCAGGGCTATTAGTTTTAGTTTTTGTTATATTTCAATTTGTTCAAGTTCCTATTGCTGTTAATTGCTTGTCTGTATTATAATTTTCTTGTTGCATGACACTTAATAATATTATTTTAAAGTTAACACTAATTCCATAATAGTCTTGTCTGTTAATAATTACATGTTGTCTGTAAATAATCACATGTTATTGTTGTTTTACTAATACTACATGTAGACATTGCAACTGTTATTAATAGTTCTAATTTTGGCTACTCTTTATTATTGTTCTTGTTCCGTTCTTTTTTCAATTCTTATTCATTGTTCTTGTTTGTTTAATTCTTGTTACTTATTCTTAATAATTAATTGCTTTATACTATTGTATCTAATATAATTGTTAAATGTTATTGTTGTACTTGTCTTGTAATGTTACTTTTCCTCCCCTCTGTGATTCTTGGGAATAGGGGAAGGCTGGTGAAACAGTAGGGACACAGGTCTTTTCTATTCAGATCGCCTGGATAGGTGTACGCACATGTATACAGTCAGGTGTACCTCTGTGTCTAATCCTATCAGTCTCTCTGGGAAGCTAGTGTTGACTCATTTCCCTTCTCTCTCTAAAAATCTCTATGTCCTTGTCTTGTTAAATGTTTACTTTCTATAGTGAATTCTCAACTCGATTGGTAACAGAGAATTCCATTTGGCTGACCAAAATAACCTCTAATATGACCTTTTTGGACCACACCCAATCAAAATTTAAAACTCAAATAAACTACCAAGAACAAACTTACATAGTCACTTTGACACATTCGTGTAGGTATTTTGTTTTTTTCTAGGGTAAAGGTTCCTCAAAGGAATTTTTACTGATAGGATGGTGGCGATTATATAGTACACTAAGTACTTACGTTAGGGCATAGTGATAAGTGTTAGGAAATTCGTAACTTGTAAAGCTTGACGCAATTACACAGGTGGCTTACACATAATTGGTATAGGGCCTCCTCTAGAAAAACTGGATTAAATTAAAATCAATCAACAGGGATTGCAACCTCATAGACACATACGCATACATTGCAAACACTCACTATCACCATATTAGAATATATAAGGTAGTCTTAATCCAGGACTATCAGACCCCCGCAACACAATGTTGCAATAGTAGCGAGATAGTAATAACATCGAAATAATACACAACACAACAATATAGCATATTCATCTTTACATGTCTTATGGGGTTGCAAATATTTAAAAAAAGGGTGTGGGCCTTTGGCTCTCCTCTGGTTTGATCGTTTCTCGGTCCGGATGTGCGTTCGCTGCCTCTGCGTGTGGGACGATGGTTGCAGTACCTTGGATGGATGGACCCTCTGACCTTGGCCTTTTCCGCCCTTGCCTCTTCCGGACATGCCATTACTAACGAAGTGTGTTAACTTCCCTTCGTTACCATTACTACTACGATTGGTATCTAGAATAGGGGTGGGTGTGTGTAGCACCATTCCTACCCACCCTATAGGCTTTCATTTTCCCTGTTAGTTACTTTTTAGTAATACAGAGAAACGCCTAACACTGACTAAATAATAGTGCAGTTAAGCACTTTAATCCTTAGGGGAGGGAGTGCTTCTTCCCCTCTTCGAGGGAAACAAATGGACACCGATATGGTGTCTATAAAAGCTGCACATATGTCTCTAGTAGACGGTTGCAGCTATAAAACAAACAAGTCAGTCATGGCCATGCACACCGTCATGCCCCATGTATTGACGACGGAATCCTCCTATGTTACATAGAATAATACGGTCATCTCCCTCTAAAACATGGGCCAATCTTCGGTTTATAAAACGTACGACTCTATTGTAATATGGCACACTTAATCCTCTGGGGCGCAAACCGGGTAACAAGCTTCCAATACAAATGAACATGACTCCACGTGACAGTAACATCTGACACAGATTTACTAAATTCTCCACAATAGCGGCTGAACTTAATTGACCAACATCATTCTCCCCTAATTTCAGATAAACTATGCACGGCACAGGTTCCAAAACAGGGAGACGATTAATAAAACTGCTCACTAACGCCCCAGATCGGCCTTCAAAAGATATCTCCATATCTTGAGGCTTGTTACATACACGACCCAACCATTCTAAACTTCCCATTCTTCGGACAAAACTATGACCACAAATCAGAAAATACATGGTGCACTGTAGCGATAATAGAATTAGAATAACCTATATACACTGGTGAAACTAGCCTCATTACAAGTATCAAATTACACAGTAAATTTTTACGAATAGCACTATATAAAAAGCGAAAAAGAATTATATCGTATACTACCATACAAAATAGACCTTGCTCTCAAATTTATCGAACAGAAACGCGTCTTAAATAGCATTATCTTCTGTGACTCTTTATCAGTGCTTCAGTCGCTACACAATATAAAACTGGATAATCCAGTATTAGTCCATCTCCTCGTCAAAAATACAACGCTTAGTACCTCCAGCAATATAGTATACTGTTGGCTACCTAGCCATATTGGTATTAGAGGTAATGAAGAAGCAGACCGTGCTGCTAAGATGGCTCTATCCCAAGAACCATCAGATTTTAAATTACCGTTCACTGATTTTAAACCTTGTATCAAAAGGTACCTGCGTCAGAAGTGGCAGACGTCATGGGATCATACAGTCAACAACAAACTTCATGCCATCAAACCAACCCTGGGGGAATGGACTCCTTCCTACAGAACTATCCGTAGGGAGGAGACTGTCATTGCAAGACTCAGAATCGGTCATTCATACATAACCCACTCCCACATACTAAAAGGTGAAGATCCACCAGAGTGCGTCTCTTGCAATGAACCATTCACTGTTAAACACTTCATGACCGAGTGTTCCGACCTGCAACCTACACGTGCTAAGTATAATGTACATGACATGAAGGAACTTTTTGATACTGTATCTATCACTTGTATTTTAGATTTCCTGAAGGAAGTAAATCTTTATCTGAAACTTTAACCTGCATGTCATCACCTAGTGCATTTTTATTTAATGCAAATATCACCTCTCATTTACAACATATTTTCATCAACATACACCATTTACATCTCCCGTTGATTGGGAAGCTTCATATTTTACTGTTACCAACAACTTACAATTTTATATTGAACTATTTGGGTTTTTTTTTATATCGCTGGTCGATATTAAACCTTTAGTATTTTTTAACCATGTTTAAATACAACTTGTTGTATGGCGCTAAATAGCCTAAAAGTGCTGGTGCGCCGTTAAATATCAATCAATCAATCAATCAATCAGATCGTGATTGTTCTTGATTTGCTTCGTTAGATGTTTGGCTGATTCTTTTTGTTCCTTTTTTCTTTTTTTTCTTCCGCATCTCCCAGTCGCTCCCACTTTGCATCTGTGTATCAGGAATAGCTTCATCGTCTGATATTCTTAAGTCGTTTTCGATATCAATCACTTTCTTGTTCGTCATCATTTCTTTGGTTATTGTAACCTTTCTCGGTGACATTGGCATAAGATCTCCCCTTTGTTACATGTGATGTGCTAGGGATTGGTGCTATGTCTGTATTGTTGGTATTGTTAATGTCGGTGATAGTGTCGTCGTTGTTGTTGTTGTTTTGTATCTGACGATTGATGTTGGAAGCGCTCGCAACTCTTGGTTGCGGACACCTCCACTTGTCATGTCCTGTTTTTTTGCAATTGTCACATGGACGGAAATGAACACTCCCTACATACAAATCCGTACACTTTGAAAAATTTGGGAATTTTGGTGACATCCCTAGAATCTACTTTTACAATAATTTTCCGATTGTTGACATTTGGGAAAGTTTTGTACGTTTCTCTTCGAACATTCAAGGTCAATAGCCAGTACCCACTGTCCCCTGTGTGCTTTAAGCATCGTCCCTTCCGGTTTCTCTTCTATTTCACACCTAAAATGTTTCCGATAAATCTGTTCCATGTTGGAACTCGCGCCAGACACACCCGACATTTTTCACACGTTCAAAAATACACGAACGCAAAGTGAGTTTAATTCAGACGCAGATATCTTCAAATATGAACAGATAAAAAAGGGTTAAATGGTTAAAACTGATTAAAAATGATTAGTCATTAAGAACTGATGAGTAAGTAATTAACTGAAAAGGAAATAATGAGATTGTTACAAAGAAAAGAATAGAAAATTGTGCAGTAAAAGAAAGAAAAGTGAGTGCATAAGGAGATTGTTAAAGAGTGAACAAAGATTAGCTGAGTTATACCGATCAAGCAGTACAATCACCCAATATAGACGGTGTACCTCAATCAACTCGAACCAGCCTGTGCTGGGGAGAGTACCGAGGTTCAACACCTAGCAAGGGCGCGTAATACACTAATTGATAGAGAGCATGGCTGGAGGCGGAAAAGGGAATTAGCCCACTCCAGCAGTATACCGTATCTCAATAACTGTAAGTAAATACCACTGATTTCATGTAGCTTTTACTTTCTTTCGTTTACCATAAGCTAACCTAATCACGTTAGGTTAAGGTTTGTAAATGGGAGCTCCACAACCAATGGTCGGTCCTCTAAAGATATCATGGCCATTATGTCTCGTTCGGTATGGCCGCAAGTGTCTTAGCTGTGTTTCCTGATGATAACATATCTGAAGTTTCCCATAATTATTTCACTTAATGTATTTGATAGTCTATTTGCGAAAATTGTAATTGGTGATTTCACCTTTATTTTTATATAATAAAGTAATAATTCAATTCCTCATTGTGTTTGCCATTATTTCTGATTCGAATATTTTGTTGTATAATTTTTCCAAAATAGGTAATAGAGGTGTTTTGAATTTTTTGTAGAATTCAGCACTAATGCCATAAATTCCAGGAGCCTTCCCTTTAGATAATTTGTCTATGGCCTTTTCTATTTCATGTATTTCTATCTTTTGATCACATAAATCTTTACTTTAATTAGATATAAGAGGAAGAGTTATTTTATTGAGAAAACCAGAAATTTTATTTTCGGTATTATTTTACTTTTGTATAAATTCTTATAAAAATCCCTTACAAATTTTAGAATATCGTTTTTACCTTCAGTAATTGTTATTCTCTTCAAGTTTGGTTAAAGTTTTCTCGCTTCCTTTTCTGCATTCCTCTTTATTGTATATTCTCTTACCTATATTATATATATCATTATAAAACCCGGATCTCTGTTTTCCACCATTAGTTTTATACTTTTCCAACCCCCTGAGGGTTCGGGGTTGTCGAATTGGCCCGACGTGCCTCGCCACGTGTCGTAAAAGGCGACTAAGTAGAGGCAACTTGTTTGCCGTGGGTTGCGTCCCGTGTCGGGGGAGGAAAGGATCCTGGTAGTTGCAACACTACTTTGGCCTCTACTTCTCTTAGACGGGTGGTCGAGATGGGCCCGGTCTCGACAAATCGGCTGGTCACGCCGAGCACTAGGAGGTCTTTTTTCCTTTTTTATTACTTATCTTCTCTTTTTTTCTTGTATCTATCTTGATATCACCGTTTCCCCTACATTCTTTTCCTTTAGCTTTCACTTCCACAAGTTTTAGAAGACTTCCTAGATAGCGGTGGCTCAACGGGTCAATCGGGAGGTAATGTTACCGACCCTAGAAGGAAGCTTCATGGGTCAATCCCAGGTAATTTTATCTAACGAGTATGGCATCTATGTATCCCTGGCACTTGAAAAGTGTCCCCTCGTTGGGCTCCGTGGCGGGTGGGGAGCATGGGTGCTGAAATTTTAAACGCCAATCACCCATAATATTAGGTGTCTCAAAGTGTTTTTAACTACAACAGTGCACCAAGAATTATTATGTAACACTTAAATTAAAGTGGACCAGCATAAATATCAGAATGGATGTCTTGCACTGAAGGGTTAACTGTCATGGATAAATAGACAACATAACCTTATCTCTACAGACTCAAGGATATAAAAAATGTGAAGCAATTTACCTCGTCACAAACCATAGTAATGTACCATGTAACTGATTTACTAGCTCAAGACTAGCTACCTGCAACCTACGCGTGTTAAATACTATAATGTTTTTGTTTCGTCTATCGTTTCACTTCTTGTTTTCGACTGACCACAAAACAAAACCTTTCTTTCATATTTGGTTTTCCCCCCTGCGGGTTCGGGGTTGTAGAATAGGCCCGACGTGCCTCGCCACGTGTCGTAAAAGGCGACTAAGTAGAGGCAACCTGTTTGCCGTGGGTTGCGTCCCGTGTCGGGGGAGGAAAGGATCCTGGTAGTTGCAACACACTACTTTGGCCTCTACTTCTCCTAGACGGGTGGTCGAGATGGGCCCGGTCTCGACAAATCGGCTGGTCACGCCGAGCACTAGGAGGTCTTTTTTCCTTTTTTATTACTTATCTTCTCTTTTTTTTCTTGTATCTATCTTGCTACCACCGTTTCCCCTACATTCTTTTCCTTTAGCTTTCACTTCCACAAGTTTTAGAAGACTTCCTAGATAGCGGTGGCTCAACGGGTCAATCGGGAGGTAATTTTACCGACCCTAGAAGGAAGCTTCATGGGTCAATCCCAGGTAATTTTATCTAACGAGTATGGCATCTATGTATCCCTGGCACTTGACAAGTGTCCCCTCGTTGGGCTCCGTGGCGGGTGGGGAGCATGGGTGCTGAAATTTTAAATAATTAATCATGGAAAACAAAACCAAAAAATCCAACAATAAACGTACCAAACCATTGTCTGATTCGGATGAAGAGCCATGTGGCGTGGAATCATTTCCACGTTTCATGGTTATTCAGTCCAGGGATGATACAAAACCGCTTTCAAGTTTATCTCCATTCGTTATTGAGAAAACAATTTCCGGCTCCATTGGCACACCAAAAAGTGTTAAAAAACTAAAATCGGGTTGTCTTCTTGTAGAGTGTGAGCGAAAGAGGCAAACAGACAATATCATGAGAATGAAAACATTCTTTGATATTCCAGTGACCTCATTCGCCCACACTACTCTGAATTCGTCCAAAGGCGTGATGCGATGTCGTGACTTGGCTGGAGTCACCGACGCAGATATCATCGAAGGGATGAAACATGAAGGTGTCACTGCAGTGCGAAGAATACGTATTAAACGTAATAACACCCTGCAGGACACCAATACATTTGTACTCACCTTTAATAAACCAACAGTGCCCAAAGTGGTCAAGGTTGGGTTTTTACAAGTAAAGGTCGAGATCTACATTCCAAACCCCCTTCGATGCTATAAATGTCAAAAATACGGCCATCACGAAGATCGATGTTCCAGAGCCAAGGTATGTGGCCGATGCGGAGACCACTCTCATCAGGAAGCTGATTGTAGAGCAACTCCGCATTGTGTCAACTGCGGCAAGGAACATCACGCCAGTTCCAAAGATTGTGATACATGGAAACAGGAGAAGGAAATTCAGAGGGTAAAGTTTACCTCGAACATTCCCTACCCAGAGGCCAGAAAACTTGTCCAGGCGAAAACATCCCTTCCTGGCCCATCCTTCTCCACAGTCTTAAAACACAATCCAAAAAGCACGAAGGACGCTCAAACACAGACGGATCAGCCCGATTCAACCACAAGTGCCAATATCCCTAATTATAAGCCACAGAAAAGCACAACATCAACTCAGACAACTTTTAATAACAATCCACCACCAAAATCACCAAAACAGAAACACAAAGCACAAACAAATAAACAGCAAAAGGGGTCAGATGACCCCATTAAACTCTACAACAGGTTTGGAGACATTGAGAGCATGGATGCAGAAGAAACTGCTCCGTGTACTCAAAGTAGCTCCAAACCTAATAAAACTAAATATACCCCCGTACTTCCTCCAGACAAATAACAACACATACTTCCTTCGCGAATAGTCTAACCTAGTTCCAGAATTTCCAGCATGACATTAGAATGAAGAACACCATCATACAATGGAACTGTCGAGGACTTAAAGCTAACTACAATGATATTCTTCTGCTTTTAAATGAACACGATCCTGCTGTACTATGTTTACAGGAAACATTCCTGAAAGAGACAGATAAAATTACTTTTAAAAACTTTTCCCTGTTTAATGCGTACTTTCAAAACGCAGACAGGGCCTCAGGAGGAGTCTCTATTGCTGTGAACAATAGAACACCTCACAGAGTCATTCCTTTAAACACAAATTTACAAGCCATTGCTGTAAGTGTCACTCTACATCGAGTGATTACTTTTTGTTCCATTTACTTACCACCAAACACCAACCTAGTACAAAAGGAATTAGACAATCTTCTTGAACAACTTCCCGCGCCCTTCGTTTTACTCGGCGATTTTAATGCCCATAACATTTTATGGGGATCAAATCACATAAACGACAGAGGCCATAAAATAGAAGATTTCATTTCTAGACACGATCTGTGTCTATATAACACTAATTCACCAACATATTTACACCCAGGAACCGGTACGTACACATGCATAGATTTGACAATTTGCTCTCCCTCACTGCTTTTGGACTATGAATGGAAGGTCGCTGATGACCTTCACAGCAGTGATCACTTTCCGATCACTCTTGAAAATAACACTAAAATTGATGATACAATTCCACAATGGAATATAAAGAAGGCCGATTGGGCCATGTTTGAAGCATTATGTAAAACCAGACTAAATAATGATACAGTATTCAACGCTGTTAATCCTATACAGCAATTTACCTCCGTTCTAATTTCAATTGCAGATGAATCCATTCCCAAGTCCTCAACGAACAGGAAGATATCGCAAAAACCTTGGGTAACCAAGGAATGCAAAGAAGCCATTAGACAACGCCGAGAAGCCTTAAAAACATTCAACACTCGTCCAACGCCCGAAAATTTAAATAAATATCGTATTGCCCGGGCTAAAACTCGACGCACAATCAAAGAATGTAAGCGTGCATCCTGGAAGAAATATATTTCTTCTTTAAACTCTCGTTCCTCAATGAAACAAGTTTGGGATACTATTCGGAAAATAAATGGAAAAAGGAAACACAATTCTATTCGACACCTAAAAATAAACAATATCAATTTCAGTTCGAAACGTGACATAGCAAATATTCTTGCCGATAGTTTTTCGAAAAACTCATCATCATCTAATTATTCAGATGGCTTTAGAAGATTAAAATCTCAAAAAGAAAAGTCACGTTTAAAATTTACATCGAACAACACTGAAAATTATAACCAGCTGTTTTCTTTATTAGAGCTTAGGGAGGCATTAGACAAGGCCCATGATACATCCGCTGGGCCTGACGAAGTACATTACCAGTTCTTGAAACACCTCCCAGAATCTTCTCTCACATTACTTCTTAAAATCTTTAATGATTTATGGATTGCTGGTAATGTACCTAAGAGCTGGAAAGAAGCAACAGTGATACCGATTCCCAAACCAGGCAAAGATAACGAAGATCCTAACAGCTATCGGCCTATTGCATTGACAAGCTGCATATGCAAAACAATGGAACGAATGATTAATTCTCGGCTTGTATGGTACTTGGAAAGTAACAATTTAATTTCTCCTTTCCAAAGTGGCTTCCGTTCTGGTCGTAGTACTAACGATCATCTGGTTAGACTGGAAACATTTATTCGCGATGCATTTATAAAGAAGGAACATTTAGTAGCAGTCTTCTTTGATTTAGAAAAGGCCTATGATACAACATGGAAGTACGGGATACTAAATGACCTGCACGATCTAGGTCTAAAAGGCCGTCTGCCCACTTTCATCTCCAGTTTTCTCTCCGACAGAGAGTTCAAAGTACGCGTGGGCTCTACCCTCTCCGATATGCACCAGCAAGAGATGGGTGTGCCCCAGGGCAGTATTTTATCTGTGACGCTATTTAATATCAAAATCAATAGCATCACCAAGTGCTTAACCCCCGGTATGGACTGCTCTTTATATGTAGACGATTTTTTAATTTGTTATCGTTCAAAGCACATGCATACAATTGAAAGGCAACTTCAACAAAATATCAATAAGATCCACAATTGGGCCAGTAATAACGGTTTCAAATTTTCTAAATCGAAAACAGTATGCATGCATTTCTGTCAATCGCGAAGACATCATGATGACCCTAAACTCACGCTGGACGGAACACGTATTCCAGTTGTTGAGGAAACAAAGTTTTTGGGTATTATCTTCGACAGAAAACTGACTTTTATACCACACATCAAACATTTGAAAGCTAAATGCTTAAAAGCTTTAAATTTACTAAAAGTAATTGCGCACACTGACTGGGGTGCTGATAAAAAAGTCCTCCTCAATTTGTATAGAACATTTATCCGTTCTATACTAGACTATGGATGCATTGTTTATGGTTCAGCTAGGAAGTCTTATTTGAAAATGCTTGACCCAATTCATCATCAGGGAATAAGACTTGCTCTAGGAGCATTTAAGACATCTCCATGCGAAAGCCTTCTCGCAGAAGCGAATGAACCACCCTTATCGCACCGCAGAGAAATGCTTTCTATACAGTACGCTCTTAGGTTAAAATCAAACCCTCTGAACCCTGCTTTTTCGGATGTTTTTCAACCAAAATACAAAACTTTGTACGAAAACAAACCAAATGCCATACCTTCATTTGGCATTAGAATATCATCCAGTTTTGACACTATCAAAATTAATCTCCCTACAGTTCAGAACACGTTTGTCTCGGAAACACCACCTTGGCTCCTTAAGCAACCCAAAGTGATTTTTACGTTGCACGATGGGAGAAAATCAGAGACGAATCCTGCCGTTTTCCAGAACTCTTATCATGAACTCCTCAACGATTTTAAAAACTACACCAAAATTTTTACTGATGGATCAAAAGTTGATGACAAGGCTGCTGCAGCCTTCGTTAGTGGCAAGCACATAACCAAAGTGCGCTTGCCAAACAATGCGTCCATATTTTCAGCGGAAATCAGAGCAATAGACCTTGCTCTGAAATTTATTGAACAAAAGCGCATTTTAAATAGCATTATTTTCTGTGACTCTCTGTCAGTACTTCAGTCGCTACACCATAGAAAACTGGATAATCCATTACTAGTCGATATTCTCATCAAAAACTCTGAGCTTAGTAAGTCCTACAACATAGTATACTGTTGGCTACCTAGCCATATTGGTATTAGAGGTAATGAAGAAGCAGACCGGGCTGCTAAGATGGCTCTATCCCAAGAACCATCGGATTTTAAATTACCTTTTACTGATTTTAAACCTTGTATCAGAAAGTGCCTACGTCAGAAGTGGCAGGCGTCATGGGATGATGCAGCCAATAACAAACTTCATGCCATCAAACCAACCCTGGGAGAATGGACTCCTTCCTACAGAACTATCCGTAGGGAGGAGGTTGTCATTGCAAGAATCAGAATCGGGCATACATACATTACCCACTCCCACATACTGAAAGGTGAAGATCCACCAGAGTGCGTTTCTTGCAATGAGCCATTCACTGTTAAACACTTTATGACCGAGTGTTCCGACCTGCAACCTACGCGTGCTAAATATTATAATGTACATGACATGAAGGAACTTTTTGATACAATACAAATCACTTGTATTTTAGATTTCCTAAAGGAAGTAAATCTCTATTTTAAACTATAACTTGTATACCATCACGTAGAATATTTTTATCTAATGCAAATATCACCTTTTATTTACAACATCTTATCATCAACATAACACCATTTACATCTCCCGTTGATTGGGAAGCTTCATATTTTCCTGTTACTAACATCTTACCATTTTATATTTAACTATTGTTTTTTTATATATATCGCTGGTCGATGTTAAACCTTTCTTGTTTTTTGAACATGTAACTTATTGTATGGCGCTAAATAGCCTAAAAGTGCTGGTGCGCCGTTAAAATTCAAGTAAACAAACATCATATTTGGTTTTCAAAGTTTTTGATACGCTCCTTGTTGCGCTTTTGAAAGATTAAACAACATAATAGGAAGTAATTATCTACGAAGTCTTGCGCATGCGCAATAAGTGCATCCGGTTCGAGGTCCGGGTACCAGTTTTTAGATCTTAATTTTTTTTAAAAAAAAAACTTCGCCGGAGGCTTTGAAGGGTATGGTGGGCGGGACTCCAAGCTAAGAGTATAAGAGACGTCTGTATTCTTCTCATACCGTATCCTTTGCTGATCTTCGTCGACCAGTCGTCTTTTTTCAGCTTTTTCTGTGAATCAGCGCTGTCACAAAAATTTTCGATCTCCTGTTGACAGGTAGTGCTTAGCGTTTTAACATATTCAGTCAGGAGTGGTTTCTTCGGAATATCATCTCTATTTTCGTGCAGCAGTTTATGTGCAATAGTGCTCAGAATGGTCTATTCACTATCCATCAGCTCTAAGAAGTTTCTACTCTGTTTTATCAATTCTTGTTTATTTTCCTTTATTGCTTTCCCCCTTAGGATAACCCCTAATGATTTCAAACTATCCTATCCGCAACAGAAAGCTCGGTGTTCGTATTTGTATGCCTTTCTCGTCCAGTGTATAAACCGCTAGTTCCTTTGTGGTTGTCAACCATCATGTAAAAAAAAAAAACGCAGGGTCGATGAAACTTTCCATTATTGGCTGAGCCACTAGGCGACCTAAATTCCTGTGTTTGAACTTTCATCCTTGCTTTCCATACCCACTGTGTTCAAAGGGATATTTCCATATAAATAAATTCAAAATAGTGTAATTTTCAACAATACGATACATTTCATCCTTGTACAGTTTTGATAAAATAAGCTGATGGAACATTTTGTTCTTCCAGCTGCCATGGAAATAATCTGCTGGCTAGTCCTTTTAATTTTCGAGCAGAAAATCGAATCCTTTTCTTGGTGTTTTACTGAACTTACTTTGGAATATCTTCGTAGATCTCTATGTTAAAACCATAACAGTGTGTACAGCATCCGTACTCATCATATTTTCTTTCTTTGACCTCTCGATTTCAATAACTTGATGTTCCTCTTGTAATCACCATAATTTCGTACGAATGTCAATTGGTCCTAATGTGTTTTGCAACGAGAAACTTGTCAACTTTTCATTTTGTTTGCAGAGTCTAACAGGTTGGGATACAGGATTGTAAGCTGTGGCTTTATTAGCACTTATCGGTTGTTTGCTTTTGGGATTGACCCTGTACAGCAAGACGATCGGATACTTCGGTTTATTCTCACACCCAGTACAGTCATAACAATAAAATCACAAGATTATAAAATAAAACAACTCAAATTGACGCATCCGCAGTCATAAAATAGGGTAAAGAATAAAAGTACAAAGCTCTTTGTACTGAAGCAGAATGTAAACAAAAAGGTAGTGTCTTTGACAATTGTGCAGGGAAAAAATCGGATATCAAGTTGTAATAGTGTATCCGGGATGTAATTACTAGAACATAAACGACGTTGTACTAGATGGCACTTACGGCCATACCGAACGAGACGTATAATACGCTTTAGAACGCGATGGCCATGCACACCGTCATGCCCCATGTATTGACGACGGAATCCTCCTATGTTACATAGAATAATACGGTCATCTCCCTCTAAAACATGGGCCAATCTTCGGTTTATAGAACGTACGACTCTATTGTAATATGGCACACTTAATCCTCTGGGGCGCAAACCGGGTAACAAGCTTCCAATACAAATGAACATGACTCCACGTGACAGTAACATCTGACACAGATTTACTAAATTCTCCACAATAGCGGCTGAACTTAATTGACCAACATCATTCTCCCCTAATTTCAGATAAACTATGCACGGCACAGGTTCCAAAACAGGGAGACGATTAATAAAACTGCTCACTAACGCCCCAGATCGGCCTTCAAAAGATATCTCCATATCTTGAGGCTTGTTACATACACGACCCAACCATTCTAAACTTCCCATTCTTCGGACAAAACTATGACCACAAATCAGAAAATACATGATGCACTGTAGCGATAATAGAATTAGAATAACCTATATACACTGGTGAAACTAGCCTCATTACAAGTATCAAATTACACTGTAAATTTTTACGGAATAGCACTATATAAAAAGCGAAAAAGAATTATATCGTATACTACCATACAAAATAGACCTTGCTCTCAAATTTATCGAACAGAAACGCGTCTTAAATAGCATTATCTTCTGTGACTCTTTATCAGTGCTTCAGTCGCTACACAATATAAAACTGGATAATCCATTATTAGTCCATAATAATAATACTAAGAAAACTATTCATAACTAAAATGATTAAAATTGAAAATTAAATAATAATATAAGGTAGCTTTGCGAAAAGAATTCAGTTACACATTGTAAAACAAATTAACAAAATAGCATATATCTAACTAAATAATGAGTCATTCTTTAATATTTTCACTGCACAGTCACTTCCGAAGTAACAATTCTCGCCAGATACATCCGCAGTAGGAAATCAATAATTCGGGAATACAGCCACCTATTCCCCGCGTTGTTCAAATGAACACCGTCATGATGCATGAAACGTCGACGAAATCCCTTGATGTTGCAGAGGAACACTCTATCATCATTGTAAAAAATATTATGAAGTCCCTGGTTCACTTGACGAACAACACCATTGTAAAAGGAAACAGTTAGCCCACGGGGGTTCAAGCGGGGCAATAATACTCCAACGCATATATATTGCACCCCACGGGCCAATAAACTGTGACATAAATCCAAAATGTTATGAATAATATCATTGGAACTCAAACGTCCTATATCATTCTCACCAACCTTCAAAAATATAACATCTGGTAAGGGATCCAGGGTGGGTGGTCTGATTAAAAAACTTTCAACCATTGCTCCCGACCGTCCGTCATAAAAAATTCGCATATCTTGTGGCTGCTGACAAACTGATGGAAGCCAAGTTAAATAACTCATTCGCCTCACAAAACTGGCCGCACATTAAAACATCCATGATCAAACTACTATACAACGGCTAAATCTTCTATATAAGTACCAACGAAGTAATAAACCTAAGCAATAAATTCTGATACAACAAATACTCAAATTAAATCGCAGCCTCCTACCGTATAACCGTATGCAAGCGATGATTTTAAGAGTAATGTTATATGTTTGTTTGGTAAGAATAGTCTATAGAACTACAGGAGATTGCATACTGGGGGAAAAAAATCCATAGTGACATACGTACCCATATGGAGGAAATTATGGTAATGCCATGGCAAGAAAAAGAATCGAACGATTTGGAAATAAGTGTCGATTAGTTCTCAAAATTTGACCACTTGGAATTGATGAGACTTGATGCAAGCGTTGATTTCTCTCCGCATGATTGGATTTTACATAATTATTTCATTTAACGTTTTAGATAATCTGTTAGCTAAGATTGATAGATCAGATCATTATCAAATATCGACAAATCAGTCAGAATTAAAGCGTAGTAGACAAAAACGAGAGCTAATATAAGCACGCTCTTTTCCTTTCTTCTTTCTCTCATTTCGCTTCTTGTACTTGTACACTATAGGTGTTTTTAGCTACTTGAAAAATGCAAACAGGGGTGTTAGGAAACTAATACTACCTATAGGAACTGTAAAATACAACATTATTCATACAGGCGTATGTACGCATACATACAATAAATAACGTGATAATTATTCCTTACGGTGATGAAATGCAACGTGGCTACCGCATGTACGTATGTACAGACAGACAGACATACATACATACATACTTCCTATTAACGAGAGCGGATATAAGCACGCTCTTTTCCTTTCTTCCTTCTTTCTCTCATTTCGCTTCTTGTACTAGGCACTATAAATGCATAGTACATATAGTTTTCCTTGATTTATTGTAATTTCTTAATAAAAACATCAAACCCTAGCATACTAAATTTCTATAGTATTGTAGTATTTGATATATCAAATTAAGTTCATTTGTCTGTCCGTGCGCCTACACATTATGATATGGCAGGAGACAACGGTAAAATAAGCGGCTGTCCTGTTAGCCAAGCACACTTTGTTCTTAGAAAATGTGCTTGTTACACCTCTCCGCGACGATGACGCCGACAGCCATGGGAGAGGACCCACCCACACCCCATGCCGGAAATGACAATTTCGAAGATACTTTCTTATTGATACCCCTCCCAAAAAAAAATGATAGATCAGATCAGTATCAAATATCGACAAATCAGAATTAAAGCGTAGTAGAAAAAAAAGATATGGATAAACAATGTAAGAATCGGATCAAATCGTAACATATGCCAGGAGTCAAATGGTAGCAGAAGCTCATGTCTTTGTTTCAATTTTAAAAAGAAGGTATCCTTATATTATTTGTAAGTCGAGTACTCTTACTGCTAAAAATTGCCAGTTCAACTCTCTTATTCTATCTAAGAATAAGTGGGCTTCCTGAAACGTCCAGAATTCAAGTAAACTCGTCCAGGAAGCCGTATTAATCAAGACAAATACTACACAACGTATATAACGAAAACAATGAATACATAAAAGCAAAATTCAAACGTTAGTCCTGCAAGTGTCATCTCCACACTAACACATGTGGATACATCCAGAACTTAATGAATATACAAAATAAGACAAAAAAAAAAAGAAAAGATAACATTAGTCCTCGAAAAAAAAGTCACTGTAATTATATCAATGGCATTCAGATGTACACAATCCAATTTCAAATATGAATCTCGTAATACATGTGGATACATCAAGAATCTAACGAACGTACAAACATAAGTCTTGTAATTAAAGGAATGGACGTACTGCTGCCACAACTCGGCGTTGATACCACCTTTTCCCCTGAGCATTCAGATGTACCCCGTCAAAATCCAGGTATGAATAACGAAACCCAGTATTTCTAACACAGAATACTAAGGGGATATCCCGCACACATCGCCGCAGATACCCATTAATACAGCGCACTTTTGCCCTGTATGCTGTTCGGGATATCCCCCTTGGCCGCACTCGAGGCAACAATTCACTGACAAAAATGTACCGCGCCCCAAGGACGCGGTACCACAAACAAAGACCCACCAGCTTATCTACTATCTGCTCATGGGTCTTCAAATGTATTTCATTTTCCCCCAATTGGATAAACACAGCGTCCGGAACCTCAATCCCCGGAAACCCTAATTGTTAAAAGGTGCTAACAAAAGCACCACACAAGCAATAAAATCCAATCCCCAAACTACGGGGGAGCCTGGGAAATGAATACCCGGCATACCGGGCAACAACGCTGTGACCAACTATTAACAGATACATGCTTGAATTCTCGAATTCTTGAATGAGGGTCACAAAAAGACCCGCCGGCACTATATATGCCCCCCTAACACCACTACCCCCCCCAACGTAATGACAATGACTAATTATCTAGTTGCCCCCAAATGGAACAATACAAATCGGAACCTGCTAAATCAAACATATGAACAATACATAATGACGCCAGCCCCTCATTAACTAGATAGAAGACAATAATTTAACCTAATCTACAATCAAAAATAAACAGGACCCCCACACACACCTCCAATTGTTCCCCCCAACAAAATAAACCAACGTACATACAAAACACAAACTGACATAAAATACTGACAAAAACATTAGCCTCTCGCCACCACCAAATGACAATTGCTCATAATGACCATACCAAAAGAACGAGGAAAGTAGTAGTGTCTGTAACCATTTGACAATATCAGCAATTTATCCAATACTAAGTCTGAGCTCATTGAATTCTCATAATATTTCTGTTTGAATTTACCTGAATAATGATATGGAATGCTAAAATACTCATTTTCAATTGCATATTATAAGAAATCACTGAAAATGTTGCCCGTTATCAGAAATCTAGATGAAAGAAACTATAAATATACCAAAATATTACAAATTGCAGACAGACAATGTCAAAATTTAGCCTTACACATCAATACTGTAATAGGAAACATAATTTGGCTTCATTTTTTTAAAAAAAAACAGGGATAAAGTCATAGACAGTATAAAAAGGGGATATTGGTTACAGACACTACAATTTAAGAGTGTGGTTTACCAATTCAATACAAACTTACCAGAGTTGTTCCCAGAGGTTTGCTTTTGTCGTCTTCCCATGTCTTAGGGATGTACCATGGTAAAGAACAGAACAAGTAATTAGGCAGCTTCTTCTAGGATAACAAATTCAGGTTACATTGTCTTGTAGTAAATTACTCAAACAGACAGTGCTGCAAGAATGATGCAATATTCAATCAAGAGAGTTATTGCATCACTTTTTTGCTCTTGGCTGCAGAGGTAAATAGATGATACAACATTAGATCACGTAAGATGGAACTTTCTATTGAGAAAAACAATGTTTTAATGACAAGTAGAACAATACTTTTATCTTTCATTTTTATACCTGTTTGTGTAGTGTCTGTAACTTTTTTTTTATTGAGTTGCTGTTTTTTAATGGTACAATACAGCACCACCAATTTTGGCCAACTTGGACATCACATGGATACACATGAGCCTTTGTAGGATTTATACTTTTCCATAATGAAACAACAAAATTATTGCCATATAAACTTGTAAAGGTTACAGACACTACAAAATTTAGAACTGGAAAGTTTGACAAAGAACAAGCTCTCATTCGAATATCTTGGCTAGCCATGTGATTTAAGTGGTTTTACTACTTATTATAATATAAAGTCGAGTTCTAGATGTCAATAAAAGTTATAATGAATGTTATTTTGTACATAATGTTGGCATATAACAACAGATTAGTGTTTGAACTTCAGTGTTGAAACAAAACTTCTACTGACGGTATTTTGCTTATAAAATCCATAATATTTTACCGATTTCTTTAATTCAAGAAGCAATATTTGCAGGATAGAATTCCGCATAAAACCAGACCAATAAATGCACAATTTCAGTATGATATTTAGAGAATTCTCTATTTTATATTCAAGCTTTTTCGAGTGAGACTACTTAACGCTCAAAAATGGCCATTTTTAGAGCTTGTTTCCATGCATATCTCACCAATGGGTTACACTAACCTCTTGAAATTTTCAGGAAAGTAAGAGAGGTATATGCCAGGCTTACCAATCTTTAAAATTGGTTCATATCTTGTTTAATTTTTCTAT
This sequence comes from Unio pictorum, assembly GCA_030141615.1. Lineage (NCBI taxonomy): Eukaryota > Metazoa > Mollusca > Bivalvia > Unionida > Unionidae > Unio > Unio pictorum. The sequence goes on along the minus strand of JARLTB010000276.1, from coordinate 142,009 downwards.
TTCATGCATATAACATGAAAATTCCTTTTTCAGCACCAATACCGTGTTTTAGCCGATATGTAATATTATTTGTACAAAGTTAATAGGTAATTTTTTATAAATTGAATATCCTATTGTATCCTCTCCAGGTGAGGTGTCTTTTTCAGTTTTGATCTTAACCTATATGATACAGTGGTAAATGTATTTATTGTCTAGGAGTTCATTACACATATTTGTGAAGTTGTGTTCATCATAGAGCAGTATTGATACATAAGCGATTATGACATGTGTGACTTACATTTAACATCTCTCTCCCCACCCTTTTTTTGGGAATTGTTTCATATGTTAATTGGTATTTAACCATATAGGCCAATCTGTGGGCACCAACATATGAAATTCTGCCATCTGGCCAAACTATTCTCTTTTTCCCATAGCCTGAGCTGTCTACTGCCCCCATCCAGTTTATACAACCCTTCCCATCTGTGTTTTGTATAGATTTGTTTCTCCAAAATCACATGCAAATCATGAAAAAAAAAAGACTCCATTATGATTGTCATATCTAAAAACCACCAAAAAATCATACCCTGGATGCACGTGGTAACCATAGACTCGTCAGGCTCATATTATGGTATAGGTCCTCTTTATTAGCACTTATCGGTTGTTTGCTTTTGGGATTGACCCTGTACAGCAAGACGATCGGATACTTTGGGTTTATTCTCACACCCAGTACAGTTGTAACAATAAAATCACAAGATTATAAAATAAAAGAACTCCAATTGACGCAGTCATAAAATAGAGTAAAGAATAAAAGTACAAAGCTCTTTTGTACTGAAGCAGAATGTAAACAAAAAGGTAGTGTCTTGGACAATTGTGCAGGGAATAAATCTGATATCAAGTTATGTCAATAAATATGGTCCATGATGAATGTGAATAACTTTCGCAAAAACCACTGGCTACCTCTCCTGGTTAGATGTACCCCATCTGAACGTAGATAACTAGGTTGAAAACCATGATTTCTAACGAAAAAAAATCCGGGATGCGACCTTAGAAATCTAGTCATTTCCACTCGAATATACATTGCCGCAAAGGCATATTCTCGAAGTGATATTCTTCTTCTTATCAATGCACATCCCACCAGAACATATCTGACTCCCATATTTCGAAACTCGATACATAATGCTTGTAGATCTGCCACGATTTCGGCAGGAGGCTTATATCTTATCTCGTTCTCTCGAATTTGAAGAAAGACTATTTCGGGTATTATATTATATTGGAGTCCCAAAAAAGTAGAAACCCATGCACCAGACATTCCGAGATATCCAAGTAATAAGCCAGACGGTCTCATAATAGCACTCTGTCTTAATCTATTTATGATACTATGCCCCACAAGTAAAAGACGCATTTTTGTAACTGATTTTGCAAAAGTCGGGTTTGATATATATACACAACTAATTACGTATTTAGAACTAAGACAAAGAAGATCTGAATGACTTTGATAGTTTCCTTTGAAGAATACTACAAAGACTCTCTCCAACTCCAGAAGCTTGGGGACTGTCTTTATTATATAAGAGATTATTCAATTTATTTTACTCTATCTTTATTATCTAACTTTTCGAAATACAAAGAAAGCGAATGAATAACTCTTTTCTTTAATCTTAACCCCTAGTACTAAGGCACTTAAATATCAAAATTTTCAACAAAAAAGGGCAAAGGTCCAAATAAACGACTATAATAAATAATGGTTTACTCTTAAACTATATCAAAATTTTACTTTTTCAGGAAAGGACTTTACGTTTACGACCGAAACGACTATGACTATCCAATGACCAAAGATAAAAAAAACATCGCATTTAAACATTATTTTTATCTAAAATGCCGCAGCATTAAAAGGAATTAATAGAAAACATAAACACATAAACTATCTAAATAAATAATTTGCACTTTTTGAAAGCTTTTTGATTTAATGGGATTTTTCAAAGAACACTAAAATACGATAAGGTCTAAGGGAAATAACTCCTGTAAAAAATTTGACTTAGCTAATGCTGTCCAACATAACATTATGCACACATAGAACTTAAAAACACAATTTTGCATACACAATGGACAAACTTGACTTTGGCAAAGTCAACTGGGAATAATTTTATATAAATAATACAATAGTTAAAACAGGAGTGGAAATTGGCCCTGGAATTTTAATAATTCTAAGGGAAAAGAGTACAATCCTAAGTTTAAGGAACAAGACTGTAAAGAAATCTTTAAGCTCTTGTGGCACTTGGAGAGTAATCGAGAGTATTATCGGTCGAACTTCCTTTTTGGGTAATGTAACTAATATATATTTGATAAACAAAGCAAAGATCAACCGTCACTAAATTTAATAATTAAAATTAAAATAAAAAAACATGAATACACACTATTCTGCATACATGGGTGGACAGGGCTCCACAGCTGACTGACTGACTTGGATGTTTTATAGCTGCAGCCGTCTACTAGAGACATATGTGCAGCTTTTATAGACACCATATCGATGTCCATTTAGGTCCTTCAGGGAGGGGAAGTATGCACTACCTCCCCTTAGGGTTAAGTGCTTAATTGCACCATATTGCAGTCATTGACAGGCGTTCCCCTGAATTACTAAAAAGTAACTGTCAAGGGAAGTGGTAGCCTATAGGGTGGGTAGGAATGGCACTACACACACCCACCCCTACTCTAAATACCAATCGAAGCAGTAGTATTGGTAGCAAAGGAGAGTTTTCTCACTTCGCTAGTAATGTTTATGTCCGGAAGCGGCAAAGGCGGAAAGGTCCAGATCGGGAGGCTCCAAGGCACTGCAATCGTCGTCCAGCACGAAGAGGGGGCGAACGCACGTCCGGACCCAATACGAAGAAACCCGAGGCACACCTTAGGTGCTTGGCTAATTTACACCCTCATGGACATGTATCAGAGTGTATGTGCTATATATGTTGTATTGTGTATTGTTTTGGTGTTATTTATTATGTTGCATTTATTGGCAACCTTGTGTTGCGGGAACCTGATAGCCCTGGGTTAAGACTACCTTATATTAGCTAGTAGGGACATATATGCGTGTACATAAATGTGTGCTGTCCATGAGGTTGCACTCCCTAAGACTTGTGACAATTTATCCAGTTGTACTAGTGGATGTCCCTATTCACCAATAATGTGTAAGCCACCTATGTAATTGTGTCAAGAATATATAAGTTACTGAATTTTCAGAAACTTATCATTAATCAGTAAGTAAGTACAGAGTGTACTATACGAGTCTCCACCATCCTTGGCCGGCAAAAAACCCTTCTTTCGAGGGTGATTCACTCTATTAAAAAACAAAAAACCTACGTTATTTGTCAAAGTGACTGTATCAGTTGTTCAGGTTGGATTGGTCATAGTTATTAATTTGGTAAGGTGTGCGCCGAAAGGTTCAAATCGATATTGGTGTTGGTTAATCAAATGGAATTCTCGTACCAATCGAGATTATGAGAATTCGTCTTGTGATAACATGTAACAAGAAACCGATACATAATATTCAGAATGAGGAAAGAGAAAAGGGTCTTCACCAGCTTCCCTGAGAAATTGATTGAGTGGATAAATACAGAGGTGTACTAGGCTGTACACATATATATCTCCAATCCAGGTTTGTCCTCAAGAGGTAAACCCGCATCTCCGCTGTTCCACTGGTCTTCCCCAAATCCCAAGAGGTACAAAGGGAGGGAATAGCTATATCACATTAACAACACCAGTACAACAAGAACATTAACAACACGAGTACTACAAACATGTAACAGTTATACTACTGTTAAAATTAATATTAACAATATTAGTAAGAAATGAAAACACGAATGAAGGTCAGTAAAAACATTAGATAACAGAAATTATAATAGCTAGTCAATTGTATCAGTATAAACTTTCTAGTAACAATATTAGTGAAAAAGCAATAACAATATTAGTGAAGAGCATGCATGACAAAATTAGTATAAATGTACTATACTAACATTAAGAGTAACAGAAACATAACAAAAATATATAGCCCTGAAAAGGGCTGTTGTGATCCTATGAATCTGTAGTCCGTCCTCCACGTTTCCATTGTCGTCAAGGATAGCGCCATGGACTCCATTGATATTCCTAAGCTGTCCACACTTTGTGTAAAGTTTCTATTATGCTTTTTGAATATCAAGTGCCAATGACTTTGTTCCAATAGGAAAGTGGTAAGTAGGTGTTAGTGGTTGTTTACAGACTACAGTTCCTTAGCTGATTATAGCGGTAATCTCTGTAGAGCACCATAGTGAGCAGATATAGACTCGTATGTCTCGTAAAAGTTCATTATGAACTTAAATATCTATACCCACCCATATCATGCATCAATCAGAGTCACAGGCCATTTAAACTTCCTTTGATTGTGTATCTGATTATAGCGGTAATCTCTGTAGAGCACCATAGTGAGCAGATATAGACTCGTATGTCTCGTAAAAGTTCATTATGAACTTAAATATCTATACCCACCCATATCATGCATCAATCAGAGTCACAGGCCATTTAAACTTCCTTTGATTGTGTATCCTAGAGTTACAGGCTAGTTTAGAGTCCCTAAATTAAATGGTAATATAATTAGTTTAATTAATAATGATTTATGTTTGATTGTTTGTTTGTAATTTGTTATTATTGCCTAGTATTATATTTTGTGCATTAGGTTGGAGTTAGCGAGAAAATCCATAATATGTGTAGTAACTAATTGCATATTTGATTGTTTTATATCAAGAAGTTTTGGATACAATTTAATTGTTTTACTTATTTTCAATTTAGTTTTAAGAATATTTCTATTTATTATGTTATTAGAGCATTTGTTAAAAATGTGATCCAAATCTTCTACTTGATTACACATAAAACAGTTAATATTGTGTGGAAAAGGTCCCAAGTATTTGGCGAAACTGTTAGCCAATTTCGTTTTTCCTACCATTATCCTATTCATTTTAATTTGGTGAGTTCTTGTTTTACCAAGAGGAGTAGTTTTCCTTTTGACTGTTTTCATACTATTATAGAGTGATCTCCCTTTTAGTGATGTGTTCCAGTTTTGTTGCCATATGCTATTGAACATGTCTGAAATAAATTTGTATATCTCTGTATGACTATACTGTACTTGTTCGTAGGTCAATTCTTTTAGTTTTTCTTTCGCAATTTGATCTGCCAAATCATTTCCTTTTGTATCTATATGTGAGGGAACCCATAGAAAGTCTTATTTCAATATCTTGAGTACTAAGTTTACTTATTTGATATTGTAATAAATATAAGAAAAATTTTCTGCTGTGAGAGTTGTTTGTACTAATGGTTTTAAGAACACTTAAAGAGTCACTAACAATTAGGAATTTTGTAGAACTTAGGTTAGAGTGTTGTATCCATTTCAGTGCCTGGAGTATAGCCCAAAATTCCACACTATATATGGAGCAGTAATCGGGTAGTCGCACTCCTTGTTTGATAGTAAACTCGGGTACAACCCATGATGCTGCTGTTCTTGCAGGGTCTAGTTTTTTAGATCCATCTGTGTATATTTTAACATGATTTTTATATTCAGTATTTATCTTTTCATTGGCGAGCATTTTGAGATAATGAGCATCCTGTGATTTATTTCCTTTATCTTGTAATGAGATATCTACTTTTATTGTTTTTAATCTCCATGGAATTATAACGGGGTTTTTAGTTTTTTGTACATTAAATATATCAGCAGGTAGGTTAGTTTTGAGGCGAAGTATTTGTTTGCCAAAGGAAGTGGAGTATTTACCTCTTTTGATAAGTGGTTTAGTACACTTTTTAATTGCCTTTAAAGTGGGGTGCTCATCATTTTGAGTTGACAGTCTAGCTACATATCTTAACATAATTTCCTGTCTTCTGAGTTGCAATGATGGTTCTCCAGTAAGAATTTGTAATTCTTCTGTGGATGTAGATGGTAGTGCTTTAGTTGCAAGGAGAAGGGCTTTACGTTGAATTGATGTGATTTTATTGAGTAGAGCTGGCGATGCTGTGGCATAAATATGACATCCATAATCGATCTTGGAGCGTATAAGAGATCTATACAGGGTCATGATTGTAGTTTGACAAGCACCCCAATGTGTGCCTTGTATACTTCTAATTAGATTTAGATCAAGGTTACACCTACTAATTAAGTCATTAATATGATATTTCCATTTCATATTTTGATCAAAGTACATCCCTAAGAATTTCACTACTTTAACAAAAAGTATATTTTGATTCTGAAGGGTAAGTTTAGGGTAGATTTTATTATGGTTAAAGGGAGAGAATACAACTGCTACTGTTTTTGTATGAGAAAATTTAAATCCCCATTTATCAGCCCAACGACCAATATTATCTAAAGTTTGTTGTATCTCAGCAATATGTTTTGGATTATTAGGATCTCCAGCGCGCCATAGTGCACTATCATCCGCAAACTGAGACAAATCAATATTGGAGGTAGCTAGATTTGTATCAAGATCATTAATCATGATATTAAATAAGGTTGGGCTGAGTACACTCCCTTGGGGTGTACCATTATCTAAGTTATACTTTTCAGAGTATGTTGTCCCTACTCTAGTTATAATTTTGCGTTCACTTAAGAAATCTTTAATAAAATTAAATATATTACCGGTTATACCATATTTATTTAGTTTGGTTAGTAGACCGTTAGTCCATACTAAGTCAAAAGCTTTTTCCATATCTAAGAATACAGCAATAAGATTTCTATTTTTTTTGTGATGATTATTAAAAGCTAATTTGATTGCTGTTTCTAATTTAATGAGTTGATCTATAGTAGATCTACTATTTCTAAAGCCACATTGATTTTTGGATATGAAATTATTGATTTCCAGGTGATATTTAAGTCTGTTATTAATTATTATTTCCATGATTTTACATATATTATTGGTAAGAGAGATAGGACGATATGAATTTACATCATTCCTATCTTTTTTTTTGTTTTAGTATTGGTATTACTACAGCTGTTTTCCATTTAATGGGTAGTTTTCCAGTCTCCCAAATTTGATTATACATATCAAGTGTTATTTTAACAAAGTTAAGTGGTAACTTCTTATATATTGAATATCCTATGGTATCTTCTCCAGGTGATGTATCTTTTTTAGTTTTAAGAGCTTGATACCATTCATTAATTGTAATTTTATCATTTAGATAAGACTTTTTATTTCCCATATCTGAGAATGTATTTTTATTATTTATTTCAATTTTAGATCTATGGTTCTGAAATTCCTTAGTATGATTTTTATTACTGCTCATAGCTTGGAAGTGCTTTGCCAATGAGTCAGCTTGCTCTTTATAATTATTAGTATTATTGATTTTTGGGGTATTATTTATATGCTTACCCCTTATTGTTCTAATTTTGTCCCAGACTTGTTTTGAGTTGGTTTTATAGTCTAATGTACTGCAATATTGTTTCCAAGTATCTTGCTTAGCTTTTTTAATTGCATTTTTTAGTTCAGTTTCTATTTTTTGATATTCTCGTAATTGTTGTGTATTATTAGTACGTTTAAATTTGTTAAGTGCTTTTCTTTTATTTTTCCTCAGTTCACTAATTTCATTATTCCACCAAGGGACTCTAAGTTTAGCGGGGTTGCCTTTTGTTTTAGGCATTGAGGCATTAGCTGCTCTTGTTATAGTATTAATTATATTATCATAGTATTGATCTATATTTTCATTTTTAATGTCCTCAAGTGTTTCATTTTCAATATTTTGTTGAAATTTAGTCCAGTCCGCTTTTTTGTAGTTCCATTTTGGAATTTTACTACTATTTTCCAGTTGGGCAGAGTTTTGTAATGTGGTTATTATGAGAAAATGATCACTGCCCATACTGTCTTCTTGTTCAACACTCCATGATGCTATTTGAGCGAGTTTGGGAGTGCATAGTGTTAGATCTAAGGCTGCTAAGGTGCCATCTGTTGGATTAAGTCTTGTTTTGGTGCCATCATTAAGTATTACTAGTTTTGTTTTATTAATCCAGCTTTGTACAGTTTTACCTCTAATATTTGTTGCTTCACTACCCCATATTACATTGTGAGAGTTGAAATCGCCTAACACCATAACTTCATTTTGCCCTATATGTAGATTAAGCGCTTTCAGTGCTAATTGGTGAGTTAATTTTATGTCACCTCCTGGATCATAAAAGTTATATAATATAAATTTAAGTTTACCTGTATTAAGTTGTAAAGCTTGTACTTCTATTTTAGAGTTATTTATGTCTTGTAAATTAATTGGGACTATTGTTGCTGAGGGGATGTTATTATTAATGTATATAACCAATCCTCCACCTTGACCGTCATTCCTATGTTGAAAGTATCCAGGAGAGTATCCTGCAATGGCTGGCAGTGTTTTAGTTTTATTTGATATTTTGGTTTCCTGAATACAAATTATATCTGGTTTTATTAGTGTGTTAATTAGTTTTAGTTTTAGTTCATTAATATTATGCACTAAACCACGCGAATTCCATTGCCATATAACCAAATTTGTACTATTATAGTGAGATTTGTTTACTATTTGTGTTGTGTTATTCATGTTGGTTTAATAGTTTTCCTGATTTTATACCCTCCTCTACATGTTGGATAAGAGCATGGAGCCCGTTCGTGAGGGTGGATATATAACTAATGTTTTTATTTTGTGCGTTACTAATGTAACGACCTATTTCAGAAATTGCATTTCCAATTGTGTTTAAACCCAAGTTGTTTGTGAGGTCTATTGAGTTTTCTGTTTGAGTAGAGGTTGTTGTTTTTTGTTTCTCAATTATTGCAATAGGTTTGTCAATTTGCGTTGTTATGGGAGCAGGGGTTTTCTTTTCCTGCTTATTTTGCTTTTTAGTGGTTTGTTTTTTAAGATTTATTTTTTGTTTTGCTGTAGTGTAATCATAGTTGGACGAGTTCATAAGGGTTATGACCTCGTTTTCAAGAATCGCAGCACTGCATTTATTGGAGTTAGAGAGGTGATCTCCCTTACAGTTAGCACATTTAGGCTGTTTTCGTTTACGTTGCCCTGTATGTGGTCCCCCGCAGTTGTCACATCTGTGTTTGAAGGTACAAGCGACCTTATAATGGCCCCAATATTGGCAATTGGTACAGAATCTTACTTTATTAACGAATGGTTGGGTTCTATACTGAATACTTAGCGGTCCTACGGGTATTAATGTTGGGATTGGTGCTGTTGATTCAACAACCACCACACTTTGAGCTCTGATTTCTTGTTTACCTATTTTATACAGTTTATCAATTTTATTTCCTGCTTGCGTAATTGTATCTTTAATTTGCTGGGTGGTGCATGTTGCTAGTTGTCCCTTAAGTTTAAGTACAGCCTTGTATTTGATTGGTCTATTTTGTTGTTGTTGTTGCTTTGGTTGTTTCATTTCTTTTTGTTGTTGTTCCTGCTGTTTTCTTTCACTTTGTTTTTGATTTTGCCTTAATTCATTTACCTTTAGTCCATCATTGTTGTCAATGTTGTTGTTGTTGTTGTTACTTTTATTTTTAGTAGCTTGACAGATTGTAGCTTTTTTGTGCAGCTCCATAATGACTGGCATGCCGCAGAGTCTATTTGTTTCCATGAATTTAGCAGCTTGTGCTCTTGTGCTACAGTGCAATATTATGTAGTTTGTTTTAGGGCGTATAATCTTACATTGCCCTGAATGAATTTTCAGTAATGCCTTAGCAATACTGATGGTTGTGAGGTCAAAAAATTGGCTAGTTTTGCCCTTCAAATACACTGTCATATCAACATTATGATAATGTTTAATTGTTTTGGTTGAGTATGAGCTTACTTTATTTTGCTTTTGGTTTGTAACTTTGGAGTTTTTTGCAGGTTTTTGATGCTTGGTGTTTAACGCCTGTTTTTCTTTTCCTTTGTAGGCGGGGGGGGGGGGAGGGTCTCTATAAGTTGAACATTTCTAGCTACTTCGCTATCTTTTTAGATATACATTTCAGAAATGACGGTGTTCCTCTTCCGACTCGAACCAGCTGTATGTGCTGGGGAGAGACACGAGGATCAACCCCCCCCCCTACCATTTACAAACCTTAACCTGAATAATAACAATAGCTTTCTACGCAGTACACACTAAAAAAAAAAAATGAAATTCATACATTGATTACCCATCTCCCATATACTACAATATGAATACATGCCTTGCAAACATTATATTCCAAATAATATTCTATTTTTCCAAATAAAGCATAATCAAAAAAATAATCTTTAATAGTCTAGGTAAATAAAACCCACACGCGGCAATCTTAGCTCGAGATTGAACATCTAACCAAGCACTAATAAACTGAATTTGGAATAGAACAGCCTACTCAGACTATCACCCCCTCCCATACCACAATATGAATATATAACTAGTGAAACGCCATGTTTCAAACGCAATACTCATTTTCAAATAAAATAATGGAACGAAGCAGATAACCAGAGTGCGTCTCTTGCAATGAACCATTAACTGTTAAACACTTCATGACCGAGGGTTCCGACCTGCAACCTACACGTGCTATGTATAATGTACATGACATGAAGGAACTTTTTGATACTGTATCTATCACTTGTATTTTAGATTTCCTGAAGGAAGTAAATCTTTATCTTAAACTTTAACTTGTATGTCATCACCTAGTGCATTTTTTTAAATGCAAATACCTCCCATTATTTTGCAACATCTTTTCATCAACATACACCATTTACATCTCCCGTTGATTGGGAAGCTTCATATTTTACTGTTACCAACAACTTATAATTTTACATTGAACTATTTGTTTGTTTTTTTTTTTTTGTTTTTTTTTTTGTTTTTTTTTAAACCTTTAGTATTTTTAACCATGTTTAAATACAACCTGTTGTATGGGTTGGGTCGGCATGACGTCACGAGCTTAGCGACCTACTTTCCGCCATATTGCCGAGGTGAAAACAATCCCTTAGCAATAGTGCAGTAGCGTTAGTTCTGTTGGATATTACAAACCGTTTTTGTTTACCTATATTTTGTTTCTTATTTCTGTTTTCTGTTCAGAAATGTTATAGGGTCTTCTGTACATGCAGGATTTTAAACCATATATGTGTGTTTGTCGAATATTTTTTAGACGTAATATATTTTAGGTTGATAAGGTAGGAAGGAAATCTAACTCGGGAAATGATACCACGATATAGTGCAGACTACATTCATCATCTGTCCGCTTATCAATACTCTTCACCCCAACAAGTGCGACAAAACTACACAATCTGATTTATATTTTATATGGTAGAGTACAATACATGGTCAACTGTCAGTTCTTTCGGTCGATGTTATATTACAAAGACTCTATACATAGTTACGAAAATAATATGTTACGTCGGCTTTGTCTTACCAAGAGAAAAACTGTTCTTTTGTGGGATTTGTTTTGGTATTTCTCCTTTTGCTTGTTTGAGAATTTTAATGACAATCGACTTAGAAGAAAAAAAAGAGAAGCATATTATCCGTATCCAGATTTCACTAAAATTTACCATGAACCTCTCATTTTGCTAGGCCTACCCCTATTCCTCCACTAGAATAGGGGGTAAACTCACTCAAGTTCCCAAACGTTAACTCTTGCGTTCATGTTGAAATGCTTTACGAATGACCATGTAAATACTCCCATATTTCCTGTCTTTACTCATTAAAAAAAAATACTTCTATATTTTTCCCCCTGCGGGTTCGGGGTTGTAGAATTGGCCCGACGTGCCTCGCCACGTGTCGTAAAAGGCGACTAAGTAGAGGCGACCTGTTTGCCGTGGGTTGCGACCCGTGTCGGAGGAGGAAAGGATCCTGGTAGTTGAGCGGAGGCTTTTCCGATGCAATACACTACTTTGGCCTCTACTTCTCTTAGACGGGTGGTCGAGATGGGCCCGGTCTCGACAAATCGGCTGGTCACGCCGAGCACTGGGAGGTCTCTCTTTACTGGCTCACCTTCTATATCTTTATTGTATCTCTCTTGATACCACCGTTGCCCCTTCATTCTATCATTCTAGCTTTCATTTTCAAAAAGTACTAGAGGACCTTCCAGATAGCGGTGGCTTAACGGGTCAATCGGGAGGTAATTTTGCCGATCCTAGGTAATTTTATCTAACGAGTATAGCATCTGTGTATCCCTGGCACTTGAAAAGTGTCCCCTTGTTGGGCTCCATGGTGGGCGGGGAGCATGGGTGCTGAAACTTTAAAACTAAATCATGGAAAATTAAAAAAAAATCAAAACAAACGAACGAAACCACTATCCGACTCTGATGAAGAACCATGTGGTGTGGAGTCATTCCCACGCTTCATGGTCATACAGTCAACAGATGCTGAAAAACAAATTGCTGCACTATCTCCTTTTGTTATTGAAAAAACTTTAATGGGTTTGATCGGCACACCAAAAAGTGTCAAGAAATTGAAATCGGGCTGTCTTCTCGTTGAATGTGAGCGAAAAAGTCAAACTGAAAATCTGAAAAAGATGAAAACATTCTTCAACATTCCAGTAACCTCATTCGCTCACACTTCATTGAATACGTCTAAAGGCGTGATGCGGTGTCGTGACTTGGCTGGAGTCAACGACACAGATATCATCGAGGGGATGAAACATGAAGGTGTCACTGCAGTACGTAGAATACGTATTAAACGTAATAACACCCTGCAGGACACCAACACATTTGTACTCCCCTTTAATAAACCGACAGTGCCCAAAGAGGTCAAGGTTGGGTTTCTGCAAGTAAAGGTTGAGATTTACATACCAAATCCTCTTCGATGCTACAAGTGTCAGAAATACGGCCATCATGAAGACCGATGTTCCAGAGTCAAGGTCTGTGGCCGATGCGGAGACCACTCTCATCAGGAAGCTGATTGTAGAGCAACTCCGCACTGTGTCAACTGTGGCAAAGAGCATCACGCCAATTCTAAGGATTGTGATACATGGAAACAGGAGAAGGAAATTCAGAGGGTAAAGTTTTCCTCCAACATACCCTACCCAGAGGCCAGAAAACTTGTCCAGGCAAGAACATCCCTTCCTGGCCCATCCTTCTCCACAGTTGTGAAACACAACCCCAAAATCACCAAGGACGCACAAACACAGACAGATCAGCCCGATTCAACAAGTGCCAACATCCCTAATTACCAACCACAGAAAAGCACAGCATCAACTCAGACAACATTTAATAACAACCCACCACCAAAAACTCAAAAAAATAAACAAAAACAACAAACAAATAAGCAGCAAAAGGGGTCAGATGACCCCATTAAACTTTACAATATGTTTGGAGAACTTGAGAGTATGGATGCAGAAGAAACTGCTCCATGTACACAAGGTTCCTCCAAACCTAGCAAAACCAAATATACTCCCGTACTTCCTCCAGACAAATAACAACACATTTTCTCCGCGAATAGTCTTACCTAGATCCAGAATCTCCAGCATAACTTTATAATGAAGAACACCATCATACAATGGAACTGTCGAGGACTGAAAGCAAACTACAATGATATTCTTCTGCTTTTAAATGAACATGATCCCGCTGTACTATGTTTACAGGAAACATTCCTGAAAGACACAGATAAAATTACATTTAAAAACTTTTCCATGTTCAACACGTACTTACAAAACGCTGACAGGGCCTCAGGAGGAGTCTCTGTTATTGTGAACAATAGAGCCCCTCACAGAGTCATTCCTTTAAATACAAATTTACAAGCTATTGCTATAAGCGTCACTTTACATCGAGTGATTACATTTTGCTCTATTTACTTATCACCAAACACCAAACTAGTACCAAATGAATTAGACAATATTGTTCAACAACTTCCCACACCCTTCATTTTACTCGGGGATTTTAATGCCCATAACATCCTATGGGGATCGAATCACATAAACGACAGAGGCCATAAAGTAGAAGATTTCCTTTCTAGACATGATCTGTGTCTATATAATACTAACTCATCGACATATTTACACCCAGGAACGGGTACATACACGTCCATTGATTTAACAATTTGCTCTCCTTCATTGCTTTTGGACTATAAATGGAAGGTCGCTGATGACCTTCACAGTAGTGATCATTTTCCAATCACTCTTGAAAATAACACTAAAATTGATGACGCAATTCCACAATGGAATATAAAGAAAGCTGACTGGGCTTACTTTGAAACACTGTCAAACTAGACTAAATAATGATACAATATTCAACGCTGTTAATCCTATACAGCATTTTACTTCAATTCTAATTTCAATTGCAGATGAATCTATTCCTAAGTCCTCACCGAACAGTAAAAAACCGCAAAAACCTTGGGTAACCAAGGAATGCAAAGAGGCCATTAGACAACGCCGAGAAGCATTAAAACAATTCAACACTCGTCCTACGCCCGAAAATCTAAACAAATATCGTATTGTGCGGGCTAAAACACGACGAACAATCAAAGAATGTAAACGTACATCCTGGAAGAAATATGTTTCTTCAATAAACTCTCGTTCCTCAATGAAACAAGTTTGGGATACTATTCGCAAAATAAATGGAAAGGGTAAACACAATTCTATTCGACAACTGAAAACAAACAATAACAATTTTAGTTCGAAACGTGACATAGCAAATATTCTTGCCAATAGTTTCTCAAAAAACTCGTCATCATCTAATTATTCAGAAACCTTTCGAAGATTAAAATCTCAAAAAGAAAAGTCACGTTTAAAGTTTACATCTAACAACTCTGAAAGCTATAACCAGCTGTTTTCTTTAATGGAGCTTAGGGAGGCTTTAGACAAGGCCCACGATACATCCGCTGGGCCCGACGAAGTCCATTACCAGTTTTTGAAACACCTGCCAGAATCTTCTCTGACATTACTACTGAAAATCTTCAATGATTTATGGATTGCTGGTAATGTACCTAAGAGCTGGAAAGAAGCAATAGTAATACCGATTCCCAAACCAGGCAAAGACAGCGAAGATCCTAACAGCTATCGGCCCATTGCACTCACAAGCTGCGTATGCAAAACAATGGAACGAATGATTAATTCTCGGCTTGTATGGTACTTGGAAAGTAACAATTTAATATCTTCTTTCCAAAGCGGTTTCCGTTCTGGTCGTAGTACAAACGATCATCTGGTTAGACTGGAAACATTTATTCGCGATGCATTTATCAAGAAGGAACATTTAGTAGCAGTCTTCTTTGATTTACAAAAGGCCTATGACACAACATGGAAGTACGGGATACTAAATGACCTGCACGATCTAGGTCTAAAAGGCCGCCTGCCCGCTTTCATCTCCAGTTTTCTCTCAGACAGAGAATTCAAAGTACGAGTGGGCTCTACCATTTCCGATATGCACCAGCAAGAGATGGGTGTGCCCCAGGGCAGTATTTTATCTGTGACTCTATTTAATATCAAAATCAATAGCATCACCAAGTGCTTGGCTCCCGGTGTGGATTGCTCTTTATATGTAGATGATTTTTTAATTTGTTATCGATCAAAGCACATGCATACAATTGAAAGGCAACTCCAGCAAAATATCAATAAGATCCAATGTTGGGCCAGTAATAACGGTTTCAAATTTTCTAAATCGAAAACAGTATGCATGCATTTCTGTCAATTGCGAAGACATCATGATGACCCTAAACTCACGCTGGATGGAACACTTATTCCAGTTGTTGAGGAAACAAAGTTTTTGGGTATTATCTTCGACAGAAAGCTGACTTTTATACCACACATCAAGAATTTAAAAGCTAAATGTTTAAAAGCTTTAAATTTACTAAAAGTAATTGCGCACACTGACTGGGGTGCTGATAAAAAAGTACTCCTTAATTTGTATAGAACATTTATCCGTTCTATACTAGACTATGGATGCATTGTTTATGGTTCAGCTAGGAAGTCCTATTTGAAAATGCTTGATCCAATTCATCATCAAGGAATAAGACTCGCTCTAGGAGCATTTAAGACATCTCCATGTGAAAGCCTTCTCGCGGAAGCAAATGAGCCACCACTATCATTTCGCAGAGAAATGCTTTCTGCACAATACGCTCTTAAATTAAGATCAAACCCTCAGAACCCTGCTTTTTTGGCTGTATTTCAACCAAAATACAAAACTTTATACGAAAACAAACCAAATGCCATACCTTCATTTGGCATTAGAATATCATCCAGCCTCGACAATATCAAAAGTAATTTCTCTACAATTCAGAAAACGTTTGTCTCGAAAACACCACCTTGGCTACTTAAGCAACCCAAAGTGATTTTTACGTTACACGATGGGAATAAATCTGAGACCAACCCTGCCATATTCCTGAACTCTTATCATGAACTTCTCAACGAGTTTACAAATTACACTAAATTTTATACTGATGGATCAAAGGTTGATGAAAAGGCTGCTGCAGCCTTCGTTAGTGGCAAGCACATAACCAAAGTGCGCTTGCCAAACAATGCGTCCATTTTTTCAGCGGAAATCAGAGCAATAGACCTTGCTCTCAAATTTATCGAAGAGAAACGCGTCTTAAATAGTGTTATCTTCTGTGACTCTTTATCAGTGCTTCAGTCGCTACACAATAGAAAACTGGATAATCCATTATTAGTCCATCTCCTCGTCAAAAATACAACGCTTAGTACCTCCAACAATATAGTATACTGTTGGTTACCTAGCCATATTGGTATTAGAGGTAATGAAGAAGCAGACCGTGCTGCTAAGATGGCTCTATCCCAAGAACCATCAGATTTTAAACTACCGTTTACTGATTTTAAACCTTGTATCAAAAGGTACCTGCGTCAGAAGTGGCAGACGTCATGGGATCATACAGTCAACAACAAACTTCATGCCATCAAACCAACCCTGGGGGAATGGACTCCTTCCTACAGAACTATCCGTAGGGAGGAGACTGTCATTGCAAGACTCAGAATCGGTCATTCATACATAACCCACTCCCACATACTAAAAGGTGAAGATCCACCAGAGTGCGTCTCTTGCAATGAACCATTCACTGTTAAACACTTCATGACCGAGTGTTCCGACCTGCAACCTACACGTGCCAAGTACTATAATGTACATGACATGAAGGAACTTTTTGATACTGTATCTATCACTTGTATTTTAGATTTCCTGAAGGAAGTAAATCTTTATCTTAAACTTTAACTTGTATGTCATCACCTAGTGCATTTTTATTTAATGCAAATATCACCTCTTATTTACAACATATTTACATCAACATACACCATTTACATCTCCCGTTGATTGGGAAGCTTCATATTTTACTGTTACCAACAACTTACAATTTTATATTGAACTATTTTTTTTTTCTATATCGCTGGTCGATATTAAACCTTTAGTATTTTTAACCATGTTTAAATACAACCTGTTGTATGGCGCTAAATAGCCTAAAAGTGCTGGTGCGCCGTTAAATATCAATCAATCAATCAATCAATCACTACACTATTACTACTCTATTACTACTCTTACTACACCATTACTACTCTATTACTACTCAATTACTACACTATTAATACACTATTACTACACTATTACTACACTATTACTATACTATTACTACACTATTACTACACTATTACTACTATATTACTACTCTTACTACACTATTACTACACTATTACTACACTATTACTACTCTATTACTATACTATTACTACTCTATTACTACATTATTACTACTCTATTACTACTATTACTACACCATTATTCCATTATTACACTATTACTACACTATTACTACACTGTTACTAATAAAGTCACATTAAGCTAGTGTTTCACAATGCTATTACAGTGAAAAGTTGGTCAAATTCATTTACACAGACACTATTGCCTATGAAGTCACATAACATGGTATGTAGTTGCACCTTTATTGAAAACATCTTTTTCACATTTGGATCAAAGTACAAAGTTAAATACGATTCATATTATACAGAAAAATCTTCTTCTCACATGCAGGTAATACACTAACATGTCAAGCGACATACCCTAGCATATACTGTTAATGGAATAATTATATAAACATATTTAGGTGACAATATTCTCTGCTATGTTTTTTTTCTGCTTGCAATAATCACCTTATGCAATTTCATGCTTGTGATATGTTACTTATTGTACTTAACCGCTTCAGTGGCCTAGTGGTTAGAGCGTCCACTGTGGAGGCGGGAGGTCGTGGGTTCAATCCCCGGCAGAGTCATACGAAAGACTTACACAAATGCAACTAAGACCTTCCTTGCTTGGCACTCAGCATGTCTGCGGCATTATGCCCAGTGATAGACATCACTGTAAACTGCCTCAATGCAGACATCGTAGTCCCCCTGCGGGTTCGGGGTTGTAGAATTGACCCGACGTGCCTCGCCACGTGTCGTAAAAGGCGACTAAGTAGAGGCGACCTGTTTGCCGTGGGTTGCGACCCGTGTCGGAGGAGGAAAGGATCCTGGTAGTTGAGCGGAGGCTTTTCCGATGCAATACACTACTTTGGCCTCTACTTCTCTTAGACGGGTGGTCGAGATGGGCCCGGTCTCGACAAATCGGCTGGTCACGCCGAGCACTAAGAGGTCTTTCTTTACTAGCTCACGTTCTATATCTTTCTTGTATCTCTCTTGATACCACCGTTGCCCCTTCATTCTAGCTTTCATTTTCCCAAGTACTAGAGGACCTCCTAGATAGCGGTGGCTTAACGGGTCAATCGGGAGGTAATTTTGCCGATCCTTGGTAATTTTATCTAACGAGTATAGCATCTGTGTATCCCTGGCACTTGAAAAGTGTCCCCTTGTTGGGCTCCGTGGTGGGCGGGGAGCATGGGTGCTGAAACTTTAAAACAAAATCATGGAAAATTTATAAAAAAATCAAAACAAACGAACAAAACCACTATCTGACTCTGATGAAGAACCATGTGGTGTGGAGTCATTCCCACGCTTCATGGTCATACAGTCAACAGATACTGAAAAACCAATTACAGCACTATCTCCTTTTGTAATTGAGAAAACGTTGATGGGTTTAATCGGCACACCAAAAGGTGTCAAGAAATTGAAATCGGGCTGTCTTCTCGTTGAATGTGAGCGAAGGGGTCAATCAGAAAATCTAAAAAAGATGAAAACATTCTTTGACATTCCAGTGACCTCATTCGCTCACACTTCCTTAAATACGTCCAAAGGCGTGATGCGGTGTCGTGACTTGGCTGGAGTCAACGACGCAGATATCATCGAAGGGATGAAACATGAAGGTGTCACTGCAGTGCGTAGAATACGTATTAAACGTAATAACAACCTGCAGGACACCAACACGTTTGTACTCACCTTTAATAAACCAATTGTGCCCAAAGTGGTCAAGGTTGGGTTTTTGCAAGTAAAGGTTGAGATCTATATTCCAAACCCCCTTCGATGCTATAAGTGTCAAAAATACGGCCATCACGAAGATCGATGTTCCAGAGCAAAGGTATGTGGCCGATGCGGAGAACACTCTCATCAGGAAGCTGATTGTAGAGCAACTCCGCATTGTGTCAACTGTGGCAAGGAACATCACGCCAGTTCCAAAGATTGTGATACATGGAAACAGGAGAAGGAAATTCAGAGGGTAAAGTTTACCTCGAACATACCCTACCCAGAAGCCAGAAAACTTGTCCAGGCGAAAACATCCCTTCCTGGCCCATCCTTTTCCACAGTCTTAAAACACAATCCAAAAAGCACGAAGGACGCCCAAACACAGACGGATCAGCCCGATTCAACCACAAGTACCAATATCCCTAATTATAAGCCACAGAAAAGCACAACATCAACTCAGACAACTTTTAATAACAATCCACCACCAAAATCACCAAAACAGAAACAAAAAGCACAAACAAATAAACTGCAAAAGGGGTCAGATGACCCCATTAAACTCTACAACAGGTTTGGAGAGATTGAGAGCATGGATGCAGAAGAAACTGCTCCATGTACTCAAAGTAGTTCCAAACCTAATAAAACTAAATATACTCCCGTACTTCCTCCAGACAAATAACAACACATGCTTCCATCGCGAATAGTCTAACCTAGTTCCAGAATCTCCAGCATAACATTAGAATGAAGAACACCATCATACAATGGAACTGTCGAGGACTTAAAGCTAACTACAATGATATTCTTCTGCTTTTAAATAAACACGATCCTGCTGTACTATGTTTACAGGAAATATTCCTGAAAGAGACAGATAAAATTACTTTTAAAAACTTTTCCCTGTTTAATGCGTACTTTCAAAACGCAGACAGGGCCTCAGGAGGAGTCTCTATTGCTGTGAACAATAGAGCCCCTCACAGAGTCATTCCTTTAAACACAAATTTACAAGCCATTGCTGTAAGTGTCACTCTACATCGAGTGATTACTTTTTGTTCCATTTACTTACCACCAAACACCAACCTAGTACAAAAGGAATTAGACAATCATGTTGAACAACTTCCCGCGCCCTTCGTTTTACTCGGGGATTTTAATGCCCATAACATTTTATGGGGATCAAATCACATAAACGACAGAGGCCATAAAATAGAAGATTTCATTTCTAGACACGATCTGTGTCTATATAACACTAATTCACCAACATATTTACACCCAGGAACCGGTACGTACACATGCATAGATTTGACAATTTGCTCTCCCTCACTGCTTTTGGACTATGAATGGAAGGTCGCTGATGACCTTCACAGCAGTGATCACTTTCCAATCACTCTTGAAAATAACGCTAAAATTGATGATACAATTCCACAATGGAATATAAAGAAGGCCGATTGGGCTATGTTTGAAGCATTATGTAAAACTAGACTAAATAATGATACAGTATTCAACGCTGTTAATCCTATACAGCATTTTACCTCCGTTCTAATTTCAATTGCAGATGAATCCATTCCCAAGTCCTCAACGAACAGTAAGAGATCGCAAAAACCTTGGGTAACCAAGGAATGCAAAGAAGCCATTAGACAACGCCGAGAAGCATTAAAAACATTCAACACTCGTCCAACGCCCGAAAATTTAAATAAATATCGTATTGCCCGGGCTAAAACTCGACGCACAATCAAAGAATGTAAGCGTGCATCCTGGAAGAAATATATTTCTTCTTTAAACTCTCGTTCCTCAATGAAACAAGTTTGGGATACTATTCGGAAAATAAATGGAAAAAGGAAACACAATTCTATTCGACACCTAAAAATAAACAATATCAATTTCAGTTCGAAACGTGAGATAACAAATATTTTTGCCGATAGTTTTTCGAAAAACTCATCATCATCTAATTATTCAGATGCCTTTAGAAGATTAAAATCTCAAAAAGAAAAGTCACGTTTAAAATTTACATCGAACAACACTGAAAATTATAACCAGCTGTTTTCTTTATTGGAGCTTAGGGAGGCATTAGACAAGGCCCATGATACATCCGCTGGGCCTGACGAAGTACATTACCAGTTCTTGAAACACCTCCCAGAATCTTCTCTGACATTGCTTCTTAAAATCTTTAATGATTTATGGATTGCTGGTAATGTACCTAAGAGCTGGAAAGAAGCAACAGTGATACCGATTCCCAAACCAGACAAAGATAACGAAGATCCTAACAGCTATCGGCCTATTGCATTGACAAGCTGCATATGCAAAACAATGGAACGAATGATTAATTCTCGGCTTGTATGGTACTTGGAAAGTAATAATTTAATTTCTCCTTTCCAAAGTGGCTTCCGTTCTGGTCGTAGTACTAACGATCATCTGGTTAGACTGGAAACATTTATTCGCGATGCATTTATCAAGAAGGAACATTTAGTAGCGGTCTTCTTTGATTTAGAAAAGGCCTATGATACAACATGGAAGTACGGGATACTAAATGACCTGCACGATCTAGGTCTAAAAGGCCGTCTGCCCGCTTTCATCTCCAGTTTTCTCTCCGACAGAGAATTCAAAGTACGCGTGGGCGCTACCCTCTCCGATATGCACCAGCAAGAGATGGGTGTGCCCCAGGGCAGTATTTTATCTGTGACGCTATGTAATATCAAAATCAATAGCATCGCTAAGTGCTTAACTCCCGGTGTGGACTGCTCTTTATATGTAGACGATTTTTTAATTTGTTATCGATCAAAGCACATGCATACAATTGAAAGGCAACTTCAACAAAATATCAATAAGATCCACCATTGGGCCAGTAATAATGGTTTTAAATTCTCTAAATCGAAAACAGTATGCATGCATTTCTGTCAATTGCGAAGACATCATGATGACCCTAAACTCACGCTGGACGGAACACTTATTCCAGTTGTTGAGGAAACGAAGTTTTTGGGTATTATCTTCGACAGAAAACTGACTTTTATACCACACATCAAGAATTTAAAAGCTAAATGCTTAAAAGCTTTAAATTTACTAAAAGTAATTGCGCACACTGACTGGGGTGCTGATAAAAAAGTCCTCCTCAATTTGTATAGAACATTTATCCGTTTTATACTAGACTATGGATGCATTGTTTATGGTTCAGCTAGGAAGTCTTATTTGAAAATGCTTGACCCAATTCATCATCAGGGAATAAGACTTGCTCTAGGAGCATTCAAGACATCTCCATGCGAAAGCCTTCTCGCGGAAGCGAATGAACCACCCTTATCGCACCGCAGAGAAATGCTTTCTATACAGTACGCTCTTAGGTTAAGATCAAATCCTCTGAACCCTGCTTTTTCGGCTGTTTTTCAACCAAAATACAAAACTTTGTACGAAAACAAACCAAATGCCATACCTTCATTTGGCATCAGAATATCATCCAGTTTTGACACTATCAAAATTAATCTCCCTACAGTTCAGAACACGTTTGTCTCGGAAACACCACCTTGGCTCCTTAAGCAACCCAAAGTGATTTTTACGTTGCACGATGGGAGAAAATCTGAGACGAATCCTGCCGTTTTCCAGAACTCTTATCATGAACTCCTCAACGATTTTAAAAACTACACAAAATTTGTTACTGATGGATCAAAAGTTGATGACAAGGCTGCTGCAGCCTTTGTTAGTGGCAAGCACATAACCAAAGTGCGCTTGCCAAACGATGCGTCCATATTTTCAGCGGAAATCGGAGCAATAGACCTTGCTCTGAAATTTATTGAACAAAAGCGCATTTTAAATAGCATTATTTTCTGTGACTCTCTGTCAGTACTTCAGTCGCTACACCATAGAAAACTGGATAATCCATTACTAGTCGATATTCTCGTCAAAAACTCTGAGCTTAGTAAGTCCTACAACATAGTATACTGTTGGCTACCTAGCCATATTGGTATTAGAGGTAATGAAGAAGCAGACCGGGCTGCTAAGATGGCTCTATCCCAAGAACCATCGGATTTTAAATTACCTTTTACTGATTTTAAACCTTGTATCAAAAAGTACCTACGTCAGAAGTGGCAGGCGTCATGGGATGATGCAGTCAATAACAAACTTCATGCCATCAAACCAACCCTGGGAGAATGGACTCCTTCCTACAGAGCTATCCGTAGGGAGGAGGTTGTCATTGCAAGAATCAGAATCGGTCATACATACATTACCCACTCCCACATACTGAAAGGTGAAGATCCACCAGAGTGCGTTTCTTGCAATGAGCCATTCACTGTTAAACACTTTATGACCGAGTGTTCCGACCTGCAGCCTACGCGTGTTAAATACTATAATGTACATGACATGAAGGAACTTTTTGATACAATACAAACCACTTGTATTTTAGATTTCCTAAAGGAAGTAAATCTCTATTTTAAACTATAACTTTTATACCATCACGTAGAATATTTTTATCTAATGCAAATATCACCTTTTATTTACAACATCTTATCATCAACATAACACCATTTACATCTCCCGTTGATTGGGAAGCTTCATATTTTCCTGTTACCAACATCTTACCATTTTATATTTAACTATTGTTTTTTTTTTATATATATCGCTGGTCGATGTTAAACCTTTCTTGTTTTTGAACATCTAACGTATTGTATGGCGCTAAATAGCCTAAAAGTGCTGGTGCGCCGTTAAAATTCAAGTAAACAAACAAACAAACAAGCAGACATCGTAGCGATATGACTGAAAAATTGTTAAAGCTATGTTAAAATTCATAATCGCACACACACACTTATTGTACTTATGTAATGTTTATTTCTTCATTTTTGGTAATACACTAACATGTCAGGGGCCCCAAGTGGCAGAGTGGTCTAAAGCGCTGGCCGTTAAGAATCACTGCCATCTCACCGCTGTCTGCGTGGATTCGAGTCTCAGATTCGGCTAAAAGCTGTTGAAACCCTTTACCCCGCTTGGATTTGGTTAATACTTGGTTTATTGGCTGCGCACCATTGGATAGTACGTCACCATACTTTAAAACCGGTTCCCACCATTTTTTTCAGCATGACTTTTGATGAAAAACGGACTTTTTTGTTTTTCATGTTATGGATCAGTTGGGCTTAGATAAAAGCTGTTGAAACCCTTTACCCCGCTTGGATTTGGTTAATACTTGGTTTATTGGCTGCGCACCATTGGATAGTACGTCACCATACTTTAAAACCGGTTCCCACCATTTTTTTCAGCATGACTTTTGATGAAAAACGGACTTTTTTGTTTTTCATGTTATGGATCAGTTGGGCTTAGATAAAAGCTGTTGAAACCCTTTACCCCGCTTGGATTTGGTTAATACTTGGTTTATTGGCTGCGCACCATTGGATAGTACGTCACCATACTTTAAAACCGGTTCCCACCATTTTTTTCAGCATGACTTTTGATGAAAAACGGACTTTTTTGTTTTTCATGTTATGGATCAGTTGGGCTTAGATAAAAGCTGTTGAAACCCTTTACCCCGCTTGGATTTGGTTAATACTTGGTTTATTGGCTGCGCACCATTGGATAGTACGTCACCATACTTTAAAACCGGTTCCCACCATTTTTTTCAGCATGACTTTTGATGAAAAACGGACTTTTTTGTTTTTCATGTTATGGATCAGTTGGGCTTAGATAAAAGCTGTTGAAACCCTTTACCCCGCTTGGATTTGGTTAATACTTGGTTTATTGGCTGCGCACCATTGGATAGTACGTCACCATACTTTAAAACCGGTTCCCACCATTTTTTTCAGCATGACTTTTGATGAAAAACGGACTTTTTTGTTTTTCATGTTATGGATCAGTTGGGCTTAGATAAAAGCTGTTGAAACCCTTTACCCCGCTTGGATTTGGTTAATACTTGGTTTATTGGCTGCGCACCATTGGATAGTACGTCACCATACTTTAAAACCGGTTCCCACCATTTTTTTCAGCATAACTTTTGATGAAAAACGGACTTTTTTGTTTTACATGTTATGGATCAGTTGGGCTTAGATAAAAGCTGTTGAAACCCTTTACCCCGCTTGGATTTGGTTAATACTTGGTTTATTGGCTGCGCACCATTGGATAGTACGTCACCATACTTTAACCATGTACTCAAGGTTCCTCCAAACCTAGCAAAACCAAATATACTCCCGTACTTCCTCCAGACAAATAACAACACATTTTCTCCGCGAATAGTCCTACCTAGATCCAGAATCTCCAGCATAACTTTATAATGAAGAACAACATCATACAATGGAACTGTCGAGGACTGAAAGCAAACTACAATGATATTCTTCTGCTTTTAAATGAACATGATCCCGCTGTACTATGTTTACAGGAAACATTCCTGAAAGACACAGATAAAATTACATTTAAAAACTTTTCCCTGTTCAACACGTACTTACAAAACGCTGACAGGGCCTCAGGAGGAGTCTCTGTTATTGTGAACAATAGAGCCCCTCACAGAGTCATTCCTTTAAATACAAATTTACAAGCTATTGCTGTAAGCGTCACTTTACATCGAGTGATTACATTTTGCTCTATTTACTTATCACCAAACACCAAACTAGTACCAAATGAATTAGACAATATTGTTCAACAACTTCCCACACCCTTCATTTTACTCGGGGATTTTAATGCCCATAACATCCTATGGGGATCGAATCACATAAACGACAGAGGCCATAAAGTAGAAGATTTCCTTTCTAGACATGATCTGTGTCTATATAATACTAACTCATCGACATATTTACACCCAGGAACGGGTACGTACACGTCCATTGATTTAACAATTTGCTCTCCTTCATTGCTTTTGGACTATGAATGGAAGGTCGCTGATGACCTTCACAGTAGTGATCATTTTCCAATCACTCTTGAAAATAACACTAAAATTGATGACGCAATTCCACAATGGAATATAAAGAAAGCTGACTGGGCTTACTTTGAAACACTATGTCAAACTAGACTAAATAATGATACAATATTCAACGCTGTTAACCCTATACAGCATTTTACTTCAATTCTAATTTCAATTGCAGATGAATCTATTCCTAAGTCCTCACCGAACAGTAAAAAACCGCAAAAACCTTGGGTAACCAAGGAATGCAAAGAGGCCATTAGACAACGCCGAGAAGCATTAAAACAATTCAACACTCGTCCTACGCCCGAAAATCTAAACAAATATCGTATTGTGCGGGCTAAAACACGACGCACAATCAAAGAATGTAAACGTACATCCTGGAAGAAATATGTTTCTTCTATAAACTCTCGTTCCTCAATGAAACAAGTTTGGGATGCTATTCGCAAAATAAATGGAAAGGGTAAACACAATTCTATTCGACAACTGAAAACAAACAATAACAATTTTAGTTCGAAACGTGACATAGCAAATATTCTTGCCAATAGTTTCTCAAAAAACTCGTCATCATCTAATTATTCAGAAACCTTTCGAAGATTAAAATCTCAGAAAGAAAAGTCACGTTTAAAGTTTACATCTAACAACTCTGAAAGCTATAACCAGCTGTTTTCTTTAATGGAGCTTAGGGAGGCTTTAGACAAGGCCCACGATACATCCGCTGGGCCCGACGAAGTCCATTACCAGTTTTTGAAACACCTGCCAGAATCTTCTCTGACATTACTACTGAAAATCTTCAATGATTTATGGATTGCTGGTAATGTACCTAAGAGCTGGAAAGAAGCAATAGTAATACCGATTCCCAAACCAGGCAAAGACAGCGAAGATCCTAACAGCTATCGGCCCATTGCACTCACAAGCTGCGTATGCAAAACAATGGAACGAATGATTAATTCTCGGCTTGTATGGTACTTGGAAAGTAACAATTTAATATCTTCTTTCCAAAGCGGTTTCCGTTCTGGTCGTAGTACAAACGATCATCTGGTTAGACTGGAAACATTTATTCGCGATGCATTTATCAAGAAGGAACATTTAGTAGCAGTCTTCTTTGATTTAGAAAAGGCCTATGACACAACATGGAAGTACGGGATACTAAATGACCTGCACGATCTAGGTCTAAAAGGCCGCCTGCCCGCTTTCATCTCCAGTTTTCTCTCAGACAGAGAATTCAAAGTACGAGTGGGCTCTACCCTCTCCGATATGCACCAGCAAGAGATGGGTGTGCCCCAGGGCAGTATTTTATCTGTGACTCTATTTAATATCAAAATCAATAGCATCACCAAGTGCTTGGCTCCCGGTGTGGATTGCTCTTTATATGTAGATGATTTTTTAATTTGTTATCGATCAAAGCACATGCATACAATTGAAAGGCAACTCCAGCAAAATATCAATAAGATCCAATGTTGGGCCAGTAATAACGGTTTCAAATTTTCTAAATCGAAAACAGTATGCATGCATTTCTGTCAATTGCGAAGACATCATGATGACCCTAAACTCACGCTGGATGGAACACGTATTCCAGTTGTTGAGGAAACAAAGTTTTTGGGTATTATCTTCGACAGAAAGCTGACTTTTATACCACACATCAAGAATTTAAAAGCTAAATGTTTAAAAGCTTTAAATTTACTAAAAGTAATTGCGCACACTGACTGGGGTGCTGATAAAAAAGTACTCCTTAATTTGTATAGAACATTTATCCGTTCTATACTAGACTATGGATGCATTGTTTATGGTTCAGCTAGGAAGTCCTATTTGAAAATGCTTGATCCAATTCATCATCAAGGAATAAGACTCGCTCTAGGAGCATTTAAGACATCTCCATGTGAAAGCCTTCTCGCGGAAGCGAATGAGCCACCACTATCACTTCGCAGAGAAATGCTTTCTGCACAATACGCTCTTAAATTAAGATCAAACCCTCGGAACCCTGCTTTTTCGGCTGTATTTCAACCAAAATACAAAACTTTATACGAAAACAAACCAAATGCCATACCTTCATTTGGCATTAGAATATCATCCAGCCTCGACAATATCAAAAGTAATTTCTCTACAATTCAGAAAACGTTTGTCTCGAAAACACCACCTTGGCTACTTAAGCAACCCAAAGTGATTTTTACGTTACACGATGGGAATAAATCTGAGACCAACCCTGCCACATTCCTGAACTCTTATCATGAACTTCTCAACGATTTTACAAATTACACTAAATTTTATACTGATGGATCAAAGGTTGATGAAAAGGCTGCTGCAGCCTTCGTTAGTGGCAAGCACATAACCAAAGTGCGCTTGCCAAACAATGCGTCCATTTTTTCAGCGGAAATCAGAGCAATAGACCTTGCTCTCAAATTTATCGAAGAGAAACGCGTCTTAAATAGTGTTATCTTCTGTGACTCTTTATCAGTGCTTCAGTCGCTACACAATAGAAAACTGGATAATCCATTATTAGTCCATCTCCTCGTCAAAAATACAACGCTTAGTACCTCCAACAATATAGTATACTGTTGGTTACCTAGCCATATTGGTATTAGAGGTAATGAAGAAGCAGACCGTGCTGCTAAGATGGCTCTATCCCAAGAACCATCAGATTTTAAACTACCGTTTACTGATTTTAAACCTTGTATCAAAAGGTACCTGCGTCAGAAGTGGCAGACGTCATGGGATCATACAGTCAACAACAAACTTCATGCCATCAAACCAACCCTGGGGGAATGGACTCCTTCCTACAGAACTATCCGTAGGGAGGAGACTGTCATTGCAAGACTCAGAATCGGTCATTCATACATAACCCACTCCCACATACTAAAAGGTGAAGATCCACCAGAGTGCGTCTCTTGCAATGAACCATTCACTGTTAAACACTTCATGACCGAGTGTTCCGACCTGCAACCTACACGTGCTAAGTACTATAATGTACATGACATGAAGGAACTTTTTGATACTGTATCTATCACTTGTATTTTAGATTTCCTGAAGGAAGTAAATCTTTATCTTAAACTTTAACTTGTATGTCATCACCTAGTGCATTTTTATTTAATGCAAATATCACCTCTTATTTACAACATATTTTCATCAACATACACCATTTACATCTCCCGTTGATTGGGAAGCTTCATATTTTACTGTTACCAACAACTTACAATTTTATATGGAACTATTTGTTTTTTTTTTATATCGCTGGTCGATATTAAACCTTTAGTATTTTTAACCATGTTTAAATACAACCTGTTGTATGGCGCTAAATAGCCTAAAAGTGCTGGTGCGCCGTTAAATATCAATCAATCAATCAATCAATCAACCATACTTTAAAACCGGTTCCCACCATTTTTTTCAGCATGACTTTTGATGAAAAACGGACTTTTTTGTTTTTCATGTTATGGATCAGTTGGGCTTAGATAAAAGCTGTTGAAACCCTTTACCCCGCTTGGATTTAGTTAATACTTGGTTTATTGGCTGCGCACCATTGGATAGTACGTCACCATACTTTAAAACCGGTTCCCACCATTTTTTCAGCATGACTTTTGATGAAAAACGGACTTTTTTGTTTTTCATGTTATGGATCAGTTGGGCTTAGATAAAAGCTGTTGAAACCCTTTACCCCGCTTGGATTTGGTTAATACTTGGTTTATTGGCTGCGCACCATTGGATAGTACGTCACCATACTTTAAAACCGGTTCCCACCATTTTTTTCAGCATGACTTTTGATGAAAAACGGACTTTTTTGTTTTTCATGTTATGGATCAGTTGGGCTTAGATAAAAGCTGTTGAAACCCTTTACCCCGCTTGGATTTGGTTAATACTTGGTTTATTGGCTGCGCACCATTGGATAGTACGTCACCATACTTTAAAACCGGTTCCCACCATTTTTTTCAGCATGACTTTTGATGAAAAACGGACTTTTTTGTTTTTCATGTTATGGATCAGTTGGGCTTAGATAAAAGCTGTTGAAACCCTTTACCCCGCTTGGATTTGGTTAATACTTGGTTTATTGGCTGCGCACCATTGGATAGTACGTCACCATACTTTAAAACCGGTTCCCACCATTTTTTTCAGCATGACTTTTGATGAAAAACGGACTTTTTTGTTTTTCATGTTATGGATCAGTTGGGCTTAGATAAAAGCTGTTGAAACCCTTTACCCCGCTTGGATTTGGTTAATACTTGGTTTATTGGCTGCGCACCATTGGATAGTACGTCACCATACTTTAAAACCGGTTCCCACCATTTTTTTCAGCATGACTTTTGATGAAAAACGGACTTTTTTGTTTTTCATGTTATGGATCAGTTGGGCTTAGATAAAAGCTGTTGAAACCCTTTACCCCGCTTGGATTTGGTTAATACTTGGTTTATTGGCTGCGCACCATTGGATAGTACGTCACCATACTTTAAAACCGGTTCCCACCATTTTTTTCAGCATGACTTTTGATGAAAAACGGACTTTTTTGTTTTTCATGTTATGGATCAGTTGGGCTTAGATAAAAGCTGTTGAAACCCTTTACCCCGCTTGGATTTGGTTAATACTTGGTTTATTGGCTGCGCACCATTGGATAGTACGTCACCATACTTTAAAACCGGTTCCCACCATTTTTTTCAGCATGACTTTTGATGAAAAACGGACTTTTTTGTTTTTCATGTTATGGATCAGTTGGGCTTAGATAAAAGCTGTTGAAACCCTTTACCCCGCTTGGATTTGGTTAATACTTGGTTTATTGGCTGCGCACCATTGGATAGTACGTCACCATACTTTAAAACCGGTTCCCACCATTTTTTTCAGCATAACTTTTGATGAAAAACGGACTTTTTTGTTTTACATGTTATGGATCAGTTGGGCTTAGATAAAAGCTGTTGAAACCCTTTACCCCGCTTGGATTTGGTTAATACTTGGTTTATTGGCTGCGCACCATTGGATAGTACGTCACCATACTTTAAAACCGGTTCCCACCATTTTTTTCAGCATGACTTTTGATGAAAAACGGACTTTTTTGTTTTTCATGTTATGGATCAGTTGGGCTTAGATAAAAGCTGTTGAAACCCTTTACCCCGCTTGGATTTAGTTAATACTTGGTTTATTGGCTGCGCACCATTGGATAGTACGTCACCATACTTTAAAACCGGTTCCCACCATTTTTTCAGCATGACTTTTGATGAAAAACGGACTTTTTTGTTTTTCATGTTATGGATCAGTTGGGCTTAAATAAAAGCTGTTGAAACCCTTTACCCCGCTTGGATTTGGTTAATACTTGGTTTATTGGCTGCGCACCATTGGATAGTACGTCACCATACTTTAAAACCGGTTCCCACCATTTTTTTCAGCATGACTTTTGATGAAAAACGGACTTTTTTGTTTTTCATGTTATGGATCAGTTGGGCTTAGATAAAAGCTGTTGAAACCCTTTACCCCGCTTGGATTTGGTTAATACTTGGTTTATTGGCTGCGCACCATTGGATAGTACGTCACCATACTTTAAAACCGGTTCCCACCATTTTTTTCAGCATGACTTTTGATGAAAAACGGACTTTTTTGTTTTTCATGTTATGGATCAGTTGGGCTTAGATAAAAGCTGTTGAAACCCTTTACCCCGCTTGGATTTGGTTAATACTTGGTTTATTGGCTGCGCACCATTAGATAGTACGTCACCATACTTTAAAACCGGTTCCCACCATTTTTTTCAGCATGACTTTTGATGAAAAACGGACTTTTTTGTTTTTCATGTTATGGATCAGTTGGGCTTAGATAAAAGCTGTTGAAACCCTTTACCCCGCTTGGATTTGGTTAATACTTGGTTTATTGGCTGCGCACCATTGGATAGTACGTCACCATACTTTAAAACCGGTTCCCACCATTTTTTTCAGCATGACTTTTGATGAAAAACGGACTTTTTTGTTTTTCATGTTATGGATCAGTTGGGCTTAGATAAAAGCTGTTGAAACCCTTTACCCCGCTTGGATTTGGTTAATACTTGGTTTATTGGCTGCGCACCATTGGATAGTACGTCACCATACTTTAAAACCGGTTCCCACCATTTTTTTCAGCATGACTTTTGATGAAAAACGGACTTTTTTGTTTTTCATGTTATGGATCAGTTGGGCTTAGATAAAAGCTGTTGAAACCCTTTACCCCGCTTGGATTTGGTTAATACTTGGTTTATTGGCTGCGCACCATTGGATAGTACGTCACCATACTTTAAAACCGGTTCCCACCATTTTTTTCAGCATGACTTTTGATGAAAAACGGACTTTTTTGTTTTTCATGTTATGGATCAGTTGGGCTTAGATAAAAGCTGTTGAAACCCTTTACCCCGCTTGGATTTGGTTAATACTTGGTTTATTGGCTGCGCACCATTGGATAGTACGTCACCATACTTTAAAACCGGTTCCCACCATTTTTTTCAGCATTACTTTTGATGAAAAACGGACTTTTTTGTTTTTCATGTTATGGATCAGTTGGGCTTAGATAAAAGCTGTTGAAACCCTTTACCCCGCTTGGATTTGGTTAATACTTGGTTTATTGGCTGCGCACCATTGGATAGTACGTCACCATACTTTAAAACCGGTTCCCACCATTTTTTTCAGCATGACTTTTGATGAAAAACGGACTTTTTTGTTTTTCATGTTATGGATCAGTTGGGCTTAGATAAAAGCTGTTGAAACCCTTTACCCCGCTTGGATTTGGTTAATACTTGGTTTATTGGCTGCGCACCATTGGATAGTACGTCACCATACTTTAAAACCGGTTCCCACCATTTTTTTCAGCATGACTTTTGATGAAAAACGGACTTTTTTGTTTTTCATGTTATGGATCAGTTGGGCTT
Organism: Unio pictorum; assembly: GCA_030141615.1. NCBI lineage: Eukaryota > Metazoa > Mollusca > Bivalvia > Unionida > Unionidae > Unio > Unio pictorum. Next base: position 109,038 of record JARLTB010000276.1, on the reverse strand, counting down.
AGATAAAAGCTGTTGAAACCCTTTACCCCGCTTGGATTTGGTTAATACTTGGTTTATTGGCTGCGCACCATTGGATAGTACGTCACCATACTTTAAAACCGGTTCCCACCATTTTTTTCAGCATGACTTTTGATGAAAAACGGACTTTTTTGTTTTTCATGTTATGGATCAGTTGGGCTTAGATAAAAGCTGTTGAAACCCTTTACCCCGCTTGGATTTGGTTAATACTTGGTTTATTGGCTGCGCACCATTGGATAGTACGTCACCATACTTTAAAACCGGTTCCCACCATTTTTTTCAGCATGACTTTTGATGAAAAACGGACTTTTTTGTTTTTCATGTTATGGATCAGTTGGGCTTAGATAAAAGCTGTTGAAACCCTTTACCCCGCTTGGATTTGGTTAATACTTGGTTTATTGGCTGCGCACCATTGGATAGTACGTCACCATACTTTAAAACCGGTTCCCACCATTTTTTTCAGCATGACTTTTGATGAAAAACGGACTTTTTTGTTTTTCATGTTATGGATCAGTTGGGCTTAGATAAAAGCTGTTGAAACCCTTTACCCCGCTTGGATTTGGTTAATACTTGGTTTATTGGCTGCGCACCATTGGATAGTACGTCACCATACTTTAAAACCGGTTCCCACCATTTTTTTCAGCATGACTTTTGATGAAAAACGGACTTTTTTGTTTTTCATGTTATGGATCAGTTGGGCTTAGATAAAAGCTGTTGAAACCCTTTACCCCGCTTGGATTTGGTTAATACTTGGTTTATTGGCTGCGCACCATTGGATAGTACGTCACCATACTTTAAAACCGGTTCCCACCATTTTTTTCAGCATGACTTTTGATGAAAAACGGACTTTTTTGTTTTTCATGTTATGGATCAGTTGGGCTTAGATAAAAGCTGTTGAAACCCTTTACCCCGCTTGGATTTGGTTAATACTTGGTTTATTGGCTGCGCACCATTGGATAGTACGTCACCATACTTTAAAACCGGTTCCCACCATTTTTTTCAGCATGACTTTTGATGAAAAACGGACTTTTTTGTTTTTCATGTTATGGATCAGTTGGGCTTAGATAAAAGCTGTTGAAACCCTTTACCCCGCTTGGATTTGGTTAATACTTGGTTTATTGGCTGCGCACCATTGGATAGTACGTCACCATACTTTAAAACCGGTTCCCACCATTTTTTTCAGCATGACTTTTGATGAAAAACGGACTTTTTTGTTTTTCATGTTATGGATCAGTTGGGCTTAGATAAAAGCTGTTGAAACCCTTTACCCCGCTTGGATTTGGTTAATACTTGGTTTATTGGCTGCGCACCATTGGATAGTACGTCACCATACTTTAAAACCGGTTCCCACCATTTTTTTCAGCATGACTTTTGATGAAAAACGGACTTTTTTGTTTTTCATGTTATGGATCAGTTGGGCTTAGATAAAAGCTGTTGAAACCCTTTACCCCGCTTGGATTTGGTTAATACTTGGTTTATTGGCTGCGCACCATTGGATAGTACGTCACCATACTTTAAAACCGGTTCCCACCATTTTTTTCAGCATGACTTTTGATGAAAAACGGACTTTTTTGTTTTTCATGTTATGGATCAGTTGGGCTTAGATAAAAGCTGTTGAAACCCTTTACCCCGCTTGGATTTGGTTAATACTTGGTTTATTGGCTGCGCACCATTGGATAGTACGTCACCATACTTTAAAACCGGTTCCCACCATTTTTTTCAGCATGACTTTTGATGAAAAACGGACTTTTTTGTTTTTCATGTTATGGATCAGTTGGGCTTAGATAAAAGCTGTTGAAACCCTTTACCCCGCTTGGATTTGGTTAATACTTGGTTTATTGGCTGCGCACCATTGGATAGTACGTCACCATACTTTAAAACCGGTTCCCACCATTTTTTTCAGCATGACTTTTGATGAAAAACGGACTTTTTTGTTTTTCATGTTATGGATCAGTTGGGCTTAGATAAAAGCTGTTGAAACCCTTTACCCCGCTTGGATTTGGTTAATACTTGGTTTATTGGCTGCGCACCATTGGATAGTACGTCACCATACTTTAAAACCGGTTCCCACCATTTTTTTCAGCATGACTTTTGATGAAAAACGGACTTTTTTGTTTTTCATGTTATGGATCAGTTGGGCTTAGATAAAAGCTGTTGAAACCCTTTACCCCGCTTGGATTTGGTTAATACTTGGTTTATTGGCTGCGCACCATTGGATAGTACGTCACCATACTTTAAAACCGGTTCCCACCATTTTTTTCAGCATGACTTTTGATGAAAAACGGACTTTTTTGTTTTTCATGTTATGGATCAGTTGGGCTTAGATAAAAGCTGTTGAAACCCTTTACCCCGCTTGGATTTGGTTAATACTTGGTTTATTGGCTGCGCACCATTGGATAGTACGTCACCATACTTTAAAACCGGTTCCCACCATTTTTTTCAGCATGACTTTTGATGAAAAACGGACTTTTTTGTTTTTCATGTTATGGATCAGTTGGGCTTAGATAAAAGCTGTTGAAACCCTTTACCCCGCTTGGATTTGGTTAATACTTGGTTTATTGGCTGCGCACCATTGGATAGTACGTCACCATACTTTAAAACCGGTTCCCACCATTTTTTTCAGCATGACTTTTGATGAAAAACGGACTTTTTTGTTTTTCATGTTATGGATCAGTTGGGCTTAGATAAAAGCTGTTGAAACCCTTTACCCCGCTTGGATTTGGTTAATACTTGGTTTATTGGCTGCGCACCATTGGATAGTACGTCACCATACTTTAAAACCGGTTCCCACCATTTTTTTCAGCATGACTTTTGATGAAAAACGGACTTTTTTGTTTTTCATGTTATGGATCAGTTGGGCTTAGATAAAAGCTGTTGAAACCCTTTACCCCGCTTGGATTTGGTTAATACTTGGTTTATTGGCTGCGCACCATTGGATAGTACGTCACCATACTTTAAAACCGGTTCCCACCATTTTTTTCAGCATGACTTTTGATGAAAAACGGACTTTTTTGTTTTTCATGTTATGGATCAGTTGGGCTTAGATAAAAGCTGTTGAAACCCTTTACCCCGCTTGGATTTGGTTAATACTTGGTTTATTGGCTGCGCACCATTGGATAGTACGTCACCATACTTTAAAACCGGTTCCCACCATTTTTTTCAGCATGACTTTTGATGAAAAACGGACTTTTTTGTTTTTCATGTTATGGATCAGTTGGGCTTAGATAAAAGCTGTTGAAACCCTTTACCCCGCTTGGATTTGGTTAATACTTGGTTTATTGGCTGCGCACCATTGGATAGTACGTCACCATACTTTAAAACCGGTTCCCACCATTTTTTTCAGCATGACTTTTGATGAAAAACGGACTTTTTTGTTTTTCATGTTATGGATCAGTTGGGCTTAGATAAAAGCTGTTGAAACCCTTTACCCCGCTTGGATTTGGTTAATACTTGGTTTATTGGCTGCGCACCATTGGATAGTACGTCACCATACTTTAAAACCGGTTCCCACCATTTTTTTCAGCATGACTTTTGATGAAAAACGGACTTTTTTGTTTTTCATGTTATGGATCAGTTGGGCTTAGATAAAAGCTGTTGAAACCCTTTACCGCTTGGATTTGGTTAATACTTGGTTTATTGGCTGCGCACCATTGGATAGTACGTCACCATACTTTAAAACCGGTTCCCACCATTTTTTTCAGCATGACTTTTGATGAAAAACGGACTTTTTTGTTTTTCATGTTATGGATCAGTTGGGCTTAGATAAAAGCTGTTGAAACCCTTTACCCCGCTTGGATTTGGTTAATACTTGGTTTATTGGCTGCGCACCATTGGATAGTACGTCACCATACTTTAAAACCGGTTCCCACCATTTTTTTCAGCATGACTTTTGATGAAAAACGGACTTTTTTGTTTTTCATGTTATGGATCAGTTGGGCTTAGATAAAAGCTGTTGAAACCCTTTACCCCGCTTGGATTTGGTTAATACTTGGTTTATTGGCTGCGCACCATTGGATAGTACGTCACCATACTTTAAAACCGGTTCCCACCATTTTTTTCAGCATGACTTTTGATGAAAAACGGACTTTTTTGTTTTTCATGTTATGGATCAGTTGGGCTTAGATAAAAGCTGTTGAAACCCTTTACCCCGCTTGGATTTGGTTAATACTTGGTTTATTGGCTGCGCACCATTGGATAGTACGTCACCATACTTTAAAACCGGTTCCCACCATTTTTTTCAGCATGACTTTTGATGAAAAACGGACTTTTTTGTTTTTCATGTTATGGATCAGTTGGGCTTAGATAAAAGCTGTTGAAACCCTTTACCCCGCTTGGATTTGGTTAATACTTGGTTTATTGGCTGCGCACCATTGGATAGTACGTCACCATACTTTAAAACCGGTTCCCACCATTTTTTTCAGCATGACTTTTGATGAAAAACGGACTTTTTTGTTTTTCATGTTATGGATCAGTTGGGCTTAGATAAAAGCTGTTGAAACCCTTTACCCCGCTTGGATTTGGTTAATACTTGGTTTATTGGCTGCGCACCATTGGATAGTACGTCACCATACTTTAAAACCGGTTCCCACCATTTTTTTCAGCATGACTTTTGATGAAAAACGGACTTTTTTGTTTTTCATGTTATGGATCAGTTGGGCTTAGATAAAAGCTGTTGAAACCCTTTACCCCGCTTGGATTTGGTTAATACTTGGTTTATTGGCTGCGCACCATTGGATAGTACGTCACCATACTTTAAAACCGGTTCCCACCATTTTTTTCAGCATGACTTTTGATGAAAAACGGACTTTTTTGTTTTTCATGTTATGGATCAGTTGGGCTTAGATAAAAGCTGTTGAAACCCTTTACCCCGCTTGGATTTGGTTAATACTTGGTTTATTGGCTGCGCACCATTGGATAGTACGTCACCATACTTTAAAACCGGTTCCCACCATTTTTTTCAGCATGACTTTTGATGAAAAACGGACTTTTTTGTTTTTCATGTTATGGATCAGTTGGGCTTAGATAAAAGCTGTTGAAACCCTTTACCCCGCTTGGATTTGGTTAATACTTGGTTTATTGGCTGCGCACCATTGGATAGTACGTCACCATACTTTAAAACCGGTTCCCACCATTTTTTTCAGCATGACTTTTGATGAAAAACGGACTTTTTTGTTTTTCATGTTATGGATCAGTTGGGCTTAGATAAAAGCTGTTGAAACCCTTTACCCCGCTTGGATTTGGTTAATACTTGGTTTATTGGCTGCGCACCATTGGATAGTACGTCACCATACTTTAAAACCGGTTCCCACCATTTTTTTCAGCATGACTTTTGATGAAAAACGGACTTTTTTGTTTTTCATGTTATGGATCAGTTGGGCTTAGATAAAAGCTGTTGAAACCCTTTACCCCGCTTGGATTTGGTTAATACTTGGTTTATTGGCTGCGCACCATTGGATAGTACGTCACCATACTTTAAAACCGGTTCCCACCATTTTTTTCAGCATGACTTTTGATGAAAAACGGACTTTTTTGTTTTTCATGTTATGGATCAGTTGGGCTTAGATAAAAGCTGTTGAAACCCTTTACCCCGCTTGGATTTGGTTAATACTTGGTTTATTGGCTGCGCACCATTGGATAGTACGTCACCATACTTTAAAACCGGTTCCCACCATTTTTTTCAGCATGACTTTTGATGAAAAACGGACTTTTTTGTTTTTCATGTTATGGATCAGTTGGGCTTAGATAAAAGCTGTTGAAACCCTTTACCCCGCTTGGATTTGGTTAATACTTGGTTTATTGGCTGCGCACCATTGGATAGTACGTCACCATACTTTAAAACCGGTTCCCACCATTTTTTTCAGCATGACTTTTGATGAAAAACGGACTTTTTTGTTTTTCATGTTATGGATCAGTTGGGCTTAGATAAAAGCTGTTGAAACCCTTTACCCCGCTTGGATTTGGTTAATACTTGGTTTATTGGCTGCGCACCATTGGATAGTACGTCACCATACTTTAAAACCGGTTCCCACCATTTTTTTCAGCATGACTTTTGATGAAAAACGGACTTTTTTGTTTTTCATGTTATGGATCAGTTGGGCTTAGATAAAAGCTGTTGAAACCCTTTACCCCGCTTGGATTTGGTTAATACTTGGTTTATTGGCTGCGCACCATTGGATAGTACGTCACCATACTTTAAAACCGGTTCCCACCATTTTTTTCAGCATGACTTTTGATGAAAAACGGACTTTTTTGTTTTTCATGTTATGGATCAGTTGGGCTTAGATAAAAGCTGTTGAAACCCTTTACCCCGCTTGGATTTGGTTAATACTTGGTTTATTGGCTGCGCACCATTGGATAGTACGTCACCATACTTTAAAACCGGTTCCCACCATTTTTTTCAGCATGACTTTTGATGAAAAACGGACTTTTTTGTTTTTCATGTTATGGATCAGTTGGGCTTAGATAAAAGCTGTTGAAACCCTTTACCTCGCTTGGATTTGGTTAATACTTGGTTTATTGGCTGCGCACCATTGGATAGTACGTCACCATACTTTAAAACCGGTTCCCACCATTTTTTTCAGCATGACTTTTGATGAAAAACGGACTTTTTTGTTTTTCATGTTATGGATCAGTTGGGCTTAGATAAAAGCTGTTGAAACCCTTTACCCCGCTTGGATTTGGTTAATACTTGGTTTATTGGCTGCGCACCATTGGATAGTACGTCACCATACTTTAAAACCGGTTCCCACCATTTTTTTCAGCATGACTTTTGATGAAAAACGGACTTTTTTGTTTTTCATGTTATGGATCAGTTGGGCTTAGATAAAAGCTGTTGAAACCCTTTACCCCGCTTGGATTTGGTTAATACTTGGTTTATTGGCTGCGCACCATTGGATAGTACGTCACCATACTTTAAAACCGGTTCCCACCATTTTTTTCAGCATGACTTTTGATGAAAAACGGACTTTTTTGTTTTTCATGTTATGGATCAGTTGGGCTTAGATAAAAGCTGTTGAAACCCTTTACCCCGCTTGGATTTGGTTAATACTTGGTTTATTGGCTGCGCACCATTGGATAGTACGTCACCATACTTTAAAACCGGTTCCCACCATTTTTTTCAGCATGACTTTTGATGAAAAACGGACTTTTTTGTTTTTCATGTTATGGATCAGTTGGGCTTAGATAAAAGCTGTTGAAACCCTTTACCCCGCTTGGATTTGGTTAATACTTGGTTTATTGGCTGCGCACCATTGGATAGTACGTCACCATACTTTAAAACCGGTTCCCACCATTTTTTTCAGCATGACTTTTGATGAAAAACGGACTTTTTTGTTTTTCATGTTATGGATCAGTTGGGCTTAGATAAAAGCTGTTGAAACCCTTTACCCCGCTTGGATTTGGTTAATACTTGGTTTATTGGCTGCGCACCATTGGATAGTACGTCACCATACTTTAAAACCGGTTCCCACCATTTTTTTCAGCATGACTTTTGATGAAAAACGGACTTTTTTGTTTTTCATGTTATGGATCAGTTGGGCTTAGATAAAAGCTGTTGAAACCCTTTACCCCGCTTGGATTTGGTTAATACTTGGTTTATTGGCTGCGCACCATTGGATAGTACGTCACCATACTTTAAAACCGGTTCCCACCATTTTTTTCAGCATGACTTTTGATGAAAAACGGACTTTTTTGTTTTTCATGTTATGGATCAGTTGGGCTTAGATAAAAGCTGTTGAAACCCTTTACCCCGCTTGGATTTGGTTAATACTTGGTTTATTGGCTGCGCACCATTGGATAGTACGTCACCATACTTTAAAACCGGTTCCCACCATTTTTTTCAGCATGACTTTTGATGAAAAACGGACTTTTTTGTTTTTCATGTTATGGATCAGTTGGGCTTAGATAAAAGCTGTTGAAACCCTTTACCCCGCTTGGATTTGGTTAATACTTGGTTTATTGGCTGCGCACCATTGGATAGTACGTCACCATACTTTAAAACCGGTTCCCACCATTTTTTTCAGCATAACTTTTGATGAAAAACGGACTTTTTTGTTTTACATGTTATGGATCAGTTGGGCTTAGATAAAAGCTGTTGAAACCCTTTACCCCGCTTGGATATTCTTAAGTAAGTACCAATGGTACTTAGCAACAACAACAGTAAAAAAGCAGTGATATATTATTGAGTGAGAAAAAATATTTTTTATATAAATTTTTCAGTCACCTCATTTTTTAGATATAATTTTAATCACGCTGTATGCAACATTTGCGTTGTTGTCGGTGAAACAATTCTGATTTACAATCGCGTGGCTATAATGATGTGTGGTTGTAATAAAGAGACATATTGTTGAAGCTGAATCAGATTGATCAGCGTAGAATGGCGAAAGTCACAGTATTATTTATTTTATATACAATTATGTGACTTTCGCCATCGATGAATGAAGGTGTCTCACGACAAAATAACGCTTCCATGGTGATGTAAAAAATCATATTGATTTGCAATGACATATCAGATTGATCAAGGGAAAAGTGGGGAAAGTCACATTATTAATTATTTTATATACAATTATGTGACTTTCCCCATCATTGATAACGCCGTTAAAACAACAAAATGATCGTATTAAAAATCATATTGACTTACAATGAAAAAACAACTGAGAGATTGAGATAATCCATCTGGTGGATTGTTTCAAGTATGCTATTAATTATAAATACCATGATTCTTTTTTATATTAAATTGATACATATATGTGCACTCGCGAGATTCGGCGTTGTGTAATTACTAGATGGTTCTCTCGATATGATATGTCGGATTGATCAAAAAAAAAAAAAAAAAAAATAGAATGGGGAAAGTGACATTATTATTTTTATATACAATTTGGTCACTTTCCCCATCATCGATGAAAACATCAAAAGGTGTTAATGGATGGTTCTCTCGATATGATGATTCGGATTGATCAAGGGAAAGTGGGGAAACTATCAGTATTATTATTTTTATATACAATTTTGATAGTTTCCCCATCATTGAACGAAGCTGTCTCACGACGAAATAACACTTCTATGGTGACTTGTCATCAATGATTTCATCATCAATTTCATCATTGTTGTTGTTGTTATTAAAAAGATATCTTTCATTGTATAATGCCTTATCGTAGGATACTAACCAGCGATGATATTGATGCGATTAAACGAATGCGAAACCGTGTTGGAATAGCAGAAATCGCTTATAAATATAAAATCAGTTATCAGAGGATTTATCGAATTTGGAAATCGGATGAAATTGGAATCGGAAGTGTTAGCGCTGATGATGCTAATGGCAGAGCCATCAATGATGTGTCTGTTGAGCGGCTTATTGATGCTGAAGTTGAAAATGAAATAAATCAATTGTTATATGGTTCTACCATAAATGGTTCTACCATAAATGGTTCTACCATTAATGAAAAAACGAATCAGCGTATTGATGATACCAGTGACAGAGTCACCAGTGACAAAGTCATCAGTGACAGAGTCACCAGTGACAGAGTTACCAGTGACAGAGTCACCGATAGAATCACCAGTGACAAAGTCATCAGTGACAGAATCACCAGTGACAGAATCATCGATAAAGAAATGATAGATCAATTGCAGTCTCAAGTGACTAACCTAACCAATCAGAATAAAATGCTGCAAGGAAAAGTAACAGCGCTGCGACAACAACGACAACAACAACAGCAATCTATCAATGATTCGTTAAATGATCTACAATATCAATTAGATATCACACAACAGCGTCGTAACGATGTAGTTCGAGATCGTAGTAAACTCATGACTGAACTCAATGATGCACAACGTGAATTAGAATCCATTAGCATTAAATACGCAGAGCTCGCGAGTAAATACAATCAACTTCTGAAACAAAAGGATGAACAATCACAACTAAAAAGGAAAGAACACCGACGAAAAAGGAAAGAGCACCGACAAAAACGTAACCAGCGCAAGGATGACACATGGAGGTTATTTCTACCCGAAGAAGATCGTGAGTTAATAAAAGAAATCAATGAAGTACTTGATGATAAAGTCATTGATGATGACTAATCTCAGTTGACACGCGTAAGTGAAATCCCACCACCAATAGCTTGCTATTGACTTTGTCATTGATGACTTTGTCATTGATGATTTCAACGTTGTATTTATTTCCGGTACTCTTTAGAATATCAACGAGTGACTGATAGTCCTGCAACCGACTCTGATGATACTTTTTACTGAGACGAAAACGAGCTTCTGAGTTTCTATTCTTATGGATTGCGCATTTATGAGTGACACCATCAGGACCTTTTTCTGTTATAATTCTTCGACCGGTGCCTGTGATTTTATCATAAACCGTTAATTGTGGATAGCGATTGCGATAATCATTAAGTGCAGCCTCGAACTGAGACATATATTAAAGCGGTTATTTAATTAATGATTAAAATGATATCATAATAATGTGTACTATCAATGATATGTCCGCGTTGAAAATCATTCACCCGGGATATTTTCGGGATAAAATGATAATAGATCCGGTAACCGATAAAAAACACTATATGCCACCGCTTAACACAAAACTATCGTTTAGACTGGATAACAATGAAATAATTCCACTGTTAGGAAAAATACCAACAAATCTAACACCGTTTTCGACAATAGCAATAATGAAATCATTTAGTAGAGAATTTATGAGAAGATTTCACTTTTTATCGTTACCTCGTGAATATATTTCTGAGTTTTTAAGAAGACCACTGACTTTGGAAGAAGAAGAAGCTATCAAAATCATAACGATGATAAAAGAAAATCCTTCTCTCGTGGGATTAGTTCCTACATCATCTGTTATCATCGAGGAAGTCTGAGTTTGTTGTTTTAACAGCGTTATCAGGTGCGGCGAAATAATACTGATAGTTCGCCATTCTATTTTTGATCAATGACATGTCATAGATGATTTTTGACACCAGTGACAAAGTCACCGTGGAAGTGTTATTTTATCATGAGACAGCTTCGTTCATCGATGGCGAAAGTCACATAATTGTATATATAATAAATAATACTGTGACTTTCGCCATTCTATTTTTGATCAATCCGAATCATCATATCGAGAGAACCATCCATTAACGATCCAAACATGAAATCGTAACATTGTAGTATGTGTATCCGTCGCAATAAGGTCTTTACCAGCGAATCCCACATCATCAACGGTTTCATTAATCCATGTAGGATCATCTATGAAATCAGATTTCGGCCATTCAGGATAAAACAATGTGAGATTAGATCGATTGGGATGCATTTTATCATCGGATTGTAATCTCCCTCCGAATCCTTTATAAATCAATTTAATTTTTTCGATGATATTTTTTACTGATAGTGTCTTATTTCTAAACCACACATCAGGAAATATTTCATTGAAGTGTTTTAATAACGCTTGATACTTATCGAGTTGGTCCGGGTTTTTTAACATCTCATTGATATTCCTGATTAATTCAGCGCGGTTCACAGAAACATCTTTCATATCTAACTGATCCGGAACCACATCAGGGAGTTTTAATACGCCAAGGACACTTCTTATAAGTTCGAGTTGTTGCCGTGGATTGATTTTATCAGATCGGCAACGCGTAGTTGTAACAGCGCTTCCATGGTTGTGTTTATCAACAAGGACTCGCTGGTATCGTTGTAATCGTGATACGTTTTTGTCGAGATATTCTATTTGATTTGTATCCAATTTTCCCACATCAGTTTGAAACACATGATTGAGATACATCAATTTCTTCGCGTAGGGTTCTAATCGTTGTTGAAAATCCTTTGGATTCTCAGGATCATATCGATGATATTTTTGTTGTTCACCGATGGCTTTTTCATCACTCGCCGAAGCAATTCTTTCTCCGATAGAAGATTTCAGAAATTCATCTACGACTGGATTATTATTAATCACCTCGGTAGAAATCCGTTGCTCTTTTTTTTGTTTTATTTTTTCGCACCACAAATCATATTCGTCGGGTAATTCCCACGTGATTTCATATCCCGTTCTTTTCATCATTTCAACGAGTCGTCCTGTGAAATAACACTTCGAATTATTCTCATCAATAATGGCACTGATAAATGCGTATCCGTAACTAGAATTCACATCACTGAGATTGGGAGTTCTGAACAACAATTCCGTAGAGGATAAATCTCTTTCATGTGATTCAATAGCAGAAATAATATCGTCGCGTGTGAGTGGTAGTGCTGTGGAAGATCGTTTTGTCACCGGTGACTTTGTCACTGAATAATGAATTTCAGTAATATTTCTGAAACGATGAATTGCTTGTTTAGTGGCTTCGACGGATCCTAGTTGTTCAGAAAACACCGCCATGTATTTGAATCGTTCATCCACGATTGAAATTCCTGCTTCTACGGTGCAATTATAAATCACTACGTCGGTGTGTTCAAACGCGTTAACTGGATCAGCAAAATCTCTTTCTTTTTCTGCAGAATCAGTATCAGCGTGATAGTATTTCACTCGGTATCCTAAATGCTGTAACAATTTAGCAAGGGCTTCTACAGAATAATTTCCGTGTCGTTTGTTTTGTGTGAAGACTACGGCACGATTTCCCTGTTGCAGCGCGTTTAACAATTTAACGTAATTGTCGTGATGAGACTGTTCCACAATAAATCTCTTACCACAATCTGGTTTATACTCGTTGATGATGAATTTCATGTCCGGACGATTTAAAAATTTCTTGAATAATTCTAGATCATCATTGTTGGCATCTGCGTCTAACACAATAACCCGTTTTGCTGAACAAATCAACCATGTGAGTGTTTCCCAAATTTGTTTCCCACGGCACGATGAAACTATTTGACGAAGAATGCCATGCCATTCATCTAACAACAACACATCAGGAATTCCCTTGACTCGTACAATCGATTCAATTTGCGAAATAACCCTTCGATGAGTTCTTGTATCAAAAATAATTCCTCCATGAATTGTTTCATACGATTCGAGATTATAGTCGATGGTGGTTTTTCTTGTAAAAGTTTTTCTGTAACTCAAATACAACACAGATTGATCATCTCGTATTGATTTCCATGCCGACGCTGACTTTCCCATCCCACAAGCAGAACCATCCATATAGTCATCGTTGAGGATGATTATACATCCTTGGCCGTTTTCATGAATAGGTGGCTCACAGTAAGTGTAATCCGGAATTCTCTTTGGAAACTCACCACTATGATCTACTCGGTGATAGTCGTATGATTTTAAATACTTTTCATATCGTGTCTTATCGTCGGTGACTTTGTCACTGGTGACTTTGTTATCAGAGTCTCTCAGTATCATGATTTTATGTTTTGTGGTACGAAAACAACCAACCACAAATCTATCAGAATACACGCACACAAATGCATCGATGGCTTTTCCCTCAATGAATTCACCAATCTCATTGTATCCGTGTCGGCGCTGACAAATATTGCAATACGATCCAGCAACCCTTCCCAGTGAAATCATGTTGTTGGTTTGATTTGTTATTCCAGTGATTTGATCTGGTTGACCAGTTAACTCGATAGATATTTGATTGAAATCTTCGTTGGTCAAATCGTCAATGATGACAAAGTCATTAACAGTGACAGAGTCACCGATAAAGTCATTGGTTTCAGTGCGTTTTTCATAACAAGTCTGTATAGCAACAGGACAGGATAATAACAAACTAGTAAATCTAAAATCCGATAGATTTCCAGGATAAATCAATCGTTTATCAATACTATTTGGTTTTGCTGATCTTGTTCCTGGTAGTTTGATGCTATGAAGTCCAGCCTGTGTATCAACATTCCATGATGGTCTGTCTGCGGCGATTTTCTTCAACAAATCTCGATGAGTATCAAAATCGATCGGAATCGTTTTCAATAAAATGTGATAACCGCCGCTGGTTTCAAAAACCAAAACATCATTGATAGAATCAATTAAGTCATTGAAATACAATAACAATTCCTTCAACGATGGATTTTTAGAATCAATATCGATTGTGGGATATCTTAATCGCTCCCGAGGGATAATTTCATTCACCGCAGAACACCCTTGAAATTCTGTTATGTCGGGATCATTTACAAAAACATAAAATTGTCCCCGTTGTTGAATTATTACACCACGGAGTAAATAATTATCTTCGGTGAGTAATTCCATCGCAGATTTTTTGCTAGAAACACTCCAAGCCGACGTTAAATGACTTTCGTAGTATTCTTGAAGATCGTGATAGGTTTGTGGAGACTGAAAAAACTCATCATCATCGTTATCGGAGTAATCACTAATCATTATACTGTATGCTTTTTAATCTCTAATTGAATGTTGATTAATGATTAATAATAATGGTGAATTCGGCATTAGCGGTTAATAAATGCTCGTGGTTGTTTTTAGGGTCTACACAGCGATGTGAAAAAAATAGCATCGGGAAGTTCTGCGGGGTACATACTTGTACTGCGAAACAAGGATGCCCCGAGGGACCGAAACCATGTCTCGGTTGTGGAAAAGGCGTCAGAGGGAAATATCAGCTTTGTATAACGTGTGGTTGTCCACAATATCGTTCCGCAATAGAATATCTCAAACGAAAGAATAAACCGATACCGACTCCAGAAGAGTTTTTAAAGGATTTACGTGAAAAACAGGCTAAATCGTCAAAATCACAATAAAACAATGAACCCAGCAGAGAGTAAAACTATCATCATTCTAATGTGAGGGAAGTGTCATATTAATTATTTTTATATACAATTTGGACACTTCCCTCATCGATGTTTGAAAAAGTTGTAGGGTTCAGTCAATTTTTTCGTTTGAAAAAGTTGTAGGGTTCAGTCAATTTTTTCGTTTGAAAAAGTTGTAGGGTTCAGTCACAAAAACACTGACGTGATTAAATCCTCAAACATAATAATGACCCAGATGGTGGCGGTAGGCATATCGCTCCGTTCAACGTGAATATTTCATCGGTGATTGCGCTCAATTTAGTATGTGATGTTATCGAAGGAAGCTATCAGATTAATCTAGAGCAATCAAATCAAGCTCAGCAAGGATATATTCTTTATTCGTTTGCACCAACAGCTCCTCCAGGATTTTTAATAATTGAAAACCCAATTAATCCTGTCTACATGCGATGCCATAATAATTCGTTAACAAGAATTAATTTCAAACTCACAGACCAGTCAAATAATCTGATTGATTTACAAGAAGAGGTGTTAGCGATTAGTCTGTTTGTGAAATCCTAAATTGCTTTGCAATTTCAAAGGATTTTCATCGTAAGGACTTTCATCATAAAGACTTGATCAAATCATTTATTATTTTTTGTTAACCCAGTGATGAAATCACTAAGCAGCAGAGAGGGTGGATGACAACAAGTTGCGACCAAAATTAATTAAAAAATCGTAAAAATCTTCGTTTTCATTTTTTTTAGTTAAAATGAGATTTCGTAGATTTCAACGAAATCCTACGGATCGTTTTAAGGATTCAATCAATTTTTTTTGTCTGAAAACGTTGTAGGATTCGCCCTTTTTTTGGTTAAAATGAGATTATAGGACGGCTCGTTTTAGGATTTCAATCAAATTTTGTCTAAAAACGTTGTAGGATTCACCCTCTCTGCTGCTGCCTTTGTAGGATTTATACTTTTCCATAATGAAACAACAAAATTATTGCCATATAAACTTGTAAAGGTTACAGACACTACAAAATTTAGAACTGGAAAGTTTGACAAAGAACAAGCTCTCATTCGAATATCTTGGCTAGCCATGTGATTTAAATGGTTTTACTACTTATTATAATATAAAGTCGAGTTCTAGATGTCAATAAAAGTTATAATGAATGTTATTTTGTACAAAATGTTGGCATATAACAACAGATTAGTGTTTGAATTTCAGTGTTGAAACACAACTTCTACTGACTGTGTTTTGCTTATAAAATCCATAATATTTTACCGATTTCTTTAATTCAAGAAGCAATATTTGCAGGATAGAATTCCGCATAAAACCAGACCAATAAATGCATAGTTTCAGTATGATATTTAGAGAATTCTCTATTTTATATTCAAGCTTTTTTCGAGTGAGACTACTTAACGCTCAAAAATGGCCATTTTTAGAGCTTGTTTCCATGCATATCTCAACAATGGGTTACACTAACCTCTTGAAATTTTCAGGAAAGTAAGAGAGGTATATGCCAGGCTTACCAATCTTTAAAATTGGTTCATATCTTGTTTAATTTTTCTATTTCATGCATATAACATGAAAATTCCTTTTCAGCACCAATACCGTGTTTTAGCCGATATGTAATATTATTTGTACAAAGTTAATAGGTAATTTTTTATAAATTGAATATCCTATTGTATCCTCTCCAGGTGAAGTGTCTTTTTCAGTTTTGATCTTAACCTATATGATACAGTGGTAAATGTATTTATTGTCTAGGAGTTCATTATACATATTTGTGAAGTTGTGTTCATCATAGAGCAGTATTGATACATAAGCGATTATGACATGTGTGACTTACATTTAACATCTCTCTCCCCACTCTTTTTTTTTGGGAATTGTTACATATGTTAATTGGTATTTAACCATATAGGCCAATCTGTGGGCACCAACATATGAAATTCTGCCATCTGGCCAAACTATTCTCTTTTTCCCATAGCCTGAGCTGTCTACTGCCCCCATCCAGTTTATACAACCCTTCCCATCTGTGTTTTGTATAGATTTGTTTCTCCAAAATCACATGCAAATCATGAAAAAAAAAGACTCCATTATGATTGTCATATCTAAAAACCACCAAAATCATACCCTGGATGCACGTGGTAACCATAAACTTATCAGGCTCATATTATGGTATAGGTCCTCTTTATTAGCACTTATCGGTTGTTTGCTTTTGGGATTGACCCTGTACAGCAAGACGATCGGATACTTCGGTTTATTCTCACACCCAGTACAGTCGTAACAATAAAATCACAAGATTATAAAATAAAAGAACTCAAATTGACGCAGTCATAAAATAGAATAAAGAATAAAAGTGCAAAGCTCTTTTGTACTGAAGCAGAATGTAAACAAAAAGGTAGTGTCTTTGACAATTGTGCAGGGAATAAATTTGATATCAAGTTATGTCAATAAATATGGTCCATGATGAATGTGAATAACTTTCGCAAAAACCACTGGCTACCTCTCCTGGTTAGATGTACACCATCTGAACGTAGAAAACTAGGTTGAAAACCATGATTTCTAACGAAATAAAATCCGGGATGCGACCTTAGAAATCTAGTCATTTCCACTCGAATATACATTGCCGCAAAAGCATATTCTCGAAGTGATATTCTTCGGGTCCTTCTTCTTATCAATGCACATCCCACCAGAACATATCTGACTCCCATATTTCGAAACTCAATACATAATGCTTGTAGATCTGCCACGATTTCGGCAGGAGGCTTATATCTTATCTCGTTCTCTCCAATTTAAAGAAAGACTATTTCGGGTATTATATTATATTGGAGTCCCAAAAAAGTAGAAACCCATGCACCAGACATTCCGAGATATCCAAGTAATAAGCCAGGCGGTCTCATAATAGCACTCTGTCTTAATCTATTTATGATACTATGCCCCACAAGTAAAAGACGCATTTTTGTAACTGATTTTGCAAAAGTCGGGCTTGATATATATACACAACTAATTACGTATTTAGAACTAAGACAAAGATCTGAATGACTTTGATAGTTTCCTTTGAAGAATACTACAAAGACTTTTCTCCAACTCCAGAAGCTTGGGGACTGTCTTTATTATATAAGAGATTATTCAATTTATTTTACTCTATCTTTATTATCTAACTTTTCGAAATACAAAGAAAGCGAATGAATAACTCTTTTCTTTAAAATTAACCCCTAGTACTAAGGCACTTAAATAAATATCAAAATTTTCAACAAAAAAAAGCAAAGGTCCAAATAAACGACTATAATAAATAATGGTTTACTCTTAAACTATATCAAAATTTTACTTTTTCAGGAAAGGACTTTACGTTTACGACCGAAACGACTATGACTATCCAATGACCAAAGATAAAAAAAACATCGCATTTAAACATTATTTTTATCTAAAATGCCGCAGCATTAAAAGGAATTAATAGAAAACATAAACACATAAAGTATCTAAATAAATAATTTGCACTTTTTGAAAGCTTTTTGATTTAATGGGACTTTTCAAAATTTTCAAAGAACACTAAAATACGATAAGGTC
The DNA here is from genome assembly GCA_030141615.1 of Unio pictorum. Taxonomy (NCBI): domain Eukaryota; kingdom Metazoa; phylum Mollusca; class Bivalvia; order Unionida; family Unionidae; genus Unio; species Unio pictorum. The sequence continues at coordinate 90,801 of JARLTB010000276.1, read as the reverse complement.
TAAGGGAAATAACTCCTGTAAAAAATTTGACAGCTAATGCTGTCCAACATAACATTATGCACACATAGAACTTAAAAACACAATTTTGCATACACAATGGACAAACTTGACTTTGGCAAAGTCAACTGGGAATAATTTTATATAAATAATACAATAGTTAAAACAGGAGTGGAAATTGGCCCTGGAATTTTAATAATTCTAAGGGAAAAGAGTACAATCCTAAGTTTAAGGAACAAGACTGTAAAGAAATCTTTAAGCTCTTGTGGCACTTGGAGAGTAATCGAGAGTATTATCGGTCGAACTTCCTTTTTGGGTAATGTAACTTAAACAAAGCAAAGATCAACCGTCACTAAATTTAATAATTAAAATTAAAATAAAAAAACATGAATACACACTATTCTGCATACATGGGTGGACAGGGCTCCACAGCACTATAGATATACATTTCAGAAATGACGGTGTTCCTCTTCCGACTCGAACCAGCTGTATGTGCTGGGGAGAGACACGAGGATCAACACCCCCCTCCCATTTACAAACCTTAACCTGAATAATACCAATAGCTTCTACGCAGTACACTAAAAAACAAAAAATGAAATTCATACATTGATTACCCATCCCCCATATACTACAATATGAATACATGCCTAGCAAACATTATATTCCAAATAATATTCTATTTTTCCAAATAAAGCATAATCAAAAAAATAATCTTTAATAGTCTAGGTAAATAAAACCCACACACGGCAATCTTAACTCGAGATTGAACATCTAACCAAGCACTAATAAACTGAATCTGGAATAGAACAGCCTACTCAGACTATCACCCCCTCCCATACCACAATATGAATATATAACTAGTGAAACGCCATGTTTCAAACGCAATACTCATTTTCAAATAAAATAATGTAACGAAGCAGATAACCAGAGTGCAACCCTTGCAATGAACCATTCACTGTTAAACACTTCATGACCGAGGGTTCCGACCTGCAACCTACACGTGCTATGTACTATAATGTACATGACATGAAGGAACTTTTTGATACTGTATCTATCACTTGTATTTTAGATTTCCTGAAGGAAGTAAATCTTTATCTTAAACTTTAACTTGTATGTCATCACCTAGTGCATTTTTTTAAATGCAAATACCTCCCATTATTTTGCAACATCTTTTCATCAACATACACCATTTACATCTCCCGTTCATTCGGAAGCTTCATATTTTACTGTTACCAACAACTTATAATTTTATATTGAACTATTTGTTTGTTTTTTTTTTGTTTTTTTTAAACCTTTAGTATTTTTAACCATGTTTAAATACAACCTGTTGTATGGGTTGGGTCGGCATGACGTCACGAGCTTAGCGACCTACTTTCCGCCATATTGCCGAGGTGAAAACAATCCCTTAGCAACAGTGCAGTAGCGTTAGTTATGTTCGATATTACAAACCGTTTTTGTTTACCTATATTTTGTTTCTTATTTATTTTTTCTGTTCAGAAATGTTATAGGGTCTTCTGTACATGCAGGATTTTAAACCATATATGTGTGTTTGTCGAATATGTTTTAGACGTAATATATTTTAGGTTGATAAGGTAGGAAGGAAATCTAACTCAGGAAATGATACCACGATATAGTGCAGACTACATTCATCATCTGTCCGCTTATCTATGCTCTTCACCCCAACAAGTGCGACAAAACTACACAATCTGATTTATATTTTATATGGTAGAGTACAATACATGGTCAACTGTCAGTTCTTTCGGTCGATGTTATATTACAAAGACTCTATACATAGTTACGAAAATAATATGTTACGTCGGCTTTGTCTTACCAAGAGAAAAACTGTTCTTTTGTGGGATTTGTTTTGGTATTTCTCCTTTTGCTTGTTTGAGAATTTTAATGACAATACTCCCATATTTCCTGTCTTTACACATTAAAAAAATACTTCTATATTTTTGTTGCCTTTACATAAACATGTAAAACGTACATAGGAAAATGCAAAGAAGGACGGCAATTTTTTTCTTCTCATTTCAATACAAAATGAATGTAGATTATTTTTTAAACTCGACTCCATCCCCTTAGATTCTCAAAACTCTCAAGAATCTGCTTTTCGACCCTGATAGACTCACAGCAGCGATCACTTCCCAATCTCCCTTGTAAATCTTAACTCTACAATTGATGAAATAACTCCACAATGGAATTTAAAGAAGGCCGACTGGGCCAAGTTCGAAACACTCTGTAAAACTAGGCTGAATGAGGATACAGTTTTCAATGTTAACGACCCCATTCAGCTCTTTACATCTATTTTAACAGAAATTGCAGAAGAATCTATCCCCAAATCCTCCACAAACTGTAAAAGAACCCTAAAACCTTGGGTCACTAAGGAATGTAAGGAAGCCATTAGACTACGCCGAAAAGCATTAAAAAAATTTAATAATCATCCGACGCCCGAAAACTTAAATATATATCGCATTGTCCGGGCTAAAGCTCGCCGCACAATCAAAGAAAGTAAAAGAGCATCATGGAAGAAATATGTTTCTTCTTTAAACACTCGTTCCTCTGTTAAGAAAGTTTGGGATACTATACGCAAAATAAACGGAAAGAGCAAACAAAACCCTCTCCGACATCTGACACTGAACAATAACAACTTTAATTCAAAACGTGACATTGCAAATACTCTTGCTGACAGTTTCTCCAAAAATTCATCATCATCTAATTATTCAGAAGCTTTCCAAAAACTTAAAACTCGAAAAGAAAAGACACGTTTAAAATTCACATCCAACAACTCGGAAAGTTATAATCAGTTGTTCTCATTATCGGAGCTTAGGGAGGCTTTAGATAAGGCCCATGATACATCCACTGGGCCTGACGAAATACATTACCAGTTTTTGAAACACCTCCCAGAATCATCATTAACATCTCTTTTGAAACTCTTCAATGATTTATGGATCACTGGTAATGTACCAAAAATCTGGAAAGAAGCAACTGTAATACCAGTCCCCAAACCAGGTAAAGATAGCGAAGACCCCAACAACTATCGACCAATTGCACTGACAAGCTGTGTGTGCAAAACAATGGAACGAATGATCAATTCTCGACTTATCTGGTACTTGGAAACTAACAATTTAATATCTCCTTTCCAAAGTGGCTTTCGTTATGGACGGAGCACCAATGATCATCTGGTTAGACTAGAAACATTCATTCGTGATGCATTTATCAAGAAAGAACATTTAGTAGCGGTTTTCTTTGATTTAGAAAAGGCCTATGACACGACATGGAAGTACGGGATACTAAATGACCTGCACGATCTAGGTCTAAAAGGCCGTCTGTCCTCTTTCATATCCAGCTTTCTCTCAGACAGAGAATTCAAGGTACGAGTGGGCTCTACTCTATCAGATTTGCACGAGCAAGAGATGGGTGTGCCCCAGGGCAGTATTTTATCCGTGACACTTTTCAATATCAAAATTAATAGTATCACAAAGTGTCTGACTCCTGGTGTGGATTGCTCGCTATATGTTGATGATTTTCTAATATGTTATAGATCGAAGCACATGCATACAATTGAAAGACAACTTCAGCTAAATATAAACAAGATTCAAAGTTGGGCCAGTGCAAACGGTTTCAAATTCTCGAAGTCTAAAACAGTATGCATGCATTTCTGTCAGTTACGAAGACATCACGATGAACCTCACCTCACGCTGGATGGAACACCTATTCCAGTTGTTGAGGAAACAATTTTTAGGTATTATCTTTGACAGAAGACTGACTTTTATTCCACACCTAAAGAACTTGAAAGCTAAATGCTCAAAAGCACTTGACCTACTTAAATTAGTATCACACACTGACTGGGGTGCTGATAGAAAAATCGTCCTGAATTTATATAGAACGTTTATTCGCTCCAAACTAGACTATGGTTGCGTTGTGTATGGCTCAGCCAGGAAATCATATTTGAAAATACTTGATCCAATTCATCATCAGGGAATAAGACTAGCTTTGTAAGCATTTAAAACTTCCCCAAGTGAAAGCCTTCTAGCTGAGGCGAATGAACCACCATTATCACATCGTAGAGACATGCTTTCCGCACAGTATGCTCTCAAATTAAAATCAAACCCTCTAAATCCTGCTTTTTCGGCTGTTTTTCAACCCAAATACAAAACTTTATACGAAAATAAACCAAACGCCATACCTTCCTTTGGCATTAGAATATTATCCAGCCTTGACACTACAAATATAGATCTTTCTAACATTCAGAAAACGTCTATCCCCGAAACAACACCCTGGCTAATTAAACAACCAAAAGTACTTTTTACGCTACACGACGGTAAAAAATCTGAGACAAACCCTTCTGTCTTCCACAACTCTTACCATGAACTCCTCACCGAATTTAAAAACTACACCAGAATTTACACTGATGGATCAAAGGATGAGGAAAAGGCTGCTGCAGCCTTTGTTTGTGGAAATCACACAATGCAAGTTCGCTTACCAAATGGAGCATCAATTTTTACAGCCGAAATTAGAGCAATAGAACTTGCTCTGCAACATATAGAAAAGAAACATATTTTAAACAGTATCATTTTCTCCGACTCGCTATCAGTACTCCAGTCACTACACAATAGAAACCTGGAGAACCCAATATTGAAAAACATACTCCTTAAACATAATGAGCTGAGTGTCAACCACAACATAATATATTGTTGGTTACCTAGCCACATTGGTATTAAAGGTAACGAAAAAGCAGATCGCGCTGCTAAAAGGGCTCTTACTCTAGGACCATCTGATTTTAAATTACCTTTTACTGATTTTAAACCTTGTATCAGAAGGTTCTTTCGTCAGAAGTGGCAGGCGTCATGGAATGATGCTGTAAATAACAAACTTCATGCAATCAAGCCAGCCCTGGCAGAATGGACCCCTTCCTACAGATCCATACGTAGGGAGGAGGTAGTCATTGCAAGAATCCGAATTGGTCATACTTATATCACCCACACACACATACTTAAAGGCGAAGACCCACCAGAGTGCGTTTACTGCAATGAACCATTCACTGTCAATCACCTTATGATAGAGTGCTTTGACTTGCAACCTACGCGCGATCGTTATTACATTGTGCATGATATGAAAGAACTTTTTGATACTATAAACATCACTCGTATTATAGAGTTCCTGAAAGCAGTAAATCTTTACTCAAAAATTTGACTTTTATGATATGATCTTGTGTAGTTTTATGCAATATATATATACCGTCCCATTTTAATACCTTTTCATCCTTTTTCATTAACATAGTACATTTACCTCTCCCGTTGATCGGGAAACTTTATTTTGCACCGTTACCATCTTACCGTTTTTAATTTCAACCACCTGTTATTTTATATCGCTGGTCGATATAGGACCTTTTATCAATTTTAAAAGATTTCATACTTTTACTGTTCGGCAAATACCAACATCTCACCATTTTACTTTGAACTATTTGGTTTTCTATGTCGCAGGTCGATGTTAAACGTTCCTATTTTCAAACATATAACCTATTATATGGCGCTAAATAGCCTAAAAGTGCTGGTGCGCCGTTAAAATTTAATTAATCAATCAATCAACCCTGACAGACTTGCCAAATCAATTCGTTTTTCTGCTTGCCTGAAGACTGGAATTTAACATGCGCCAAAATATTTCTGTATAAAACTTTGAATTAGCATATTATGTTGTTAAACTTTCATGCCGATGATTAGAGAATCCCCATTTCTTGCTTCAGCGAAAATTGCATGTCCAATGCTATCTTTTACAAAATGTCTTAGCACTAAAATAATCTGTCAAGTTTTGCGTGCTGTTTATTTTTAAAGTAGTTGGTTTGTTGGTTCGTCGGATAGATCGATGGACGGACGGACATGCAGACAACCATAGACAGACAGATAGATAGATAGAATATTTAATTCTAATCATTAATAAATGCTGATACTATTATATATTGTCAGTGTTTCGACCTTCAGTGAGAATAAATTAATGTAGATTATTTTTGAATATACAGCAGGTTTGTGAATTAATTTATCATTCCAATACCCCATCCAAGTCTAAAAGTAGTCAACATATGACTGTTTATAAAAAGAACAGTTTTCAGTTTTTAAATTTCCGTTTTTATGTGTATGTGAATTTTAATTAAAACCTGCTAATTACTGCAGTATCCTGGTCGTTCTCATGATTAAAGAGATTAAAAGAAATGGCACACAATCAGAGTAGTCCATCATTTAAAAGAACAATTCAGGGTGGGCACATATAGTTAGCTCGTATGACATATTTAATTTGGAGTTTGCATTATAATGGCAAATATGAACGATGGAGTGTCAAGGAAATAAGCGTGGCTCGGTACGATTTATAATCTGCAGAATATATAAACGACGGAAAAGCTGAGCGGTTAAAGGTAGAATGTGTAGCTTATTTATTTATTTTAAACCTATAATAGACACTTGTATATTTATGTAGTTATTGGCGAGAGAGAAAATACGTATTTGGTAATTTAGGAAGAGTTTTTAATTATTTAAATTTTTCTTTTACATATGATGGTTTGTGCAAACACCAACACTGCAAATCTTAGGCATATCTTAAAATGTGTAAATGTTCCCCACACGGCACACGTTACTCAAGTAACTAGAACAATGGCGGTTGTTTTCACCTCGGCGGTCGTAACCATGCACTGAAAATGCCCGGATGTGAGAAAGTGCCCGGATTCCTGACCCAACCCATGGCGCTTAATAGTCTAAAAGTGCTGGTGTGCCGTTAAATATCGATCAATCAACGAAGCAGATAAATTTCAAATAGTCCAAATAAATTCAGACTCACAAACAAATGAAATTAGAAATATCATATTCTCAAATGGCCTTTCATAAAATCTCAAACAAATAGGCTTTACACAGGTTACACAAATTAGCCTACAATAAGGCTAAAAAGTACAAATTAAATTATATAAACAGTATTGAATATACAACCCCCCTTCCATTCACGAATAGAGTAACGGTCCTCAAATACATCAAAAAGAGAGTCAAAAGCCAACATATGGCGGAAGCTAATAGGAAGTCACCTTATAGTGGACTTAACGGACTAGCTGCCGTAGCGCCGCCACAACTTTCCTGATGTACCACCTTTTTCCCCGACCATTTAGATGTACACCATCGTAGTCTAGATATGTTCGCCGGAATCCTGTATTTCGCACCACACACATTCCAGGAATATCCCGAAGAGAACGCCTCAACATAATATTTATACACAACACCTTCAGACGATACTCCCTCAAGGTTAAGCCCCTGGGCCGCAATCGTGGCAACAGCTCCCCCACCAAGATATAACACGCCCCTAAGGCGCGGTACCATAGGCATAGGCCAATCAATTCATCCTCAATCTGGCCAACACTTTTTGCATGAATCTCGTTTTCCCCCAGCTGGATGAAAACAGCGTCTGGGTAAAATTCTTCTGCTATATTGCCTCCGGGTGAGGCCCCTGGGACGAATCCGAGGCAGCAACTGCCCCACCTAAATGTACTGCGCCTCCAGGGAGCGATACTACAAGCACAACTCAGCTAATTCGTCCACAATTTGAACGGAACTCGTCATCACGCACCGCACAGCCCCAGAAACGAAGTAACCCACGCACCGCACAGGCAATATAACCCCAGTTCTAAACCACGGGGCAATCCTGATGAAACACAGCCGGCAAACCGGGCAATGATACTGTGTCCTACCAGCAGCAGAAACATTTTCTGAATGACAACCGAAAGAAACATGCTAAAACTAAATACAACTCTCAATGCGCATACACATCAACACATACATGCGCGAAATGAAATAGACTAATTACAAAGAAAAATAACCCTACCACACAGCCCCCTACAGCAAAAACCCACCTTCCCCAAAGTTTTTGGAGGAGGATGTTTCCAAAGGTTAAGATTAAGTTATCATTTTTTAGGAAACTGAATACTTCATCTCTTTGCATTGTGTCTAAAATCGGATGTAGTTTCTTAAAATTGGCACATGATTCAGTTTCTATTGTGCTGCTCAAAAGCAGTCTTGATCTTGCTTGAATGGAGGACTCGTTGGATGTGGCATCCTTGGGATTGAATTTACAAACTGCAATCTTTCCACAACTCTCCCTTTTTTAAAAAGCCTAAACAGTGAATACATGGGAGATAATCATCATACTTTTGGCTTGTGTTTGATCTTCTTGTCACAGTAAGTTCACCCTGTTTAGATTGCAGTATGCTAATGTTATCTACGTAATTATCTTTGTTTTATTGTTCAATGGCCCAGGTACTCTCTTTGCCAGATTTGGCAAGGGTCTGTACTACTTCAAATTGGTCATTATGTTTCGAATTTAGGTGCTCCACAATTCTATGTTTAAGAAGTTTTCTACAATATATACAGGCTAATATTTTATTGTAGACTCGGCTGCCAGACTCCTATTTTAACACTCCTTGTACAATAACTGAAATGTTAAGAAATTTCAAATTATCATAATTGTTTGAAAAGTATATTTTTGTGCTATGGAGTAATTTTAAGCCTATATTCTTTACCAAATCTGTAATTTAACTGCTGCAACACATATTTTCTTTGTATAACATTTTGATTTAGATACGTACAATGTCATAATTTGATAAATGTCAAATACTGTAAAATTTCCAATATAATGTTAATATTTTCAACACCTTGTGTATTTATTGTTATAACTAACATCATACAAAACCAAAATAATTATAGATCCCTGTAGTGGCTGATACTAAAACGTGGCTAAATATGATCTTGTTTTGTAACAAGTTTAATGGTAATGAAACTCCGGCTGGCAGCAAAAACATGGCCAAAAATAGTGGCTGGGGACAATGTTCAACCACAGTGTTGGCCATGGCTACGGGGAAATTCCTAACATTGTATGGAAACGCATATTTATATGCGTTTGATATTTAAAGACAATGCAAAGTTGACCACAGTTTGCTGTAGATACTACAGCTTTGCATGTTTTATGCTGGAAAAGTCGCACTTTGCTTTTCCTTTCCTAGAGAGATGCTTCTCGATGAAATTACTTTAGTTTACAATTGGACCCTTCTAGGTTCAAACGTCAAAATCTTTACCTCGATTCATAATTCATGTAATGGCAGTGCTGTGTAAGAACAGTTTCTCTTGGATACAGAAATGATAATGGAAGTAAATGCTACAGAATATTTGTTTAGGTACCAGTTGCTAATGGGTCACACCAAAAGCAAGCTTGATTTTCACCTTAGTAGCAGCAAGTATATGCTTCCATGTGACATGGAGATGAAAATTGGTACTTGTGAAGGGTATAACAGCAATCTTCTTGTAGCAGACAATATGATGTTATGCACCAATGCTGATATTAATTCAGCAAGGACACCAAAACAATGTTCAAGAGATTGGCACACACCATCAGCTGCAGCCAAACAATTCATGATGTTTTCTAGCTTTAGCTAAGCAAATTAAAAAATGAAGCTTCTCTTGTAGGAGCACATACTGCATCGGTTATTGGATTCAGGGATAGCAAAAGTGGAACAACAAAAAGCAGACACAAAATGGTACATGTAACTGATTTCATGCATCCGAAAAAATGGCATTGCTGTGGCTGGGATAGTAGTGGAGCTACAAACCGTTGCGTTCATGCACCAGGCATTCCCACTATGTTGACTGGTATTGGGTTGAGAATAGCATGGAAGGTGATAGCTATCGCAATGGCAAGAACTATTTTTTCCAGCGAGCCAGTCACTGGTGTTGCCAGCCATTTTTGTCCAGATGTGATGTGACTAACCTAATATTTCCAAGCAGTTTCCATTACTTTTTCTGCCCACCTAATGCCCTTATGGCTAGGTTTAATACCCTTCCACCCACCCGACCCGCCAATTTTTTTCACATTCGGTAAGGTCAGCTGCCCACATTTACCAAATGCTAGATGCAACTCTGTCACTGAATGTTTGCATGTCTATTCATAGCACTGTACCTGTTTTGCAGCAAGATTTTTCTGTTTCCTGAAAATTGTCCATACAGATGAAAAAGATGTATAAATATTTATCTTTGCAGTTCATGTTTAGTTCCGCAGGCCGTTGCGGCACTATAGAAGGGCATCTTATTCCCATACGATGCACAAATTGTTTTCAGTACTGTCAGAGATGGCTGTGAAAGGCAAGTGGCATATACGATAAAATTGGAAGCTGTTATTCTTCCTACATGATATATGTGCCAGAAGAGACTATTTGATTGGCCCCTTGTCTCCTTCTCAAGAGTCCATATCTTTAATTCGTTTATATGGTGTCTCAAATTTAGCTGAAGCAGGAAACATCCAGTATGCAGGTACATCAGTCACAGTAGCTTCCTTGCATATTCTCGCACCAGTCTCTAAGGCAAACAAAACTGCTGCAACGTGAGTACAACATTCCCCCAGTCCTGCCATGCATGTGCAATGTGCTGTTTCCACACTCCCATCTGTGGCAACAATAACCCATGGCTCTAGAGGTTTCTCTCTGGCTCGCATAGAGTGAGTCACCTGGAATTTAGAATGAAGGAAACATTACAAAATATAATACAAAATATAATATATAATGTTCAATATTATGTGAGTACTCGAGGTTTTTGTGCATGTTGAATGTCTCCATACATGTACACAAGGAATGTTTACATGTACTTGCAGCATGTGGTTACAGCAAACTTATAAAGGGATGAAATGTTCATACCAAAGTGAAAATTTTATATTTACTGATTTTAATTATAAACCTGTCATCACAAACGGGCTACTGCATTAATACAATGGATGTAACTGAAGTTACGTTATGGAAAGACTCTAGAGAGAAAAAAACGGAAGTGAAAGTACCTTTGCACTCAACAAATTGACCCCATTAATTTCATTGTGCAGTATCTCTTGGATCCAGCCGTCTTGGAAAAGCGTGTAAGCATCAAGAGATTTGTAGTTCTTCAACTGATCCTTGGTGTATGCTGATTGTTGAAACATCAAAAAATGAAACACGTCTACATAGCTGATGTCTGGCCATTTCGCCCGATCGTCGCTAAAAGCTTCAGCAGGCAGTTTATATGGATTAATCTGTATTTTAGCAGTTTTCTGGCTGTATCTCACACGAACATCACCCACAAGTGAATCGAGATAATTAGTATTGATCATAGCTTTTATGGTTGTCTTCTCCATCATAACTAGCACGTCAACTTTCGATTTGTTTGGGGCTTTTTGATACTGTAATTATCACTTGTATTTTAGATTTCCTGAAGAAAGTAAATCTTTATCTTAAACTTTAACTTGTATGTCATCACCTAGTGCATTTTTATTTAATGCAAATACCTCCCATTATTTTGCAACATCTTTTAATCAACATACACCATTTACATCTCCCGTTGATTGGGAAGCTTCATATTTTACTGTTACCAACAACTTATAATTTTATATTGAACTATTTGGTTTTTTATATCGCTGGTCGATATTAAACCTTTAGTATTTTTAACCATGTTTAAATACAACCTGTTGTATGGCGCTAAATCTGATGGTGCGCCGTTAAATATTAATCAATCATCAATATATCCGGTGATTATTTCATGTCTGGTGTCGGTATTACTGGCAAGGTTCTGCCTCTTGTCACACATATTTCAATCATATCGAATCTATACTAATGAACACAATAACCATATTATATATATGTCAGAAAATATATCGACATGAATTATGTTGATTATTTTATTCAAGAACTGTTTGACCTACCATTCCACATGCATTTTTCTTTAAACAATATTAAATCATTTTATGAATAGTAAAAGTTGCTATATATCTAATATCCGAAACATGAAACTGATATTTTGCTTAAAACAAATTTTAAAAAATGGTTTGAAGTTTGGTGTAAACATTTTAAGAAAGGAAATAGCTAAGATAACAATTAACCTATTCGTTTGCTGCTTTGTAAGTGACTAAAAATATGTATTCGTTTAAATTTTCGTTCCATTTAGGTCTCTCTGTATAGTCTTTAGCTAATATTTTGCTTATTTTCCCCCTTCCGCCTTTTATCGAACGCAATTATTCTGCACATTACTGCTGCTGAAAACGCCTGAAATATTCCACGCTAGCTCTGGTGTTCTTTCTTGTAATCACTTGCCGTTGTAATTTCATTTTCAATATACCCTTTCAGTTTGATCATGTAATGTTGATACGATAGCAGAATTGGCTCATTTATCATGGCTTCTTTGATGGATCTTAGAGCAGCGGTTGTTACTTTGTCCCTCCATTCCTCTTCGATTTCCCCCTGCGGGTTCGGGGTTGTAGAATAGGCCCGACGTGCCTCGCCACGTGTCGTAAAAGGCGACTAAGTAGAGGCAACCTGTTTGCCGTGGGTTGCGTCCCGTGTCGGGGGAGGAAAGGATCCTGGTAGTTGCAACACACTACTTTGGCCTCTACTTCTCTTAGACGGGTGGTCGAGATGGGCCCGGTCTCGACAAATCGGCTGGTCACGCCGAGCCCTAGGAAGTCTTTATTAACTCTCTCACCTCCTTTTACTTTCTCCTTGTATCTCTTTTGATACCACCGTTGTCCCTATATTCTATTCCTATATCTTTCTCTTTTCCAAATCTTAGAAGACTTCCTAAAAGGCGGTGGCTCAACGGGTCAATCGGGGGGTAATTTTACTGACCCTAGAAATTGGCGACTTCAGGGTCATCCAAAGGTAATTTTATCAACTTAGTATGGCATCTGTGTATCCTTGGCACTTTCAAAGTGTCCCCTTGTTGGGCTCCTTGGTGGGTGGGGAGCACGGGTGCTGAATTTTAAAATCTTGCCATCATGGAAAAAAAAATCCAATAAACGTACTAAACCACTGTCTGACTCGGATGAAGAACCACGTGGCGTGGAATCATTTCCACGCTTCATGGTTATTCAATCAAAAGATGATGCTAAACCGCTTTCAGGTTTATCTCCATTTATTATCGAGAAAACCATTACGGGATCGATTGGCACACCAAAAAGTGTTAAAAAACTAAAATCGGGTTGTCTTCTTGTAGAGTGTGAGCGAAAGGGGCAAACAGACAATATCATGAAAATGAAAACATTCTTTGATATTCCAGTGACCTCATTCGCCCACACTACACTGAATTCGTCCAAAGGCGTAATACGATGTCGTGACTTGGCTGGAGTCACAGACGCAGATATCATCGAAGGGATGAAACATGAAGGTGTCACTGCAGTGCGAAGAATACGTATTAAACGTAATAACACCCTGCAGGACACCAATACATTTGTAGTCACCTTTAATAAACCGACAGTGCCCAAAGTGGTCAAGGTTGGGTGTTTACAAGTAAAGGTCGAGATCTACATTCCAAATCCCCTTCGATGCTATAACTGTCAAAAATACGGCCATCACGAGGATCGATGTTCCAGAGCCAAGGTATGTGGCCGATGCGGAGAACACTCTCATCAGGAAGCTGATTGTAGAGCAACTCCGCATTGTGTCAACTGTGGCAAGGAACATCACGCCAGTTCCAAAGATTGTGATACATGGAAACAGGAGAAGGAAATTCAGAGGGTAAAGTTTACTTCGAACATTCCCTACCCAGAGGCCAGAAAACTTGTCCAGGCAAAAACATCCCTTCCTGGCCCATCCTTCTCCACAGTCGTAAAGCACAATCCAAAAAGCACGAAGGACGCCCAAACACAGACGGATCAGCCCGATTCAACCACGGGTGCCAACATCCCTAATTATAAGCCACAGAAAAGCACAACATCAACTCAGACAACTAATAACAATCCACCACCAAAATCACCAAGACAGAAACACAAAGCACAAACAAATAAACAGCAAAAGGGGTCAGATGACCCCATTAAACTGTACAACAGGTTTGGAGACTTTGAGAGCATGGATGCAGAAGAAACTGCTCCGTGTACTCAAAGTAGCTCCAAACCTAATAAAACTAAATATACTCCCGTACTTCCTCCAGACAAATAACAACACATACTTCCTTCGCGAATAGTCTAACCTAGTTCCAGAATCTCCGGCATAACATTAGAATGAAGAACACCATCATACAATGGAATTGTCGAGGACTTAAAACAAACTACAATGATATTCTTCTGCTTTTAAATGAACACGATCCTGCTGTACTATGTTTACAGGAAACATTCCTGAAAGAGACCGATAAAATTACTTTTAAAAACTTTTCCCTGTTTAATGCGTACTTTCAAAACGCAGACAGGGCCTCAGGAGGAGTCTCTATTGCTGTGAACAATAGAGTCCCTCACAGAGTCGTTTCTTTAAATACAAATTTACAAGCCATTGCTGTAAGTGTCACTCTACATCGAGTGATTACTTTTTGTTCCATTTACTTGCCACCAAACACCAACCTAGTACAAAAGGAATTAGACAATCTTGTTGAACAACTTCCCGCGCCCTTCGTTTTACTCTGGGATTTTAATGCCCATAACATTTTATGGGGATCAAATCACATAAACGACAGAGGCCATAAAATAGAAGATTTCATTTCTAGACACGATCTGTGTCTATATAACACCAACTCACCAACATATTTACACCCAGGAACTGGTACGTACACATGCATAGATTTGACAATTTGCTCTCACTCACTGCTTTTGGACTATGAATGGAAGGTCGCTGATGACCTTCACAGCAGTGATCACTTTCCAATCACTCTTGAAAATAACTCCAAAATTGATGACGCAATTCCACAATGGAATATAAAGAAGGCCGACTGGGCTATGTTTGAAGCACTATGTAAAACTAGACTAAATAATGATACAGTATTAAACGCTGTTAATCCTATACAGCATTTTACCTCCGCTTTAATTTCAATTGCAGATGAATCTATTCCTAAGTCCTCAACGAACAGTAAGAGATCGCAAAAACCTTGGGTAACCAAGGAATGCAAAGAAGCCATTAGACAACGCCGAGAAGCATTAAAAACATTCAACAATCGTCCAACGCCCGAAAATTTAAATAAATATCGTATTGCCCGGGCTAAAACTCGACGCACAATCAAAGAATGTAAACGTGCATCATGGAAGAAATATATTTCTTCTTTAAACTCTCGTTCCTCAATGAAACAAGTTTGGGATACGATTCGAAAAATAAATGGAAAGAGGAAACACAATTCTATTCGACATCTAAAAATAAACAATAGCAGTTTCAGTTCGAAACGTGACATAGCAAATATTCTTGCCGATAGTTTTTCGAAAAACTCATCATCATCTAATTACTCAGATGCCTTTAGAAGATTAAAATCTCAAAAAGAAAAGTCACGTTTAAAATTTACATCGAACAACACTGAAAATTATAAACAGCTGTTTTCTTTATTGGAGCTTAGGGAGGCATTAGACAAGGCCCATGATACATCCGCTGGGCCTGACGAAGTACATTACCAGTTCTTGAAACACCTCCCAGAATCTTCTCTCACATTACTTCTTAAAATCTTTAATGATTTATGGACTGCTGGTAATGTACCTAAGAGCTGGAAAGAAGCAACAGTGATACCGATTCCCAAACCAGACAAAGATAACGAAGATCCTAACAGCTATCGGCCTATTGCATTGACAAGCTGCATATGCAAAACAATGGAACGAATGATTAATTCTCGGCTTGTATGGTACTTGGAAAGTAATAATTTAATTTCTCCTTTCCAAAGTGGCTTCCGTTCTGGTCGTAGTACTAACGATCATCTGGTTAGACTGGAAAGATTTATTCGCGATGCATTGATCAAGAAGGAACATTTAGTAGCAGTCTTCTTTGATTTACAAAAGGCCTATGATACAACATGGAAATACGGGATACTAAATGACCTGCACGATCTAGGTCTAAAAGGCCGTCTGCCCGCTTTCATCTCCAGTTTTCTCTCCGACAGAGAATTCAAAGTACGCGTGGGCTCTACCCTCTCCGATATGCACCAGCAAGAGATGGGTGTGCCCCAGGGCAGTATTTTATCTGTGACGCTATTTAATATCAAAATCAATAGCATCACCAAGTGCTTAACTCCCGGTGTGGACTGCTCTTTATATGTAGACGATTTTTTAATTTGTTATCGATCAAAGCACATGCATACAATTGAAAGGCAACTTCAACAAAATATAAATAAGATCCACCAATAATGGTTTTAAATTCTCTAAATCGAAAACAGTATGCATGCATTTCTGTCAATTGCGAAGACATCATGATGACCCTAAACTCACGCTGGACGGAACACTTGTTCCAGTTGTTGAGGAAACAAAGTTTTTGGGTATTATCTTCGACAGAAAACTGACTTTTATACCACACATCAAGAATTTAAAAGCTAAATGCTTAAAAGCTTTAAATTTACTAAAAGTAATTGCGCACACTGACTGGGGTGCTGATAAAAAAGTCCTCCTCAATTTGTATAGAACATTTATCCGTTCTATACTAGACTATGGATGCATTGTTTATGGTTCAGCTAGGAAGTCTTATTTGAAAATGCTTGACCCAATTCATCATCAAGGAATAAGACTTGCTCTAGGAGCATTCAAGACATCTCCATGTGAAAGCCTTCTCGCGGAAGCGAATGAACCACCCTTATCGCACCGCAGAGAAATGCTTTCTATACAGTACGCTCTTAGGTTAAGATCAAATCCTCTGAACCCTGCTTTTTCGGCTGTTTTTCAACCAAAATACAAAACTATGTATGAAAACAAACCAAATGCCATACCATCATTTGGCATTAGAATATCATCCAGTTTTGACACTATCAAAATTAATCTCCCTACAGTTCAGAACACGTTTGTCTCGGAAACACCACCTTGGCTCCTTAAGCAACCCAAAGTGATTTTTACGTTGCACGATGGGAGAAAATGTGAGACGAATCCTGCCGTTTTCCAGAATTCTTATGATGAACTCCTCAACGATTTTAAAAACTGCACCAAAATTTTTACTGATGGATCAAAAGTTGACGACAAGGCTGCTGCAGCCTTCGTTAGTGGCAAGCACATAACCAAAGTGCGCTTGCCAAACAATGCGTCCATATTTTCAGCGGAAATCAGAGCAATAGACCTTGCTCTGAAATTTATTGAACAAAAGCGCATTTTAAATAGCATTATTTTCTGTGACTCTCTGTCAGTACTTCAGTCGCTGCACCATAGAAAACTGGATAATCCATTACTAGTCAATATTCTCGTCAAAAACTCTGAGCTTAGTAAGTCCTACAACATAGTATACTGTTGGCTACCTAGCCATATTGGTATTAGAGGTAATGAAGAAGCAGACCGGGCTGCTAAGATGGCTCTATCCCAAGAACCATCGAATTTTAAATTACCTTTTACTGATTTTAAACCTTGTATCAAGAAGTACCTACGTCAGAAGTGGCAGGCGTCATGGGATGATGCAGTCAATAACAAACTTCATGCCATCAAACCAACCCTGGGAGAATGGACTCCTTCCTACAGAACTATCCGTAGGGAGGAGGTTGTCATTGCAAGAATCAGAATCGGTCATACATACATTACCCACTCCCACATACTGAAAGGTGAAGATCCACCAGAGTGCGTTTCTTGCAATGAGCCATTCACTGTTAAACACTTTATGACCGAGTGTACCGACCTGCAATCTACGCGTGTTAAATACTATAATGTACATGACATGAAGGAACTTTTTGATACAATACAAATCACTTGTATTTTAGATTTCCTATAACTTGTATGCTATCACCTAGAATATTTTTATCTAATACAAATATCACCTCTTATTTATAACATCTTATCATCAACATATACCATTTACATCTCCCGTTGATTGGAAAGCTTCATATTTTACTGTCACCAACATCTTACCATTTTATATTTAACTATTATGGTTTTGTATATCGCTGGTCGATGTTAAACCTCTCTTATATTTGAACATCTAACCTATTGTTTGGCGCTAAATAGCCTAAAAGTGCTGGTGCGCCGTTAAAATTCAATCAAACAAACAAACAATCAATACTCTTCACCCCAACAAGTGCGAAAAAAAAACTACACAATCTGATTTATATTTCATATGGTAGAGTACAATACATGGTCAACTGTCAGTTCTTTCGGTCGATGTTATATTACAAAGACTCTTTACATAGTTACGAAAATGATATTTTACGTCGGCTTTGTCTTACCAAGAGAAAAACTGTGTTCTTTTGTGGGATTTGTTTTGGTATTTCTCCTTTTGCTTGTTTAAGAATTTTAATGACAATCGACTTAGAAGAAAAAAAAAAGAGAAGCATATTATCCGTATCCAGATTTCACTAAAATTTACCATGAACCTCTCATTTTGCTAGGCCTACCCCTACTCCTCCACTAGAATAGGGGGTAAACTCACTCAAGTTCCCAAACGTTAACGCTTGCGTGCATGTTGAAATGCTTTACGAATGACCATGTAAATACTCCCATATTTCCTGTCTTTACACATAAAAAAATACTTCTATATTTTTGTTACCTTTACAATAACATGTAAAACGTACATAGGAAAATGCAAAGAAGGACGGCAATTTTTTTCTTCTCATTTCAATACAAAATGAATGTAGATTATTTTTTAAACTCGACTCCATCACCTTAAATTCTCAAAACTCTCAAGAATCTGTTTTTCGACCCTGACAGACTTGCCAAATCAATTCGTTTTTCTGCTTGCCTGAAGACTGGAATTTAACATGCGCCAAAATATTGATGTATAAAACTTTGAATTAGCATATTATGTTGTTAAACTTTCATGCCGATGATTAGAGAATCCCCTTTTCTTGCTTCAGCGAAAATTGCATGTCCAATGCTATCTTTTACAAAATGTCTTAGCACTAAAAAAATTTGTCAAGTTTTGCGTGCTGTTTATTTTTAAAGTGTTGGTTTGTTGGTTCGTCGGATAGATCGATGGACGGACGGACATACAGACAACCATAGACAGATAGAATATTTAATTCTAATCATTAATAAATGCTGATACTATTATATCTTGTCAGTGTTTCGACCTTCAGTGAGAATAAATTAATGTAGATTATTTTTGAATATACAGTAGGTTTGTGAATTAATTTATCATTCCAATACCCCATCCAAGTCTAAAAGTAGTCAACATATGACTGTTTAAAAAAAGGACAGTTTTCGGTTTTTAAATTAACGTTTTTATGTGTATGTGAATTTTAATTAAAACCTGCTAATTACTGCAGTATCCTGGTCGTTCTCATGATTAAAGAGATTAAAAGAAATGGCACACAATCAGAGTAGTCAATCATTTAAAAGAACAATTCAGGGTGGGCACATATAGTTGGCTCGTATGACATATTTAATTTGGAGTTTGCATTATAATGGCAAATATGAACGATGGAGTGTCAAGGAAATAAGCGTGGCTCGGTACGATTTATAATCTGCGGAATATATAAACGACGGAAAAGCTGAGCGGTTAAAGGTAGAATGTGTAGCTTATTTGTTTATTTTAAACCTATAATAGACACTTGTATATTTATGTAGTTATTGGCGAGAGAGAAAAAACGTATTTGGTAATTT
The DNA here is from genome assembly GCA_030141615.1 of Unio pictorum. Taxonomy (NCBI): domain Eukaryota; kingdom Metazoa; phylum Mollusca; class Bivalvia; order Unionida; family Unionidae; genus Unio; species Unio pictorum. The sequence goes on along the minus strand of JARLTB010000276.1, from coordinate 71,310 downwards.
AGGAAGAGTTTTTAATTATTTAAATTTTTCTTTTACATATGATGGTTTGTGCAAACACCAGCACTGCAAATCTTAGGCATATCTTAAAATGTGTAAATGTTCCCCACACGGCACACATTACTCAAGTAACTAGAACAATGGCGGTTGTTTTCACCTCGGCGGTCGTAACCATGCACTGAAAATGCCCGGATGTGAGAAAGTGCCCGGATTCCCGACCCAACCCATGGCGCTAAATAGCCTAAAAGTGCTGGTGAGCCGTTAAATATCAATCAATCAACGAAGCAGATAAATTTCAAATAGTCCAAATAAATTCAGACTCACAAACAAATGAAATTAGAAATATATTCTCAAATAGCCTTTCATAAAATCTCAAACAAATAGGCTTTACACAGGATACACAAATTAGCCTACAATAAGGCTAAAAAGTACAAACTAAATTATATAAACAGTATTGAATATACAACCCCCCTTCCATTTACGAATATAGTAACAGTCCTCAAATACATCAAAAAAAGAGTCAAAAGCCAACATATGGCGGAAATAGGAAGTCACCACATAGTGGACTTAACGGACTAGCTGCTGTAGCGCCGCCACAACTTTCCTGATGTACCACCTTTTTCCCCGACCATTTAGATGTACACCATCGTAGTGAAGATATGTTCGCTGGAATCCTGTATTTCGCACCACACACATTCCAGGAATATCCCGAAGAGAACGCCTCAACATAATATTTATACACAACACCTTAGACGATACTCCCTCAAGGTTAAGCCCCTGAGCCGCAATCGTGGCAACAGCTCCCCCACCAAGATATAACCCGCCCCTAAGGCGCGGTACCATAGGCATAGGCCAATCAATTCATCCGCAATCTGGCCAACACTTTTTGCATGAATCTCGTTCTCCCCCAGCTGGATGAAAACAGCGTCTGGGTAAAATTCTTCTGCTATATTCCCTCCGGGTGAGGCCCCTGGGACGAATCCGAGGCAGCAACTGCCCCACCAAAATGTACTGCGCCCCCAGGGAGCGATACTACAAGCACAACTCAGCTAATTCGTCCACAATTTGAACGGAACTCATCACGCACCGCACAGGCAATAGAACCCCAGTTCTAAACCACGGGGCAATCCTGATAAAGCACAGCCGGCAAACCGGGCAATGATACTATGTCTTACAAGCAGCAGAAACATTTTCCGAATGACAGCCGAAATAAACATGCTAAAACTAAATACAACCCTCAATACGCATACACATCAACACATACATGCGTGAAATGAAATAGACTAATTACAAAGAAAATTAACCGTACCACACAGCCCCCTACAGCAAAAACCTACCTTACCCAAAGTTTTTGGAGGAGGATGTTAACAAAGGTAAAGATTAAGTTATCATATTTTAGGAAACTGAATACTTCATCTCTGTGCATGGTGTCTAAAATCGGATGTAGTTTCTTAAAATTGGCACATGATTCAGTTTCTATTGTGCTGCTCAAAAGCAGTCTTGATCTTGCTTGAATAGAGGACTCGTTGGATGTGGCATCCTTGGGTTTGAATTTACAAACTGCAATCTCCCTTTTTGAAAAAGCCTAAACAGTGAATACATGGGAGATAATCATCATACTTTTGGCTTGTGTTTGATCTTCTTGCCACAGTAAGTTCACCCTGTTTAGATTGCAATATGCTAATGTTGTCTACGTAATTATCTTTGTTTTATTTTTCAATGGCCCAGGTACTCTCTTTGCCAGATTTGGCAAGGGCCTGTACTACTTCAAATTGGTCATTATGTTTCGAATTTAGGTGCTCCACAATTCTACGTTTAAGAAGTTTTCTACAATATATACAGGCTAATATTTTATTGTAGACTCTGCTGCCAGACTCCTTTTTTAACACTCTTTGTACAATAACTGAAATGTTAAGAAATTTCAAATTATCATAATTGTTTGAAAAGTATATTTTTTGTGCTATGGAGTAATTTTAAGCCTATATTTTTTCCCAAAACTGTAATTTAACTGCTGCAACACATATTTTCTTTGTATAACATTTTGATTTAGATACGTACAATGTCATAATTTGATAAATGTCAAATACTGTAAAATTTCCATTATAATGTTTATATTTTCAACACCTTACTTGTGTATTTATTGTTATAACTAACATCATACAAAACCAAAATAATTATAGATCCCTGTAGTTGCTGATACTAAAACCTGGCTAAATATGAGTTTGTTTTGTAACAAGTTTAATGGTGATGAAACTCCGGCTGGCAGCAAAAACATGGCCAAAAATAGTGGCTGGGGACAATGTTCAACCACAGTGTTGGCCATGGCTACGGGGAAATTCCTAACATTGTATGGAAACGCATATTTATATGCGTTTGATATTTGAAGACAATGCAAAGTTGACCACAGTTTGCTGTAGCTACTACAGCTTTGCATGTTTTATGCTGGAAAAGTCGCACTTTGCTTTTCCTTTCCTAGAAAGATGCTTCTCGATGAAATTATTTTAGTTTACAATTGGACCCTTCTAGGTTCAAACGTCAAAATCTTTACCTCGATTCAGAATTCATACAATGGCAGTGCTGTGTAAAAGTTTCTCTTGGATACAGTCACTGAATGTTTGCGTGTCTATTCATAGCACTGTACCTGTTTTGCAGCAAGATTTTTCTGTTTCCTGAAAATTGTCCATACAGATGAAAAAGATGTATAAATATTTATCTTTGCAGTTAGTTCATGTTTAGTTCCCCAGGCTGTTGCGGCACTATAGAAGGGCATCTTATTCCCATACGATGCACAAATTGTTTTCAGTACTGTCAGAGATGGCTGTGAAAGGCTAGTGTGGCATACACGATAAAAATTGGAAGCTGTTATTCGTCCTACACGAAATATGTGCCAGAAGAGACTATTTGATTGGCCCCCCCTGCGGGTTCGGGGTTGTAGAATAGGCCCGACGTGCCTCGCCACGTGTCGTAAAAGGCGACTAAGTAGAGGCAACCTGTTTGCCGTGGGTTGCGTCCCGTGTCGGGGGAGGAAAGGATCCTGGTAGTTGCAACACACTACTTTGGCCTCTACTTCTCTTAGACGGGTGGTCGAGATGGGCCCGGTCTCGACAAATCGGCTGGTCACGCCGAGCCCTAGGAAGTCTTTATTAACTCTCTCACCTCCTTTTACTTTCTCCTTGTATCTCTTTTGATACCACCGTTGCCCCTATATTCTATTCCTATATCTTTCTCTTTTCCAAATCTTAGAAGACTTCCTAGAAGGCGGTGGCTCAACGGGTCAATCGGGGGGTAATTTTACTGACCCTAGAAATTGGCGACTTCAGGGTCATCCAAAGGTAATTTTATCAACTGAGTATGGCATCTGTGTATCCTTGGCACTTTAAAAGTGTCCCCTTGTTGGGCTCCTTGGTGGGTGGGGAGCACGGGTGCTGAATTTTAAAATCTTGCCATCATGGAAAAAAAATCCAATAAACGTACTAAACCACTGTCTGACTCTGATGAAGAACCACGTGGCGTGGAATCATTTCCACGCTTCATGGTTATTCAATCAAAAGATGATGCTAAACCGCTTTCAGGTTTATCTCCATTTATTATCGAGAAAACCATTACGGGATCGATTGGCACACCAAAAAGTGTTAAAAAACTAAAATCGGGTTGTCTTCTTGTAGAGTGTGAGCGAAAGGGGCAAACAGACAATATCATGAAAATGAAAACATTCTTTGATATTCCAGTGACCTCATTCGCCCACACTACACTGAATTCGTCCAAAGGCGTAATACGATGTCGTGACTTGGCTGGAGTCACAGACGCAGATATCATCGAAGGGATGAAACATGAAGGTGTCACTGCAGTGCGAAGAATACGTATTAAACGTAATAACACCCTGCAGGACACCAATACATTTGTACTCACCTTTAATAAACCGACAGTGCCCAAAGTGGTCAAGGTTGGGTTTTTACAAGTAAAGGTCGAGATCTACATTCCAAATCCCCTTCGATGCTATAAATGTCAAAAATACGGCCATCACGAGGATCGATGTTCCAGAGCCAAGGTATGTGGCCGATGCGGAGACCACTCTCATCAGGAAGCTGATTGTAGAGCAACTCCGCATTGTGTCAACTGTGGCAAGGAACATCACGCCAGTTCCAAAGATTGTGATACATGGAAACAGGAGAAGGAAATTCAGAGGGTAAAGTTTACTTCGAACATTCCCTACCCAGAGGCCAGAAAGCTTGTCCAGGCAAAAACATCCCTTCCTGGCCCATCCTTCTCCACAGTCGTAAAGCACAATCCAAAAAGCACGAAGGACGCCCAAACACAGACGGATCAGCCCGATTCAACCACAAGTGCCAATATCCCTAATTATAAGCCACAGAAAAGCACAACATCAACTCAGACAACATTTAATAACAATCCACCACCAAAATCACCAAAACAGAAACACAAAGCACAAACAAATAAACAGCAAAAGGGGTCAGATGACCCCATTAAACTCTACAACAGGTTTGGAGACATTGAGAGCATGGATGCAGAAGAAACTGCTCCGTGTACTCAAAGTAGCTCCAAACCTAATAAAACTAAATATACCCCCGTACTTCCTCCAGACAAATAACAACACATACTTCCTTCGCGAATAGTCTAACCTAGTTCCAGAATCTCCAGCATGACATTAGAATGAAGAACACCATCATACAATGGAACTGTCGAGGACTTAAAGCTAACTACAATGATATTCTTCTGCTTTTAAATGAACACGATCCTGCTGTACTATGTTTACAGGAAACATTCCTGAAAGAGACAGATAAAATTACTTTTAAAAACTTTTCCCTGTTTAATGCGTACTTTCAAAACGCAGACAGGGCCTCAGGAGGAGTCTCTATTGCTGTGAACAATAGAGCACCTCACAGAGTCATTCCTTTAAACACAAATTTACAAGCCATTGCTGTAAGTGTCACTCTACATCGAGTGATTACTTTTTGTTCCATTTACTTACCACCAAATACCAACCTAGTACAAAAGGAATTAGACAATCTTCTTGAACAACTTCCCGCGCCCTTCGTTTTACTCGGCGATTTTAATGCCCATAACATTTTATGGGGATCAAATCACATAAACGACAGAGGCCATAAAATAGAAGATTTCATTTCTAGACACGATCTGTGTCTATATAACACTAATTCACCAACATATTTACACCCAGGAACCGGTACGTACACATGCATAGATTTGACAATTTGCTCTCCCTCACTGCTTTTGGACTATGAATGGAAGGTCGCTGATGACCTTCACAGCAGTGATCACTTTCCGATCACTCTTGAAAATAACACTAAAATTGATGATACAATTCCACAATGGAATATAAAGAAGGCCGATTGGGCTATGTTTGAAGCATTATGTAAAAGCAGACTAAATAATGATATAGTATTCAACGCTGTTAATCCTATACAGCAATTTACCTCCGTTCTAATTTCAATTGCAGATGAATCCATTCCCAAGTCCTCAACGAACAGTAAGAGATCGCAAAAACCTTGGGTAACCAAGGAATGCAAAGAAGCCATTAGACAACGCCGAGAAGCCTTAAAAACATTCAACACTCGTCCAACGCCCGAAAATTTAAATAAATATCGTATTGCCCGGGCTAAAACTCGACGCACAATCAAAGAATGTAAGCGTGCATCCTGGAAGAAATATATTTCTTCTTTAAACTCTCGTTCCTCAATGAAACAAGTTTGGGATACTATTCGGAAAATAAATGGAAAAAGGAAACACAATTCTATTCGACACCTAAAAATAAACAATATCAATTTCAGTTCGAAACGTGACATAGCAAATATTCTTGCCGATAGTTTTTCGAAAAACTCATCATCATCTAATTATTCAGATGGCTTTAGAAGATTAAAATCTCAAAAAGAAAAGTCACGTTTAAAATTTACATCGAACAACACTGAAAATTATAACCAGCTGTTTTCTTTATTAGAGCTTAGGGAGGCATTAGACAAGGCCCATGATACATCCGCTGGGCCTGACGAAGTACATTACCAGTTCTTGAAACACCTCCCAGAATCTTCTCTCACATTACTTCTTAAAATCTTTAATGATTTATGGATTGCTGGTAATGTACCTAAGAGCTGGAAAGAAGCAACAGTGATACCGATTCCCAAACCAGGCAAAGATAACGAAGATCCTAACAGCTATCGGCCTATTGCATTGACAAGCTGCATATGCAAAACAATGGAACGAATGATTAATTCTCGGCTTGTATGGTACTTGGAAAGTAACAATTTAATTTCTCCTTTCCAAAGTGGCTTCCGTTCTGGTCGTAGTACTAACGATCATCTGGTTAGACTGGAAACATTTATTCGCGATGCATTTATAAAGAAGGAACATTTAGTAGCAGTCTTCTTTGATTTAGAAAAGGCCTATGATACAACATGGAAGTACGGGATACTAAATGACCTGCACGATCTAGGTCTAAAAGGCCGTCTGCCCGCTTTCATCTCCAGTTTTCTCTCCGACAGAGAATTCAAAGTACGCGTGGGCTCTACCCTCTCCGATATGCACCAGCAAGAGATGGGTGTGCCCCAGGGCAGTATTTTATCTGTGACGCTATTTAATATCAAAATTAATAGCATCACCAAGTGCTTAACTCCCGGTGTGGACTGCTCTTTATATGTAGACGATTTTTTAATTTGTTATCGTTCAAAGCACATGCATACAATTGAAAGGCAACTTCAACAAAATATCAATAAGATCCACAATTGGGCCAGTAATAAAGGTTTCAAATTTTCTAAATCGAAAACAGTATGCATGCATTTCTGTCAATCGCGAAGACATCATGATGACCCTAAACTCACGCTGGACGGAACACGTATTCCAGTTGTTGAGGAAACAAAGTTTTTGGGTATTATCTTCGACAGAAAACTGACTTTTATACCACACATCAAACATTTGAAAGCTAAATGCTTAAAAGCTTTAAATTTACTAAAAGTAATTGCGCACACTGACTGGGGTGCTGATAAAAAAGTCCTCCTCAATTTGTATAGAACATTTATCCGTTCTATACTAGACTATGGATGCATTGTTTATGGTTCAGCTAGGAAGTCTTATTTGAAAATGCTTGACCCAATTCATCATCAGGGAATAAGACTTGCTCTAGGAGCATTTAAGACATCTCCATGCGAAAGCCTTCTCGCAGAAGCGAATGAACCACCCTTATCGCACCGCAGAGAAATGCTTTCTATACAGTACGCTCTTAGGTTAAGATCAAACCCTCTGAACCCTGCTTTTTCGGATGTTTTTCAACCAAAATACAAAACTTTGTACGAAAACAAACCAAATGCCATACCTTCATTTGGCATTAGAATATCATCCAGTTTTGACACTATCAAAATTAATCTCCCTACAGTTCAGAACACGTTTGTCTCGGAAACACCACCTTGGCTCCTTAAGCAACCCAAAGTGATTTTTACGTTGCACGATGGGAGAAAATCAGAGACGAATCCTGCCGTTTTCCAGAACACTTATCATGAACTCCTCAACGATTTTAAAAACTACACCAAAATTTTTACTGATGGATCAAAAGTTGATGACAAGGCTGCTGCAGCCTTTGTTAGTGGCAAGCACATAACCAAAGTGCGCTTGCCAAACGATGCGTCCATATTTTCAGCGGAAATCAGAGCAATAGACCTTGCTCTGAAATTTATTGAACAAAAGCGCATTTTAAATAGCATTATTTTCTGTGACTCTCTGTCAGTACTTCAGTCGCTACACCATAGAAAACTGGATAATCCATTACTAGTCCATATTCTCATCAAAAACTCTGAGCTTAGTAAGTCCTACAACATAGTATACTGTTGGCTACCTAGCCATATTGGTATTAGAGGTAATGAAGAAGCAGACCGGGCTGCTAAGATGGCTCTATCCCAAGAACCATCGGATTTTAAATTACCTTTTACTGATTTTAAACCTTGTATCAAAAAGTACCTACGTCAGAAGTGGCAGGCGTCATGGGATGATGCAGTCAATAACAAACTTCATGCCATCAAACCAACCCTGGGAGAATGGACTCCTTCCTACAGAGCTATCCGTAGGGAGGAGGTTGTCATTGCAAGAATCAGAATCGGGCATACATACATTACCCACTCCCACATACTGAAAGGTGAAGATCCACCAGAGTGCGTTTCTTGCAATGAGCCATTCACAGTTAAACACTTTATGACCGAGTGTTCCGACCTGCAACCTACGCGTGTTAAATACTATAATGTACATGACATGAAGGAACTTTTTGATACAATACAAATCACTTGTATTTTAGATTTCCTAAAGGAAGTAAATCTCTATTTTAAACTATAACTTGTATACCATCACGTATAATATTTTTATCTAATGCAAATATCACCTTTTATTTACAACATCGTATCATCAACATAACACCATTTATATCTCCCGTTGATTGGGAAGCTTCATATTTTCCTGTTACCAACATCTTACCATTTTATATTTAACTATTGTTTTTTTTTTTTTTTTTTTTTTTTTTTTTTTTTTTTTTTTTTTTTTTTTTTTTTTTTTTAATATATATATATATCGCTGGTCGATGTTAAACCTTTCTTGTTTTTGAACATCTAACGTATTGTATGGCGCTAAATAGCCTAAAAGTGCTGGTGCGCCGTTAAAATTCAAGTAAACAAACAAACAAATTTGATTGGCCCCTCGTCTCCTTCGAAACAGATATGTCTGTAGCACTAGACTTATCTAACACCTGCTCGTATGATGAATCTGAACAACTTGTATCCTTACTGCATAAGCATAACTGACTCAAATCAATGGGTTACTCTGCAAATAATGATTTAGGTTTGAAGTTTTCTGAAAACTTGCCCTTGCCTTTTAATGATAGAATGGCAGCCTTTGGCAAATTTTGATGAAGTTCATCCCAAAATAGGATTACCTCATTTTCAGTAGGCGATGATATGTCTGACACTGCTCGTTTCTCAGAAACAATGGATCGTTATTACATTGGGCATGATATGAAATAACTTTTTGATACTATAAACATCACTCGTATTATTGAGTTCCTGAAAGCAGTAAATCTTTACTCTAAACTTTGACTTTAATGCTATGACCTTGTGCAGTTTTATACAATATATATATACCGTTCCATTTTAATACCTTTTCGTCGTTTTTCATTAACATAGAACATTTGCCTCTACCGTTGATCGGGAAGCTTTACTTTGCACCGTTACCTTCTTACCGTTTTTAATTTCAACCATCTGTTCTTTTATATCGCTGGTCAATATGGGACCTTTTATAAATTTTAAAAGATTACATACTTTAATTGTGCGGCAAATACCAATATCTTACCATTTTACTTTGAGCTGTTTGATTTTCTATGTCGCTGGTCGATGTTAAACCTTTCTTATTTTCAAACATATAACCTATTGTATGTCGCTGAATAGCCTAAGAGTGCTGGTGCGCCGTTAAAATTCAATTAATCAATCGATCAATCAGAAACTATGTGCACAGATTCATTACTTGAAAGTTGTCGTTTTTTTTTTATGCAGACTGAAAGTCCATATCTTTAATTCGTTTATATGGTGTCTCAAATTTAGCTGAAGCAGGAAACATCCAGTATGCAGGTACATCAGTCACAGTAGCTTCCTTGCATATTCTCGTTCCAGTCTCCAAGGCAAACAAAACTGCTGCAACGTGAGTACAACATTCCCCCAGTCCTGCCATGCATGTGCAATGTGCTGTTTCCACACTCCCATCTGTGGCAACAATAACCCATGGCTCTAGAGGTTTCTCTCTGACTCGCATAGAGTGAGTCACCTGGAATTTAGAATGAAGGAAACATTACAAAATATAATATATAATGTTCAATATTATGTCAGTACTTGAGGTTTTTGTGCATGTTGAATGTCTCCATACATGTTCATGAGGAATGTTCACATGTACTTGCATGTACTTTTTTACAGTCTTGAAAATAAGATGTGAAAGGATGTTAAATTTGGACGAAAATGTTATCATTGTGTGGCTATTTCATAATTTTCAGTCACCATATATTTGATTTTAATAGAACGACTTAAGAGTTTTCAACTTCTAGTCTGCTCCATTGGGAATTGATATAACCAACTTAGCCTAAGAGAGCGCCACCACCCCAAACTTGTGCTGATACTGATGAACAATGTGTGGGGTATTATGTGACCTACTCATAACATTTGCGAAATTTTGCAGAAGACTGTGCAACACAATTGGTTTACATTTTAGACCATGAACGGTATTAATTAACATGAATGGATGTTTATATCAACATGGGTTTTCGAGGCTCTCTACTGGGTAAACAAAACCCTGAAAGTAGGAAATATTAATGAAATTTGGGCAAGGGGAGGGCATGCAAACTTTATGGGCAGCCTACTTCATCTCTATGCATAGCATAATTATATGCAATAAGATTGAAAATACCCGACACAGTTGCAATATACTTTCTGAGGCGGGATGAAGTGACAAGTTCAGCGTGTTTGCATCTGTTGACATGGCCTGGATCACCTGCCAAGCAGGTAGGTGGCCCTCTCCTTGTGTTGCAAAAATGTACTGATTGCTGTCTTTCAGTCCACATTTTTTCCGATGGTTAACAAGAAGATCCATAGCTGCAATCGTTTCATGTGTCAGAAGTGTTGGGACAACTTTGTTTATGCTACCTTGGGTTTGTACCATATCAAGGCTGAAGAGAAACGTATTAATAGTAATATAGGTATACCGGGTCCATGTTGAGTATCTTGATACTAGTAATGAAACAGCTCACAGAAAAATCAGCTAGACTAGTTGAGATGTAATGATTCATTAATATGTATTGTTGTCACAATTATTTCTGCTTGGATATGTTGCATCAATCAGTGTAAAACCGCATTAATATCCATGCATATTTTCTTGTGTGTCTGACAATACATTGATGTTGAAGCACTGAAATAATTTTTGATAAGAGTGAAGTAATTCCTTTATTCTTCTTCTGCCATAAATGTGATAGATTTCATCAGTTTTCTTTTCAGCCATCTATTTTTAATTCTCATGTCAATGGTTAGAGTTGATATGGGTTGAATATATTTATGCAGAATGACAAAGTGAATCATATTTGGAATATTTATGTTGATTCATCTATTTTTTGCATGAATTCTTCGTAAAAAGAGTAACTTGTGATCTTTAGACACGTAAGTCTGATTTTTAATTAGTAGAAGTTGGAAAGATTGCTGTCCCACCTACCCCACCCCAAGTTGCAGTTGTTTTTTGGTGTTCGACTATTTCATTGATTTAGAAATTTGAAATGATTTTAAGAATTTGTTTTCGCTCTATATAATCCTTTTATACCCTTGTGGATGGGGTATGATCTTACAGACAAATGTGCAGAATCATTAGATTAATTTAAATCTGGTCATAGTTCCTTAAACATGAAATAAAATACTCATTATTAAGCTGAATTACTTTATATTTAAAAATGATTACAAATAGAATCATCACAAAATTCTAGCTGCAAATGGATTCAGTGGTGAACACATCACTAATATGTGTGGTAGCCCACATATTTCAAGGGATAAACATTTCCAGTAAGCATGCTATAGAAAACATATAATTTTCTTAGTCCCCCTGCGGGTTCGGGGTTGTAGAATAGGCCCGACGTGCCTCGCCACGTGTCGTAAAAGGCGACTAAGTAGAGGCAACCTGTTTGCCGTGGGTTGCGTCCCGTGTCGGGGGAGGAAAGGATCCTGGTAGTTGCAACACACTACTTTGGCCTCTACTTCTCTTAGACGGGTGGTCGAGATGGGCCCGGTCTCGACAAATCGGCTGGTCACGCCGAGCACTAGGAGGTCTTTCTTTTACTTGCTCATCTTTTCATTCTTTCTTGTATCTCTCTTGATACCACCGTTGCCCCTACATTATTTTCCTTTAGTTTCCCAAGTTTTAGAAGACTATCCTAGATAGCGGTGGCTCAACGGGTCAATCAGGAGGTAATTTTACCGACCCTAGAAGGAAGCTTCATGGGTCAATCCCAGGTAATTTTATCTAACGAGTATGGCATCTATGTATCCCTGGCACTTGACAAGTGTCCCCTCGTTGGGCTCCGTGGCGGGTGGGGAGCATGGGTGCTGAAATTTTAAATAATTAATCATGGAAAACAAAACCAAAAAAACCAACAATAAACGTACCAAACCATTGTCTGATTCGGATGAAGAGCCATGCGGCGTGGAATCATTTCCACGTTTCATGGTTATTCAGTCCAAGGATGATACAAAACCGCTTTCAAGTTTATCTCCATTCGTTATTGAGAAAACAATTTCCGGCTCCATTGGCACACCAAAAAGTGTTAAAAAACTAAAATCGGGTTGTCTTCTTGTAGAGTGTGAGCGAAAGAGGCAAACAGACAATATCATGAGAATGAAAACATTCTTTGATATTCCAGTGACCTCATTCGCCCACACTACTCTGAATTCGTCCAAAGGCGTGATGCGATGTCGTGACTTGGCTGGAGTCACCGACGCAGATATCATCGAAGGGATGAAACATGAAGGTGTCACTGCGGTGCGAAGAATACGTATTAAACGTAATAACACCCTGCAGGACACCAATACATTTGTACTCACCTTTAATAAACCAACAGTGCCCAAAGTGGTCAAGGTTGGGTTTTTACAAGTAAAGGTCGAGATCTACATTCCAAACCCCCTTCGATGCTATAAATGTCAAAAATACGGCCATCACGAAGATCGATGTTCCAGAGCCAAGGTATGTGGCCGATGCGGAGACCACTCTCATCAGGAAGCTGATTGTAGAGCAACTCCGCATTGTGTCAACTGCGGCAAGGAACATCACGCCAGTTCCAAAGATTGTGATACATGGAAACAGGAGAAGGAAATTCAGAGGGTAAAGTTTACCTCGAACATTCCCTACCCAGAGGCCAGAAAACTTGTCCAGGCGAAAACATCCCTTCCTGGCCCATCCTTCTCCACAGTCTTAAAACACAATCCAAAAAGCACGAAGGACGCTCAAACACTGACGGATCAGCCCGATTCAACCACAAGTGCCAATATCCCTAATTATAAGCCACAGAAAAGCACAACATCAACTCAGACAACTTTTAATAACAATCCACCACCAAAATCACCAAAACAGAAACACAAAGCACAAACAAATAAACAGCAAAAGGGGTCAGATGACCCCATTAAACTGTACAACATGTTTGGAGACATTGAGAACATGGATCCAGAAGAAACTAGCTCCAAACCTAATAAAACTAAATATACCCCCGTACTTCCTCCAGACAAATAACAACACATACTTCCTTCGCGAATAGTCTAACCTAGTTCCAGAATCTCCAGCATGACATTAGAATGAAGAACACCATCATACAATGGAACTGTCGAGGACTTAAAGCTAACTACAATGATATTCTTCTGCTTTTAAATGAACACGATCCTGCTGTACTATGTTTACAGGAAACATTCCTGAAAGAGACATAAAATTACTTTTAAAAACTTTTCCCTGTTTAATGCGTACTTTCAAAACGCAGACAGGGCCTCAGGAGGAGTCTCTATTGCTGTGAACAATAGAGCACCTCACAGAGTCATTCCTTTAAACACAAATTTACAAGCCATTGCTGTAAGTGTCACTCTACATCGAGTGATTACTTTTTGTTCCATTTACTTACCACCAAACACCAACCTAGTACAAAAGGAATTAGACAATCTTCTTGAACAACTTCCCGCGCCCTTCGTTTTACTCGGCGATTTTAATGCCCATAACATTTTATGGGGATCAAATCACATAAACGACAGAGGCCATAAAATAGAAGATTTCATTTCTAGACACGATCTGTGTCTATATAACACTAATTCACCAACATATTTACACCCAGGAACGGGTACGTACACATGCATAGATTTGACAATTTGCTCTCACTCACTGCTTTTGGACTATGAATGGAAGGTCGCTGATGACCTTCACAGCAGTGATCACTTTCCGATCACTCTTGAAAATAACACTAAAATTGATGATACAATTCCACAATGGAATATAAAGAAGGCCGATTGGGCTATGTTTGAAGCATTATGTAAAACCAGACTAAATAATGATACAGTATTCAACGCTGTTAATCCTATACAGCAATTTACCTCCGTTCTAATTTCAATTGCAGATGAATCCATTCCCAAGTCCTCAACGAACAGTAAGAGATCGCAAAAACCTTGGGTAACCAAGGAATGCAAAGAAGCCATTAGACAACGCCGAGAAGCATTAAAAACATTCAACACTCGTCCAACGCCCGAAAATTTAAATAAATATCATATTGCCCGGGCTAAAACTCGACGCACAATCAAAGAATGTAAGCGTGCATCCTGGAAGAAATATATTTCTTCTTTAAACTCTCGTTCCTCAATGAAACAAGTTTGGGATACTATTCGGAAAATAAATGGAAAAAGGAAACACAATTCTATTCGACACCTAAAAATAAACAATATCAATTTCAGTTCGAAACGTGACATAACAAATATTCTTGCCGATAGTTTTTCGAAAAACTCATCATCATCTAATTATTCAGATGGCTTTAGAAGATTAAAATCTCAAAAAGAAAAGTCACGTTTAAAATTTACATCGAACAACACTGAAAATTATAACCAGCTGTTTTCTTTATTGGAGCTTAGGGAGGCATTAGACAAGGCCCATGATACATCCGCTGGGCCTGACGAAGTACATTACCAGTTCTTGAAACACCTCCCAGAATCTTCTCTCACATTACTTCTTAAAATCTTTAATGATTTATGGATTGCTGGTAATGTACCTAAGAGCTGGAAAGAAGCAACAGTGATACCGATTCCCAAACCAGGCAAAGATAACGAAGATCCTAACAGCTATCGGCCTATTGCATTGACAAGCTGCATATGCAAAACAATGGAACGAATGATTAATTCTCGGCTTGTATGGTACTTGGAAAGTAACAATTTAATTTCTCCTTTCCAAAGTGGCTTCCGTTCTGGTCGTAGTACTAACGATCATCTGGTTAGACTGGAAACATTTATTCGCGATGCATTTATAAAGAAGGAACATTTAGTAACAGTCTTCTTTGATTTAGAAAAGGCCTATGATACAACATGGAAGTACGGGATACTAAATGACCTGCACGATCTAGGTCTAAAAGGCCGTCTGCCCACTTTCATCTCCAGTTTTCTCTCCGACAGAGAATTCAAAGTACGCGTGGGCTCTACCCTCTCCGATATGCACCAGCAAGAGATGGGTGTGCCCCAGGGCAGTATTTTATCTGTGACGCTATTTAATATCAAAATCAATAGCATCACCAAGTGCTTAACCCCCGGTATGGACTGCTCTTTATATGTAGACGATTTTTTAATTTGTTATCGTTCAAAGCACATGCATACAATTGAAAGGCAACTTCAACAAAATATCAATAAGATGCACAATTGGGCCAGTAATAACGGTTTCAAATTTTCTAAATCGAAAACAGTATGCATGCATTTCTGTCAATCGCGAAGACATCATGATGACCCTAAACTCACGCTGGACGGAACACGTATTCCAGTTGTTGAGGAAACAAAGTTTTTGGGTATTATCTTCGACAGAAAACTGACTTTTATACCACACATCAAACATTTGAAAGCTAAATGCTTAAAAGCTTTAAATTTACTAAAAGTAATTGCGCACACTGACTGGGGTGCTGATAAAAAAAGTCCTCCTCAATTTGTATAGAACATTTATCCGTTCTATACTAGACTATGGATGCATTGTTTATGGTTCAGCTAGGAAGTCTTATTTGAAAATGCTTGACCCAATTCATCATCAGGGAATAAGACTTGCTCTAGGAGCATTTAAGACATCTCCATGCGAAAGCCTTCTCGCAGAAGCGAATGAACCACCCTTATCGCACCGCAGAGAAATGCTTTCTATACAGTACGCTCTTAGGTTAAGATCAAACCCTCTGAACCCTGCTTTTTCGGATGTTTTTCAACCAAAATACAAAACTTTGTACGAAAACAAACCAAATGCCATACCTTCATTTGGCATTAGAATATCATCCAGTTTTGACACTATCAAAATTAATCTCCCTACAGTTCAGAACACGTTTGTCTCGGAAACACCACCTTGGCTCCTTAAGCAACCCAAAGTGATTTTTACGTTGCACGATGGGAGAAAATCAGAGACGAATCCTGCCGTTTTCCAGAATTCTTATCATGAACTCCTCAACGATTTTAAAAACTACACCAAAATTTTTACTGATGGATCAAAAGTTGATGACAAGGCTGCTGCAGCCTTTGTTAGTGGCAAGCACATAACCAAAGTGCGCTTGCCAAACGATGCGTCCATATTTTCAGCGGAAATCAGAGCAATAGACCTTGCTCTGAAATTTATTGAACAAAAGCGCATTTTAAATAGCATTATTTTCTGTGACTCTCTGTCAGTACTTCAGTCGCTACACCATAGAAAACTGGATAATCCATTACTAGTCGATATTCTCGTCAAAAACTCTGAGCTTAGTAAGTCCTACAACATAGTATACTGTTGGCTACCTAGCCATATTGGTATTAGAGGTAATGAAGAAGCAGACCGGGCTGCTAAGATGGCTCTATCCCAAGAACCATCGGATTTTAAATTACCTTTTACTGATTTTAAACCTTGTATCAAAAAGTACCTACGTCAGAAGTGGCAGGTGTCATGGGATGATGCAGTCAATAACAAACTTCATGACATCAAACCAACCCTGGGAGAATGGACTCCTTCCTACAGAACTATCCGTAGAGAGGAAGTTGTCATTGCAAGAATCAGAATCGGTCATACATACATTACCCACTCCCACATACTGAAAGGTGAAGATCCACCAGAGTGCGTTTCTTGCAATGAGCCATTCACTGTTAAACACTTTATGACCGAGTGTTCCGACCTGCATCCTACGCGTGCTAAATATTATAATGTACATGACATGAAGGAACTTTTTGATACAATACAAATCACTTGTATTTTAGATTTCCTAAAGGAAGTAAATCTCTATTTTAAACTATAACTTGTATGCCATCATCTAGAATATTTTTAATGCAAATATCACCTCTTATTTATAACATCTTATCATCAACATACACCATTTACATCTCCCGTTGATTGGGAAGCTTCATATTTTCCTGTCACCAACATCTTACCATTTTATATTTAACTAGTATGTTTTTTTATATCGCTGGTCGATGTTAAACCTTTCTTATTTTTGAACACCTAACCTGTTGTATGGCGCTAAATAGCCTAAAAGTGCTGGTGCGCCGTTAAAATTCAAGCAAACAAACAAACAAACAAACATAATTTTCTTAGTAAGTCACATCTTATTAATCTGTTGTTTAACTAAGCTGCTAAACTGATGTAACTGGTTGTTAGATCCCTTTTGCAAACTTGCCAGAGGAAGGTCGTCGGAAGACGTCGATTGATTGGAACTTGCTTTCTTGACAGTGATAATTGGTTCGTCTTCTCTACCAGTTTCATCTAAGAATATCATCTCACTACAACCTTCGTATTTTTAAAAACTTGTAACTTCAACCTATTGTATTGCGCTAAATGGCCTAAAAGTGCTGGTGCTCCGTTAAAATTCAATTTATCAATCAATTAACATTTTAAAGCAATTAAATAATATATATTATATCTATTTATCTATCCCTGTGACGGTTCCAATACGGTTTACATTTCTGAATTGTTTATTCTCGTTCCATGTGGATGTATTGTATCCTTACACAGTTGTACTGTAGAGGCTCAAACTGAAACAAATTTATGATGCATATTTTCTGTCAAAACGGAATCTTCACTGATGTACTCGCTATTATTAACTGAAAGTCTGTTAGACTCTAGAAGCATAACTCTTCCAGGATATAATATATGGGGTAGGAAATTCTAAACACGTCGTTAATGATTCACCTGAAAGGATGCCACGCTTTGTTCACATCATGGGATTATGTCTAAGAAGGCTGGTGCTCAGTGATGTACACAATAACCCGGTCTTCTATTAGTGTTTTGTATTTATAGTTCTGGATGTAAATTCCTCTAAGTGATTATAACTTGTAGGACTCCTCCAGCTTTCTTCTATTTGGTGTTTGTATTGTTAAAGCAGCTAGATTATTCCCCCTGACGATAGAGCTAATTAAGAGGCAACTTAACTCGCTTGGTTTCTGGAAACAACGTAGAATGCGAACTGGTGACTCCAATCCCATTAAGCCTTCCATTGACGGATTTTCCTAATCTTCTTTGTAAGGAGGTTTACCTCGAATCTCTCTGACACCATTGTGTCTTTCTGGTGTGTATGTGCTTGAATTTCTGTCAATACAAGATGTTAAAGTGACGTGTTTTGAACGGTGGCCAAAATGATGTTTATTTTAAAAAAATATTATTTTATACTAAAATCGATTCGGCTTTCTAAGCCAAATTAGAATGAGTAAAAGGCATTTTTGGCAGAAATTTGCTCACAAGAACATATACGACTCCCATTCGGTTTTAACTTCTATCGTTTGACCTCCCGGTTTCAATACCTTAATGTTCCTCTTGTAATCATCATAATTTCTACAGTTAGCATGCAATAGAAAACATATAGATGGATTAAAACACTTTAAGTGGTAAAAGGTTCAGAAATCAAATAGACACATGCTCAAGAATTAATTCTTTTTATTGATATAAGCAATCCTACCACAAATGTCGAGAATCCTAATTTGAAATTAATCCAGAATATAGCTGAACGCCAGTGCACTGCAAGACTCCTTCGAGAAAATTAAGTTTTATATTCTTTGTTATTTCAAGATTGAGTTTAGTGTGCCTAAACAACAATGGAAATATATTTTCTCATTGATGTCGATACAGTCTTTACATGTTTTTCTAATCTAGCTTGTAGCGCAAACTGACGCATGAACACACATGCCCCTCAAGATGACCTGTCCGTCTAAGACAAGAAAAATTTGTTCTGTTCAACTATTTGTACAAGGGGCCCGCACTTCATCCATATATCCGGTGATTATTCTATGTCTGGTGTCAGTATATGCAGGAAGCACATATAAAGGCTACATTATTGATCATCTTGTCTAGCACAAAGCCATACATTTCTGTAAAATTTAATGACATAATATGAGAACAAATTAGTGTATATAATACAAATCAACCACCATTAACTACCTACCAAACACATGGTGCCTTATTGTTTTACATTCCATAATTTGATTACTTAAAACATTTAATGAAAACACCTTGTGTATTTTGCAAACATACCGTACCCCTAGGGCACGATACCAGAAACACAACCCCACCAACTCGTCCACAATTTGGCCCACACTTTTTATGTGAATCTCGTTTTCCCGGAGTTGTATAAAGACAGCGTCGGGATTTTGGGCTGGGAACCTCCATCCCAGAAATGTCGTGGCCCAGGCACCACACAAGCAATAGAAACCTAATTCTAGATTCCTTGGCAAACCAGTCAAAGTATAACCAGCGAACCTGGCGACAATGCTATGTCCATCCATTAACATATACATTTTCGATTTTAGATAGAAGAGACCAGTCCGGCTCTATATATCCCCAAACACCTATACAAGCGTCAACGCATCCCCCAATTTAAACGACAAAGACTAATTACCCTATCCCCCCCCCCAATTACACATACAAACACTGTCCAAATAAATCAAATTAACAATACCACATGCTACGCCAACCCCCAACTATCACAATACAAACATGACAATTATCACAAACTAGAGAAAAAAAAAACAAAATAAGAAAAAACAAAAAACAATAAGAATAATTAATAACCCCTAATAAGCTCTCCCCCTACACATATATAAACACAATGCAATACAACCTGACACAAGACGAATAGACAGTGACATTAACCCCTCACCTCCACAAATTCAAACAAAAAAAATAAAATGACACCTCCCCTCTATGGTAAATCACCCAATAAGGGTCTCATCACCTATGTGAACTACCCCCCATAACAAACAATGGCTCTCGCAAAGCCAACTGAAATATATAAATTTCGAATACTTATACTTTACATAGATACAATTTTGGTTATGGTCAGAAAAGACAAATCCAAACTACATACACGCCGGAACAACTATACTATACGTATGTACGCATACATGCAATAATAACGTGATAATTATTCCTTACGGTGATGAAAAGCAACGTGGCTACCGCATGTACGTATATATGTACATACATACAGACAGACATACATACTTCCTATTAACGAGAGCGGATATAAGCACGCTCCTTTCTTCCCTCTTTCTCTCATTTCGCTTCTTGTACTAGGCACTATACATGCATAGTACATGTAGTTTTCTTTGATTTATTATAATTACTTAATAAAAACATCAAACCCTAGCATAATACATTTTTATAGTATTGTAGTATTTGATATATCAAATTAAGTTCATTTGTCTGTCCGTGCGCCTACACATTATGATATGGCAGGAGACAACGGTAAAATAAGCGGCTGTCCTGTTAGCCAAGCACACTTTGTTCTTAGAAAATGTGCTTGTTACACCTCTCCGCGACGATGACGCCGACAGCCATGTGAGGACCCACCCACACCCCATACCGGAAATGACAATTTCGAAGATGCTTTCTTATTGATACCCCCCCCCAAAAAAAATTGATAGATCAGATCATTATCAAATATCGACAAATCAGTCAGAATTAAAGCATAGTAGACAAAAACGAGAGCTGATATAAGCACGCTCTTTTCCTTTCTTCCTTCTTTCTCTCATTTCGCTTCTTTTACTTGTACACTATAGGTGTTTTTAGCTACTTGAAAAAAGCAAACAGGGGTTTTAGGAAACTAATACTACCTATAGGAACTGTAAAATACAACATTATTCATACAGGCGTATGTACGCATACATACAATAAATAACGTGATAATTATTCCTTACGGTGATGAAATGCAACGTTGCTACCGCATGTACGTATGTATGTACATACAGACAGACATACATACATACTTCCTATTTACGAGAGCATATATAAGCACGCTCTTTTCCTTTCTTCCTTCTTTCTCTCATTTCGCTTCTTGTACTAGGCACTATACATGCATTGTACATATAGTTTTCCTTGATTTATTATAATTACTTAATAAAAACATCAAACCCTAGCATAATAAATTTTTATAGTATTGTAGTATTTGATATATCAAATTAAGTTCATTTGTCTGTCCGTGATATCTGTGTGCTGCACGGCTATTGGACGATTGTAGCCCCTACTCATCAGGGACTGACAGCAGCCCCAATAGGATTTTGTTTCACTAATCAAGCTGCAAAACAAACCTGATAATTACAAAGAAAATGGAAATTTTTTATTTTACTCATTCTTCTTTATCCCTTTTCTAACAAACAATAATAAAACAAATGGAGCTAAGGTTCAATAAATAATTTTAACGGTGGATTATTTTTACAAAATACTTTATTTTATATAACTATAACTAGAAGTTACAAAATTATTTCAACTTGACAAAACAAACTTAATTTTACGAATTGGAAAAACAATCATTTGCGTGATGCTAAAGCCAGAATGTTACGCAATCGCATTACGCAACCACACCTCTTAATAAATAATACTTACAACGAAAATGGAAATTTTTTTTTTTACTCGTTCTTCTTTATCTCTTTTTAAACAAAGTACATAAAACAATATTAAAACAAATGGTGCTAAGGTTCAATAAATAATTTTAACGGTGGATTATTTTAAAAAAAGTGTCGATTAGTTCTCAAAATTTGACCACTTGGAATTGATGAGACTTGATGCAAGCGATGATTTACAGAGTAATGGTATATCATTCATATTGTACAATAAGTTGTACGTTTATTATTGAAATATTATCAAATATACCAGGACATAATAAGTACATGCACTGATTTCAATGTACTAGGATACGATGAATTGATAACACATAACCGCATGTAAATTTAAGAAATTAGAAACTTTTGATAAAGATGGGATTTTTTCGGCAAAAGCTGCTTTCGTAAACATTCCCAAGTTATTATTATTATTATTATTATTAGTTTTGAACAAGAGTAAATAAACGCATTAACTGCCCTTTTAAAAAAAAGTGTATAGCGCCATGGATTTATTGTTGTTGTAAACATAATGTATAGAATTAAATAATGATGGAATAGACTTCTTAACTAAAATAATAGCTACTTGAAAAAAGCAAAAATGGGTGCTAGAACTAATACTATCTATAGGAACTGTAAAATACAAAATTATTCATACAGGCTAATTATTATTATTATTGTCATGTTTGTGTGTGCGTGTATACATTCATTCATGCATAAAACCATGTAGGTAGGTAGGAACGTATATATGTAGGTATGTTATCATAATCAATGTATATAAAACTACAAGGAAAAACTAAAACTAAAGTAGTAA
Organism: Unio pictorum; assembly: GCA_030141615.1. NCBI lineage: Eukaryota > Metazoa > Mollusca > Bivalvia > Unionida > Unionidae > Unio > Unio pictorum. Next base: position 48,885 of record JARLTB010000276.1, on the reverse strand, counting down.
CCCACGTGATTAAACCTATCGTCGCGCCCGCGGCGATGAAATTCCAATAGGATTATAGCTCACCAGATAAAACTAGGTAAAACAGCAATCATGTGACCATAATACATAATAGATTGATAATGGGATATGATAAATTGAAAAACTTGCAAGAAAAAGACTCGAACGATTTGGGAATAAGTGTCGATTAGTTCTCAAAATTTGACCACTTGGAATTGATGAGACTTGATGCAAGCGATGATTTTAATAGTAATGTTATATGTTTGTTTGGTAAGAATAGTAGTCTATGGAGCCACAGGAGATTGCATACTGGGGAAAATAAATTCATAGTGACATACGTACCCATATGGAAGAAATTATGGTAATGCCATGGCAAGAAAAAGAATCGAACGATTTGGAAATAAGTGTCAATTAGTTCTCAAAATTTGACCACTTGGAATTGATGAGACTTGATGCAAGCGATGATTTCCAGAATAATGGTATATGTTGACTAGAACGATTTGGGAATAAGTGTCGATTAGTTCTCAAAATTTGACCACTTGAAATTGATGAGACTTGATGCAAGCGATGATTTCTCTCCGCATGATTGGTTTTTACATAATTATTTCATTTAACGTTTTAGATAATCTGTTAGCTAAGATTGATAGATCAGATCATTATCAAATATCGACAAATCAGTCAGAATTAAAGCGTAGTAGACAAAAACGAGAGCTGATATAAGCACGCTCTTTTCCTTTCTTCCTTCTTTCTCTCATTTCGCTTCTTGTACTTGTACACTAGGTGTTTTTAGCTACTTGAAAAAAGCAAACAGGGGTGTTAGGAAACTAATACTACCTATAGGAACTGTAAAATACAACATTATTCATACAGGCGTATGTACGCATACATACAATAAATAACGTGATAATTATTCCTTACGGTGATGAAAAGCAACGTGTCTACCGCATGTACGTATGTATGTACATACATACATACATACATACATACTTCCTATTAACGAGAGCGGATATAAGCACGCTCTTTTCCTTTCTTCCTTCTTTCTCTCATTTCGCTTCTTGTACTAGTCACTATAAATGCATAGTACATATAGTTTTCCTTGATTTATTGTAATTTCTTAATAAAAACATCAAACCCTAGCATAATAAATTTTTATAGTATTGTAGTATTTGATATATCAAATTAAGTTCATTTGTCTGTCCGTGCGCCTACACATTATGATATGGCAGGAGACAACGGTAAAATAAGCGGCTGTTCTGTTAGCCAAGCACACTTTGTTCTTAGAAAATGTGCTTGTTACACCTCTCCGCGACGATGACGCCGACAGCCATGGGAGAGGACCCACCCACACCCCATACCGGAAATGACAATTTCGAAGATACTTTCTTATTAATATCCCCCCCCCAAAAAAAAAAAAAAATTGATAGATCAGATCATTATCAAATATCGACAAATCAGAATCAGAATTAAAGCGTAGTAGACAAAAAAGATATGGATAAACAATGGAAGAATCGGATCAAATCGTAACATATGCCAGGAGTCAAATGGTAGCAGAAGCTCATGTCTTTGTTTCAATTTTAAAAAGAAGGTATCCTTATATTATTTGTAAGTCGAGTACACTTACTGCCAAAAATTGCCAGTTCAACTCTCTTATTCTATCTAAGAATAAGTGGGCTTCCTGGAACGTCCAGAATTCAAGTAAACTCATCCATCCATAATTTGTGTATTCAGCATACAAATCGTATTGTTCAACAATATTTTCCATTACACTCTCCATATTTATGTCTTCCATTCTGATTAGAATAACTACTGCAGGTATCTGCGCCATTTTGGTAATGACCGAATCGTAATAATCTAAGCAACGCCTGCCTCGTTTTGAAATGAGCCCTTTTCTCATGTGAAAACCTGCAACTGTAGGAACAATGCACGACACCTCACTAAAAAATTCCTGAAATATTTGGCTTGTACAACCGAATAAAAGAAAAGCATTGTCATGTACCCCATGCTGTAGTACTCAATATGACAGCTATTTTCACAAATATAAGATATGATATATCTCTCCAATTGCTCTGCCCTCCCACCTGCTGGATACAAACGTATTAAAAATATTCTGATTGGAATTGGCATCTTCTCTTTCTGGCAGTTTGAAATGAAATGGCGGTAGCTGTTTGAAATGGTTTCGAGGTCCTCTATCAAGTCCGCTACGAGTGAATAAATCTAGTTATATCTTGCACGCTTCTATCGAGAGAGACATGCCGATCAGAGACGCTTCTGGCATTGAAAGATGGATGGACATATACAAAGGGCGAGAAATGTTACCAAAAATTAGACTGTTATCTGTGACATAAGCTTGGACTATACTTATGCCGTTTCTGACTTGAAAAACAAACCAGTTACTCAAGTAAAGTAATCCACATAGATATATACATACACACAGACACACATGCACACTAAATATTATTTCCTTTAAGTTGGCATTTTTCAATTTTTTAATATGGTTATATTTGGGAGACATACAAAGGGAGAGAAATCTTATAAAAAATGTGACTGTTATCTTTATTTACCAAAACCGTTTCTGCCTGCCTTGAAAAGAATTAAAAAAGATTAGACTTTATCACCAGTTATTTATACACTGATTATACAAAAACTGATTCCAACATAAATACGTATATGTATACAATATTACACTTTTCTGTCATTTAAATTGGCATTCTTCTGTTATTTAAGATGGTCGGACTTTGGGACACGAACAAAGGGAGAGAAATCTTAAATAAAATGTGACTATCTTAGACAGAAATTTTTTATTTACCAAAACAGTTTCTGCCTTGAAAAGAATAAAAACATTTGACCAACTTTATCACCAGTTTATAATACAATTTTATTTACACTGATGTATTCCAACATACTTATATATATAATATTAGTTTTTCCTTCATTTAAGTTGACATTCCTACTTCATTTATTTATATGATGGTTGGACTTGCTACACGTACACAGGAAGAGAAATCTAAAAAAAACTGACTATCTTAGACAGAAATTATTTATTTAACCAAATAGTTTCTGCTTTGAAATGAATAAAAAAAAAATTAGACCCAACTTTATCACCGGCTTCTATTGCAAAATTTGCATACTAACTTTAAGGAACGAATTTTGCATAGGCATTTCATAAGATTATAAATTACAGACACACATTTCAGAAAGTTGGACTTTTTATTGGTGTAGTACATTGTGCAATTTCGCCTTATTACGTTATTTAAGATGGATTGATATTGTTAAATTGGGGATACCTACAGGGAGACTAATATTACAAAAAAAGTTTGTACTTTGTCATCTTTGACAGAAACTTGTAGTTTACGAAAGCTGTTTTCTATCACGAATTACTTACATTGACTGAATATTTTATAATAGTTGTCCTTCATTTATTATAATATTGTCATAAAATTACTTATAAGAATAAATTGCACATTAAATTTAACCAATCTGCATCGGCATTTCATACGATTACGAATTAAAGTAATCCATGCATATACAAACACAGACACACACCCAAAATATTATTTCAGAAAGTGTTTATTATTTCCAGAACAAAATTCACCATTTTCTGACCTACAGCATTTTTTCTGTTGTCCTATCATATCCCATATCTCAATCTATCAAATTGCAATGAAATACTTGCAATTGTGCTTTATTTCACAAATATTTGATTCATTTCCAAGCAAAAAAAATTTAATTCGTGTTATTCTAACTCAAATAGTGAATGCGTAAATATGTACGCATCCAGCTTTGTTTGAAAATCAGCTGCGTAATCAGCCATTCCAAAGCCCAATGCGGTTCTTTGGTATCAATTCATCCTATCCCATTGAAGTCCGTGCTTATACTTATTATTTCCTTGTATATTGATAAACATTCAATGAAATACTTGAAATTTATGCTTTACTTGACTAATTTCCCGTTCTAAAAAACGTGTAATTCCTATCAAATAAGGAATGCGTACAAAAAATCAGCTTTGACCAAAATCAGCCAATCCAAAGCCCAATGCGGTTCTTTGTTATCATTTCCTCGTCTCCCATTGAAATCCGTGCATATATACTTATTATTTCCTTGTATATTTGAGAACCTTGCAATGAAATACTTGCAATTATGCTTTATTTGACTAATTTCCCGTTCAATAAAACGTGTAATTCCTATCAAATAAGGAATGCGTACGAAAAACCAGCTTTGACCAAAATCGGCCAATTCAAAGCCCAATGCGGTTCTTTGTTATCATTTCCTCGTCTCCCATTGAAATCCGTGAATATACTTATTATTTCCTTGTATATTTTAGAACCTTGCAATACAATACTTGCAATTATACCTTATTTGACCAATTCCCAGGTCACAAACGTCTAATTCCTATTAAAAATAAGTAATTATTACAAATCAGCCAATTCAAAGCCCAATTCGCACATATTTGACCAAAATCAGCCACTTCAAAACCCAATCCGCACATAACTACGCATTTCTACGCATCCAGTGACCAAAGTCAGCCAGCTTTGACCAAAATCAGCCAGCTTTGTTTTGTCGGCCAATTCAAAGCCAGCGAGTCGAGCTCATTGGCCTGATCTTTCCAAAAGCCCCTCTTGGAGTATGTTTCATTTAGCAGCTGGGCAGCTTCCCCATCTCTTCTTTTATTAAAAATAACGACTTTAGCTAGTGTAGCTTCAGCCAGTTGCCTCCAAACTGGATATGCTACATCAGTTTTCATCGTTTTAATCAGGTCTTCCATCTGGTTCTCAAGATATAATTTCAACATAAGATCAGAAGTTAGTGGAATGATGTCCTTTTTATTGAATTTATTTGTTTTCAGTGTTGCAAGGGCAGTGCTGCAAACTATCAGACCATTCAGCATCTAAGAGTTCCAGAAACTTTGATGACTCTCAGTATGCGATGTCATCATCTTGCTTCAGTGCTATGCCACGCTTAATTTGAGCACATTTCAAAAGGTTGTGGCCTAGGCGCAGGGCTAGCCCAGGCTTTTCTAGCACAATTTTTTTTCTTTATTTTCGAATAGATTACAGAGTTTTTGTGTGGCATTTACTACCAAGTCAAACTGCTTGCCACATATCATATCAGTTAGTTGTTGATTTTTTGTTTGCAAGTTCATTTTAATCCTGGCTAGCTGGCGCATTCGTTGCGAGATGTTGTGCTTCCTTCGAATGCCCAGTTTTTGGAGGAGGATGTTTCCAAAGGTTAAGATTAAGTTAATATTTTTTAGGCAACTGAATACTTCATCTCTGTGCATGGTGTCTAAAATCGGATGTAGTTTCTTAAAATTGGCACATGATTCAGTTTCTATTGTGCTGCTCAAAAGCAGTCTTGATCTTGCTTGAATGGAGGACTCATTGGATGTGGCATCCTTGGGTTTGAATTTACAAACTGCAATCTTTCCACAACTCTCCCTTTTTAAAAATGTCTAAACAGTGAATACATGGGAGATACATACATATATATTACCTGTTATGCCATAATGATTCAATTTGGCTAATAGCCCCTTAGTCCAAACAAGATCAAATGCTTTTTCCAGGTCTAAGAAAACAGCAATAAGATTTTTGTTTTCAGGTTTTCTATTATTAAAAGCAAGTTTAATCGCAGATTCTAGTTTAATTAATTGATCTATGGTAGACCTATTGTTACGAAATCCACAATGGTTTTAGAGATGAGATTATTTGGTTCTAAATGATATTTAAGCCTATTATTTAAATAATTTCCATGATTTTACATATATTATTTGTTAAGGATATGGGCCTATATGAATTTATATCATTTCTATCTTTATTTGGTTTTAAAATGGGAATAACGACTGCATTTTTCTAAGTTTTAGGGAGTTTTCCGGTATTCCAAATTTTATTATACATATGTAATATTATTTGTACAAAGTTAATAGGTAATTTTTTTTATAAATTGAATATCCTATTGTATCCTCTCCAGGTGAGGTGTCTTTTTTAGTTTTGATCTTAACCTATATGATACAGTGGTAAATCTATTTATTGTCTTGGAGTTCATTATACATATTTGTGAGGTTGTGTTCATCATAGAGCAGTATTGATACATAAGCGATTATGACATGTGTGACTTACATTTAACATCTCTCCCCCCACCCCTTTTTTGGGAATTGTTTCATATGTTAATTGGTATTTAACCATATAGGCCAATCTGTGGGCACCAACATATGAAATTCTGCCATCTGGCCAAACTATTCTCTTTTTCCCATAGCCTGAGCTGTCTACTGCCCCCATCCAGTTTATACAACCCTTCCCATCAGTGTTTTGTATAGATTTTTTCTCCAAAATCACATGCAAATCATGAAAAAAAAAAGACTCCATTATGATTGTCATATCTAAAAACCACCAAAATCATACCCTGGATGCACGTGATAACCATAGAATCATCAGGCTCATATTATGGTATAGGTCCTCTTTATTAGCACTTGTCGGTTGTTTGCTTTTGGGATTGACCCTGTACAGCAAGACGATCGGATACTTCGGTTTATTCTCACACCCACTACAGTCGTAACAATAAAATCACAAGATTATAAAATAAAACAACTCAGATTGACGCAGTCATAAAATAGAGTAAAGAATAAAAGTATAAAGCTCTTTTGTACTGAAGCAGAATGTAAACAAAAAGGTAGTGTCTTTGAAAACTGTGCAGGGAATAAATCTGATATCAAGTTATGTCAATAAATATGGTCCATGATGAATGCGAATAACTTTCGCAAAAACCACTGGCTACCTCTCCTGGTTATATGTACACCATCTGAACGTAGATAACTAGTTTGAAAACCATGATTTCTAACGAAATAAAATCCGGGATGCGACCTTAGAAATCTAGTCATTTCCACTCGAATATACATTGCCGCAAAGGCATATTCTCGAAGTGATATTCTTCGGGTCCTTCTTCTTATCAATGGACATCCCACCAAAACATATCTGACTCCCATATTTCGAAACTCAATACATAATGCTTGTAGATCTGCCACGATTTCGGCAGGAGGCTTATATCCTATCTCATTCTCTCCAATTTGAAGAAAGACTATTTCGGGTATGATATTATATTAGAGTCTCAAAAAAGTAGAAACCCATGCACCAGACATTCCGAGATATCCAAGTAATAAGCCAGGCGGTCTCATAATAGTATCAGCAATAGCACTCTGTCTTAATCTATTTATGATACTATGCCCCACAAGTAAAAGACGCATTTTTGTAACTGATTTTGCAAAAGTCGGGCTTGATATATATACACAACTAATTACGTATTTAGATCAAAAAATGGCTAGTATATCTGTAAGGGGGGGGGGGGGAGTGAATAGGAGTTCGTGTAACTAAGGGATTCATAATGGATTCCATGCACCTGCAATTTTACACACACTCTTAACCATGAACCTAACAGAGAATACCGTCTAAATATCTATAAAATTAATTAATCTTTCTTAAAATCAATCCAAATCCTTTTTAAACAAATAGGAAATTAGATCAAAATGGCTAGTATATCTGTAAGGAGGGGAGTGAATAGGGGTTCGTGTAACTAGGGGATTCATAATGGATTCCACGCACCTGCGATTTTACACACACTCTTAATCATGAACCTACCAGAGAATACCGCCTCAAAATCTATAAAATTAATTAGTCTTTTTTAAAATCAATACAAATCCTTTTTAAACAAAAAGAAAACTAGATCAAAATGGCCAGTATATCTGTAAGAAGGGGAGTGAATAGGGGTTTGTGTAACTAGGGGATTTATAATGGATTCCACGCACCTGAGATTTTACATACACTCTTAATCATGAACCTAACAGAAAATACCGTCTTATCAATATCTATATATCTAAACAAACTCGTTGAATAAATGGTAATTATGATCAAGATTGGCCAGTGAATCTGTAAGGGGGGAGTGAGTAAGGGTTTGTGCAACTATAGGGTTCCTAGTGAATCCTACGCACCTGCGATTTTTCACACTCTTACTCATGAACTTACCAGAGAACACCGCCAATGACACTAAATTAGTAATCAATTATTTAAAATTTAACCTTTGTATTCTGGACTTGCCTCTGTCATTCACTCTCATGCTCTAACATTCACTAAAATACAGACTCTACGAATCAATTGCCGCAATGCTGATACAATCTTTCTGATATACCACCTCTTCCCTCGCCGGTTGAGGTGTACACCGTCATAGTCCAGATAGGCCTTCGAAATCCTAGGTTCCGAACTACGCACATCCCTGGAACATCTCGAAGTGTACGCCTTAGCAGGATATTCACACATAACATTCTTACTCGGTATTCTCTCACAGTCAGGCCCCTGGGCCGCAACCTCGGCAGCAGCTCCCCAATTAAAACGTATCGTGCCCCCAAGGCGCGATACCACAGGCACAGGCCCACCAACTCGTCCACAATTTGGCCAACACTCTTAATATGAATTTCATTTTCCACGAGCTGTATGAAGACGGCGTCGGGGAGTCGAGTCGGGAACCTCCATCCCAGAAACGTAGTGGCCCAAGCGCCACACAAACAATAAAAACCCAACTCCAAATTCCGGGGCACACCAGACAAAATATAACCAGCGAACCTGGCGATGATACTATGACCAACCATTAACAGATACATTTTTAGATTATGGTTAGAAGAGACCAGTCCGGGCTACATATACCCACAAACAACTATACATACATCAACACATCACCCCCCATCCATTAATTACTATGCTCCCCCAGAAAAACAAATACAAACACGGTCATTTATCATAATGTTGAATAAGGTAGGGCTGAGTACACTCCCTTGAGGGGTACCGTTTTCTAAAGTGTACTTTTCAGAGTATGTTGTTCCTACCCTAGTGATAATTTTACGATCAATTAAAAAGTTGTTTATAAAGTTATATATATTACCTGTTATGCCATAATGATTCAATTTGGCTAATAGCCCCTTAGTCCAAACAAGATCAAATGCTTTCTCCAGGTCTAAGAAAACAGCAATAAAATTTTTGTTTTCAGGTTTTCTATTATTAAAAGCAAGTTTAATCGCAGATTCTAGTTTAATTAATTGATCTATGGTAGACCTATTGTTACGAAATCCACATTGGTTTTAGAGATAAGATTATTGGTTTCTAATTGATATTTAAGCCTATTATTAATAATAATTTCCATGATTTTACATATATTATTTGTTAAGGATATGGGCCTATATGAATTTATATCATTTCTATCTTTATTTGGTTTTAAAATGGGAATAACGACTGCAGTTTTCCAATTTTTAGGGAGTTTTCCGGTATTCCAAATTTTATTATACATATGTAATATTATTTGTACAAAGTTAATAGGTAATTTTTTTATAAATTGAATATCCTATTGTATCCTCTCCAGGTGAGGTGTCTTTTTTTAGTTTTGATCTTAACCTATATGATACAGTGGTAAATCTATTGTCTAGGAGTTCATTATACATATTTGTGAAGTTGTGTTCATCATAGAGCAGTATTGATACATAAGCGATTATGACATGTGTGACTTACATTTAACATCTCTCCCCCCACCCCTTTTTTGGGACTTGTTTCATATGTTAATTGGTATTTAACCATAGAGGCCAATCTGTGGGCACCAACATATGAAATTCTGCCATCTGACCAAACTATTCTCTTTTTCCCATAGCCTGAACTGTCTACTGCCCCCATCCAGTTTATACAACCCTTCCCATCTGTGTTTTGTATAGATTTTTTTCTCCAAAATCACATGCAAATCATGAAGAAAAAAAGACTCCATTATGATTGTCATATCTAAAAACCACCAAAATCATACCCTGGATGCACGTGGTAACCATAGAATCATCAGGCTCATATTATGGTATAGGTCCTCTTTATTAGCACTTGTCGGTTGTTTGCTTTTGGGATTGACCCTGTACAGCAAGACGATCGGATACTTCGGTTTATTCTCACACCCACTACAGTCGTAACAATAAAATCACAAGATTATAAAATAAAACAACTCCGATTGACGCAGTCATAAAATAGAGTAAAGAATAAAAGTACAAAGCTCTTTTGTACTGAAGCAGAATGTAAACAAAAAGGTAGTGTCTTTGACAATTGTGCAGGGAATAAATCTGATATCAAGTTATGTCAATAAATATGGTCCATGATGAATGCGAATAACTTTCGCAAAAACCACTGGCTACCTCTCCTGGTTAGATGTACACCATCTGAACGTAGATAACTAGGTTGAAAACCATGATTTCTAACGAAATAAAATCCGGGATGCGACCTTAGAGATCTAATCATTTCCACTCGAATATACATTGCCGCAAAGGCATATTCTCGAAGTGATATTCTTCGGGTCCTTCTTCTTATCAATGGACATCCCACCAAAACATATCTGACTCCCATATTTCGAAACTCAATACATAATGTTTGTAGATCTGCCACGATTTCAGCAGGAGGCTTATATCCTATCTCATTCTCTCCAATTTGAAGAAAGACTATTTCGGGTATGATATTATATTGGAGTCTCAAAAAAGTAGAAACCCATGCACCAGACATTCCGAGATATCCAAGTAATAAGCCAGGCGGTCTCATAATAGTATCAGCAATAGCACTCTGTCTTAATCTATTTATGATACTATGCCCCACAAGTAAAAGACGCATTTTTGTAACTGATTTTGCAAAAGTCGGGCTTGATATATATACACAACTAATTACGTATTTAGATCAAAAAATGGCTAGTATATCTGTAAGGGGGGGGGGGGGGGAGTGAATAGGAGTTCGTGTAACTAAGGGATTCATAATGGATTCCATGCACCTGCAATTTTATACACACTCTTAACCATGAACCTAACAGAGAATACCGCCTAAATATCTATAAAATTAATTAGTCTTCTTTAAAATCAATACAAATTCTTTTTAAACAAATAGGAAATTAGATCAAAATGGCTAGTATATCTGTAAGGAGGGGAGTGAATAGGGGTTCGTGTAACTAGGGGATTCATAATGGATTCCACGCACCTGCGATTTTACACACACTCTTAATCATAAACCTAACAGAGAATACCGCCTCAATATCTATAAAATTAATTAATCTTTCTTAAAATCAATCCAAATCCTTTTTAAACAAATAGGAAATTAGATCAAAATGGCCAGTATATCTGTAAGAAGGGGAGTGAATAGGGGTTTGTGTAACTAGGGGATTCATAATGGATCTCTCCACTGGAGAGAAGGTACAGTAGTTGGAAGTGGTGTTAATTTGTTCCTTGACATTAGTTTGTTAGTTATCTCGAAGAGCTCTTTGCAGCTTGAACTCTTTGTGATCTTAGTACTGTAGTGGGATATTTTGGCTAAATGGAGTATGTCATGTTCTTCTTAGAGGCTTCATAGATTTGTTTATGAATAGCTAGTCTGGTGGAAAGCCAAAGCCTCTCTGCTTTACGGCGGTATCTATTAGCAGAGAGAAGCTGGTCCTTAACGCTGCTATACCATGGAGAACACATTTTAATTGTTATTCTGCACTTGGTGGCTGGGGCATGTTTTTCAAGCAATGAATGCAGGCAGTTATTGAGTTGTTCTGCTGTAGAAGGTAAGAAAGCTGTTACGTTTTCTTGGATGTCATGTATTAGATTGGTTCTATTTATCATACGGAGGTTTCTCTTAGCCTCTTAGTAGCAACTAAAGTTGGAGGGTGAGGGACTGATTCATCCAGATGGCATATAATGCAGATATGATCTGATGCAAGTTTGTGGGATACAAGGTTGGACCGTATAATATTATCATCAGGTCTACGAAGAATTCAGTCTAAAATGTAACCATGTTTGTGGGTGGGTTGGTAAAGTGACTGTTTCAGGTTGAAAACACGAATGGAATCTCAGAGTTTTGATGTGTATGGGTTTCCAGGACAGTCAAAGTGAAAGTTGAAATCTCCAAGAATAATCAGGTTGCCACCTATCAAATTTCCAGACTCAGAAACTGTTCCAAAAAGAGAGATTCAGTCAGCTTGGTTTTTTTTCTAAAAAGGAGGAGGAGGGTGGTAGAGACGGAAAAATAATATCTGTATATTCATGGCAGTTGTTGGTAAATGTACATTGTATTTCTTTCATGCTCCAAAGACATGAAGCAAAAATCCATTTTGCCTGGTACATTGGGGTGGACAGCTTTAGATAAGTTGGTATTTGTTTTTGTCATGAGGTAAGGTTATTTTATTTGCTGAGGAATATTAAAACGATGATATGTTCACTGCGGGAGCGGGAGGTCAATCCCCGGCCAAGTCATACCAAAGACTTACAAAATAGGTAGAAACAGCTGCCTCGCTTGGCGTTCAGCATTAAGAGGTTGTGTTAGGACTGGTCATCCTGGTGTCAGGATAATGTGACTGGGTGGGTCATCATGCTACATGTCTGTGACATGATGCCCCAGTGCTAAAGATCACTATAAACTGCCTCACTCCAGACATTATAGTGATAAGACTGAAAAATTGTTAAAGCTATGTTAAAAATCCTAATCAAACAAACAAACAATGCACAATGCAGCATGCATAGTGTGCACATCTGCCAGTTGCTTAGAGGGAATGTTGTCCAAGACATAATTAAGATAACCAAGTTTGACTGCATACCATCAGTTTATATGTACCCTAGTTCTGGCTTGTTATCTGTTAATTTACCATACCTTATATGTTCACGTAAATTTACCATACCATATATACTCATGTAAATTTTCCATATCATATTTATTCATGTAAATTTACCATACCATATATACTCAGGTAAATTTACCATACCGTATATACTCGCGTAAATTTACCCTAGTTATCTCTATTGGATATAGGCCAGGTCTTATTTGCATATGCAACTGCTTGTTTCCTTTTGTCTGTCTCACAATAGCACATGTTTGTTAATGTCACTAAAATACTTGCCATGAAATGTCCCAATGTCTGATTGGTTTTGAGGAAAATTAGTACCATATAGCACTTGTACATCCACTATGGTCATCACTGGAGCACTGTTGAAAATCTTATCTGATATAGACAGCCATATCATCATGGGGTTTTTCTTTAAAAGACTTCTTATGATGTCTGGTTGGCTCTAGATAAAAGTTTGACATCCAGTATAGATACACTGTTGTAATGGCTACTTTTTTAGAAACAAAAGCCATATCAATATGCGTTATTTTATCAGAGGTCTATATAGATAATACTTAATGAAAATGTTGGTAATTTGGTCTTCAACATGGCTGTGAAGGCAACCATACTAAAATTCTTGTTGCTACTTCTCCCTAATTGAAAGTCATACGGTAATAATCCGAATACTTCTTAATTGATTCTAAATGAGAATGGTACTGATCTGATATCTATTATGTCTGCCAAGACAGCCATCTTGAAAGTCTTGTTACCACTGTTTTTTTCTAGATTGTCAGATTAACATAGCTTGTTTCCCAAAGACTTTTAGTTGGTCATTTAGGAAAAAATTCTTGTGATGCCCAGTCAGCAATCCATCCTGTATAAATTGTTATAGCTACTTTTCCAGAATGGATGGTCACAATCCCATGTGGCTTTCGCCAAATGACTTCGTAAGATATTGTGTTGGTCATATATGTAAATGATGCCACACTTACATTTGGTAAAACAGCAGTAAATTCGAAATTCTTGTTATTTGCTTATGAATAAGAGAGATGAATTTGACCCTTGACAGTTAATAAAGAAAAAGCCATGTCATGGATTCCTGAAATTTTCTTTTGGTTTATAAGAATGAGTCCCTTTGAAGGACTGTTGTGCAATATCACCATACCAGCAAGAGTTCTTATGATGACTGAGAATAGGGTAACTGATTATAAAGAATAGGGTAACTGATTATAAAGAATATGGTAACTAATTATAAAGATGGATCAGTGTTTATAAATATTTAAAGGAACTTTTGAATTAAGTTAGTCTTTAAGCTTTGATTACATTAGTCTAGATTTTTTTTGGTATGGTTTGCCTTTTAGTACATGTATATTTTCATGGACCAATTAATAACAGGATTGTGAAATAAATTTCTGTAAATTTAAAGTTTTCTTGAATTCCAGTTTTATTCTTTTAGATGAAAAGGAAAGATTTTGATGTTTATTCCTTTTACTAATAACAGAGCCAACAGTATGCCCGAATGTCATTGACTTGAAGAACGACACATATGGATACTTTGTTTGCCCGATGGAGGATCAATCGGACAGCTATGAGTACTGCTGTGGGGAAGAAGGTGAACAGAATTGCTGCGGATTATTTTATGAGTACGTTTTCTTTACTTAATCCTGCCTTATTATAGTAAAACCTGTTTAAGCTGACACCTCAGTTTATGAAAACCTGCTCCTGATAGACAGATATGGGGAATCCCATCTCAGTTTACCTTCATATCTGACCTTATATATATATTTGTTTTTCTGGAATGGTCATTATCAGCAGAATTCAGTGTTTAAGAGTGTGAACTATTGTAACATGAAAGTATGATGCTGTATTCATTTTCGGAGACAAAGAATGTAGTATAAAGATAGTATGACTTGTAGTATAAAGATAGTATGACTTGTAGCAGGGATTTTAGCATATAGATAACATGGATTCCTTCCCATTGTATTGTTTGTCAGGCACTTGTATCACCATATCAGCTACCAGGTGATGAGGTCACTAAGCCATATTAAGCAAATGTGCAAAGTCGGCCCATAATTAACAACAAGGGATGCAAAGTTTACTGTAGTGAGCATGTGTTATCAACTGGAATGTTGCAATTTGTTCAAACAAAAATAATCTGGCCATAGTGGACCATATTATAATGTTTAAGTAAACACGTAATGTATAGTGAGTGAACGTTAAGCAGAGCCAAAGGGCCTACTTGAATAGCAAACCTCAAGTGAGTCAAAGGGCCTACTTGAATAGCAAACCTCAAGTGGAGTCAAAGTGCCTACTTGAATAGCAAACCTCAAGTGGAGTCAAAGCTCCTATTCGAACAGCAAAACTCAAGTGAGTCAGATGGCCTATTTGAATAGCAAATCTCAAGTGAGTCAAATGGGTTACTTGAATAGCAAACCTCAGTTGAGTCAAAGGGTCTTTTTGATAAGCAAACCTAAAGTGAGTCAAAGGCCTACTTCAATAGCAAACCTCAAAGTGGAGTCAAAGCTCCTACTTGAATAGCAAACCGCAAGTGGAGTCAAAGCTCCTATTTTAATAGCTAACCTCAAGTGAGTCAAAGGGCCTACTTGAATAGAAAACCTTAAAGTGGAGTCAAAGCTCCTATTTGAACAGCAAACCTCAAGTGAGTCAAATGGCTTATTTGAATAGCAAACCTCAAGTGGAGTCAAAGAGCCTACTTGAATAGCAAACCTCAATTGGAGTCAACGCTCCTATTTGAATAGCTAACCTCAAGTGAGTCAAAGAGCCTATTTGAACAGCAAATCTCAAGTGGAGTCAAAGAGCCTACTTGAATAGCAAACCTCAAAGTGGAGTCATAGCTCCTATTTGAACAGCAAACATCAAGTGAGTCAAAGGGCCTATTTGAATAGCAATCCTCAAGTGAGTCAGTGGGCCTACTTGAATAGAAAACATCAAGTCGAGTCAAACGGCCCACACATGTACAGATGACTTTAAAAGCACATATTTTGGAAATAAAGTGTATACAATCTACACCTACAGAAGTTTAAAACCTGGTGCAGGAAATATTCTATAGTATTCGACATTGTTATTTGGTGTTTGACACATGCTTCTTTGTAGGTAGGAACAAAGAAATATTTGTGTTTTCAATGCTGTTGATAGATTACTGTTTTGGTCATGGAACTTGTTTACTGTATAATTCGACATTGTTATTTGGTGTTTTATACATGCTGAAAGGAACAAAAAATAGTGTTTGTAATGCTGTTGATAGATTACTGTTTTGGTCATGGAACTTTCTTACTGTATAAGTCATGTACATACTTTTTAATTCAGCAATAATATCAATAAGTATTTATTATTGTTTTCCATTTCAAATTATTGATGTTATGTATGTAATGAGAATGATGGTATTTGGGATATCTGCCATTATTTTTAGGTATAATGAAATATTTTATGAATGAAGTGAAATTATAATTGTCTCCATTGGTGAAGCCACATGTGTCAGTACAAATGGTTTCACTTCATGAGTGGTTTAGACACTTGTAATAATATAAACTGTTTACACTTCTTGAGTGGCAAGCCACCTGTAATAATACAAACAATTGTCACTTAGTTGTGAATCAGTTTGTGACGATACAAACTATTTCCACTTCATGAGCTGTGAAATCACTTGTGACAATACAATATGCATCCACATCATGAGTTTTAAATCAACTCATGACAATTCAAATTATGTCCACTTCTTGATTGATGAGCCACTCATGACAAAACAGAATGTATGACAATGTAAAATGTATCCACTTAATGTGTGGTGAAGCCACTCATGACAATACAAACTCTTTCGACTTCATGAGTGGTGAAGGCACTTTTGACAATTCATGTTAACACTTAATGAGTTGTGAGGCAAACTGTGACAATACAAACTTCATGAGTGGTGAAGCCACTTGTGACAATACAAACTTCATGAGTGGTGAAGCAACCTGTGACAATACAAACTTCATAAGTGGTGAAGCCACTTGTGACAATACAAACTTCATGAGTGGTGAAGCCACTTGTGACAGTTCATAATGTTTACACTTCATGAGTGGTGAAGCAACCTGTGACAATACAAACTTCATGAGTGGTGAAGCCACTTGTGACAATTCATAATGTTTACATTTAATGAGTGGTGAAGCAACCTGTGACATTACAAACTGTTTCTACATCATGAGTGGTTAAACAATTTGTGATAATACAAAGTGTTTCCATGTCATGAGTGGAGGCAGGTTTCTTTCCACTGTAAATTGTATTACCGTAAAATGAGACAATTTTATTTTAAATATTTTTGTAGATTTGTTGATTTATAATGGTATGCATTTGGAGTTAATCTAGTTTTGATTTATTTTTTCTTTATTCATTTATTTTTAGTCCTGGCAGGGCAGCTGGTACTATCATTGGCATTATCGTCTTTTGTTCGCTAGTAGCACTTGCCATTTACTGCTGTTGTAAGAGAAAGCACATAAAAAAGAAGTTTAGCGGAACCTTCTTCAGTGAAAAAGGTAAGCCTTTTGCTGTTGAGCCCATCGCCGTAACTCAAAACAGCATGCAAAGCATAATTCAGTTAGAAAATATTCCTTTATTTGATGGAGACATTTCAGATGTAGAAAGTACTACAAACTATATAACATTCTAAAACCCATCTGAAACAAAATGACAGCATTATTTCGTGTCATCTTTTAGATAACACTTCCTATGAATGTCATATTTCATTGTAACATGTAGCAGGTTAATGCAATAGTTAGTTTTTTTTGCTATGTTTGTTGCTTTGCTAGAGCTTTGCAATTTATCTAAAGTCTATATATTTCTCTTACCGGGTAATTTAATCTTGATATGCAGTACTATGTATCTGAGAAAAAGAACAACTCGGATATCTTTACTTTTATTCACAAACTAGGTTAAAAGTCTGAAAAATGACAAAATCTTGCATAGCAATCAGCCTTTTCTCAAGTAAATGAACCAAAATATTTTACTAATTGTCTCACCTATGTAGGTTATATTTAGAGTTTAATCATCTATGCATACAATACTACAGAAAATACTACTTTTATAATGTACAGCATTGCAAACAAATAGACAAGATGGTCTGAAAAAGGACTCATTTTGAAATTAAAAATTAAAAATCTGAATGTCTATCACTTGGTAAAAGAAAGACTTTTAATCAAAGTAAACTCTGTTTCAGAGATCTACTTATGGCCTAAATAATGAAAGAAACACCAAAAATATGTTTCACAAATATCAACATTGCTTATATATTGAACTGAAAAATGATTTCAGTTTTTGCAGAATGTAAAAAGAGATAATTTTAAAAAAATGGACCTAACATGTCTTGAAATTTAATGTTTTCTTTGAATAATAAAAACCATTATATACTTATTTTTCTTATTACAGGCATTAAAAGATGCATGTGCAATTTGACTCCATTCAAATTAGAAAATGTCTACTAAATAATGTACAATGCAAAATTTTGTGTACCAGTTTACGATCTTATAATTTTCAAAAGGTCTTATCATTTAATACTGCCTGTTACAATCTTAAACATATGCATATATCTGTATAAAAGCAGACATTATTAATATGTGTTCCTCTACAAATAAAAAAAACACCAGTTTGCTCGAATAAGAAAGATCAAAAGTACAACAACAACAACTGTGGAAGCAGGAGATCATGGGTTCGATCCCATTCTGAGTCATACCAAAGACTTACATAAATGGTACTAACAACTGCCTTGCTTGGCGCTCAGCATTAAGAGGTTAGTGTTAGGACTGGTCGACCTGGTGTCAGGATATTTTGACTGGGTGGGACATCATGCTACATGTCTGCAGCATGTTGCCCCATTGCTGGACATCACTATAAACTGCCTCACTGCAGACATCATAGCGATATGACTGAAATTTTGTAAAGCTATGTTAAAAATCCTAATCATACATACATACATACACACACACAACAACAACAACAAATCAAACACAATAAAACTGATCTGATACTAGTCTTGTTTACTGACACAATGTCAAAACAGAAGAAGAAAAAAATGATTTCCACAACACAGTGCCTGAAAAATCCTAAAACAAAATGTGAACAAAAGTTCCAGCTGACAAAGAAGGCTCCGGTTGGAGCAAACTTTCCAAACACAGAAATGGCCAGTCATTACTGTGATAACTTCAAACCGAATATCACCTTCTAGGAACACTAGGTGTACATACACATCTGAATGACAATTTGTGCTAAAAAAAATTAATTCAGCTATGGAATTAGTAAATATTATTTTTATCCAACATGTGTAAAGGGTCCTTTGAGTTTAGTCGATAAACGAATTTATCTTTGTTTAAAATTTATGTTGATTTTCATTTGTTGCTTCTTTTTATTGAAGGCTTTAACATTATTTTAGCCATATTAAGAAAAATTTGGTACTGGGTTGGGGAGAAATGCAAAGTCCGAATAATTATTCTAATTATAAATTATCTAAATACAATGGCACATTAAATTCCCCATATATCGTACTCATTGAAAATTCATTAATAAACTGGTTTATTAGTATTGCTTACTAACACATACTATTGCCATGAATTTAGACAATCGTAAATGGGTTGATGGGCTGCAAAATGCCCATCCAATCTTTAAATACTAAAATTGGAATAGAATCTGGATTATAAAATTATAAACTAATGAATAGCTGAATAGATTAATTAATATGACATTAAATATCATAATAAAATAACACAAAATAAAATATCCTTGGTTCAGATTAATTATTCATAGTTAAGACTATTTATTGTGCAACATTTATTGCATTTACCTGGCAAAACCGTATCCCCAATTAAAGATTAGAAACGTTATTATTGACATAATTTATTAGAGTTGTGCAAATTGTTTCCACTGAATATGTGCTGAATTACTTGTTGAACATGTGTAACATAAGAACCTATTATAATTGACCTACCATACACATGTGTAACATAAGAACCTATTATAATTGTCCTACCATATACATGTGTAACATAAGAACTTATTGTAATTGAGGTACCATATACATGTGTAACATAAGAACCTATTATAATTGACCTATCATATACATGTGTAACATAAGAACCTATTATAATTGACCTACCATATACATGTGTAACATAAGAACCTATTATAATTGACCTAACATATACATGTGTAACATAAGAACCTATTATAATTGACCTACCATATACATGTGTAACATAAGAACCTATTATAATTGACCTACCATATACATGTGTAACATAAGAACCTATTATAATTGACCTACCATATACATGTGATGAGACATAGTGACCAGTTTATTCTTGACACCCAAATCATCTTGAAAACTTTAATTCGATGTGCTGCATTGTAATTTCCAAAAGAAATGATTTGGGACTCGTTCAATGCAGAAAGGAAAATATTTGACAGCATACATACTTGTGTATAAATCAGGTACTATTTATACTTGTGTCCGAGTCAGGTACTGTACTTGTGTACAAGTCAGGTACTGTACATACTTGTGTATAAGTCAGGTACTGTGCATACTTGTGTATAAGTCAAGTACTGTACATACTTGTGTATAAGTCAGGTACTGTAAGTATTTGTGTATAAATCAATTACTGTACATAATTGTGTATAAGTCAGGTACTGTAAATATTTGTGTACAAGTCCGGTACTGTACATACTTGTGTATAAGTCAGGTACTATACATATTTGTGTATAAGTCAGGTACTGTACATACTTGTGTATAAGTCAGGTACTGTACATACTTGTGTATAAGACAGATACTGTACATATTTGTGTAAATAAGTCGGGTACTGTACATATTTGTGTAAATAAGTCAGGTACTGTACATACTTGTGTAAAAGTCAGGTACTGTTCATATTTGTGTATATAAGTCAGGTACTGTACATATTTGTGTATAAGTCAGGTACTGTACATACTTGTGTATAAGTCAGGTACTGTACACATTTGTGTATAAGTCTGATCCAGCTGCAAACCATATAAATCCCAATCTGTTTTCACATTATATGCTGTAATATCTGAGTCTACACAGTATGTTAGGAGTAATCATTAGGAGTAATCCTTAGGGAAAACAACATAGACTCTGATGTTCCAAAGGCTTTATATCACAGACAGATTTAATCTATCTAGTTTACAGTTGGACTAGACTTCTAAGCAGGTATGTATGGTAAATCATATTGGTATTATTTATAAAATATCAGTACAGATTTTAATTAATAATCCTAAGCTAATTAAGCTATTTAGTCCTGTTGTATAGCAGCTATATTGAACAATAATGATGGATGTAATTTGTGTTGACCACAGGTATTTCAAACGGGTAATTTGTGTTGACCACATGTATTTCAAACAGGTAATTTGTGTTGACCACATGTATTTCAAACAGATAATTTGTGTTGACCACATATATTTCAAACAGGTAATTTGTGTTGACCACATGTATTTCAAACAGGTTATTTGTGTTGACCACATGTATTTCAGGCAGGTAATTTGTGTTGACCACATGTATTTCAAACAGGTAATTTGTGTTGACCACATATATTTGAAACAGGTAATTTGTGTTGACCACATGTATTTGAAACAGATAATTTGTGTTGACCACATTTATTTCAAAAAGGTAATTTGTGTTGACCACATGTATTTCAAACAGGTAATTTGTGTTGACCACATGTATTTCAAACAGTTATTTTAATTAGCAATGCATTATAGAACCTTGAGTATATGCTGAGTTTACCTGATTGTTCATTGATTGACAAACAGAGAGCAACTTTATCTTCTTCCCAGGCATTAAAACAAGTCAGGCAGGTCAAAGCAAAATCTTGCTCCACATTCCATGGTGGAGAGAGTCATGGATGTTCAAGTGGAACTGATAAACTGGTATTTAGGGAATTTTAATTATTAATACTCAGAATTCCTCAACCACATGGCTGTTACTTCCATTCTAACTTTAATCCTCATTCTCATAAATGACTGTTGTCCCCATTCTAAAAAAAACTGTTGTCCCCATTCTAAAAAAATACTGGTGTCCTCATTCTAAAAAAACTTGTGTTCCCATTCTAAAAAAATTCGTGTTCCAATTCAAGCACATGACTGTTGTCCCCAATTCAAATACATAATTCTTGTCTGCATTTCAAACACATTTTGCATCCCAGCTGTATGTTTGTAGGTTTCCTCCCATTCCACAGTTACTCCTGCAAGAATTCAAATTTAAAGTTTGAGAAGTCTCGCAAAAGAAATAAAATTCTCGCATGTTTTATATAATGGTGCATGATAACTATAATGAAAATTTAAACTCAATTTAAGTAGTTTTATCTTCTACATCAAAATATACCCAATTCCATTAGCTTTATGACTTTACATGGGTGATACTGAAATCAGAAATTCTTGGAAAGTCAGCCACTGGTAGGTAATCTTACCAAGGCAATGACTCCTTAAATCAAGGGGATAGCTATTTTTTATGACAGCAGCAGAGGGGGCGAATCAGACAACATTTTTAAACAAGTTTTCAATGAAATCAGGCTTCTACGGCCAAGATGTGGTGAATCGGATATCGTTTTTAAACAAGTTTTCATGGATTAGGATCAAAAAAAAAAACAATGAAATCAATGAAATCAGGCCAAAAAAATCAATGAAATCCTGAAATGAGTAAAAACTTTTCAACCGCGAGCCGGACAACATTTTTAAACAAGTTTTCAATGAAATCAGGCTTCTACGACCAAGGTGTGGTGAATCGGATAGCGTTTTCATGGATTAGGATAAAAAAAAATCAATGAAAAAAGGGGGCGAGCCGGACAACATTTTCAATGAAATCAATGAAATCAGGCAAAAAATCAATGAAATCCTGAAATGAGTAAAAACTTTTTAACCATGTCCTTAGGACGAAAATCACTACGACTTTACAAACAGACTAATTTGTAAAACTTCATCTTGTAAATCAATCAGATTATTGGACTGGTCAGTGAGTTTGAAATTAATTCTGGTTAATGAATTATTATGACATCGCATATAGACTGGATTCACCGGAGACTCAATAATTAGAAACCCTGGATGAGCTGTTGGTGCAAATGAATACAAAATATATCCTTGCTGAGCTTGATTTGATTGTTCTAAATTTATTTGATAGCTTCCTTCGATAACATCACACACTAAATTGATCGCTATCACCGATGAAATATTCACATTGAACGGAGCAATATGCCTGCCACCACCATCTGGGTCATTATTATGTTTGAGGATTTTTATTTCCTGTGATGTTGTTTTTTTCCACGTATCATGAATTATTTTAAAACCAATATCGATGGCATCACTGAGAGATTTTTGTAGTTCTAAGATATTATACCCTGGTAGTTTGAACGCATGAATATCTTCTACGCGTATATTATACTTCGTTGCAAATTCTGTTCTCGTTATAGGATTACTGTCACCTAATACCACTTGAATGATTCGCAAATGAAATGTTTCCATGTCATTGATGATTTTGTTGCATGTTTCTACGATGCTGATAAATTCATCTCGGGTGAGAGAACCGGATTTAAGAGATATTAACAACAATGAAAAATCATTATTCATCGCTGTGAAGTTTTCAGTGATTTTCTCTTCTTGAGTTGTGTGATATATTGGGTTGTTGAATTTTTTCACTGCAGTGAAAACTATCAATTCGTTGTATCTTTTATAGCTTTTTACTGGATTATCAGATTTTATCCTGTCTGTGATATAATCGGTTTTTTGTGGTTCTGGTAAATCAACGGGTTTTCCCCCTGGTGGTAATTCAGGCCATCCTAGTACGGTCCTTATTGAGCTTTGAAAGATATCTATGACGTATCCTTCTGTGCTTATTTCAATGGCAGATGATAGTGTTGGCTCATGAACCGTTATAGCTATTTTTGATTCTTTTCCAGTAATCGATTTTATTCTACGCGCGAATTCATTATTGATTTGTTCAATTTGGTATGACCCTGTTGGTATGGAAACAACGTTCCAGTCTGGGGTACCGTCGTCTTTATTCTTATTTGCAAATACCAGTGAATTATTCGGTTGTTGACCACCAAATAATTTTGACCTAATATTAGGCCAACTGTGGTATACTCGTAATTTTGCTAACGCGATTTCCTTCACTGGGACCGGAGAGGGGAAATTCACACTGAATTCTGGATTCGTTGATGTTATTGAGATCATGCTGGTTTGTACTGGGTTTGTGTTCTCCACTATTTGTTGAAGTAATTCCATCTGTGTTGTCATTGTTATTATATTCATGATGTATTTCTAATTTTGACATCGCAGAATCGTAAATACCTACCATCGCTGAAAACTCACTCTCTGATATAATTGTATCATCGAGAGATGACGATATCAATGAGGATAATTGCGAGTATGCAGTGGACACGATATGAAATTGAATTATGTAGTCTTGTAGTTTCCTTTGGCTGCATGATGATATTTTTTTTGTTATTATTGAAATAATTCCAGCGATTGTTGTTGCCGCAGAAATGCAAATTGGAACAGCTATCGGGGCCATCATTGTCACTGAAGACAGTATAATACCTGCTCCGGTGATTACACCACTCACTGAATACACGGTAACATCAATTGCGGTAATTCTCCTGCGATATTTTTTTATTTTCATTGCATACTCCTTAGACAGGGTTTTGAGTCTATTTTGATATTCTCTGACCTGATCATAGCGATATTGCGATGATGAAATCATTTTTATTTTAAATACGCTAGCGTTTTCAATTGAAACCGTTAGTGAAATTGCTTTGCAATTTTCAACTTAAATCCGCTACGAATTCCACATACCATGTTGTTGAAACCCTAACCAAATTTTTATCACTAGCTATTAACGTGAACTGTTCAGTTGTATCCTTGTCGATGATCGTTGAAATCGTATTATTGACCCCGGATGAACTCGACGATGAAATATTAAATTGAGTCGTTCTCACTATTGTTAATCGATAAATACCCTTAACGGTTGCAGTGATATCTAATTTGTTGTTTGTAGGTGTCCACTCAAATGATCCGTGTTGGATCGTGTATACTACGTTGTTGGTTTTCTCATGAGGAATTTTTGTTTTTTCAATGACTGTTATCATCCTCGAAAAATCATTTTTGATGGCATCGGTGAAGATTTTCGTCTCATCGATGGATTTTTTGATATCCGGAAGTTTTAGTTCAATTTTATCGAATGTAGTTCCAATAAATTTATCAATGATATTTCTACGAAATGAGGTAAACTGTTTTATGTGTTCTTCGGTTTTAGATTGAAGTGTTGCTAGTTCCAACACAGAATTTTTTAATTCATCGTTGAGAGTTTTTAATCTATCTGTAATCGTCGAAATAAGTACACCCGGTTTGAGTTTACCCTGATCCGAAAATAACGCGATAGTATCCTCGATTGCGTTTCGTTGTGGTGTTAAAATATCATCCAACGATACATTACTGGTTTTCAATTTGCCCTGTTTGTCTTGAAATACAACTATTTCATTCGGGTCAACATTTGTTAAATTTAAGGTCTCAGCGGTTTCATCTTTAATTTTTTTTTTATATCACCGGTTGCAGTGTCATCGGGTTTGGGTTTCAAAGATCTCCCCCAAATATCAATCATGATATTTTATACACCTCTCTCTAAAAAGCGATTACTAGTGTATTCATTTACGACAATATGAGGTGGTTTTCTAGATGCTGAAATAGCGTTAAGGACATTTAATACTTCGCTGCCGCATATTGGTGGATCATTCATTTGTTGTGTTGGTAGCGTAGAATACCAAGTCTTCATTGGAAATTTTTTTATATAACGCATAAACTCTTTTGGTTGGGCTAATCCATATGAATCAAAATAGACAATCCCACGTGGATCAATAGCGTATGCAACCCAGTGAGTTCCAGGTCCGGTGCTGTTATCTAAATTAATGATTCCGGTTTCAGTGTTGTTTGGTTGATGTGGTAATTGATCTTTCATAAAGACACCTCTGAAATTTTTAATCGCAAGTTTTTTTAGCAGCATCCATTAAATCAAAATTGGACATTGGAATCATCGGTTTGGAAATCGAAGATTTCTGAATTAATAAACCGTTCCTGGGATTCTCAGGCCTGATCCGTGAACGGATCTCCCGCTGTACCATGAATACGGGGTTCCTGGTAGTCTTAGACCCTTTCCCTTTTTTTGTATCCGGATCCACCAATTCTCTTTTTTAGTACCCCCCTAAGAATTCCTAACTCTGCCGCTTTAGTTATCAATGGGGTAATGGCTCTTAACGCTACCTCTGAACTCCCTTGAATGGATCCACCGGTTGCTTTATTAAACAACTTCCCTGCCGCGGCACCAACGGTTCCTAACGCTGCCGCTTTAGCCACCGCTGGGGCTGCTGCTGCAATCAATGCTTGTATTGCAGCTAACAATGGAAATATACCACCTGATTTTATATTTTTGATAGCAGCCGCAGAAAGAGTAATCTGGACACCTTTTTTTGCTACAAGTGCATCATTGAAATGTTTTATTTGACGAGTTGTCAGCGATAATTTATTTGCACCACCAGTCATTTGATTAGGTTTCAACGTGATTGTGGTTCCACATTTTTTAGCCGATTCTGATTGCAATTTTTTGATTTGACCAGGAGTTAACGCAACACTAATAACACTATATGACATGTTATACATAATAGATTGATTCTAAATCGTTTACAATTTCAATGAAAAATCGAGAAAATCAATCAAAGATTTTCCACTGGTGCATCTACCACTCTCATTCTTCCTCCAACACCTTCAAGTAGCATTGATTTATCGCTGAGAATGACAGCAACTGCTCTATAATTAGCAATAGCACCACGAGTCACATTAGCTCTAAAATGTATATCAACAACAGATTGTCTTGTTAAATCAAGATGTTCCAATGAAAAGTAATAGATTGGATAGAGACTTTTAAAATCCAATTGTGATATTTGCAAACCAGTATCCACATTTTGATCACGTGCCATAAATGACAACAATCTATGATACACGCGAGCAATATGATTTTCTGTGTAATTAAGTTGTATATCTTCAGATGGTTCCTGCTGGCCGTTTATTCTCAGTGAGACGTCTTTAACACCTAATTGATCAAATATCATATGGCTGGAGAGTTGATTGCCAACTCGTGTGTTATCTTGTAACGCAATAAATATATGACGTGGCGCAGCAATGCCTTGTTTTGATGCTAGATTCCACGTGAATAACCCGTTGATATTTGATTGTTTCACATCTGTACTCACTGATAACCAACTCAACAACGACTTTCCTCCTTGGTCCATAAATGATAGTAATCGTTCTTCTGCGGTGATTGCTGGAGTCAACACTGGCATCCACAATGATATTTTTGTTAAATTGACTTTACCGGCATCAGCATTGGGATTTGCATTGTCTGCTGGAATCCTCCAAATTGCGTCATTATCATCACTCTTTCGTACAAGCGATACTGTATGCTTCGCTCCATAAATAACTTTTCTAACATTTCTACAGAATCCAAATATGTGATGCAGTGGAATCGCGCATGAAAATGATTTACGCCGCCCTTCCAACATTAAAATACGTGTTGCAGCTCCTAGATTGAAATTAGCATCGTTGTTTATAATCATATCCTCGACATCAATATTAGCGGTGCCAGCATTATTCTTTGGTCTTCTTATAATAAATGGATTTCCTCCAGCGGTATTTTTAACATCTTTTGCAAACATCATAGAAGGTCCTGCTGATCTTGTATAATCATCAGAATATCTCGCTAACCCTATGATTGTTGTAGCCACATCAACATCACGATCTATCGACTCAATTTCTTTTCCATCAATGAGATATCTAGCACTCTCAAATAGCGCCATAATACCATTATTGACAAAACCGACTTGAGTACCAGCTGGATACGGTGCTGGTACAGCAGTAGTATCAGCAGCTGTTACAATTTCTCCTTCTACTTCAATAAACGCTTCACAAGGTAAAAAGTATTTACTAGGATCATGGACTTGAAGATTAATTCTTGCTCGACTATTTGAGTCTATGGCATGATAGGCGTAATATTGATAATCGCGTACAGAATCATTCTTGGGGACTGGGGCGTCTATATCAAATGCTGGATCAGGTGACTGTTTGAACATTTTATTCTATTTATCAGAGTCTAAATCGTAAAATCGTAAACGATTTTCCATTTTCATCGTGAAAAACGCTAGCGTGAAAATCCATAGGATTTCATCGACGTAGTTTTTTAAAGCCACTTCCCGCTATCATATTTGGGTCGGGGGTTAAAGCCATCGACGCTAGTTTTTCATCTACTGCGTTATTTATTATTTTACTAACACTTGCAGGCATTTCCGCTGTAGACGGTAACGGTTTCTTTTTTCGCCTCACTAATGTTATTTTATTCTTCGCAGTTGAAAACGCTTTTCCCGCAAGATCTCCAACAGCACCAATACCCTTATCACGGATAACATCAATGGCTTTCATTGATAATTGTTTAGCTAACGGCATCACTTTTGGGGCCATTCTTGAAAAGAATCCTAAAATGGTATTGCCTAAACCATCTCCATAGTATGCTCTATAAACTGGCAACCGTGAATTAACTACATAGACGGGGATTGGTTTATCATGATTGTAGTGTATGATCATTATTATAAAAACACTAGTGTTTTCAATTGTTATTCAGTCACTGTGATACCCATTTGCTAACTCGTCAATGAAATCTCGATATGTTTTGATATCCATGATACCGCCGGCAAATAACCGTCTACAGATATCAGCTGCTTCATTAATTATTTCCGGTGAATTATTTCCAGCTCGGAACCCTCCGATTAAAACATCTAATCGTGATATATCATTGATAACACTATCAGGACAAGTGTTTCCAACTAGACGATTTTTCCCTGAAATCCCACTCCCGAAACTTTCATCCTTTGAGAGTTGTAAATAATCAAGAGGATCATCATCAAGTTCTTCTTGTTTTTTTTTGTCTTCTTGTTTGTCTACGTGTTGGTGTTTGACGTTTTAGCTCTTGTCGTTCTTCTATTTCTCGTTGTCGCTCTTCTATTTGTTCTCTTTTATAATTACTAATTCCCCTTTGAAATTCCTTGTACCCCATCTCATCCTTATTCAAACGACCAATCCCTTTATTTATTTTATACAAATTATCGGACCAATCATTACTTGATATTCTATCATCCTTATACTCGTCCTTTAAAAACTCTTTTTTTGAATTATAGCTTTGAGCAGCAAAATCACCAAAAGCTTGATAATCCTTTGGTTTGAATAAATTAGATTGTTTTATTAATGTTTTAGCATTATCAGTAAATTTATTCAACAGAAAAACAGTCGTTTTTTTCGAATTAGTAGGTGGTTCAGTTTTTTCAGTTTGTTCAGTTTTCGCTGCTAGTTTTTCAAGTACAGAAATAAGACCCTCTTCTTTTCTTTTACCGTCAGGATCATCTCCCAGTATAGCACGCTCTACCCCTTTCGTTGCTGTGGTTACTGGTTTAAACAATTCTTCAGACCCCTCAGCAAAATCAGTTTGTAAACTCTGTCGTTGTTGCAGTTTATTCCTGACAGTCACGAATTGGTACAAATCTCTTAATTGCATCTAATCGTTCACGAGCCAATCGGGTTGTTAATGCTTCATTGACCATTATTTGAAATCAGAAACAATTTTTCAATTGTAAAACAATTTTTCATTCCGACCTAACACCATCGTGCAACTATTTTTTTTGACTTCGGATGATTTTTGACACGATCATGGGAGTTTCATTTTGTTATTTTAACAGCTCTATCATTGATGGGGAAAGTATCAAAATTGTATATAAAATAAATAATACTGATAGTTTCCCCACTTTTTTTACATCAATGACATGTCGGATGATTTTTAACACCACCATGGAAGTGTTTTAACGGCTCTATCAGTGATGTTGAAAGTATCATAATTGTATATAAAATAAATAATACTGATAATTTCAACATTTCTTTTTTGATCAATCTGAACCGTCCATTAATTTTTATTGCTGTGAAATATTTTTTATTCAGTGTGTGTGAAATATTTTCACTGATTTTTGACATACCCTTGAGGGTCGGCTAAAAAAAATGATTAATGATCGGGCAATCAAAAAATGATAATTGGTCAGGTAATCAATGGTCGGGCAATCAAAATTGTTCATTTTCCTGAATTAACACCCGTAGGTTTCTAATTTTAGAGTTGACTTCTTTTTTCAATTCGTATTCGTTACCTAATTCTTTTCGTATTCGTTCTACGATAGTATACAACGGAACAAACACACTGATGTCACTGGAAAATGCAAGAGAGTCTCTAATAGAATTCTGAATTCTTTTGATGAGTGCATATTTCTTGGGTAGCATATATTTGTTAGTGCTAACCCCGTATTCTATATCCTGAAAATCCGACTTGATTTGATCAGGATTTAACCCATCTGATAGTTCAATATCCTGATTTTTCAATTTTGCTATTTCAACTATGATGCTATTCATGTTTTCAGAATTCATTATTCTATAACAATGACATATCTCTAATTGAAAAATATGGCGTATCAGACTAAATTGAACTTTTTGTCCGCTCTTTTTTGAAATAGCCGTCTTGGTTATTCCCGATGCAACTTTTTGTACCGAGGCTCTACAAATATTGAAATACTTGCCGGCTTCATATATTGATTTAAATATTTTCTCTTCGTTAGTTGTTGTATTCAAAGATTTTACTGGTCTCGTTTTTTTTGAGCATTTTCCAGTGTTTCCTCGTTTGGTATTCTCACTTTGTGTGATAGCTTGCAGATTTGATAAAGAATTGTTCTTTCGATTAGAATCCTTGTGATCAATAACAAAACCATCTTTGATCAATCCATTAAGACATTCAAATACGAAACGATGATTGCGATATATCTTCTTTCCAACAGTAAACACCAAATACCCCATACCATTGTCAGCACCAACTGGGTTCTTCAGTATACAGTGTCTTACAGCACCATCACTGGATGCTTCATAATTTGTAATCACAGGGTGCTGTCTGAATTCTTGGGTCATCGT
This sequence comes from Unio pictorum, assembly GCA_030141615.1. Taxonomy (NCBI): domain Eukaryota; kingdom Metazoa; phylum Mollusca; class Bivalvia; order Unionida; family Unionidae; genus Unio; species Unio pictorum. The sequence goes on along the minus strand of JARLTB010000276.1, from coordinate 18,186 downwards.
ATACTATACTATTTGTCTAATTCAATGACTGACCCATTTGCAGTGATTCATTATACATAAATCTTTCATTTAGACACTTGTTTTTATTATAGCATGAGGAAGTTCAAGAGAGTGACTTCGAAAAATGCTAAATTCAATACTGATAGAGAGTTTAAGAGATTATTGAAAATTAATCCTAAATTTAATATCGATAAACCCAAAAAACGTCCAATAGACGGAAACATGAAGGAGTTTAAGAGATTATTGAAAATTAATCTCGATAGACCCAAACGTCCAAGAGACGGAAACAAACGTCCAAGAGAAGGAAACATGAAGGAGTTTAAGAAATTATTGAAAATTAATCATAAATTTAATATCGATAAACCAAAAAAAACGTAACAAACGTCCAAGAGACGGAAACATGAAAGAGTTTAAGAGATTATTGAAAATTAATCCTAGATTTAATCGCGATAGACCCAAAAAACGTTTAATAGACAGAAACATGAGAGAGTTTAAGAGATTATTGAAAATTAATCCTAGATTTAATCGCAATAGACCTAAAAAACGTAACAAGAAATTACCTTGGAAGGATGCTCAATTCAATCTTGATATAGTTTCTAATACACCCAAGAATAAAATTCTTGATAAAGCCATCAGAGCCTGTTTTAATGAATTCAAGCGTGATGGAGCATCTTATTGTTGGTCAACATTTCGAATTGATGGTGTTGTTGACGCTACCATGAATGATGAAAAAGCAGCAGTGATAATTTCACGTCTTGAGGAAAAAAGTCATTTTTTCCGAATAAAATTCCTTATCCGTGAGGATGGAAAATGGATTATTAGGGATAAATTTGAACCGATCTTGAAGGGCAAAAAAACTATCACCGTGAATCAGGATTCAAAACCAGGAATTTTGACCGGAATTGATAAACCCTACTACGAAAGATCTTATCCTGTCACAGCAGTTGTTTACGGGATCTATCCGCTCAATGAAAAACCTGATATTTCAAAACTAGCACCCATGAAATATTCGACAGGGCTCAATTGTGTAGCAGAACGAATAATAGAACACTTCACGAATGCGTCCCGGGGAAATAAACTAACTGATCTGAGACGAAAAAAAATAACGGAGTGGGAATTAACGGTAAGAGAGCATGGGGCAACAATTCAAGATATAACCAAATTAGAAACATCATTGAGATTTCCAATATCGGTAAGGACAATTACCGGTGAAGTATTATACGAATCGAAATATAAATCACAGGGAGCTCCAATTGAAATTATTGATCATAACGAACACGCGTGGTCATCTGCAGTAATAATATTCCCACGGGATAGAACCGTAAAATATGTCCCCCAAACCGAAGAGTTTTTTTCAGAGCAGAAATTATTTGATGCTATTTACCATTTGAATAAAAACGATCCCGTGTCAATGTGGCTATTTCATAGTACTTCAGACGAAGAATGCAAATTTGATCAGTTTGTAAGGCCCAACGGAGAATTGTACCGTACTGAAGAACTGCATAATCAAATGAAACAACTAGCTAGTGAGTTTTCTGGGGAGGGGGAAGACAACGATCAATTATTAGCAAACTGTTTTACACTACCATCAATTGCAGCACATTTTGCTAGAAAGAAAAACGCGTGGAAACCAACAAGAAGTGAGTTTTTATCAGATGTCAAATTGTCCTGTCTTGAATACGGCCATGGAGGATTATGGAATACAAAATACGACCCTGATACCGTTATTTCAGTTGATATGATTGCATGTTATCCAGGAAGTTTTCTCGGGTATGGAGAATGCGAGAAATATTTTAAACGATTTTGACACCCCACACACGAAATGACCCGTGTTGCTATTAATGGACCACTGCCACATTTCGATTTAACCGGATTCGCTTGTGTAGTATCATTTGAAATGGATACAGGACTTCATCCGTGTAGTTATCTTTGGATTGGTAAACACATGTCTGAAAAACACTGGATGCCAATAGTGTTATTACGGTATATGCTTGATTGTAAGATGTTAAAATCATTAATTGTCAGTGAAGCAATTATATCCTATCGAGCACAGAAATCAGTCTGGTTACCACAACCTGATCTAGAAAAAATAATTAGCGAAGAGCGAAAACTGTTTCCTGATTTTAATGAACAACAAATCATGAATTGGTCCAAACAGTTATTTGAAATCAGAAACAACGAAGCAAAAAATTTCAGTAGAAGAATAATCGGTAAATTTACCCAGGGTGGTAAATTCGATAATACAAGATATTCCTCACGATTGATTATAGACAATGCTGAATACGATTTTGTAATCGCGGATTTAACAAATAAGGGCCTATATGTCAATCGTAAAGACGCATTTCTGTCCGATGGAACCAAATTGGGTACAATTGTTACTTATAATGATGGATACAATCCGCAGTATACACATTTGAGAGCTTCTATGCTTGGTTATGCTTCTATTAATCTGTTTTCGATGATCAATAAATTTCCTAACACCGCAGTTAGAGTTGCCACTGATTCATTTTACATAAATAGCAAAATGGTTGATTTTAAGGCTACTGGCAACGAGAATTGGGGGTCATGGAGAATTAAGAAGGAAATGCTTCATGATTATATTCCATCAGCAGATGTTACCATTGAAAATAATTATTTAGAAAGCAATCAGTGTTCAGAATTTTCTAATGCGCCACCGATTTCTGATCCAATATGCCTGTATAAAACAGTTTATTTAAACGGCTGTGGTGGGTCAGGAAAGACAACCCGGGCAATTGAGGTATTTCGTGGGAAAAATCCAAACATGATTGTGCTAACACCAACTCACAGACTTGCAAGAGAAATGATACAGAGAGGGGTAAATGCCTGTACCAATCACAGTTTTTTTCCGATGGACTCCTGAGCGCATGGGAGAGAAATTTATTCCTGAAATTATCATTTGGGATGAAATAGACACAGTGTCAGAAGATGTATTAAAAATATTTCTTGAGTGGTTGTTATTGAAAAATACAAAAATCGTCATGTGCGGTGATCACGGCCAACCACCACCATTTGTCGGTGCATCCCCACATGAATGGCTAAGGGGTTTTGTAGACGTACTATTATGAAGAAATTGATACCGATCATAGATCACTTGATAATGAATTAAAAGAATTTAAGAAACAAATTAGATTACAACCGGATAAAATCCAGTGTGAAATAGCCCGTGAAATAATTTCGGAAACTCCAATGAATGAGTTTTGGGAAGCATGGAGACCAAATGATTTGATAATTGCAAGTAGAAAAATAGTCAGGGACACACTTCAGATGAAATTATTTGAGTTGCATAAACAAAAATTTGCAACACTTCCAGTGCCCCTCTGTTATAGGCCATCGGATACACGAAAACAGAACATTGAAGTTGATATTCCAGGACAAAGTGAAAAACAGAATTTAGTATTAAATGATATTGTGCTGGTTGATATCAATGTCGTTGAAGATGCATTGCGTGCTAATAAATCCCCATGGACGCTAGGATACGCAGCAACACTACATTCTTCACAGGGATTGACTATATCAGATACAATTGTTTGGATGGTAGATAATCGCATCGAATGGTCAAATTTAGTCTATCTTTCAGTATCCAGAGTACGAAAAATAAATCAACTTCGAAGAATTGTCTTCGATGATGAAATCATTGGTGACGATAATGACACCACAATAGATGATATTGATATTAAAATTATTGATAAAAATCTCTCCGGTTACAAACAACAAGACAAAAAAAAACAGCGAGAATTTGATATTGATGCTAAATTAATAATCACTTTGAAGAAAAAACAGAATAATCACTGCGCAAGTTGCAATTGTATAATTCGTTGGCAGTATTCGGATAAGGATCCTCGCCAATTCACCGTAGACAGAAAAAATAACAATCTCGGTCATGTCAGAAATAATGTGATGTTGACTTTTCTTGAGTGCAATAGACGCCGGGGTGCCAGCACCCTTGGTGCTAGTTAAGACCATGGGGCGGCAATTGAGTATCGTCAGGAATCACTTGTAATTGTTGTCTAGTAAAACCCCGCTGAGGGGCAGTTGAATCCAGTTTATAGACTGGAGGTCTACCCGTAGATCGTGTTACACTAGATATCTGGTTCGTATAAGTACCTCACAATGACATTACTACCAAGAATTGGTTCATTGAAATTTTTTTGAATTTCCATTTCAGGTATTGACTTCTTTTTAATCGCGTTGATAGGTTTCATGTTGATTGTTCTAGTAATCTCGTTATTCAGTGCAGTAATCACAGATGGTAATCTTTTAACCCATTCACGGGATCTTTTTTCTTGGATGAATTCTTTTGCGTATTGATATCCAAATAACCGCTCAGCAAGGGTTTTATTAAACCGTTCTACAATTGCCTGATCACGATGTAGCGCAGTATGCCCCCATCTGATGGTGACATTGTGATATTTCATTGTAGATAACACTGCACCCTGAAATTCCTTGCCAGGATCAATTTGTAATGGATTTGGCCAGTGCAGAGGACCCCTTCGATAAATCTTTTCAAATGCAGAAGCTACTTCAGTGGCCGATTTTGTTTTTAACGGTTCTGCTTCTTTGTATCGACTTGCAATATCAACTACGGTTAATGCGTACTTGTAACCGTGGTCATGTGGCAAAAATAATAGATCAGCCTGATGAACTTCATTGGGTCCGGTCACATCAAAATGCGAGACATTAATTTGTTTAGGCGGTGGTAGATAAATTTGCCATAGTGCCTGTTTAGATAACCAATCCGCCGCAGTGGTTTTTTTCACCTTTGCAGCGCTAGCGAGTTTATGGATTGCTGATTTACCCCTCCAGTATCCTGTTGGGGAATAATAAATAGATTCCATGTTGTTATTAATTACCAGCACCTAACATCAATTTGCTTTTCATTGCCGATTTTATCAAAAAAGAAGCCAATTTTTCTTTGAAGGATTTATCAGGAATAGCATTTAACGCATGAATTAATTTCACATCTGCTAGATGCCTGTGTTGCAGATTACTGCTTTTATAAGCAACATCATGAAGGTGACAGGCCTTATCAATGGCGTTTATTGGTTCTTCACCGGGGTTGGGTTGGTTATGATTATCGAGTCTGATATCAAGTCTTGTTCCCGGTCCACAATAACTATACCCTGGAAGGTGCTTTTCTCCGGGGTATTTTGCCCATGGCGTTCCAGGGAGTTTTGCTAATTTGGCAGCGATATCACCTCCTCGTTTTTTTTAAAGGTTCCTTGGGTTTCTTGGTTTCACCAAGGGAAACAAATCTAAATTTCTTTGTACTACATTGTACGCATTTACCAGAAAGCGCTGATCGGTTATTTTTTGTTGTAATCGTCGTCAAGTCATCTGTGCCAGTACGCGCCTTACACTTCACACAATATAGATCCATAATTTATGTATAGAGATATGAATATAATTGATTTTTCAGCGACTAAAACAAGAGAACCAGTTAAGCATCATGCAGCGCTACCAAACTCTATCCGCGCAATTATAATCGGGCCATCTGGATCCGGCAAAACGCAATTGTTGCTCAATTTAATAATGAGATGGATGAAGTGGGATAAGTTGTATTTAATTGCCCCTAGCGTAGATGACCAACGATGCTATGAAGTGCTAAAAGATTTTAATGAAAACGCTTCAGAGATTGCTGGCGAGGATATTATTGAATTTATAACCGATATTGACGAGGCACCATCAGTAGAAGACCTCGATGGAAGTATCAACAGTTTAGTTGTATGCGACGATGTAATGTTAGATAAACAAAAAAAAAACCTGCAAGGATTTTTTCCCGAGGCAGGCATAAAAACACGGACGTGATATATGTCACTCAACGATACACTCAGATTCCAAAAGTGATCAGAGATAACTGTAATATTCTTGCTGTATTCAACGGCGTTGATACACATGCACTACGAAATATTTGGCAGACATGGTGTTCTGATATGGACTTCAATCAATTTAGAAATTTCTTTAGTCATGCTCAGTCTGCCCCACACGGATTTATAACAATAAATTTACATGACCCTAGGACACGATATCGTATCGGACTTGATAAAATATTCGGTTGAAATCCTAAAAGGATTTTCATCGAAGATTTTTACGATGGAGATTGATTTCATTGATGTCATTATTATTTTTTGCTTGATTTCATTGATTTTTTTGGCCTGATTTCATTGATTTCATTGTTTTTTTTATTTGATCCTAATCCATGAAAACTTGTTTAAAAACGATATCCGATTCACCACACCTTGGCCGTAGAAGCCTGATTTCATTGAAAACTTGTTTAAAAATGTTGTCTGATTCGCCCCCTCTGCTGCTATGACAAGATATTGATGTCCTTCATATAATGCTCCTGTCAAACTTGAAATGGGACTGCTGGTGAAACAGACTAACATGGCAGACATGCTGTTCGTGTTATTGAGGTAATGGACAATGATTGACCAAACAAAAAAAATATGATCCAAAATCATAACTAGCATGGTCAAAAACATTTGCATGGTTAAATTGGAACAAAAGATGTGGCATAACATGATGTATGTATCGGCACATTTGTTCGTAATATTAAGCGAACAAAAACGAATCTAGCATTACACTCATGAACCACCAGTCATGAATTTCACATTAATTACACTTATAAATTACACTCACAAATTACACAATTACACTCATAAATTACACATAAATGAAACAATTACTTACAAATTAAACAATTACACTCATAAATTACACAGATAAATTACACTCACAAATTACACAATTACATTCATAAATTACACATAAATTACACAATTACACAATTAACCTCATAAATTACAATGATAAATTAGAGTTAATCAAAAATTACACATGAATCACTTTCATAAGTTACATATATAAATTGCACAAAAAGTACGCTTATAAAATAAACATAAATTACACTCATAAATTTCACAACCACACTCACAAATTACCAATAAATTACTTTGATAAATTACAAATAACTTGCACTAATAAATTGCAAATTATTGGCAATCATGCTAAATTCAAAATATCAAGAAAAATGACCTGCCGTCTGTCAAAAAGGGTGCAAGGAGGGGAATATAGAGAGAATTAGTCAAGAAGGCCTTGTGATTAGAGCATCCGCCTCGGATGAAGGAGGTCGTGGGTTTGATCCCCAGCCAAGTCATACCAAAGACTTACAAAAATGGTACTAACAGCTGCCTCGCTTGGCACTCAGCATTAAGAGGTTAGTGTTAGGACTGGTCGACCTGGCGTAAATAATGTGATTGGGTGGGACATCATGCTACATGTCTGCGACATGATGTCCCAGCGCTACATAAAAATGGTAGCTAGTGCATTGTTCTTAATGATTCATCATAATTTTGAGACTCAATAATCTAGACTGGAGGCAGGAGACATTTGCTCAAAATTTTTAGTTCTTCATTACTACCAGTTTCGTGTGAAATTTCAATTTATTAACTAATGTCTTGCGTTTGCATCTTCCTTTGTTTTCTAATTATTGTTTCTAAATACCAGAGAAACGTGAGAACGTCCCTCTTCGAGATCCAACATATGAATACTCAGGTATTACAGAAACTAAAGAATAACATGCTTGAAATATCTTTCTACTAAACTGTATTCTAGCATTAATCCTGTAGAAAATTACCATATTTCTTTTAAGAAATAACCATATTTATTTCCTAGTAAAATGCTTCTTTACTTTTCTTGAAAAGGAAAATAAAGCTAAATATCGGCACAGGACACACTTTGTCCACTTAATACTTCTTCTGGTTTTTAGGACCTTCCCAGAAATGCCAAAATAGAGAAGAAACATCACAATAATTACCTTAAGGGTTTAGTTGGATGAAATTCAGTGGCAAATAGAAATAGCTTGTTTAAGCTGATATTATTATTTCAGAATGGAATTATGACTGACCAGTCTTAAAAAAAATTGGTAATCAGAAGCGTGATTTAGTTACGTATTCTATATTCACTTATGTTAGAAAATTTTAATGCCATGGCATGAATATTAGAAGAAATATGGTATCTGTTAATCATTGATATTTAGTAATTTAATGCATGACATTGATATTGCCTCACTGTGTATCATTTGACCATTGGTTAGAGGTTAGATCACTTCTCACTATACTATTACTACACTATTACTATATTATTACTACATTATTACTACACTATTACTACACTATTACTATACTATTACTACACTATTACTACACTATTACTATACTATTACTACACTATTACTACACTATTACTACTCTATTACTACTCTTACTACACCATTACTACTCTATTACTACTCAATTACTACACTATTAATACACTATTACTACACTATTACTACACTATTACTATACTATTACTACACTATTACTACACTATTACTACTATATTACTACTCTTACTACACTATTACTACACTATTACTACACTATTACTACTCTATTACTATACTATTACTACTCTATTACTACATTATTACTACTCTATTACTACTATTACTACACCATTATTCCATTATTACACTATTACTACACTATTACTACACTGTTACTAATAAAGTCACATTAAGCTAGTGTTTCACAATGCTATTACAGTGAAAAGTTGGTCAAATTCATTTACACAGACACTATTGCCTATGAAGTCACATAACATGGTATGTAGTTGCACCTTTATTGAAAACATCTTTTTCACATTTGGATCAAAGTACAAAGTTAAATACGATTCATATTATACAGAAAAATCTTCTTCTCACATGCAGGTAATACACTAACATGTCAAGCGACATACCCTAGCATATACTGTTAATGGAATAATTATATAAACATATTTAGGTGACAATATTCTCTGCTATGTTTTTTTTCTGCTTGCAATAATCACCTTATGCAATTTCATGCTTGTGATATGTTACTTATTGTACTTAACCGCTTCAGTGGCCTAGTGGTTAGAGCGTCCACTGTGGAGGCGGGAGGTCGTGGGTTCAATCCCCGGCAGAGTCATACGAAAGACTTACACAAATGCAACTAAGACCTTCCTTGCTTGGCACTCAGCATGTCTGCGGCATTATGCCCAGTGATAGACATCACTGTAAACTGCCTCAATGCAGACATCGTAGTCCCCCTGCGGGTTCGGGGTTGTAGAATTGACCCGACGTGCCTCGCCACGTGTCGTAAAAGGCGACTAAGTAGAGGCGACCTGTTTGCCGTGGGTTGCGACCCGTGTCGGAGGAGGAAAGGATCCTGGTAGTTGAGCGGAGGCTTTTCCGATGCAATACACTACTTTGGCCTCTACTTCTCTTAGACGGGTGGTCGAGATGGGCCCGGTCTCGACAAATCGGCTGGTCACGCCGAGCACCAAGAGGTCTTTCTTTACTAGCTCACGTTCTATATCTTTCTTGTATCTCTCTTGATACCACCGTTGCCCCTTCATTCTAGCTTTCATTTTCCCAAGTACTAGAGGACCTCCTAGATAGCGGTGGCTTAACGGGTCAATCGGGAGGTAATTTTGCCGATCCTTGGTAATTTTATCTAACGAGTATAGCATCTGTGTATCCCTGGCACTTGAAAAGTGTCCCCTTGTTGGGCTCCGTGGTGGGCGGGGAGCATGGGTGCTGAAACTTTAAAACAAAATCATGGAAAATTAAAAAAAAAATCAAAACAAACGAACAAAACCACTATCTGACTCTGATGAAGAACCATGTGGTGTGGAGTCATTCCCACGCTTCATGGTCATACAGTCAACAGATACTGAAAAACCAATTACAGCACTATCTCCTTTTGTAATTGAGAAAACGTTGATGGGTTTAATCGGCACACCAAAAGGTGTCAAGAAATTGAAATCGGGCTGTCTTCTCGTTGAATGTGAGCGAAGGGGTCAATCAGAAAATCTAAAAAAGATGAAAACATTCTTTGACATTCCAGTGACCTCATTCGCTCACACTTCCTTAAATACGTCCAAAGGCGTGATGCGGTGTCGTGACTTGGCTGGAGTCAACGACGCAGATATCATCGAAGGGATGAAACATGAAGGTGTCACTGCAGTGCGTAGAATACGTATTAAACGTAATAACAACCTGCAGGGCACTAACACGTTTGTACTCACCTTTAATAAACCAATTGTGCCCAAAGTGGTCAAGGTTGGGTTTTTGCAAGTAAAGGTTGAGATCTATATTCCAAACCCCCTTCGATGCTATAAGTGTCAAAAATACGGCCATCACGAAGATCGATGTTCCAGAGCCAAGGTATGTGGCCGATGCGGAGAACACTCTCATCAGGAAGCTGATTGTAGAGCAACTCCGCATTGTGTCAACTGTGGCAAGGAACATCACGCCAGTTCCAAAGATTGTGATACATGGAAACAGGAGAAGGAAATTCAGAGGGTAAAGTTTACCTCGAACATACCCTACCCAGAAGCCAGAAAACTTGTCCAGGCGAAAACATCCCTTCCTGGCCCATCCTTTTCCACAGTCTTAAAACACAATCCAAAAAGCACGAAGGACGCCCAAACACAGACGGATCAGCCCGATTCAACCACAAGTACCAATATCCCTAATTATAAGCCACAGAAAAGCACAACATCAACTCAGACAACTTTTAATAACAATCCACCACCAAAATCACCAAAACAGAAACAAAAAGCACAAACAAATAAACTGCAAAAGGGGTCAGATGACCCCATTAAACTCTACAACAGGTTTGGAGAGATTGAGAGCATGGATGCAGAAGAAACTGCTCCATGTACTCAAAGTAGTTCCAAACCTAATAAAACTAAATATACTCCCGTACTTCCTCCAGACAAATAACAACACATGCTTCCATCGCGAATAGTCTAACCTAGTTCCAGAATCTCCGGCATAACATTAGAATGAAGAACACCATCATACAATGGAACTGTCGAGGACTTAAAGCTAACTACAATGATATTCTTCTGCTTTTAAATAAACACGATCCTGCTGTACTATGTTTACAGGAAATATTCCTGAAAGAGACAGATAAAATTACTTTTAAAAACTTTTCCCTGTTTAATGCGTACTTTCAAAACGCAGACAGGGCCTCAGGAGGAGTCCCTATTGCTGTGAACAATAGAGCCCCTCACAGAGTCATTCCTTTAAACACAAATTTACAAGCCATTGCTGTAAGTGTCACTCTACATCGAGTGATTACTTTTTGTTCCATTTACTTACCACCAAACACCAACCTAGTACAAAAGGAATTAGACAATCATGTTGAACAACTTCCCGCGCCCTTCGTTTTACTCGGGGATTTTAATGCCCATAACATTTTATGGGGATCAAATCACATAAACGACAGAGGCCATAAAATAGAAGATTTCATTTCTAGACACGATCTGTGTCTATATAACACTAATTCACCAACATATTTACACCCAGGAACCGGTACGTACACATGCATAGATTTGACAATTTGCTCTCCCTCACTGCTTTTGGACTATGAATGGAAGGTCGCTGATGACCTTCACAGCAGTGATCACTTTCCAATCACTCTTGAAAATAACGCTAAAATTGATGATACAATTCCACAATGGAATATAAAGAAGGCCGATTGGGCTATGTTTGAAGCATTATGTAAAACTAGACTAAATAATGATACAGTATTCAACGCTGTTAATCCTATACAGCATTTTACCTCCGTTCTAATTTCAATTGCAGATGAATCCATTCCCAAGTCCTCAACGAACAGTAAGAGATCGCAAAAACCTTGGGTAACCAAGGAATGCAAAGAAGCCATTAGACAACGCCGAGAAGCATTAAAAACATTCAACACTCGTCCAACGCCCGAAAATTTAAATAAATATCGTATTGCCCGGGCTAAAACTCGACGCACAATCAAAGAATGTAAGCGTGCATCCTGGAAGAAATATATTTCTTCTTTAAACTCTCGTTCCTCAATGAAACAAGTTTGGGATACTATTCGGAAAATAAATGGAAAGAGGAAACACAATTCTATTCGACACCTAAAAATAAACAATATCAATTTCAGTTCGAAACGTGAGATAACAACTATTTTTGCCGATAGTTTTTCGAAAAACTCATCATCATCTAATTATTCAGATGCCTTTAGAAGATTAAAATCTCAAAAAGAAAAGTCACGTTTAAAATTTACATCGAACAACACTGAAAATTATAACCAGCTGTTTTCTTTATTGGAGCTTAGGGAGGCATTAGACAAGGCCCATGATACATCCGCTGGGCCTGACGAAGTACATTACCAGTTCTTGAAACACCTCCCAGAATCTTCTCTGACATTGCTTCTTAAAATCTTTAATGATTTATGGATTGCTGGTAATGTACCTAAGAGCTGGAAAGAAGCAACAGTGATACCGATTCACAAACCAGACAAAGATAACGAAGATCCTAACAGCTATCGGCCTATTGCATTGACAAGCTGCATATGCAAAACAATGGAACGAATGATTAATTCTCGGCTTGTATGGTACTTGGAAAGTAATAATTTAATTTCTCCTTTCCAAAGTGGCTTCCGTTCTGGTCGTAGTACTAACGATCATCTGGTTAGACTGGAAACATTTATTCGCGATGCATTTATCAAGAAGGAACATTTAGTAGCGGTCTTCTTTGATTTAGAAAACGCCTATGATACAACATGGAAGTACGGGATACTAAATGACCTGCACGATCTAGGTCTAAAAGGCCGTCTGCCCGCTTTCATCTCCAGTTTTCTCTCCGACAGAGAATTCAAAGTACGCGTGGGCGCTACCCTCTCCGATATGCACCAGCAAGAGATGGGTGTGCCCCAGGGCAGTATTTTATCTGTGACGCTATGTAATATCAAAATCAATAGCATCGCTAAGTGCTTAACTCCCGGTGTGGACTGCTCTTTATATGTAGACGATTTTTTAATTTGTTATCGATCAAAGCACATGCATACAATTGAAAGGCAACTTCAACAAAATATCAATAAGATCCACCATTGGGCCAGTAATAATGGTTTTAAATTCTCTAAATCGAAAACAGTATGCATGCATTTCTGTCAATTGCGAAGACATCATGATGACCCTAAACTCACGCTGGACGGAACACTTATTCCAGTTGTTGAGGAAACGAAGTTTTTGGGTATTATCTTCGACAGAAAACTGACTTTTATACCACACATCAAGAATTTAAAAGCTAAATGCTTAAAAGCTTTAAATTTACTAAAAGTAATTGCGCACACTGACTGGGGTGCTGATAAAAAAGTCCTCCTCAATTTGTATAGAACATTTATCCGTTTTATACTAGACTATGGATGCATTGTTTATGGTTCAGCTAGGAAGTCTTATTTGAAAATGCTTGACCCACTTCATCATCAGGGAATAAGACTTGCTCTAGGAGCATTCAAGACATCTCCATGCGAAAGCCTTCTCGCGGAAGCGAATGAACCACCCTTATCGCACCGCAGAGAAATGCTTTCTATACAGTACGCTCTTAGGTTAAGATCAAATCCTCTGAACCCTGCTTTTTCGGCTGTTTTTCAACCAAAATACAAAACTTTGTACGAAAACAAACCAAATGCCATACCTTCATTTGGCATCAGAATATCATCCAGTTTTGACACTATCAAAATTAATCTCCCTACAGTTCAGAACACGTTTGTCTCGGAAACACCACCTTGGCTCCTTAAGCAACCCAAAGTGATTTTTACGTTGCACGATGGGAGAAAATCTGAGACGAATCCTGCCGTTTTCCAGAACTCTTATCATGAACTCCTCAACGATTTTAAAAACTATACAAAATTTGTTACTGATGGATCAAAAGTTGATGACAAGGCTGCTGCAGCCTTTGTTAGTGGCAAGCACATAACCAAAGTGCGCTTGCCAAACGATGCGTCCATATTTTCAGCGGAAATCAGAGCAATAGACCTTGCTCTGAAATTTATTGAACAAAAGCGCATTTTAAATAGCATTATTTTCTGTGACTCTCTGTCAGTACTTCAGTCGCTACACCATAGAAAACTGGATAATCCATTACTAGTCGATATTCTCGTCAAAAACTCTGAGCTTAGTAAGTCCTACAACATAGTATACTGTTGGCTACCTAGCCATATTGGTATTAGAGGTAATGAAGAAGCAGACCGGGCTGCTAAGATGGCTCTATCCCAAGAACCATCGGATTTTAAATTACCTTTTACTGATTTTAAACCTTGTATCAAAAAGTACCTACGTCAGAAGTGGCAGGCGTCATGGGATGATGCAGTCAATAACAAACTTCATGCCATCAAACCAACCCTGGGAGAATGGACTCCTTCCTACAGAGCTATCCGTAGGGAGGAGGTTGTCATTGCAAGAATCAGAATCGGTCATACATACATTACCCACTCCCACATACTGAAAGGTGAAGATCCACCAGAGTGCGTTTCTTGCAATGAGCCATTCACTGTTAAACACTTTATGACCGAGTGTTCCGACCTGCAGCCTACGCGTGTTAAATACTATAATGTACATGACATGAAGGAACTTTTTGATACAATACAAACCACTTGTATTTTAGATTTCCTAAAGGAAGTAAATCTCTATTTTAAACTATAACTTTTATACCATCACGTAGAATATTTTTATCTAATGCAAATATCACCTTTTATTTACAACATCTTATCATCAACATAACACCATTTACATCTCCCGTTGATTGGGAAGCTTCATATTTTCCTGTTACCAACATCTTACCATTTTATATTTAACTATTGTTTTTTTTTATATATATCGCTGGTCGATGTTAAACCTTTCTTGTTTTTGAACATCTAACGTATTGTATGGCGCTAAATAGCCTAAAAGTGCTGGTGCGCCGTTAAAATTCAAGTAAACAAACAAACAAACAAGCAGACATCGTAGCGATATGACTGAAAAATTGTTAAAGCTATGTTAAAATTCATAATCGCACACACACACTTATTGTACTTATGTAATGTTTATTTCTTCATTTTTGGTAATACACTAACATGTCAGGGGCCCCAAGTGGCAGAGTGGTCTAAAGCGCTGGCCGTTAAGGATCACTGCCATCTCACCGCTGTCTGCGTGGATTCGAGTCTCAGATTCGGCTAAAAGCTGTTGAAACCCTTTACCCCGCTTGGATTTGGTTAATACTTGGTTTATTGGCTGCGCACCATTGGATAGTACGTCACCATACTTTAAAACCGGTTCCCACCATTTTTTTCAGCATGACTTTTGATGAAAAACGGACTTTTTTGTTTTTCATGTTATGGATCAGTTGGGCTTAGATAAAAGCTGTTGAAACCCTTTACCCCGCTTGGATTTGGTTAATACTTGGTTTATTGGCTGCGCACCATTGGTTAGTACGTCACCATACTTTAAAACCGGTTCCCACCATTTTTTTCAGCATGACTTTTGATGAAAAACGGACTTTTTTGTTTTTCATGTTATGGATCAGTTGGGCTTAGATAAAAGCTGTTGGAACCCTTTACCCCGCTTGGATTTGGTTAATACTTGGTTTATTGGCTGCGCACCATTGGATAGTACGTCACCATACTTTAAAACCGGTTCCCACCATTTTTTTCAGCATGACTTTTGATGAAAAACGGACTTTTTTGTTTTTCATGTTATGGATCAGTTGGGCTTAGATAAAAGCTGTTGAAACCCTTTACCCCGCTTGGATTTGGTTAATACTTGGTTTATTGGCTGCGCACCATTGGATAGTACGTCACCATACTTTAAAACCGGTTCCCACCATTTTTTTCAGCATGACTTTTGATGAAAAACGGACTTTTTTGTTTTTCATGTTATGGATCAGTTGGGCTTAGATAAAAGCTGTTGAAACCCTTTACCCCGCTTGGATTTGGTTAATACTTGGTTTATTGGCTGCGCACCATTGGATAGTACGTCACCATACTTTAAAACCGGTTCCCACCATTTTTTTCAGCATGACTTTTGATGAAAAACGGACTTTTTTGTTTTTCATGTTATGGATCAGTTGGGCTTAGATAAAAGCTGTTGAAACCCTTTACCCCGCTTGGATTTGGTTAATACTTGGTTTATTGGCTGCGCACCATTGGATAGTACGTCACCATACTTTAAAACCGGTTCCCACCATTTTTTTCAGCATGACTTTTGATGAAAAACGGACTTTTTTGTTTTTCATGTTATGGATCAGTTGGGCTTAGATAAAAGCTGTTGAAACCCTTTACCCCGCTTGGATTTGGTTAATACTTGGTTTATTGGCTGCGCACCATTGGATAGTACGTCACCATACTTTAAAACCGGTTCCCACCATTTTTTTCAGCATGACTTTTGATGAAAAACGGACTTTTTTGTTTTTCATGTTATGGATCAGTTGGGCTTAGATAAAAGCTGTTGAAACCCTTTACCCCGCTTGGATTTGGTTAATACTTGGTTTATTGGCTGCGCACCATTGGATAGTACGTCACCATACTTTAAAACCGGTTCCCACCATTTTTTTCAGCATGACTTTTGATGAAAAACGGACTTTTTTGTTTTTCATGTTATGGATCAGTTGGGCTTAGATAAAAGCTGTTGAAACCCTTTACCCCGCTTGGATTTGGTTAATACTTGGTTTATTGGCTGCGCACCATTGGATAGTACGTCACCATACTTTAAAACCGGTTCCCACCATTTTTTTCAGCATGACTTTTGATGAAAAACGGACTTTTTTGTTTTTCATGTTATGGATCAGTTGGGCTTAGATAAAAGCTGTTGAAACCCTTTAGCCCGCTTGGATTTGGTTAATACTTGGTTTATTGGCTGCGCACCATTGGATAGTACGTCACCATACTTTAAAACCGGTTCCCACCATTTTTTTCAGCATGACTTTTGATGAAAAACGGACTTTTTTGTTTTTCATGTTATGGATCAGTTGGGCTTAGATAAAAGCTGTTGAAACCCTTTACCCCGCTTGGATTTGGTTAATACTTGGTTTATTGGCTGCGCACCATTGGATAGTACGTCACCATACTTTAAAACCGGTTCCCACCATTTTTTTCAGCATGACTTTTGATGAAAAACGGACTTTTTTGTTTTTCATGTTATGGATCAGTTGGGCTTAGATAAAAGCTGTTGAAACCCTTTACCCCGCTTGGATTTGGTTAATACTTGGTTTATTGGCTGCGCACCATTGGATAGTACGTCACCATACTTTAAAACCGGTTCCCACCATTTTTTTCAGCATGACTTTTGATGAAAAACGGACTTTTTTGTTTTTCATGTTATGGATCAGTTGGGCTTAGATAAAAGCTGTTGAAACCCTTTACCCCGCTTGGATTTGGTTAATACTTGGTTTATTGGCTGCGTACCATTGGATAGTACGTCACCATACTTTAAAACCGGTTCCCACCATTTTTTTCAGCATGACTTTTGATGAAAAACGGACTTTTTTGTTTTTCATGTTATGGATCAGTTGGGCTTAGATAAAAGCTGTTGAAACCCTTTACCCCGCTTGCATTTGGTTAATACTTGGTTTATTGGCTGCGCACCATTGGATAGTACGTCACCATACTTTAAAACCGGTTCCCACCATTTTTTTCAGCATGACTTTTGATGAAAAACGGACTTTTTTGTTTTTCATGTTATGGATCAGTTGGGCTTAGATAAAAGCTGTTGAAACCCTTTACCCCGCTTGGATTTGGTTAATACTTGGTTTATTGGCTGCGCACCATTGGATAGTACGTCACCATACTTTAAAACCGGTTCCCACCATTTTTTTCAGCATGACTTTTGATGAAAAACGGACTTTTTTGTTTTTCATGTGATGGATCAGTTGGGCTTAGATAAAAGCTGTTGAAACCCTTTACCCCGCTTGGATTTGGTTAATACTTGGTTTATTGGCTGCGCACCATTGGATAGTACGTCACCATACTTTAAAACCGGTTCCCACCATTTTTTTCAGCATGACTTTTGATGAAAAACGGACTTTTTTGTTTTTCATGTTATGGATCAGTTGGGCTTAGATAAAAGCTGTTGAAACCCTTTACCCCGCTTGGATTTGGTTAATACTTGGTTTATTGGCTGCGCACCATTGGATAGTACGTCACCATACTTTAAAACCGGTTCCCACCATTTTTTTCAGCATGACTTTTGATGAAAAACGGACTTTTTTGTTTTTCATGTTATGGATCAGTTGGGCTTAGATAAAAGCTGTTGAAACCCTTTACCCCGCTTGGATTACGTTAATACTTGGTTTATTGGCTGCGCACC